>OU342742.1:181948302-182548302 GCA_910589775.1 Avena eriantha | reverse complement strand
CATAGTGTCGGATAACAAAGAGTAAGACAGATCGCGTCGGTTTACAACGAATCAGATAGATCGCGTCGGTTTACAAAAGCCTATCGGTATGGAATGTACTAACAGTTGATAATCAAAAGGAAGATAGCGACAACAAGTTGGATGCAACAGATAGACAAGGAATTACACACGCACACACACAACCTATGGTACTACGGAACCTAGAACACGTGAATCCTAGTTTGAATTTTAGAAGAGGATTGAAAACGTTACACTTCCTTACCAGAAAAAGGGTGGGTGGGTTGGTAAGAAGAAAAATGGAAGCAGTCCCACTCTCACGTTTTGTTTTTCCCTAGTATACATAGCTACCAAAATATTTGCTAGACTGACAACGACCATTTGGCTGAGACCCTGAAGGGCGGGATGGCTCTGATACCAATTGTAACAACCTCAGACGCTACGCTCTAAGTTCGAGCCTGGATGGACCAGAAGTGGTTAAAATAGTACAGCGGGGGCCCAGGGGCCACCCACATGTAGACCCGTCGGCCGTCCTAACCACTTCCAGAACATCGGGACAAGAGCGAGCGGCGTAGGCAACAGGCGAAGAGATCAAATACATACACAAGTGAGTATGTATGCAAGCTACCTTACAACAGTCCTCAGAGCCATACCATCTAAAAGAAATAGAAATATTGCAACGCCATACGGCAAGATCCAGATATCCTAGATAGAGATAATAGTGTAGGATAGCTCCACATTCATCAAACATCAGAGTATCAAGCGGAAGAGGGAAACAAGATCCGAGTACGGCTAAGAAGCAAATCGGCATAAGATGCCACATAAGTAAGCACATCCCGCCCACAGATCTCGCGGATCCCCATCCCCGGAATCTCTACACCGAGTGATCGTTGCCAACATCATCTGTCTCCTCCACCCAGTATCCATCTTGCAAATACACCTGTTCATCTGAATCAAACAATTTATCGTGTTAGACCCTAGGGGTACTCAGCAAGTCTTTATGCCTCTAAAGGGGACATATACCTGGGGTGACGCAATTGCAGCAAAAGATAATAACTAATAAGTCTATAGATACTCGCAAACCATCCACCTAACCAATGATAGACGGATGTCCGTTAATTAGAAACAACAGTTATAACAGTATAAAGTAACAAATCCATCCTCCTTCTCGCTTACCAACGAGAAAGTGGACGAACAACCCATCCGTTGGCAGTTTCATCAACCATTCCATGAGTATTGCACTATTTACTAGTCAGGTATTTAGTCAGATTAAAAGCGGTACTTTAGTTATACTTGTCTATGATCGAGAAACTGTGCTCCAAGTCGTCCATAACCGCGGACACGGCTTTCAGAAAGATTTACCCTGCAGGGGTGCACAAATAGCAACACACACTCGATCAACCTCGGAAAAACCAACTCAAAACCCAACGAGGCATTCACGACAAACCGATTACAGGATTCATAAAATATTTCAGGGGGCCACCCCATTAAGTTACCTGCAACGAAGTTGGCCGACTCCGAGACGGACCCAAGGTTTGTGCCAATGGCTGTAAATGACTGGGAACCCGAAAGTGTGACTGGGCTTGTCGATACCGCGAAAACACTCTGCAATCCAAAACAGTACAGGTGCTCCATGCACAATCGTAATAAAATAGTAACATGGCATAAGTACATGATAGTACATAAAACACCAAACTAGTTTGTGGCCCCAAGAAATAGAAATGAATCAAGCTATGGCTTAGGGGGGTTCATAAGGCCTCCCGGATGTGGATAGTGCAAATAGTCAAGGAACAGGAATCAAGTACTCGGGATCGTACGGGACACAAGTGAGCATAAAAAAAACCAATAGCAGATATTGCTCATCGGTGCCGCTTTCATTAGTTATCCCATTACTACTCAGGTTGAGTAGTTTAGGTACCTCGTTATCCATCAGACACTCACATACCCTACACATGCTGTTCTACGACTCGCATGGCTCAAACAACTCCTGTAGTAATGGCTCATAGGATGGAGGAACAAGCTTCGGTGGGGTTTAAAAGTAAAGGCTATGCAGTACTTGGGATTCAATTTAATGCAATCGCGACTCAGTGATGCAAGAATAAGATAGAGGCAATATGTACTATATGTATGCAAGCATGTGGTAGTGCTTGCCTGGCAGCTCAAATGAAGCGAGGTATGGATCTGGGTAGTACTCCTAGGATTCCTGATATTTCGCCTGCTCGGCGTTTATTCGAAGGAAGAACCAAACAAACAAGGGCCAACATAAATAAAGTGCACAAGCATATAAATAAAATGCGACAAGCAAACAAGCATGACATGATGAATGATGCATAAATTACATGGGAATAATGTAGCATGGCGAGGGTGAGGTGTGGGGACAAGAATAAATTATTTTATTATTTATTTGGTCAAGTTTTATTGCCATAAACAGTTCTGGTTTTTAATAATGACATGATGCATGCTTCAATTCAGAACATGGAATGCATAGTTAGAACGGCCTCGTCGCGCTGATCGATTTAGACATATTATTTGTCAAATTTAGAGTTATAGATTTAAAGTTATTAATTAATTAAGAAAAGGCATTTTTATTGCAATTAAACAATTTCGAAAAAAATTCAATTAGTCAAACATTAAATTGGATGGCAGATTTGAAATTCTCACATTTTTCTGATTCAAAAACATATATCATTTGTATTAATTGGATTTATTAATAAAAAAGTTATTAATTTCTGGATTTTAAAACATATTAAATATTTCTGGAAACATTTTTATTAACCAAGAAAGACCTCAGACTTTTTGCACACAGAGGCAGCTAGCCACAGTGGCTGACAGTGGGCCAGGCGCTGAGCTGGTAGAAACGCGCGCGGCAGGCTTTTCTTACCGGGCGCCCAGCCAGCCCTGGAGGATGACAAGCGAGACCCGTGTCTGTGCGGACCCACACGCGGGCGCGCCAACAGGGAGCGGACACGTGGCCGAGACGGGGACTGCGGGTTGAGGAACCAACAACCTAGATACCTTTTTGTAAAACAACCACAACGCATGACAGGTGGGCCTCCGAGCGGCGGGGCCACAGTGCGCGCGTGGCCAGCGTGCGCTGGACACGTGGGCGAGCCGGAGCGCGGAGGGACCAGTTCGTGACGACACGGAAAACTCGGGGGGTTTTGAAGAAAAGGACTGGGGTTGAACTGGATCTGACGAAAAACTGGCTAGCTGCAACGATTTTCGAAAGACGATGGCGAGCCAACCTTTAGGAATCTTGCGATGCCGCAAAAACCAAAGTTGTAGACAAAACCAAGATCTACAAGTTCCATGTTGGGTGTTTCAGCGGGGGTTGGCTGTAACGAAGGTAAAAACATGACGAACAGAGGGTGCCGCTAGGGTTTTAAGGCTGACGGAAAAATTTCAGAAAATGGCTGAGATAGGGCTGGGTTGCGACGACGATCGCCACCGAACAGCGGCGAATTTCTCCATGCCGTAAAAAGTAAAACTGAAGAGGGTGGTGCAGGCTACAACATTGGTTTAGCAAGCTCGCACGGAGGCGGACCACAGCGACCGGGATCCGCGAGAGAACAGAGGGGTGCGCTAGGGTACCGCTACTGCTGTCGGTCGCGCGCGCGGCGAGTGCTGTCTGCGTGCGCGCGGCGTGCGTCGTGCGAGCGGCGGCTGCGCGCGGTGCCGGCGGGAAGCAACGCAACCCAGTGCGGGAAGGAATGGGCAGGTGCTCACCGAGGGTGTGGCGTTGATGAGGGGTCTACGAGGACGACAGGGAGACGGCGACCGAGGCGTCGGCGTGCGGCACGGCGTTGGGGCATTGCTGCTTCTGGGTTCTGGTGCATGGCGATGGTCTCCTCCGGCGCGGTCCCGGCGTCAGCGATGGACCTAGCCGAAGTAGCAGCGTTAGCAGGTCCTCCGGGTACTACTGGATGGCGCTAGAGGGCTCGAGAGCGACGGGTACAGGGAGGTGGCCAAGATGGGGTTTGCGGCTGTCGAGGACAAAACGAAGGATGGGGCTGGTGATCTGGATGAAGATGGAGAGGGGTAGATGAGGAGGGTGCGGCTGGCAGATGCCCCTGCTTTGTTTTATGCCGAGGCAAGGGAGAGCGAGTACGGCGCGGTGTGGGGTGGGGCTCGCGATCACGTGCTTGCGCTGGAGGGAAAGAAGAGAAATAGGAGGCGCATGAGCTGATGGTGTGTCCCGGCTGGGTAGGTGGCGGTCTAGGGGGGTTAAGCTAGGTAGATTAGAGAGAGAGAGAGACTCACGTGTAGGCACCATGCATGTGTAGGTGTAGGAGTAGATGTAGGTGTGGGTGTATATGTCCACATGCATATACATGGTCATGGTGAGAGATAAAAGAGAGATGAGGTGGTAGATATAGAGTTTAGGTTGTTAGGTTTGTAAAAGGTTTGCTCAAACAAACCCAAAAGAAAACATGGTGGCCAACACTAGAATATTGAAAAGATGGAGAAAGAAGGAGATGGTTATATTGCATGCACATGCAATAATGGGCATCAAAGAAGAAAAAGGGAGAGGGTGGTCAAATAGGGTTTGGTTTGAATTTTTGAAAACTCATTCCTTGAATTTCGACAAACAAACTTCCCTCCAAGACCAAAAGAAGCCCAAAGGAAGAAAAGAAGAGGACCTTGCATGGCCCATGCATAATTAAATAAATGCCACATTCATTAGTTGTGAAAACAACTACATATACCTATGGGCACCTATTACACCCATGCACAACCATACTTGGTTAAAGGCCACACCATAAGCTTGACAAAATATGGTAACGGTAGATTTAAGCATCATTGAATATAATAGGCCATGCTAGTGTGTATGTTCCACTAGAAGATCATTTGGCCAAAATTATATTTAAAAAATGCTCAATTATTCCCAAACAAACCCTATGGAAGATAGAATAAGTGAAATTAACCACATGCATGCAAAGGTGTCCATGTGGCTCTCCACATATCAAAAATGTGAAAACAACATGAGGCCTAAATGGAAGCATGTGGAATTAGAAGTGGATCCATCCCAACCCACATGAGTTAGAGGTAAATCCAAATAAAATGCAAAGCTCACATATAGTTGGATGGTGGAGTTGTGGGGTGGTGACAAAGAAAGGTGGTGGAGTTAAATAAAAGATATGCCCCCAACTCAACTTGGGCATCAAGCATTTATCAAGAACCAAATACAATATATCAAGAGGTAACTACAATTAATAATGCATAAGAGATAAGAACCAAAAGGAAAAGTGTTTTATATGATGCTCAAATGCAAGGTGGCATGATGACATGAGCATGATAGAATTATGATGCAACAATTATATGTAGGAAGTAGCATTTTATTATTAGACCATGTAGCATTACAGATGTTAGACAGATGGGATGCTACATTCAACAACTTGTTTGTTTACAAAATTCCCTTGCATAGGAAGTGGGTTAGACTTAAACGTGTGTATTTTTGCTTCTTAATGCTCTCTTTCACTTCAATTCATATTCCTATGTGAGCATCTTTGAAATTATCATGCCCATCTTAATGGCTATAAAGAAAGAGCTTTTTGGGAGACAACCCAGTTTATTTTTGCTTTCAGTTTGTTTTTGTTTCTTTGAGTCTTGGAAGTTATTACTTCGGTAATAACCTCTCCTTATCCTTTTTGTTTGGTTTTTTTGTCAAGATCAACCTCTAATGAGAGAGAAGTAATATTTGGGGAAGTTGCTGTCCCGAAATAGATTTTTGTGCTTCACCGTAAAAATTCGTACGAGATGTCTGTATCTCCGATTGAGCTGTAATTTTTTATGCTTCTGACCCAGGTTGTTATTTAACTTCCGTTGGTTTTGCACTTTTTGATTTGAGCAACAGATGATTTTCGAAAAAATTGATCGTTACCTGCTGGTCTGTTTTGATAGATTTTGCCACTCTTGCATTTGCTTCTTTAATCAATTTCCTTTTTGAATTATTTTTGTGTTTTCAGAAGGAGTTGCTACAGTAGCTTATGTTTTTATGGTTTCCAATTGAAATTAGACTCAAAAGGTTTTATCACTTCACTTATACTAATGTTGCTAATGAGAACTGTGTGAAGTTTTGTGTGAAAGAAATTTCCAGGTAGTGGAGGTAATGGTGTAGTAAAAAAGTGAAAGGTTTCATGACTCAAGCAATAAGTGTATGAAGATGAAGATATTTATGTTATTCAAGTGGTGCCTCCGGAAGAATCTACTAGATAACAAATTCAGAGACCTGCAGAGTCTGTTTTCAAATAGGTAACAGTTCTGGTAAGAAAAGTTCCGCGAAAATACTATCCAACTATATTTTTGCAGTTTTTAACCAATAAGGAAAGCTACAAAGCAAAAGAGGGGCGGAAACGTAGCCAGGGTGGCTCACACCACCCTGTGGCGCGGGCCCACCCCTGGCCGCGCCACCAGGTGGTGTGGCCACTCCAGACTCCGTCTCTGACCCATTTTCTCCCAATACCTTCCTTTTGCCGTAATTTTTTTTAATGTATAATCTCCCGGATCCCCCGAGGTTCGTATATCATGTTTTTGTCGTGTTTTAGTTTCGATCTATTTCTGCTAGGAACTATTTTTGAAATCTTAGAAGCACAATGGTGTCCGCCAAGGATAAGGGGAAGGAGCCTATGGAGGAGGATCTCCAAGACCCCGAGCACGAGAAGGAGATCAAGAGTGAAGATGAAGAGGAGGCAAAGCAAGGCCAACATCCGCACACCGGCACTAACATTGCAAGCATTGGAGTGTTGGCAAGATCTGTCAGGGTCAGGAGGATTGCACGGATGTCAACCGGAGGGAAAACTCCGCGTCACTATTTAGCTCCACGGTCACTTCCCCCACGCGCCAAGAATCCTTTCCATACCCTTATCCATGAGTATCAATACCAGAATATGCCCAAGGAGAAATTACCCTCCAATTGGGATTTGCCTCGTTCTAGCCATGCAGGAAAAGAAGACTTCAAGGAGGAAGAGTGGGGAAAGAATCACAAGAGCTGGAATTCGCAACCCGACATGATCATGAGCCGCATTGAGCAAAACTCGCAGCTTATTCGCAATCTCACCTTTGAGATCGAGGACTTGGGGAAACTGATTGAAGAGCTCATCAAGAGAATACCACCACCACCGAAGGAGTAATTCATCATCAGGTTTGGCATCCCCTTGGTTTGTTCCAAGCTTGGGGGAGTGCCACGATATCACATCACTATCTTCTATCTTTTTACCTTTTTAGTAGAGTCATATCATGAATAGAGAAGTTATCATGTAGGATGGTTTGCATTATGGAAGTGTCCCCTATATTGTTAGATATGTATCCCTTGGTGTGAGTTACCGTTATGGAATATTAATGAGAAGTTTTATCATTTAATCTTTTGCATATCTTATATTAGTTTTCAATTCGTGGTTATACGATTGATCATATCGTTAGTATTGGTATCACTTTGGGATCATTGAGTTAATTTAGTTGGTTTTGGAAAACCTGGCTCGATCAGTAGCAACACTATTTTTGAGAGTTGAATGAAAAAGATAAAAGTACTCTAAAGAATTATTATTTCATCATCTTTCTTTCTTGATTTGCTCATAAGCTTAGTATTCTCTGGTTAAGATCTTTTGTGCTTCCGAGGAAGATTGCATGTTTGTTTTTATCACTTGTATTTTATTTGTTTCCTTCAACAATTATACTTGCTACCCAGCCTTGCTAGCCAAAAACCTATACTGAGAGGAATTCTTCTCGTGCATCCAATCCTTAAACCAAAACCTATGACATTTGTGTCCACCATACCTACCTATTAGCATTATTGTTATTCCAAGTAACTCTTGTTTTTATCTACCTTCCAAATTAAACTTGTTATGTGAAAATTAGTGATTAAAGCTCTCACGAACTTGATGGCACACTTTACTTTCTTGCATCTAATAAACTTGAACCATTGGGTCCTTCTTTGTTGCGTATATGCTTGTGCTTTATGAGTTGAAGTTAGCAGAACCATGTATCATGGGGAACGCTTTCAACACTGCCATAGTAGTTTGTACCTAGTTGATATCATGATTCTTTTGCCTATGGATCCCGGCGGTGTGAAATAAAAGGGGAACTTGTAAGATCATGGAGATTATATGTGTGTTAGATAAACGCCTGGGCCGCTAGCCTAAGCCATGCCTAATCATACTAGAAACTTGTAGCATAACTATAGTGAGCATTCTATGAAGCATCCTCTTTTGGGAGCTTATGATAGGAGCAATGAGAGTTGAAAGCTAGTAAGTACCATAATATTTGGGAGCTCTTTATGAAACTTGAAATCCCTGCTTCCCCCTGCGAAGGGCCTTTCTTTTACTTTTTTAGTTGAGTCAGTAAACCTATTCCCTTCTATCTCAGCAAGTATTTTGAGTTGTTGTGTTTCATTCATTCATATGATGATTTATTCAATCATGTTTCTTATGTTCCTTGTTTTGCACATTGCTCTTATCTTGGTGTTTACTACTTTGAGAGCTATCTTTGAATATCAGTTATTTGTGAACTCCAGCAAATTGTAAACTATTCTTACACCAAGAGCTAAGTTTGCCATTACCAATTATGATTTACCTTATGTATCTTTATTGTGTTTCCTTTACTCATTGCAAGTTAAGTTATATAATAGTGAGTTGTCTTCTACTATGGTCTATGTATTTATGAATGTGATGCTTCTTGTCCGTATTCTTTTATCAACTCTTCACTCCATAAACCTAAGGTCATGTTTATTGAGCTCAGTCTCGCTTGGGGACAAGCAAAGTCTAAGCTTGGGGGGGGGTTGATACGCCCATTTTGCATCACTATTCTCTACCATAATTCACGGTTATTCATTGATATATGTCATATTAAGAGTTGATACTTATGTAATTTCACCTGTTTTTGCATGGTTGATGACTTTTGGAGCATGGAGCGATGCAGTCAGGATTCTGATGGAAAAGGTGCTGTTTGGAGGCAAAATTCGTGAAGACGAAGGAAAATCCTATTTTTCCAGAAGACGAAGGAAAATCCGAGAAAATATACGGAAAATCCTATTTTTCCAGAAGACGAAGGAAGCCAGAAGGAGGAGTGGAGATGGGCCACAAGGGGGCCCACACCACCCCCTAGCGCGAGCCACCCTAGGACACGCCACTAGGTGGTGTGGCCACCCTAGCCCACCTCTGGCTCTCACCTCTGGTGTATATAATCCTCCTGAAACCCTAATACTCGAGGAGCGACCACAGAATGATTCCATCGCCTCGGCGGGGCGGAAAACACCGAGAGAGAAAGATCTCTCCGGCAGACAGATTTCTGCTGGGGGAATTCCTTCCCGGAGAGGGGAGATCGTCTCCATCAACACCACCATCAAGCTGGACTTCATCAGGATCATCATCATCATTACCACCATCATCACCATCAGCACCCTCATCACCATCTCCATATTGTTGTAACAATTGGGTTGAATCTTGCATAGTTCTTAGGGGAACTTTCTCGGTGTTGATTACTCTTTGTAGTTGATGCTATTGAGTGAACCATTGAATTATTGTTTACGTTCAGATTGTTACACATCATTATTCCATCTCTGATCATGATCCATATGATGTCTTGTGAGTAGTTCGTTTTGTTCTTGAGGACATGGGAGAATTCTTGTTGTTAGTAGTGGAATTGTGCTGAGAAAGATTCAATGGTTTGATATTTAAGTTGTGGTGTACTTCTTCTAGTGGTGTCATGTGAATGTCGACTACATGACACTTCACCTATATGGGCCTAGGGGAATGCATTGTGTATTTGGCACTAATCCTAGGGGTTGCCAGAGTGACAGAAACCTGAACCCCCGTTAGAAAACCATTGCACAAGGGTCGTCGGGGTCTTAGAGTTTAAAGCTGTGGTTAGGTTTCTACCTTAATTACTTTCTTGTACTTACGGATGTTTGCAAGGGGTATAATCACAAGTATGTATTAGTCCTAGGAAGTTCGGTACTTTAGCACAGGTTCACCCACACAACACTTAGCAAGCTAAAGAAGATTAATCAACTATATCAAGCGAAAGCACTTGACAGTCTTCCCGTGTGTCCTCGAGAACATTTGGTAATCTTAAGTAATACAACTGGCTTGTCCTTTGCTGCATAAAGGATTGGGACACTTTCTGCCTTTATTCCTACTATCTTTTATTTACTCGTACTTTATTTACTTGCTTTATCAAAAACACCTAAAAATCCGTTTGCTAAGTATTTGCAGAGAATTCCTGATTGATACATTGCAAATGTATCTATAATTTTTGATGTTCCACGCTTGGTTTTATCCACTTTCTTGTGTTTTGTTCCAACTTTGGAGTACTTTTCATATGATTTCTTGGACTAACCTATTAACAAGAGCCACAGTGCCAGCTGCCTATTTTCTGCTGTTTTTGGTTCTAGGAAAGTCAAAAATGAATATTCTCGGAATTGGACGGGACAAAAGTCAAAGTGCCTATTTTTCTGGAAGTGATCAAGTGCCAGAATACGAGACGGAGAAGGGCCAGGGAGGCACCACACCACCTGGCCACGCAGACAGGCCTGGCCCTCGCTAGGGGGTGGTGTGGCCGCTCCCGGCACCCCCTCGGCCTCTCCTTCCGCCTATATATTTCCATCGGGACGAAAACCCTAAGTACCCGATCAAAAATCCACAAAAGAGTCTGTAGCCGCCGTCATCTCCATCCCTAGATCGATAGGGATCTGAAGCTCTTCCCGGCACCCTGCCGGAGAGGGGAATTCACCCTGGAGGCCTTATTCATCACCATGCAAGCCTCCGGTGTGATGCGTGAGTAGTTCATCCTTGGACTACGGATCCATGTAGTAGCTAGATGGCTGGTTTCTCCTCCTTTGTGCTTTCATGTTTAGATCTTGTGAGCTCCGTTCATGATCAAGATCATCTATTTGTAATTCATACATGTTGTGTTTGCGGGGATCCGATGGATATTGAGATGCTATTTCAGATTGATTATAGATTCTATCATGTCTTTGTTATTTGAGATCTTGCATGCTTTCCGTTGTTATTAGCTATCTTGGCCAAGTAGATGGTAGCAACTCCAAGAGTTAGTATTTATGCTCGATAGTGGGTTCATGCCTCTGGTAATCTAGGGAAGTGACAGAAATCTCTAAGGTACTAGATGTGTTGCTGCTACTAGGGAGAAAACAACAATCCTTTGTTCATAGAACAATCCCATTGTTTACTTTAACGTAGTTCATAAAGCAATAATCTGTTGCTTGCAACTTAATACTAGAGGGGGTTCGGATGATAACCTGAAGGTGGATTATTAGTCATAGATGCAGTTGGATGGCGGTCTATGTATTATATTGTAATGCCCAATCAAGTCTCAGAGGAGTCAAGATGATTAGTATATGCATGTATTGCTTTCTCGGTGTTTGTCAATTGCCCCGCTGTAATTTGTTCACCCAGCATGTTATCTATCTTAAGGAGAGCCACCTCTAGTGCACTATGGATCCCGGTCCTTTTTCTTTACATACAATCTACAAACTGTTTACTTTTTGTGTTTACTTTCTGCAAACTTTTACTTCTTTCCATTCGATACGTTTAATCCTTTGTTTTCCGCAAAACATGGTGAGATTGACAACCTCATCGCAAGTTGGGGACAAAGTTCTGTGGTTGTGTTGTGCAGGTCTCCATGTTGCTACTAGCACCGGTAGTGCACCCTGCCAAAGCTCAGCTAGTAACATCTTTGAGGTGTTTCCTTGCTCCTACTGGTTCGATTAAACCTTGGTTTCATAACTGAGGGAAACTTGCTGCTGTGCTCATCATACCTTCATCTTGGGGTTCCCAATGAGCTCTACATCAACACAGCCATCAAGCATTTTTCTGGGCGCCGTGCATTGAGCCATCACTGATCCATTCCACTATCCAGCACCTTCTGCTCCTCGTTGGGTTCGACACTCTTACTTATCGAAAATATTGCGATACAACCCTATACTTGTGGGTCATCACCTAACCCCATGGTTCACTACAAAATTTACAATATAGTTGTCAACCTTCCTTTTGATGACTTTTGTGCAGCTATTAAAGTACCCCACTGGGGATTGTGTGAAAGGATTAAAGAGCGACCTGCACCACTCATGGACTTGTATGCGGAGATTTGCCAAGGGAGCAGCTTCTCAAAGGAGAGTGGGAAAATTCGTAATATTCATCTCCCGTCTATTTGCTACTTTGCTTACTTTATTGCCAAGTGTGTTCTCGCTAGGAAAACTGCTAATAAGTTATCCTCATATGATCTAGCATTCATCTCAGCTGCTTTAAAATGAGATAGGACTTATTTGGGTGCCTTGATAGCTTTCGGTCTTGATGCTAACCGCGAGAAAGGTGGAATTTGTGGAGGCATCATCGCCTCTCGTTTATTAGCTTTGCATGGTGTAGTGCATCATCATCTAGACCTACAGTTTCCCATAGAGAGGCTTGACCTTAATTCCATGATAAAACATAAATTTGTTTCTTTTTGGGCTAATTTGAGTGATTTGTCTTATGCAATAACCTTTCTCAAGGCTGGTTGGAGAAGGAGTAAGTCTGAGTGAGTTGTTCTTTTGCCTGCACCTGTTTTGTTTAACCTTCATACCAGGGAAGGATGGTCACTCACCGAGGAAGAACTTGATGCATACCTGGGAGAGCTCTCCCAACAGGAGCAGGGACTGGAAGGGAGGCTACAGATGATTCGGTCCAGCCCTCGAATGAGGGGGAGTCCTCGTACCAGTAGCCTACCTATGATTGGGGAGCTTCTTCTTCTTCCCAAGGGCCTAACCACGATCATTCTTACGATGACCCACCGGCTTGGAACCCTTACCCGCGTTGGGGTTGATACCCACTTAGACCAAAAGCCTAAGCTTGGGGGGAGGTACACCGACATCACACTCATCCACATATCATGTCCAGTCGGTACTTCGTATATCCATGTTTCGTTCTCTTTTTAGTGTTTGTTCTTTCTTTACTTTTGTTTTCCAAAACACAAAAAGACCAAAAATATTTTCGTTGTTTCTCTTTGTTTGCTTCTTTGTCTATCTAGCCTTGGTTTGCTTCTTCCTTTTTTCTTTGTTTTGGTTATTCGAAAAACCCAAAAATATTTCGTTTTGCTTGTTCTTCCTTTTGGTTCTTGCCTTTAAAAATCGAAAACCCAAAAATATCTGCTGTTCTTCTTTGGTTTTGTGAAGTTCGTTGCAGGGTTCAGCAGTCCTGAGTGGAGTTGGGTTTCATGTTATTATTCAAGCCACACAAGTGAAGGGCAATAATGAGGATCAATGACAACTTGAGTGTGGTAAGAGGCTGGTAATGAACTCTATTTTTTTCATTTTTGTACATATACTCATCATTGTGGGCATGCTTAGTATGTTCATGTAAGGTGCATGTTATTTATGGATGCTTAGTAGTTCTTGCTTTCTTATGATGAGCTCTAGCTTGTTAATGATTTGTAGCATGTCATATGAATGTTTGCTTGCATTGCTCTATTCATAGCTTGGTATGACACTGTGGTATCCTCCTCTGAATGTTTCACTTGAATTGACTTGGCACATGATCACACATGCATATGACTGAAACAATAATCAGTTAAGCCTCGATAAATTATTTTGCCTCAGGGGTCTTGAATCACTTTCATGCCATGATTAGTCCTTTTTTGTTGCAAGCATGATTATGACAATTATTGCTCTCTCGTTTGTCGCTCCCTTACTACTGCTAGCCTTCACTTGCACTGAGTATGAGCTCTACTCCTGTTTCCAACTCCCCAAAATCAATATTGCCAAAAGTGTCCACCATACCTACCTATTAGCATCATTTGCTATTCCGTGCATATTCAATATGCCTAGTTTTCTTCCAAATAAAATGTTTGCTTGTTATGCGAAAGTTAGTTAGTAAAGCTCTCACGAACTTGATGGCACACTTTATTTCTTGCACTTAATAAACCTGAACCATTGTGACTGTCCATGAAAGATATATGCTTGCAAATTATAGGCTGGGGATTAGCAGAACCGTGTTGTCACGGGGAACGCTTTCAACACCTGTAAATATATACCCAGTTGATATCATGCTCTTTTGTTTACGGATATCGTCGGTGTGAAATAAAAGGGAGCTTGTAAGTCCATGGAGTTATGTATGTGTGTTAGAGAAACGCCTGGGCGGCTGGTCTAATCCATGCCTAATCATGGTGGAAACCTGCAGCATAACCATAATGAGCAATCTATGAAGCATTCTTCTTATAAAAAAAGAGAGAGATAGTTATTGAGAAAAAGAAAAAAAGATGATAAGAAAAGAGGAAAGAGAGAAAAAAGCACCATTTTCCCATGGTAAATAAGAAGATTGCTGAGATGCTCGTTGTCTGCTTGCCTTGTCATTTTGATATGGGCATTCTTCTGTATCATCGGGCAAGGGGTACCCCGTTGGCGTTTCTCTATGATACGCATGTATTTACTATGACACGAACTTACCGGTAGCTAAAGTTGAGTAGCATGAGGTGTAGGGGTTCCGCGTATGAAAACAATAAAATTTACACTACACCCCTGAACCCCTGAAGCTGCTAGGACCTATCTATTAGTAATACAGTAACGGGACGGGCTTTTCGCGAACTTACCCTTGAAAACTGAAAAGCGTTGTCAATGCTTAGGAGAGCGTGGTTGATGTAGACGGGCCGAAGCCGACCTCAAGGTCATGATGAAGTCCTTGCGCTCCCGTGGCTCCACCGAATTGAGTGCCTCAAGTGCGACACCTCGCGGGGAGTTACACACGTCCGGTGCCTGACGATGACTCCCGCTTCCCCGATCCAGCAGCAGTTGCGGAAGTAGAGCTCCCGGATCTGAATCCCGCAGCACGACGACGCTCTGCGGTGAAGATGTCTCTCGCTCGCGCAGTCCAGACTTGGGACCACGGTCACGAGAGAGAGAGGGGGGAGAGAGAAAATATCAACTAGAGGTCCTCCCAAAAGTGAGAAGACCTTTATTGATTATTGGTGTATTTAATTTGGCCAAATACCCCCACTATATATAGGGGGAGGAGAGGTACTACCTCCCTCAAAGTCCCGGGGTGGGACTAAAGGAGAGGAAAGGGGAGGGGAGGCTGTCGGCCACCTAGTGGGCCCCGCGCGGGGGGGGGGGGGGGGCTAGGCCCAGCCGGCCACCACCTTGCCCCTTCTCCCTCTCTCCTTTCCCCTAATGGGCCCTCTCCCTCCAAAAATTGGCCCATTAAGCCTTTGACCATTTAAATTGATCTTCTCTTAATTAAATAATTATGAATAAATGATTAAATCAACATTTAACATTCATTCACATATTATTCAACCTCCGTGGCTATGGAACACCTTCCACCTCCACTCCGGACTTACCGAAACCCTTCCGGTTTTCTCTCTACAAATCTTCGGCGATTCTAACGATCCTATAAACACTCTCTAAGCATCATCAATCCCTTAAGCGTGATACCCCACGGTTCGGGAACACTCCAGACATGGTCGGGACATTCCCTCACCAATGATCGACAGAGGGACCTGGATGGCCATGTGACCCCTGTGCGTTCCACGAAGATCTTTCGTCGTTTGAACCGGGACAGTCGTGTCTTATTCCCTTTGTCACTCGATACTTGCATTGCCTGAGATCTGATCAATGACATCACCATTTCATGTTTAGTCTCGTTACTGAACAATGCTACTTGACTCGTTCCGACAAGTGATATCCCCGTGATCAAATCACACGCTGCGCAGCTATTGGATATAACTTCTCCGAGTGGGCCCTTTGAGTATCTTCCCATCACATGGACGGACAAATCCCGCTCTTGACATATATTGCCTCAACGGTTTCCTCCGAGTACCTGAACACACCTTTATCACCTATGTATTATGTTGTAATTCCCAATCAAGTCCCAGAGGAGTCAAGTGATTAGTATATGCATGTATTGCTTTCTCGGTGTTTGTCAATTGCCCCGCTGTAATTTGTTCACCCAGCATGTTATCTATCTAAGGAGAGCCACCTCTAGTGAAATATGGATCCTGGTCCTTTTTATTTACATACAATCTATAAACTGTTTTTGCTTTGTGTTTACTTCCTGCAAACTTTTACTTATTTCCATTCGATACATTTAATCCTTTGTTTTCTGCAAAACACGGTGAGATTGACAACCTCATCGCAAGTTCGGGACAAAGTTATGTGGTTGTGTTGTGCAGGTCTCCACGTTGCTACTAGCACCGGTAGTGCGCCCTGCCAAAGCTCAGCTAGTAACACCTTTGGGGTGTTTCCTTGCTCCTACTGGTTCGATTAAACCTTGGTTTCATAACTGAGGGAAAACTTACTACTGTGCTCATCATACCTTCCTCTTGGGGTTCCAAACGAGCTCTACGTCGAAAGTCGAGCGCATCACCTCAACGGTTTCCTCCGAGTACCCGGACACACCTTTATAACCACTGTATTACCAAGTGGCGCTTGATGCTATCAAAGCACTCTCGGGAGACAGTGATTGATATAGCCTCATGGTCTAAGGAATAGTCTACGAGGATCCATTTCTAATCATCGTAACTTGAACTTCATGACATGATCGGGTCACGATGTTTAGGTTGGGTATTGGTTCATCATCACATTCTCGGAACGATATGACTTCATTTCCAACTGGCATAAATGCTACATGATCAGGAAACTCGATCATCTGTTGACCAATGAACCAGTGACTAGAGTTTTACTGGGAACCCCTAGTTGTTTGTATATCACACGTGTATTGATGTTTCCACTCAATATAGTTATAGCATGATATAAAACTTAATCATAAACTATATGAAATATGATAATAGTCCTTACTACTATTTGTCTCTAGGGCATATTTCCAACAGTCTCCCACTTGCACTAGAGTACAAATACACTAGCTGCATTTGTTCTCAACCTTTGGCACCATATACCCGGTACCCTGAACATGCTTGCTCATGGAAGAGGTTGAGTCTTGGGTCTGTACTTTACAGTCCCAAATCATTTACAACTTACTAATGTCACCTTGGTTGACATTAATACTTTATCATCACATGATAACATCTGCGTGTATGCATCGTCGTTATGGTAGCACAACGAGGCCTGATGCCAGGAGCCTATAGTGACTTTAGATCAACCTCGAGGGCTTTCTCATGGGAATTGTGCCCTGGGACACATCATTCTATGTTAAAAGTGAATTAGCCCCGCCATAACATTATACAACACTTTAGATGGTACCCTTATCTATTATTATAAATGTATTCATCAAAAACTAGTGCACTTTGTGCAACTTTCGATGTTTTAGTTCACCTCGCTTCCTACTTGACTTTAATCGGTATCTACATGAGTTTCCAACATATTCCCTTATAACATAACCCTTTATGTTTTAAGATATGTCATCCTTTATGGATTTGAAAACATGTATGCAGTTCTCTATTAGACACTGCGAACAAACTCATCTCAACGTTCTGTGATTCAGACTTAATCACTTTCAAACATTCCTTATTTGGGTCACATATTATGTTAAGTTATCATCATAGTTTACTAAGATAGAACCTATGTCTCAACATAGTGGACGATGATCGTCCCTTTCTTTCTATCAACCATTGTGTTGGGAATATACTTTCCGGGTATCCTCACAGTTCCCTACTGACCAGGGTGGCCCACTTAGGGTTAGAGCTTTGCTTCACGGGCGGCCCAATCAGGGAGAGAAGACAGAGTCCAATCCAGCTACGGGAAGGCCCAGAAGACTTGCCGACTTAGGCCCATAATGTTACTTGTAGTTCAAGATATACTCTGTAACCAACTCTTAGTCGTAGCCGGATTGATCTCTCCTGTAAACCCTAGGCCGGATATCTATATAAGCCGGCCTAGGGAGAGCCTTTAGGGCAACACAATAGTCTACAATCTCAACTCGCACAGGCGATACCCTTGTAACCCATATTCCGGCTCTACCGTATTACTGGATTGCTAGCAGGAGTAGGATCCATCCAAAGCCGGCGGATTCGAACCTGGGTAAACTTGTGTGCTCACCGTCCCGGAATACCGTACGTCTCACACCCCTCTCTTCCGCACGCCTCGAGGAACCCCTCATGGCGTACTTGTCCTCAATCCGACGACAGTTAGCGCCCACCGTGGGGCAAGTGAGCTTCGGATCTGCGTTCCGAGCGGAATCTGCAAGAATCAGAATCGGTGAGACCATCGCCATCGGTCGCATCCTCTACGCCAGCGACGTCCCTCTCATCGTTTTTGACGAGACTTGGATTCCGGCTAGGGAGGCCGTGACTGCCTATACAATCATGTCTTTTGGCGAGATCGATGTTTATATCGGTTTCGCTGAACCTGCCCAACCCACCCTAGCGGTGATGATAGAGGCAGAAGAATCTTCTGGGTCCCCTTTGTCCGCGGAGGCGGTAGAGTTCCGGATCTCAGAAAACCCTAATCCCACCCAGCCCGCACCAGTTGCGGAGATAGTGGAGAAATCCGAGCCTGAAGAAGACCTCACGGTTCAAGTCGAATCTGGAGTGGATCTCCCTGGAGAAGCCGGATCCTAGATCGACCCACCCGTGGAAGTCGAAATACAGGAGGAGCATATCAACAACACTGATTCCGGCTCTGACGATGCCGGGACAGACAGGCCTTTCCTCAGGTACACAGTAAGACGTATGATACTGCAAGGCAAAAGCGCAGATGCAATCCTTGAGACCATTAAAAGTTTAGATATGGCTGATCATGAAAGCCGCAGGTAGCTCAGGAAGCACGCAACGCACTTCGGCGGCTACGTGGGATCTGGATCCGGCTCTGCCGATGTTGGAGAAAACACCGACTCGGTGCTGGAGGCAATTGGAACAAACGCCGACGTTCCCGCATCCTCGGATGAATCTATGACGTCAGCAGATTTCCGAAAGTTCTCCGCGGAATATGAAGAGGAGTACAACCCCAAAGCTGCAGAAGAAGGAGAAGCCATGGATGAAGGATCCAGGGAACACTCTCCCAAAGCGCAGGATGACATGGACGTCGGAGATAATCCTGAAGTCCAGATGTCTGAAAGTACCGATCAGAGCTTGACTCCGGGAAACAGACCCAAAGCCGTCTTTGCTACCGGCGCTGCCAAGAAGGCAAAGAAGAAGAAGAAGAAAAACAAGACCCCGGCAAAAGACCCTCTGACAGAGGAGGTGATTGCCGAGGAATACGAGGAAGACTCGGATGGAGCACTTATCCCAGACAAGCCGAAAAAAGAAGCATCGGTGGATGGACACGTGATCACAGAAGGTGCGCGTAAACTCATCGATGCCGCATTAACCACACCTATCCCTACAGCTGCAGAACTTACTGCAGATGAGCTGGACGAAAGGGCCCAAGCCCTAGAAGCGCGTCGTCAACAACTCCTCGATGAAGCCAAAAACATCGAGGTGGATAAGAAACGCATGTCAACCAAGGATTACATGTCTCGGTTGCATCAGAAGACACGAAAGCGTCACATCAATGATGCCCAATTCCCACGTGTCCGTGCCGTCCTTTTTGGGGATGAGATGGGGAAGCCACGGAAAGACAGCAACGGAGATTGGGTATACCCAACCCCAGTATAGAATACCGTGGCAGCCCGAGAAATTCTATCGGCTAATCCAGGACCAGAGGAGATCCATTTGGGTATCAAGCTACTCAACAAGGGACTAGAGCAGCAGAAGGTCGCCCTGTCCGGAAGTCAAAAACTGGTCTTGGTATTCTGACCAATGTCACACTGATCCGGCATGGGCTGACGTAAGATCCCATTACGTTCGGGCGCAGTACCATCACCCCGAACGCAGGGAAGACAATTATTCAAGAACCGGATCGTCGGGACAGCATCGCAGAGCTACACATAACTGGAGCAATGTCGCCCCAGCGGCAAAGAAAGACACGATGGCTGCACTGAATCCGAGGAATCCTCCCCAACGAGAATTCAACGATTAAAAGGGAGAAGATAAGGAGAAACATCGGGATGAGGATCGTCGGGAGGAGGATCGTCAGAGAATGCTACCTCCTAGACATGAGAGCCGTCTGGCTGAGCCTCACCATGTCGGGAACGACGGACGAAGGAACGACGGAAACCATGCTGGAACAAGCCGGGAGGGGGCTCATCGTAGTCAAGAACCTCCCCGGAACCGGAATAATGACGCTCCGGACGGAGACCGACGATCAGCCGAAAACAATTCAGCTACCCCACCCCCTCCACCAGGCAATTATCACAACGGCCCCCAAGGAGGGCAAGGAGGACGACATGGCGGAGGAGGTGGTGACAAAAGCCGAAGTCTGGCTCCAAGGCACCGCAACCACAACCGACATTCGGGACGATCTCTATCCCGGAACGACGCAAGGCACATGATCAACTCCAACTTAGAGGCTCGGCGCTATGAAAACAATGACGTGTACGTGGGCCCAAAGTGCTTCGGACCATGCATCAGAGCTACAAAATTCCAGGAAGGATTTGCTATCTCAAGACATATCCAACCCTACGACGGCATTGCTTGGGCAGACACCTGGTTACTAGACTTCTTCCAAGCTTGCTGCATTGCTAAAGGCGGAAACAGCCTGGTCGCAACCCGATATCTCCCACTTATGTTGCGGAAGACGGCACGATCATGGCTCAATGAACTTCCGGCAAACACCATCCATAACTAGTATGACTTGCAAAGTGCGTTCTTTCAGAATTTCGAAGGCACATATCGGAGGCCCTGTATGGTTGGAGACCTATAGCATTGCACCCAGAAAGCCAAAGAAACTTGCCGGGATTACCTCGGACGATGGATCGACACCAAGAATTCCTGCGAAGGAGTAAATGATCAAACTACGATTGAATCTTTCATTGCATGTCTTCCTATTGGTTTACTGCGCCATCGCTTGAAGTGTGACAAGGTTACTGATTTGGGAGAGATGATAGAGACAGTGAGCAAGTATGCAGATGCCGACGACGATGCAGAGGGATTACTCAATGTCCTGGTTGTGCCTCAGTCGGCAAAACAACCAAAGCAACAAGCTCAGAAACACAAAAATACCTCGCAAGAAAAACCCAACGCGGAAAGAGTAGTGGTTACTACCGTTTCCGGGTCTGGAGGATGAGGAGGACGTGGCGGAGGCCGCGGGCGTGGCCGTGGGACATCAAGGGTCCAAGGTAGAGGAGAGCAACAACCAAGCAAAACCTACACTTGGGCCGACATTGCCAATAACCCATGTGTGCATCACTTGGACGCCAATGGGGGCTCGTCCCACACCAACGCTGAATGTCGTTTTAATGACGACATCAAGAGAGATGATACCGCGGGCGACAAAGCTAAGCGGAAGAAGGGAAAGAAAAATCCCGAAAAAGATAAGGAGACCAAGGAAGATTCCGACATGGAGGAAGCTGATGCTTCAAATCCCAAGTCGGAAGGGAAGAAGACTTTTCCCACCAAGAAGGACACTTACGTCACCTTCCTCGGATCTCAACCAGCAAAGGTCAAGAAAGCAGTTCTCCACGAGCTCAATGCAACAGTTCCAGCTGTCCCCCAATATCTGGACTGGTCGGAAGTGGCAATCACATTTGACTGTGCTGATCATCCGCCTAAGCTACACAGGCGAGGAAAATACGCCTTAATCATCAATCCACTTATTGACGGTTATGGTTTCTCCAAGACCCTCATGGACGGTGGTAGCAGCATCAATATTCTCTATGTTGAAACGCTACGCCGGATGAAGATCTCGGAAACACAACTGAACCATAGCTCTGTGATCTTTCATGGAGTTGTCTCGGGAAGACAAGCTAATTCCCTGGGAGAGATTACTTTAGATGTTACCTTTGGAACTCCAAAAAATTATCGGACGGAGGCACTTTCCTTCGAAGTGGTCCCGTTCAAGAGCGCATACCACGCTATATTCGGACGTCCGGCTTACTGGGCCTTTATGGCTCGTCCGTGTTACATTTACAATATGATGAAAATTCCGGGTCCCAACGGCGTGATCACCATCAGGGGAGACCCGAAGAAAGCGCGAGAGTGCGAAGATGGAAATGCCGCCTTTGCCGAAGCCGTGCTACACGCCCAGGAGTACCAGGAGATCAAGAAGAGCATAGATCCATCCGAGATGCCCGCAACGAAGAAGGAGGTGACAAAGCCAAATCCGGAGTTCAAGGCATCAGAAGAGACGAAGACAACGCCGTTGAAGGGTGATGACCCCTCCAAGGTGACCCAGATAGGCGTAGGCCTAAGTAGCGCATAGGAAAGTGCGCTCGTCAAGTTCCTCCAAGCAAATCAAGATATCTTCGCATGGCAGCCTTCTGACATGACCGGAGTACCTAGGGAACTTGTCGAGCACTCTCTAAATGTAAACCCAAACGCTAAATCCATCAAACAGTCCTTACGACGGTTTGGTGATGAAAAGCGTAAGGCAATAGCTAAGGAACTAGCACGGCTTGAGTTAGCCGGATTCATAGAAGAGGTCATCCACACTGAGTGGTCAGCCATTCCTGTAATGGTCCCTAAAAAGGACACCACTGATTTAAGGATGTGTGTTGATTATACTGCCTTGAACAAGGCTTGTCCAAAAGATACGTTCGCTCTCCCTAGAATTGATCAAGTCATCGATTCTACGGCAGGCTCGGAACTCCTCTGTTTTCTCGACGCATATTCCGGTTATCACCAATCCGGATGAAGGAATCTGACAAAGTCAAAACTTCATTCATAACCCCCTTCGAAACCTTCTGTTTTGTTACAATGCCCTTTGGGCTGAAGAACGCAGGAGGTACGTACCAGCGCACGATGCAGCGTTGTCTCCATGACCAACTCGGACGCAATGTACATGCATACATGGATGATATCGCGGTGATGTCCAAAAAGAAGGAAACACTGATTTCTGACTTGGAGGAGACGTTCGCCAATCTACGAAAATACAACATCATGCTTAACCCGAAGAAATGCTTCTTTGGAATACCAGCCAGAAAATTGTTAGGTTTCATCGTGTCTCAAAGAGGCATAGAGGTGAACCGAGACAAAATAAAGGCTATACTCAATATTTCCAGGCCAACTCGCCTGAAGGACGTACAAAGACTAACTGGTTGCATTGCTGTAGACAGTCGATTTGTAAGCCGGCTTGGTGAAAGAGCCACACCATTGTATAAACTCCTGAAAAAGACCAAGGATTTTGTTTGGACCGACGAAGCTGAAGCTGCACTACAAGATCTGAAAAGAGTACTCTCATCTGCTCCAATCCTTGCAGCGCCGGAACCTCAGGAACCGATGTTGCTTTACATTGCTGCGACCAATAAAGTTGTCAGTATCGTCATGGTGGTGGAGAGACCAGAGGAAAATCAGGAACACCTGGTGCAGCGTCCGACGTATTTTGTTAGCGAGGTCCTAATAGAATCAAAGCAGCGGTATCTGCACTATCAAAAATTGGCTTACGGTGTTTTTCTAGCATCTTGTAAGTTACGACACTATTTTCAGGAGCATCCAATTACCGTGGTGAGCAAGGCTCCCATGAGAGACATAATCAATAATAGTGATGCCACAGGACACGTCGCCAAATAGGGAATAGAGCTCTCAGCTTTCGACATTGAGTATAAACCTCGGACAACAATCAAATCCCAGATCCTTGCTGATTTGTCGCTGATTGGACAGAGACGAAGGAGAACATGATCCTCCCTGAGTCGGAATATTGGACCCTCTTTTTCGATGGGTCTAAGGCTCGAGGGGGCTCGGGGGCTGGCGTGGTGCTCAAATCACCCCAAGGAGATAAACTTTTATACGTGTTGCAGATCAACTTCACAGTGACAAACAACATTGCCGAGTATGAAGCACTGCTGCATGGAATCCGGATTGCTAAGGATATTGGCATCCGACGTTTGATGTGTTACGGAGATTCGGATCTTGTTGCTCAGCAAGTATCGGATATTTGTAATGAAAATAAACACATGGCAGCATATAAAGCTGTCGTGGATGATCTATCTAAATCGTTCGAAGGGTTTGAAGTACAACACATCCCTCGAGCAGAAAATGAGGAAGGAAACGCACTATCTCGCATAGGCTCTGCGCGGAAAGAGGTCCCGGATGGCGCTTTTTTAGAGCACCTCAAAGTCCCCTCGATAAAGGGAGTAGACGAGGAATATCTGACCAAATCCGACTCACTTTTGATAGCAGTTCTGGCTGTAATTCCCAGCTGGACTCAACCCTACCTCGATTATTTGGTAGATGGCAAATTACCCGAAGACGAGGTGCTGAGCCGGCAGATCATCCGACGAGCAAAATCCTATACTATTGTTAAAGGTGAGCTCCATAAAAGGAGTGTTTCTGGGGTCTTTCAGCGTTGTGTATCTCCGGAAGAAGGAGTGGAAATCTTAAGGGAAATCCACGAAGGCGAGTGTGGTCACCACGCTGCAGCCAAATCTTTAGTGGCAAAAGCTTTTAGACACGGATTTTTCTAGCTTACAGCTCAGGCAGATGCCGAACAATTAGTCAAGACGTGCAAAGGCTACCAAAAGTACGCCAAGCAAGCTCATGTTCCGACTGATCAGCTGCGAACAATACCTATAACATGGCCCTTTGCGGTCTAGGGGCTTGATATGGTAGGACCATTTAAACGAGCTCCAAGTGGATTTACTCACCTCTTAGTGATGGTGGATAAATTCACCAAATGGATTGAGGCTAAACCTGTCACTAGTTGTGATGGAGCAACAGCAAAAAGATTTGTCGAGGATGTTATAATCCGGTATGGTTATCCGCATAGCATTATCACAGACAACGGGAGTAACTTCTCTATGGGAGAATTGGTCAAGACTAAGCTTCTTCGACTAAGTCGAGATCATTTTGTCGAGAAATCTCGGCATCCTCTTCGATATACGCGGCCACTCTAGGAGAAGTATGAATTAAATCACTAGGACGAACTGCTTCTGTGCCATAGACCAAGAAGAAAGGTGTGTATCCTGTTGACCTGTTCGGAGTTGTTCGTAAACTCCAAATTATAGAGGGTGATTTCTCTATGCAACGAGCAAAATATCCGGCTGGACATTGCGTCAGTCGCACATCCACAGGCTAACGGACAAGTCGAAAGAGCTAATGGTTTAATCTTACAAGGCCTAAAACTGAGACTCAAAGCACCACTACGACGTGCTGCGGGGGCTTGGGCAGAGGAATTACCCTCTATAATTTGGAGTTTACGAACAACTCCGAACAGGTCAACAGGATACACACCTTTCTTCTTGGTCTATGGCGCAGAAGCAGTTCTTCCTAGTGATTTAATTCATACTTCTCCTAGAGTGGCCGCGTATATCGAAGAGGATGCCGAGATTTCTCGACAAAATGATCTCGACTTAGTCGAAGAAGTTCGCGTCGTTGCTGAAATGAGATCTACAGCCTATCAGCAGAAGTTACGCAAGTATCATAGCCAGAGAGTCCGAAACAGATCTTTCAATAAAGGTGATTTGGTTCTCCGGCTTGTGCCACAAAGAAAGCACAAACTTTCCCTAGTATGGGAATGGCCCTTTTTAGTTAGTCGAGTATTGCACAATGGATCGTACTACTTAACTCACATGAGGCCAGTCAAAGAAGAGAAAGAGAGCTGGAGGCAGTACAAATCCGGATGAGTTAGACAGACCATAGAATATTGCTCAGCTACATCCCTTTTATTCTTAGTTTATCCTTCTTTGTAATCATATATATGTACATGTTCTTTGAGAAATAAAAGTTTTGGTTGCCTCAAGTTTTTTCTGAGAAGTTTTTACCATCTTATTTCCAAATGATCATGTCATAGTCGAAAATCCTAGAATGCTTGAAAGTACTTTATGCTCATGTTCGTTCTGGTCTAGATTTTCGATTCTAAAACTGCTACCTTCGGGTATAACTCTAAAATTTCTAGTCTTTACTTTGGTTATTTGTCTGATTGCTGGATGCGGGTATTTTCCGAGTAATGAATTGTTGGTACTGGAAGCCGGCTTTGTTTCCGAGTTTAAACTGGTTTAGCAAGTGAGCTCCGTTTCTCGGCAAAGTTTCCGGCTGAAGTTTTAGCCGGCTCATGAAAGGGACGAGGCGGAAAGCCAGATAAATGATAAGTAGAGACGAAAAGATTCAAGTGCTTATTAAAATATTTCAAGCACACAAAAAAAAGCCAAAAGTCCTGAATAGATCACAAACTTGGCACTAGCAAAATCAATAGTACTTAATATTTACAAACGCATCATGTTCTTTTCGGAATAATACATAGTTTTATGGTCTATGATGCAGGAGGAGATGAAGGAGCTGCCAGCTCGCTGGTTACTCCGCCTTGATATCGTTCCGAGATGTCCGGATCCGAGGTGGTCCATTCATCGTCGGAAACTTCTTCGGTTTCTTCTGGAGGAGGTGGAGGAGTAGCTACGCGGGTGAAGAAGGGGATCTCGTAGCTGGTCAGGTCAGCTACGTGGCACCCGTATCCGGCGCAGGAGTGCATGATGGCTTGAAGGTCTTGCTCTTGGCTGTCTTCGTCTACCTTGCAGTATCCTCTGGTCACTTGCCATATATCCATGTTTCCATGGTGGCTCATGACCATGGTGAGAGCGTTCTGCGCAGCAGTCCGCGCGTAGGATATATTCCAGTCCCGAACAAGCTGCGGCATCTCCTTGGCCTTGTCCCGCACCTGAAAATCCGACATGCTTGGCATGTCCGGAATCCTGAGAGACTCGCCAATGTCCTCAAGGGACTGGCGGAAGTCATGCAGAAGATCACCGACTTGGGTAAGTCGGTGGGTGCGGGGCTCAGAGGAGGAAGAGTCCGTCAAGTTCAGAGGACCTATACACAATACAAGTCAAGAAAAATCCGACATTGATGAAAGTCGAAGAAATGATAAGTCAGACAGATGGAACGTACCAAGAATGACGTCGTCAATCTTGGTCTTCTCCTCTCGGAGACTCTGGAGTTCAGCTCAGATCGCCTAGGAGATGTCCTTCTCTCTGCCAAGCTCATTCTTGAGGTCCGAGATAATTTTATCTTGAGCAGCGATCTTGCGATCACGCTCTTCAGTGGCCATGGAGGAGGATTCCAGGACTTGAGCTATGCTCCTTTCATGATCCGCCTTGAGCTTATCCAGCTCTTAGCGAAGCCCCTTGTTCTCCACCACCAGGGTCTTGAGGTTCTCGGCCTCTTCAATCATAGCGATGGATTGTTTCACCAGCGCTGTAAGTCAAAAAACAACAACAGTTCAGAAAAAATCGACATTGAAAAAGCAAAAGACAAGGTTTGAATCTCGGAATGTTTACCTTCGGCTTCATCCTTGGCCACTTTAAGTTCGGCATTTTTAAGCCGGAGAGCCTTGATCTCTCTCCGCTTATTGCAGACATTGGTCAGTAATTCCTGGTTATAGGAACATACTTTTTGCAAGTCAGAATACCCAAAGTCAGAAAGCTACTTAAGACCCGGGCTAATATTTTTTGCTAAATATCAGCACGAGCCTTGGGGGCTACACTAGTTCGTTCTTTGGCATCCTAATGAAGCATAAACCCGTATTATGTATCCTACTTTATGCTTGGGGGCTAGAGGATATGATATACCATAATGTAAAAACAAGAGTTGGAATTCCGACTTACATATTGCTCGCGGGTGAGTTTATCTAAACCCACGTTCACTTCGACTGCCACCTACTCGGCAAGAGTAAGAGGGATCACTAGGGCTATTGGAAGCTCGCCAGCCCTAATCCTCTTGTCGCGAAGGCGGACTTGAGTGAGAAGGTCGGAGAACTTGACATCCTCTGCTTCTTGCGCTTCCTCTTTGGGGGATAAATGGCTTTTGTTCAGGACTTGCCTGGCCAGCCGCTGGATTTCCTCTGCAAATTTCTGGGACAGACCAAACTTGGCAAGTCCCGGATTGCTGATGAGGTTTTCAGCGAAGACTTCAGCCGAGGGATCATTACCCGAAGAGGGTTCACCCTTATCTTGACCTGACGCACCCACGGTGACGTCAGTTTGCGACCCAAGGATCGCAGGCTCTGTTGGAGGAGCCGGATCTTCTACAACCACCGGAGAAGGAATGATCGCCGGAGTTGTAGAAGGTTGAGGGGCAGGAGTTGGAGGAGCCACGGCAGGGGAAGCTATGGTGAGCTTCGTCTGTCGCAGGGGCTTCGAAGGAATCCCTTTCCCCTTACCCTTTATGAGAGGCTTTGCTCTGAGAATATTGTAAAGTCGGAAACATTACATCTCAGAAAGAAATTCGAGAAAGGTACAAAGGCGGAAATTGTGAATGAAAGTTACCTCTTCACAACAAGCACTTCCTTTGTGCCAACAGCCACTATCGGAGCTTTGCGCTTCTTGAGCGCAAGGTCCGACAATGGGACCACTTCTCTCTCCTGAGAAAACTCAGGAGGATATCCTTCGAGCGGAGCAAGCTCCGACTCGGGGAGGTCAGCAAGCTAAAAACAAGAAAGCATATCAGTATTGCAGTATAACTTGAAGATTGAAACACATAAAAGGTGTATTGATGGAGGCTTACCGGCACCACGGGGTTTTCCGCTGTGTACATATCCAGAGAAATCTCCGGAATTCTCCTCTTGATCCGCTCCTTGATCAGCCACTCGATCTGGCTGATGTAGCCTTGAGTGGTGTAGGATTTGGGGCTGATGCGGAGGGAGTCTTTTTGGATGACGTGATGGAGTGCATCAGTCTATCCCCGTGGTACTGAAGTGGCTAGATCCAACGTGAGACCCAGCACTGGACCAAGTTGGATCCCTTCAGACCCTTGTGCTTGATCAAATATTCGATCCGCCTCTTAGTGCGGATCAGATCATCGGTGAGAGCCAGAGCAGCCTCGTCCCAGGAAGGCTGGGCCGTGGTGGCTCCGTCGACAAAAGCCGGCAAAGTAGTAGCTTTGCCGGGAGCCGGAATATCCCTATGATAGAAAAAGGTGGCTGGCCATTGTTTGACCGAGTCACTAGCAGAAATTTTGGGATATGCCCAGTCACGTCTAAGTCAAAAGCTAATAGTGCCAGTGATGTAAGGAACAACGGCAGTGCTGGAATTTCTCCGGACATGAAAATAGTACCGGAAGAGAAGAAAACTCGGCTTAATGCCGAGAAAGCCCTCGCAAAGCGATGCATACGCACTCATCTCTAAGAGAGAGTTGGGAGGAAGATTGTGGAGTTGAACTCCGTAATGATCTATCACCTCGGAGAAGAACTCTGAGAGAGGAAAAGACAGACCTCGGTCGAGATGGGTGCCGAAGTGGACCCGCTTGCCATCGCACGGGTTGGGGACGGTTTCACCGAAGCCGCTCCGCCAGTCGCCGGCGGCGAGAAGCCCCTCCTTCTCCATGCTCTTGAGGCCGTCCTCGTCGAGGGCGCAAGGGATCCAGATTCCCCGGAAGCTTTCTTTCTCCGCTGCTGCTTCCGTCGTCGCCGCCGCCGCTGCTGCCGCCAAACCGGAGGAAGAAGATGATGAAGCCATTTCTCCCTTGAGAAGATGACCTGAAAGGGGCGGCGCTGGGAGTTTTGTGGAGGAAGGACGGGGAGGCTCTGTGCGCGCAGGAGGATTGGGAGAAAAGGAAACGGCAAGGGACTGGTGGAAAGGAGAAGGAGAAATCCAAACCCCTTATATCCACCTAACTGCGCCAAGATTCGTGCAAATGCTATAGTGTAACCACCCCGCGTCGTCGAAAGAACTGGGAAGGACCCACGCGATGATTGCGTCTCCTCGATCTCCACGCACGCATTGAAACGGCACCTCGGTTCCGCGAACCGCGGACACACCAACTGTCGTGCTGACGGCACGCCTGTCAGATGACGTGACTTGACCATGCTTGTGTCAGGTGGCGTTAGAAACCAAGTTCCGGCTTAGTTTAAAATCGAGCTAGAAAATCCGAGTAACTTGTTGATAGGTCCGACTTACTTTTAAGACCCCGATCGTATTTTTTGTTGTGAAGTTTTAGGAACGCTTCAAGATTCTGCAAGCCGAAGATCAAGCTAGACGATGATAAATCTGACTTTGGATCTTGGAGGCCTCCGGGGGCTGCTGCTGGGGATATACTTTCCGGGTATCCTCACAGTTCCTCACTGACCAGGGTGGCTCACTTAGGGTTAGAGCTTTGCTTCACGGGCGGCCCAGCCAGGGAGAGAAGACAGAGTCCAATCCGGCTACAGGAAGGCCCAGAAGACTTACCGACTTAGGCCCATAATGTTACTTGTAGTTCAAGATATACTCTGTAACCAACTCTTAGTCGTAGCCGGATTGATCTCTCCTGTAAACCATAGGCCGGATATCTATATAAGCCGGCCTAGAGAGGGCCTTTAGGGAAACACAATAGTCTACAATCTCAACTCGCACAGGCGATACCCTTGTAACCCATATTCCGGCTCTGTTGTATTACTGGATTGCTAGCAGGAGTAGGATCCATCCAAAGCCGGCGGATTCGAACCTGGGTAATCTTGTGTGCTCACCGTCCCAGAATACCGTACGGCTCACACCCCTCTCTTCCTCACGCCTCAAGGACCCCCTCATGGCGTACTTGTCCTCAATCCGACGACACATTGATGTTAAACTTAATACTATTCCTAATTTGAGTTATTAAAGACCAGTTCATTAATTAACTTCTATTCTGAAACCCCTTTCAGAATCCCTTAAGGAATACTACATATTACACCTATTATCAACTTCTACATCTTATAAATCATTATTTATAAGTATTTGCGCTTTTATTCTTAACACACTTAAGAATTACTCCTATAAGATCCCACTCAAAATATGTTCCTACATATTTGAATTTGAGACTTATATTGCTCCCACTCAAAAAATAGGTCAATCACATATTGTTTCAGGAAGACTTTCATAGCTCCCACTCAATTTTATGCAAATTGCATATCCACTCACCATTTTGAATAACTTCAAAATCCTTTGATCAAATATCAAGCTTGGAGATTTACTTATGAGATACTAGTACTATTACTAGTTTTAAATCCTTAGACATTTGATACGTCCATTTTGCATCACTATTCTATGTCATAATTCACTGTTATTCATTGATATATTTCGTATTGAGAGGTGATACTTTTGTAATTTCATCTGTTTTTGCATGGTTGATGACTTTTGGAGCATGGACCCCTGTAGTCAGGATTCTGATGGAAAAGGTGCTATTTGGAGGCAAAATTCGCGAAGATCAGAAAATCCAGGAAAATATACGGAAAATCCTATTTTTCCAGAAGACTAAGGATGCCAGAAGACAGAGTGGAGCTGGGCCACAGGGGGCCCACACCACCCCCTGGCGCGGGCAGCCCTAGGCCGCGCCAGCAGGTGGTGTGGCCACCCTGGCCCACCTCTGGCTCTCTCTTCTGGCGTATATCATCCTCCCAAAACCCTAAGACTCGGGGAGCGACCACAGAAAGATTCCGCCGCCTCTGCGGGGCAGAAAACACCGTGAGAGAAAGATCTCTCCGGCAGACAGATTTCTGCCGGGGGAATTCCTTCCCGGAGAGGGAGATCGTCGCCATCAACACCACCATCAAGTTGGACTTCATCGGGATCATAATCATCATCACCACCACCATCATCACCATCAGCACCCTCATCACCATCTCCATATTGCTGTAACAATTGAGTTGAATCTTGCATTAGTTCATAGGGGAAACTTTCCCGGTGTTGATTGCTCTTCGTAGTTGATGCTATTAAGTGAACCGTTGAATTATTGTTTAAGTTCAGATTGTTATACCTCACTATTCCATCTCTGATCATGATCCATATGATGTCTTGTGAGTAGTTCGTTTTGTTCTTGAGGACATGGGAGAAGTCATGTTGTTAGTAGTGGAGTTGTGTTGAGAAAGATTCAATAGTTTGTTATTTAAGTTGTGGTGTACTTCTTCTAGTGGTGTCATGTGAACGTCGACTACATGACACTTCACCTATATGGGCATAGGGGAATGCATTGTGTATTTGGCTACTAATCGTAGGGGTTGCCAGAGTGACAGAAACCTGAACCCCCGTTAGGAAACCATTGCACAAGGGACGTAAGGGTCTTAGAGTTTAAAGTTGTGGTTAGGTTTCTACCTTAATTATTTTCTTATACTTACGGATGTTTGCAAGGGGTATAATCACAAGTATGTATTAGTCCTGGATGGGTCGGTACATTAGCACAGGTTCACCCACACAACACTTAGCAAGCTAAAGAAGATTAATCAACTATATGAAGCGGAAGCACTTGACAGTCTTCCCATGTGTCCTCGAGAACGTTTGGTCATCTTAAGTAATACAACCGGCTTGTACTTTGCTACATAAAGGATTGGGCCACTTGCTGCATTTATTCCTACTGTCTTTTATTTACTCATACTTTGTGTACTTACTTTATCAAAAACCCCTAAAAATCCGTTTGCTAAGTATTTGCAGAGAATTCCTGATCCATACCACTAGCCATCACCTTCTGCTCATCGTTGGGTTCGACACTCTTACTTATAGAAAATACTGCGATACACCCCCTATACTTGTGGGTCATCAAGACTATTTTCTGGCGCCGTTGCCGGGGAGTGAAGCGCTATTGGAGAGTGGAACTGGTAAAGGAAACTTCTACTATGAGTATTGTCTACTTCTGCTAGTTGCTTTCTTTTCGTTATGGATAATTCGCTGAGTTTCTTATTTGGTAATGCTACTACCACTGCTAAGGTAGTAGATAAGCCACCACCTACTGAGAATGATGTTTTCAAAATACCTACAAGAATTATTGATCGTGTTATGGATAACTACTATGTTGGGGATGGAACTGTCCATCCCGGTGATCATTTGCTCTTTATACACGAATTATGCGGGTTGTTCAAGTGTGCAGGTATCACTACAGATCAAGTTAAGAAGAAGTTATTCTCATTATCACTGAAAGGAAGAGCTGAGGAATGGTATAAGCTGCTAAAGAATGGTCAAGCTCTAGAATGGGAGGAAATAGTGCCTCTCTTTTATTCAAAGTTTTATCCTCCTAGTGAGATTCATAAAGATCGGAATCAAATATACAACTTCTTGCCTCTTGATAGAGAGAGTACAACTCAAGCTTGGGGGAGATTGAAGTTACTAATGCTCAAATGTCCCATTCATGACCTTCCCAACAATATTATTATCAATAACTTTTATGCAAGGCTCCCTCTACATGACAAGGATTTATTGGACGCTTCTTGTGCTGGATCATTCACTCGTATGGAAGAAGAAGCTAAATGGGATCTTCTGGACCGTATTCAAGACAATGCTGAAGCTTGGGAGAATGACAAAGGTAGAAAGTCAGGTATAAATTATGATTATGAATGAATTGAATCTTTTATGGGAACTGATGACTTTCAAAATATTAGTAATGCTTATGGTCTTGATTTGCAAGTTATTACGAAGTGCTTTAGAGCTTTTGTTTCCTTTATCACAATTCCAAAAAGGGGATGGAAGAAATACCATGCACCTTACAAAGATATTGTTGACTATGTTCCTATTGGGAGTGCTGAGTATTGCATTATTGATCCCATCTTACCTGAACCTTATATCGAGAAGATTCCTTTCCCATAAAAGGTAAAGGACCATCCTATGATAAGTAATGTAATCACCAAAAGTGAAAAGAGAACTGTAAAACCGGATGAACAAATAAACGTTGAACCTGTGGTAGCAATTGTGAAAGACCTGGTCACTAAAAGCATAGAAGATGGGCACATAGACTTTTGTGAGGATGCCTCTAATATTGTTTCACATCCTAATAGAACTAAAAAGGCTAGTGTTCCTGTGCTTTCTGTTAGAATTGGTGATCATTGCTATTATGGTTTATGTGATATTGGTGCAAGTTCTAGTGCTATTCCTTATGAGCTTTACAGAGAAATTATGCATGAAATCAGTCCTTGCGAGTTGGAAGAGATTGATGTGGTTATTCACCTTGCTAATAGAGAGACCATCTCTCCAATTGGTATTGTACGAGACGTGGAAGTTCTTTGTGGTAAGATCAAGTACCCTGCTGATTTTTTAGTACTTGGTTCAGTTGCTAGTAAAACTTATCCTATTATTTTTGGTAGACCTTTCTTGAGTACTTGTGGAGCCATTATAGATTGCAAAAGGGATAAAATCTTGACTAAGTTTGCTGGGGAATCTTATGAGGTTAATTTCTCGAAATTTGCTAAAGAACCTTGTGAAGAGGAAACCCATAATGAGGATTTTAGAGTTGAACAACTTGCTTCTATTTCTCTTGCTCCTAACAATGCTTTGCAGCAATTTATGGAAGATCATGAAAGTGAAATCTTCATGGAATAAAGGAATGAGATTGACATGATTCTCTGTGATCAGCCTAAGATGCTTAAGCATAACTTGCCTGTAGAAGACTTGGGTACCACGCTGCCACCTAAAAAGGATCCAGTTTTCGATCTAAACCTTCTCCCTGGTGATCTTAAATATGCTTATATTGACGATAAAAAGATATATCATGTTATTATTAGCGCTAAACTTTCAGGAAAGGAAGAAGAAAGGCAATTGGAGGTTTTGAGGAAACACCGAGGAGCTATGGGCTATACTCTGGATGATTTAAAAGGGATTTCACCTACTATATGTCAGCATTCTATCAACATAGAACCAGATGCAAACCCGGTGGTAGAGCACCAACGACGTTTAAATCCTAGGATGCAGGAAGTGGTAAGGAATGAGGTATTGAAACTCCTTGATGCTGGTATTATTTACCCTATGGCTGATAGTGAATGGGTTAGTCCTGTTCATTGTGTTCCTAAAAAAGGAGGTATTACTGTTGTTCCTAATGATAATGATGAGCTTATTCCTCAAAGAATAGTAGTAGGCTATAGGATGTGCATCGATTTTAGAAAAGTCAATAAAGTTACTAAGAAAGATCACTACCCGCTTCCTTTTATTGATCAAATGTTGGAAAGGTTGTCTAAAAAGACCCATTTTTGTTTTCTTGATGGTTATTCTGGTTTCTCTCAAATTGCTGTTAAACAACAAGATCAAGAAAAAACTACTTTTACTTGCCCTTATGGAACTTATGCTTATAGACGTATGCCTTTTGGTTTATGTAATGCTCCTGCTACTTTTCAAAGGTGCATGTCTGCTATCTTTCATGGTTTTTGTGAGGAAATTGTAGAAGTGTTCATGGATGACTTTTCTGTCTATGGAACTTCTTTTGATAATTGTCTGCACAACCTTGATAAAGTTTTGCAGAGATGTGAAGAAACTAATCTTGTTCTTAATTGGGAGAAATGCCACTTCATGGTTAATGAAGGGATTGTCCTTGGGCATAAAGTTTCTGAAAGAGGCATAGAAGTTGATAGAGCTAAGGTTGAGGCAATTGAGAAGATGCCATGCCCAAGAGACATCAAAGGTATTCGTAGTATCCTTGGTCATGCTAGTTTCTATAGAAGGTTTATTAAAGACTTTTCTAGGATATCAAAACCCCTTACTAATCTTCTTCAAAAAGATGTACCTTTCGTTTTTGATGATGATTGTAAGGAAGCTTTTGAAACTCTTTAGAAGGCTTTAACTACAGCCCCTATTGTTCAACCACCTGATTGGAGTTTACCCCTTGAAATAATGTGTGATGCTAGTGATTTTGCTGTAGGTGCTGTCCTTGGGCAACGTATTGATAAAAAGTTAAACGTTATCCATTATGCTAGTAAGACTCTAGGCGCTGCTCAAAGGAATTATGCTACTACTGAAAAGGAATTTCTAGCTATTGTTTTTGCTTGTGATAAGTTTAGGCCCTATATTGTAGACTCAAAAGTCACCATTCATACTGATCATGCTGCTATTAAATACCTTATGACAAAGAAGGACGCTAAGCCTAGGCTTATTAGATGGGTGCTGCTTTTACAAGAGTTTGATCTACATATAGCAGATAGGAAGGGTGCTGAAAACCCTATAGCCGATAATTTATCTCGATTGGAAAACATCTCTTTTGACCCTATGCCTATCAACGATAGTTTCCCAAATGAATAGTTAGCTGCAGTAGGGGTAAGCTCGCGAGGGAGCCCTTGGTATGCTGATTATGCTAACTTTATTGTCTCCAAGTATTTGCCTCCAACTTTTACAGCTCAGCAAAGAAGGAAGTTCTTCTATGATTTGAGGCATTATTTTTGGGATGACCCACACTTATACAAAGAAGGAGTGGATGGTATTATGCGAAGATGTGTTCCAGAATATGAACAAAAGGAAATATAGTGTAAATGTCATGGTAGTGCTTATGGAGGGCATCCTGCAGGAGATAGAACTGCACAAAAGGTGCTACAATCAGGTTTCTACTGGCCTAACCTTCTTAAAGATGCAAGAAAATTTGTTTTATCTTGTGATGAATGTCAGCGTGTTGGTAATATTTCTAGACGCAATGAAATGCCTATGAACTACTCTCTAGTTATTGAACCTTTTGATTGCTGGGGATTCGACTTTATGGGTCCTTTCCCTCCTTCAAAAGGTTACACTCATATTCTTGTTGCCGTTGATTATGTTACTAAGTGGGTAGAAGCCATTCCTACAAAAAGTGCCGACGGAGAGACTTCTCTAAAAATGCTTAAGGATGTTATCTTTCCTAGGTTTGGGGTGCCTAGATATCTCATGACTGATGGGGGTTCTCATTTCATTCATGGTGGTTTTAGGAAGACCCTTGCTAAATATGATGTTAATCATAGAATTGCCTCAGCTTATCACCCCCAAACTAGCGGGCAAGTAGAGTTATCAAATAGACAAAGTAAATCCATGTTGCAAAAGACTGTTAATAGATCTAGAAAAAACTGGGCTAAAAAGTTGAATGATGCTTTATGGGCTTATAGAACTGCTTACAAAAATCCTATGGGGATGTCTCCTTATAAAATGGTTTATGGGAAAGCTTGTCACCTACCCTTAGAATTAGAAAACAAAGCTTACTGGGCAATTAAAGAACTAAATTGGGATTGTAAGCTCGCTGGTGAGAAAAGATTATTTGACTTAAGTTCTTTAGATGAATGGAGGAGTGAAGCCTATGAAAATGCTAGGCTCTTTAAGGAAAAATTTAAAAGATGGCATGACAAGTGAATACTTAAGAGAGAATTTCATGTTGGTGAAAAAGTTCTATTGTATAGGTCTCGTCTCAGATTTTTTGTAGGAAAGCTACTGTTAAAATGGGAAGGACCTTTCATCATTGAAGAAGTATACCGTTCAGGACCAATAAAAATCTCTTCTCTAAAAGATAATACTACACAAGTAGTGAATAGGCAGCGACTCAAGCACTATATTGCTGGAGATTCTTACAATGAAGATGTTAATGCCTTTCAAGTTATAACTCCGGAGAAATTCATCAAGGACCAAATTCAGAGACCTGCAGAGTCTGTTTTCGAATAGGTAACAGTTCCAGTAAGAAAAGTTCTGCAAAAATACAATCCAACTATATTTTTGCAGTTTTCAGTCAATAAGGGAAGCTACGAAGCGAAAAAGGGAGGGAAACGGAGCCAGGGTGGCTCACACCACCCTGTGGCACGGGCCCACCCCTGGCCGCACCACCAGGTGGTGAATCCACCCCGGACTCCGCCTCCGACTCGTTTTCTCCCAGTACCTTCCTTTTGATATGAAACTTCGTAATATATAACCCCCCGGATCTTCCGAGGTTTGTATATCGTGTTTTCGTCGTGTTTTTGTTTCAATCTGTTTCTGCCAGGACACACTCTTTGAAAGCTTAGAAGCACAATGGTGTCTGCCAAAGATAAAGGGAAGGAGCCTATGGAGGAAGACCTCCAAGACCCCGGGAAGGAGAAGGAGATCAAGAGTGAAGATGAAGAGGAGGCAAAGCACACCGAAACTACCAGTGCAAGCATTGGAGTGGTGGCAAACCCTGCCAGGAATACGTCAATTGGAGGGAAGCCTCCTCATCACCATTCAGATCCCTGGTCACTTCCTCCATGCACCAAGAATCCCTTCCATACCCTTATCCATGAGCATCAATACCAAAATATGCCCACGGGGAAATTACCCTCCAATTGGGATTTGCCTCGTTCTAGCTGCGTAGGAAAAGAAGACTTCAAGGAGGAAGAGTGGGGAAAGAATAGCAAGAGCTGGAATTCTCAACACGACATGATGATGAGCCGCATTGAGCAAAACTCACAGCTGATTCGTAATCTCACCTTCAAGATTGAGGACTTGGGGAAAGTAATCAAAGAGCTCATCGAGAGGATACCACCACCACCAAAGGAGTAATTCGTCAGTAGGTTTGGCATCCCCTTGGTTTGTTCCAAGCTTGGGGGAGTGCCGCGGTATCACATCACTATCTTCTATCTTTTTACCTTTTTACTAGAGTCATATCATGAATAGAGGAGTTATTATGTAGGATGGTTTGCATTATGGAAGTGTCCCCTCTCTCGTTAGATATGTATCCCTTGGTGTGAGTTGTCGTTATGGAATATTAATGAGAAGTTCTATCATTTACTCTTTTGCATAGCTTATATTAGTTTTCAATTCGCGGTTGTATGATTGATCTTGTTGTTAGTATTGGTATCACTTTGGGATCATTGAGTTAATTTAGTTAGTTTTGGCAAACCTGGCTCGGTCAGCAGCAACACCTTTTTGAGAGTTGAATGAAAAAGATAAAGTACTCTAAAGAAAAAAAAGTCATCATCTTTCTTTCTTGATTTGCTCATAAGTCTAGTATTCTCTAGTTAAGATCTTTTGTGCTTCTAGGGAAGATTGCATGTTTGTCTTTATCACTTGTGTGTTTGTTTGTTTCCTTCAACTCTTATACTTGCTACCCAGCCTTGCTAGCCAAAAACCTATACTGAGAGGGATTCCTTCTCGTGCATCCACTCCTTAAAACCAAAACCTTTGCCATTTGTGTCCACCATACCTACCTAGTAGCATTAGTGCTATTCCAAGTAAATTCTTCTTTTATCTACCTCCCAAATTAAACTTGTTATGTGAAAATTAGTGATTAAAGCTCTTACGAACTTGATGGCACAGTTTACTTTCTTCCACTTAATAAACTTGAACCATTGTGCTCACCTATGTTGCATATATGCTTGCGCTTTGTAAGTTGTGAATTAGCAGAACCATGCTGTCATGGGGAACGCTTTCAACATTGCACAAGTACTTTGTACCAAGTTGATATCATGTTCTTTTGTCTATGTATGTCGTCGGTGTGAAATGAAAGGGGAGCTTGTAAGTCCACGGAGTTATGCATGTGTGTTAGAGAAACGTCTGGGCCGCTGGTCTAATCCATGCTGACATGGTGGAAACCTGCAGCGTAACCATAATGAGCTGTCTATGAAGCATTCTTCTTATAAAAAAGAGATAGAGATTTAGAAAAAGAGAAAAAAGGAAAAAAAGAGATATTATGAAAAGAGGAAAGAGAGAAAAAAGCACCATATTCCCATGGTAAATAAGAAGATTGCTGAGATATTTGTTGTCTGCTTGCCTTGTCATTTTGATATGGGGATTCTTCCATATCATCGGGAAAGGGGTACCCCATTGGCGGTTCTCAATGATACACATATGCTTACGATGACAAGAACTTACCGGTGACTAAACTTGAGTAGCATGAGGAGCGGCCCTCATATTCAAGGGACATGAGATTCTCAATTTACAACTTGTCAATGCATATCCTCATATTTGATCACTTTAACCTTAATCACCTAAAGATACCTATGATAGGGGCAATGAGAGCTGAAAGCTAGTAAGTATCATAATTTTTTGGAGCTCTTTATGACACTTGCAATCCTTGCTTCCCTCTTTGAAGGGCCCTTCTTTTACTTTGTAGTTGAGTCAGTAAACCTAATCCCTTCTATCTCAGCAAGTATTTTGAGTTGTTGTGTTTCATTCATTCATATGATGATTTATTCAAACATGTTTCCTATGTTCCTTGTTTTGCACATTGCTCTTATCTTGATGTTTACTACTTTGAAAGCTATCATTGAAAACCAGCTATTTGTGAACTCCAGCAAATTATCAACTATTCTTCGACCAAGAGCTAAGTTTGCCATTACCAATTATGATTCACTTTATGTATCTTTATTGTGTTTCCTTTACTTATTACAAGTTGAGTTATATAATAGTGAGTTGTCTTCTATTATGATCTATGTATTGATGAATGTGATGCTTCCTGTCCGTATTATTTTATCGACTCTTTACTCCATAAACCCGAGGCCATGTTTATTGAGCTCAGTTTCGCTTGGGGACAAGCGAAGTCTAAGCTTGGGGGAGTTGATACGTTCATTTTGCATCACTATTCTATGTCATAATTCACAGTTATTCATTGATATATTTTGTATTGAGAGGTGATACTTATGTAATTTCATCTGTTTTTGCATGGTTGATGACTTTTGGAGCACGGACCGCTGCAGTCAGGATTCTGATGGAAAAGGTGTTGTTTGGAGGCAAAATTCGCGAAGATCAGAAAATCCGAGAAAATATACAGAAAATCCTATTTTTCCAGAAGACTAAGGATGCCAGAAGACGGAGTGGAGCTAGGCCATAGGGGGCCCACACCACCCCCTGGCGCGGGCAGCCCTAGGCCGCGCCAGCAGGTGGTGTGGCCGCCCTGGCCCACCTCTGGCTCTCTCTTCTGGCGTATATCATCCTCCCGAAACCCTAAGACTCGGGGAGCAACCACAGAAAGATTCCGCCGCCTCTGCGGGGCGGAAAACACCGAGAGAGAAAGATCTCTCTAGCAGACAGATTTCTGCCAGGGGAATTCCTTCCCGGAGAGGGGAGATCATCGCCATCAACACCACCATCAAGCTGGACTTCATCGGGATCATCATCATCATCACCACCACCATCATCACCATCAGCACCCTCATCACCATCTCCATATTGCTGTAACAATTGAGTTGAATCTTGCATTAGTTCATAGGGGAAACTTTCCCGGTGTTGATTACTCTTCGTAGTTGATGCTATTGAGTGAACCGTTGAATTATTTTTTATGTTCAGATTGTTATACCTCATTATTCCATCTCTGATCATGATCCATATGATGTCTTGTGAGTAGTTCGTTTTGTTCTTGAGGACATGGGAGAAGTCATGTTGTTAGTAGTGGAGTTGTGTTGAGAAAGATTCAATAGTTTGTTATTTAAGTTGTGGTGTACTTCTTCTAGTGGTGTCATGTGAACGTCGACTACATGACACTTCACCTATACGGGCCGAGGGGAATGCATTGTGTATTTGGCTACTAATCGTAGGGGTTGCCGGAGTGACAGAAACCTGAACCCCCATTAGGAAACCATTGCACAACGGACGTAAGGGTCTTAGAGTTTAAAGATGTGGTTAGGTTTCTACCTTAATTATTTTCTTGTACTTACGGATGTTTGCAAGGGGTATAATCACAAGTATGTATTAGTCATGTATGGGTCAGTACATTAGCACAGGTTCACCCACACAACACTTAGCAAGCTAAAGAAGATTAATCAACTATATGAAGCGAAAGCACTTGACAGTCTTCACATATGTCCTCGAGAACATTTGGTCATCTTGAGTAATACAACCGGCTTGTCCTTTGCTGCATAAAGGATTGGGCCACTTGCTACATTTATTCCTACTGTCTTTTATTTACTCGTACTTTGTTTACTTGCTTTATCGAAACCCCTAAAAATCTGTTTGCTAAGTATTTGCAGAGAATTCCTGATCCATACCACTAGCCAACACCTTCTGCTCCTCGTTGGGTTCGACACTCTTACTTATAGAAAATACTGCGATACACCCCCTATACTTGTGGGTCATCAACATTCAGCACACTTGAATCAAAGTCATTTGAATTTGTTCAATACTTGACAAATTGTGCCTTCATCATTCACCCCCTTTTCCACTATGGCTTTCTAGTCATTTGGGCAAATTCAAGCAACTCCTTTTACTTGTGAGATTCAGCAATGAATTGGTTTCTAATCTCAAGTGAATTTTGCTTTTAGGATTTCTCATAATTTTAGTTTACCATTATTTCCTTAGTAGTTCGTAGGCATGTCATATTCCAAGAATTATGACAAATGATTCACAAATGTCTACATACTAGATATGGATTACATTTTGAGTCCTACTTCATGTAATGAAAACACTAGTGGGGAAACACAATGATCAATATCATTGATTCTTTCCTTCTGTGAAGAGAATCGTTCAGGAACGTTGTCCGTTGCGCTTCTCAACACTGATGCAGGGTTTTGAATCCTCATCGTGTTTTACACTAATTTCCATTTGCTCCATAATTGAGAAACAACACTAAAAGTGAGCTTTCTCAAGAATGTACCAAAATCCAAGCAATACAAGTTTTGCTTTCCTATTGGTCAGCTATGGATTTCGTATTCAAAGTTTCCAATGAATATTCTACAAGGACTTATTCTCTATTGTTTTGGTTAAATCAAATAACTCCAAAACTATCACGAATTCAAATGATTCACTACATTCTAATTGAATGCTAACTATTTCTAACTAATGGTCTCTACATCTACACTACAACGATTTATTTGGTGCCTTCTATCCACCCACTTTGATATCTAATATCACATTGTGATGCTTCGCACTTTTGACGTTTCAAAACGCTTTGCATTCCACAATCTCTTTTATGCCATTCTTATAAAGTTGAATTTCATTACTATTGATCAAATCATAGTAATTAGATTCTCTTTAATATTTGTACCCTTTATTGATGAAACACTTTGATCAAATCAAATAGTTTCATATTCATGTTTCCTTTGGTAAACTACTTACACATTTAAACAATCATTTAATGATAATTACCATTTTTGTTAAAACACAATACATCGGATATGTATTTACTTTTAACATTTCATTAAACACTTTGTATTCAAGTAATACATGGTATTCAAGTTATTTTGCCGAACTTAGGCATGATTTATATGTGATAAGAAATCGAATGACTTTCACATATTATCAGCATAACTTCAAACAATGATTTTCATTCCGTAATGAAATATCATTTAAGTTGGGTATTTTAAGGCATTTCAATATGTTACAAATGTTCATGCATTATCAATTAGTTTCAGACAACAAGGATAATTCACAAGTAATCAAACAAGATATGAACACAAATTGAAATCATTCATAAAAGTAGAACAACTGTTTGTTACAAACTTATATGAATAACCGCCTCACGAAGTGTGAGACACACTAAAGAAGTTCACAATCTCTTGATTACAATAATTATCCTAAAACATAAACTAAATGCTAAATGTCGAGGGAGGGTGTCATCGGCCATCATCATCATGCTCGCCATCAACACGCAACGTCACCTCCTCTCTAATAAGCACCTCTCATGCATAAGGACCTATTTTCAGCAAAATAGAACAAGTATCAGATATACTTAACACTGCAAATGTGTTTGCAAGATTATAACATTTATAAAACTGTATATCAAATATATACCTTTGTCATCGATGACCTAGGGGACATCTGGTTCAACCAACACAATCCTGAGATGTGTCACGAACCGTTCGAACTCCATTGTTTCCACGTCGCCCCTCATTACGCAAGTCCTAACTTGTGCTTGGTAGCTTGGTGGCAGCGACCGCAACACAACACCGTTTGCAAAAGAGCCCATCATCCAGCTATCCAGGAAGTATGCAGGCCTCATGTACACATCATGCATGCACTCCAAGTGGTCGTCCAATGATGAGTTCTCCTCCATCTTAATGGAGAGGAAGTCTCCCATCAGCTCATGCTCCCATATGCGTACTTGTTCCACGAAATGTGTCCTAAGCTGTAGCACCACCGAACGAGGGTCGACATCACCCACGAAAGGCCACAGCTCATCCACCATTCCGAAACACATGGTAACTGAAATGAAGGAGGCCATCTCACGATGGAGATAGCGGTCTTTCCGCTGCTCTGGGGTCTCTAGGTCAGCGGGCTGATCCAAATCCATCATGTCGAGTATGTAGTCAACCACGTTGTTCTCGCTAAGGAGAACGTGGAGACCCGCAACCCATATGGAGAAGTTTGATCCATCTAATATGAGCTTCTCTCCTTCTAACCAATCAATCGTCAACACGAAAGGTGCCATCTACATTTATAATTGAAAAAAGGAATTTAGACTAAGTTTGTAATTAAATGAGTTAATGATAACTCCACTCAGAAACACCTATCCCCAAAAGGGTTCCTAGTGATAACACGACCCCTATCAGCCACATCTCCCCCAATCGTCATGGCCATCAATGTGGGTTCAAGGGTGGACGCTAAACGTCGGTGACATCATTCATGCGACTCATTGTCGATCTTTCGACCATTCGTGTTCCGAGGCCATGTCCGCACATGCTAGGCTCGCCAACTCAACCTTAGTGTATTCGTTGTGCAACATGGCTTACACCCACTGTATGCGAATGTAGATATGTCTGACACCCAGGCCTGTACCCTGGATCGCCTCATACCGAAGAACTTTCTTGGTGGTGCACACTAACGGGGAACACAATCGTTGGTGATTTTAACAGGGATCATCTTATTAGGCTACCGTCGAGTATCTAATACTAGCACACAATAAGATATACAAACAATAACATTGAATGTAAATGCGATGTGATATGGTCCTTCACGTCGTGATCTCCATCCGTCGTCACCGGATTCCGGCGCCAGGGTTCCGACGCCGTAGACACCATGGTACCGGTCTCATTCCAGCGTGGTAGTTCGTCACCTCCGTGACTATCTACTGCTATGTAACAAAAGGTAATCACTTTACCTTTGCCACAACCATATCACAAAGCAACGCCCCCTGCAAAACAAAGTTAGACGCCTCTACTTTATCTTTGCATGTTTTACGTGGCTAAATGGGCTTTCGTACAAGAATCGTTCTTACCTACGAACTTTCAGCACAACGCTGATCAAGTAGTTGTCTCTACTACACCCCTTTCGGGGCCCTCCGTTGCAAATGGCATACCAACTAATGCGAGAGAGACAGACACCCCCCTAAGCCACTTTATACGGTACAAGCCGTATGTCAAGCATGGCCAGTCTCGCGAATGAACGCGTAAAGTCGGTTGGGGGCCGCTTCATCAAGCATTACTGCGGTATACACAAGTACACGTGGGATGGTAACAACTAAAAGATCAACGCCCACACGCTACATCTCGTGTGTTCTACCCATACTAGTATTACTACGCATAGATCTAGCTCTGATACCACTATAGTGGTTCCGCATATGAAAACAATAAAATTTACACTACGCCCCTGAACCCCTGAAGCTGCCAGGACCTATCTATTAGTAATACAATAACGGGAGGGGCTTTTCGCAAACTTACCCTTGAAGACCGAAAAGCATTGTCAACGCTCAGGAGAGCGTGGTTGATGTAGACAAGCCGAAGCCGACCTCAAGGTCATGATGAAGTCATTGCGCTCCCGTGGCTCCCACGACTTGAGTGCCTCAAGTGCGACACCTCGCGGGGAGTTACACACGTCTGGTGCCTCACGATGACTCTCGCTTCCCCGATCCAGCAGCAGTTGTGAAAGTAGAGCTCCCGGATCCGAATCCCGCGGCGCGACGGCGCTCTGCGGTAAAGATGTCTCTCGCTCGTGCAGTCCAGACTTGGGACCACAGTCACTAGAGAGAGAGAGGGAGAGAGAAAATATCAATTGGAGGTCCTTCCAAAAGTGAGAATACCTTTTGGTGTATTTAATTTGGCCAAATACCCCCACTATATATAGGGGGAGGAGAGGTACTACCTCCATCAAAGTCCCGGGGTGGGACTAAAGGAGAGGAAGGGGGAGGGGAGGCCGTCGACCACCTAGTGGGCCCTGCATGGGGGGCTAGGCCCAGCCGGCCACCCCCTTGCCCCTTCTCCCTCTCTCCTTTCCCTTAATGGGCCCTCTCCCTCTGGAAATTGGCCCATTAAGCCTTTGACCATTTAAATTCAATTTCTATTTATTAAATAATTATGAATAAATGATTAAATCAACATTTAACATTCATTCACATATTATTCAACCTCCGTGGCTATGGAACACCTTCCACCTCCACTACGGACATCCTCCGGACTTACCGAAACCCTTCCGATTTTCTCTCTACAAATCTATGGCGATTCTACCGATCCTATAAACACTCTCTAAGCATCATCAAGCCCTTAAGCGTGATACCCCACGGTTCGGGAACACTCCAGACATGGTCAGGACATTCCCGCACCAATGATCGATAGAGGGACCTGGATGGCCATGTGACCCATGTGCGTTCCACGAAGATCTTTCATCGTTTGAACTGGGATAGTCGTGTCATTATTCCCTTTGTCACTCGATACTTGCATTGCCCAAGATCTGATCAATGACATCACCATGTCGTGTTCAATATCGTTACTGAACAATGCTACTTGACTCGTTCCGACAAGTGATATCCCCGTGATCAAATCACACGCTGCACAGCTGTTGGATATAACTTCTCCGAGTGGGCCCTTTGAGTATCTTCCCGTCACTTGGACGGACAAATCTCGCTCTTGACATATATTACCTCATGATACATTGCAAATGTATCTATAATTTTTGATGTTCCATGCTTGGTTTTATCCACTTTCTTGTGTTTTGTTCCAACCTTGGAGTACTTTTCATATGATTTCTTGGACTAACCTATTAACAAGAGCCATAGTGCCAGCTGCCTGTTTTCTGCTGTTTTTCGTTCCAGGAAAGTCAGAAAATGAATATTCTCGGAATTGGACGGGACAAAAGCCAAAGTGCCTATTTTTCTGGAAGTGATCAAGAGCCCGAATACGAGATGGAGAAGGGCCAGCGAGCCACCACACCACCTGGCAGCGCGGCCAGGCCTGGCCCGCGCCAGGGGGTGGTGTGGCCACTCCCGGCACCCCCTCGGCCTCTCCTTCCGCCTATATATTACCCTCAGGACGAAAACCCTAAGGACCCGATCAAAAATCCACGAAAGAGTCTGTAGCCGTCGTCATCTCCATCCCTAGATCAGAAGGGATCTGAAGCTCTTCCCGGCACCCTGCCGGAGAGGGGAATTCACCCTGGAGGCCTTCTTCATCACCATGCAAGCCTCCGGTGTGATGTGTGAGTAGTTCATCCTTGGACTACGGATCCATGTAGTAGCTAGATGGCTGGTTCTCCTACTTTGTGCTTTCATGTTTAGATCTTGTGAGCTCCGTTCATGATCAAGATCATCTATTTGTAATTCATACATGTTGTGTTTGCGGGGATCCGATGGATATAGAGATGATATTTCAGATTGATTATTGATTCTATCATGTCTTTGTTATTTGAGATCTTGCATGCTTTCCGTTGTTAGTAGCTATCTTGGCCAAGTAGATGCTAGCAACTCTAAGAGTTAGTATTTATGCTCGATAGTGGGTTCATGCATCTGGTAATCTGGGGAAGTGACAGAAATCTCTAAGGTACTAGATGTGTTGTTGCTACTAGGGAGAAAACAACAATCCTTTTTTCATAGAACAATCGTATTGTTTACTTTACACGCAGTTCGTAAAGCAATAATATGTTGCTTGCAACTTAATACTGGAGGGGGTTCGGATGATAACCTGAAGGTGGATTATTAGTCATAGATGCATTTGGATGGCAGTCTATGTATTATGTTGTAATGCCCAATCAAGTCTTAGAGGAGTCAAGATGATTAGTATATGCATGTATTGCTTTCTCGGTGTTTGTCAATTGTCCCGCTGTAATTTGTTCACCCAGCATGTTATCTATCTAAGGAGAGCCACCTCTAGTGAAATATGGATCCCGATCCTTTTTCATTACATACAATCTATAAACTGTTTCTGCTTTGTGTTTACTTTCTGCAAACTTTTACTTCTTTCCATTCGATACGTTTAATCCTTTGTTTTCCGCAAAACACAGTGAGATTGACAACCTCATCGCAAGTTGGGGACAAAGTTTTGTGGTTGTGTTGTGCAGGTATCCACGTTGCTACTAGCACCGGTAGTGCGCCCTGCCAAAGCTCAGCTAGTAACACCTTTGGGGTGTTTCCTTGCTCCTACTGGTTCGATTAAACCTTGGTTTCATAACTGAGGGAAAACTTACTACTGTGCTCATCAAACCTTCCTCTTGGGGTTCCCAACGAGCTCTACGTCGAAAGTCGAGCGCATCGAGATCTTTTCTGGCGCCGTTGCCGGGGAGTCAAGGACATCTTCACAAGGGGAGTCCCTCATAACCAATCGCTTTACTTTGTTGTTTTTGTTTTGCTTAGTTTTATTTTTGCTTTGTTTGCTTGTTTTGTTCTTCAAAAACACAAAAAAATAGTTTTGCTTGTTTGCTTTCTTATTTGAAAACACACAAAAATGACTACTCTTGAAAACACTAAGTTCTGTGACTTCACTAGCACCAACAACAATGATTTTATGAGCACACCTATTGCTCCACCTGTGGCTAAAAACACTTTCTTTGAGATAAAACCTACTTTACTCAATCTTGTTATGAGAGAGCAATTTTCTAGTATTGGTAATGAAGATGCTGATTCCCATCTAAATAACTTTGTTGAACTTTGTGAGATGCAAAAGCATAGGGATATAGATGGTGATATTATTAAGCTGAAATTGTTTCCTTTCTCTTTGAGAGGAAAAGCTAAAGAATGGTTGAATTCCTTAACTTGGAATAGTATTGATTCTTGGACTAAGTGCAAAGATGCTTTTATTGGAAAATACCATCCTCCTGCTAAGATTATATCCATGAGAAGTGACATAATGAAGTTTAAACAACTTGATAATGAGCATGTTTCTCAAGCTTGGGAAAGAATGAAATCTTTGGTAAAGAATTGTCCCACTCATGGACTGACTGCTTGGATGATCATCCAAACTTTTTATGCAGGATTGAACTATTCTTCAAGGAACCTATTGGATTCAGCTGCTGGTGGTACCTTTATGACCATCACTTTGGGTGCTGCAACAAAACTTTTGGACAATATGATGGTTAATTATTCTGAATGGCATACTGAGAGAGCTCCACAAGGTAAGAAGGTAAATTCTGTTGAGGAAACCTCCTCCTTGAGTGATAAAATTGATATTATTATGTCCATGCTGATTAATGGGAAAGCCCATATTGATCCAAATAATGTTCCTTTAGCCTCTTTGGTTGCTCAAGAAGAGCAAGTTGATGTGAACTTCATAAGAAATAACAACTTTGGCAACAATGCTTATGGCAATAATGCTTATAGGAACAATTTTGGTAACGACAATTATAAGCCATATCTTCCCAACAATGGTAATGCTTATGGAAATTCTTACAACAATGATAAGAGTGCTCCCTCTGAAGTTGAAGTTATGCTTAAAGAGTTTATTAGTAAACAAACTGCTTTCAATAAAACTACTAAGGAAAAACTCTCCATTGTTGAAAGAAATATAGCATCTTTGGCTAAAGCACAATCTACTTTGAATAAAATGGCTACTAAACCTGAAACTAATGAGAATCCTTTGCAGCTACTAATGCTATACAAGTAAGAATTGATGAAAATGTTAGACTATTAGCTGAATTACATGCTAAGTGGGAAAGAGAAGATGAAATTGCTAGAAACATTAGTGTTTCTACTATCACCACCACTAGTGTTGAGGCTAGTAATAGTTCTACTACTTTAGATGATAAAGTTGATTTTGATCTTGATGGTTGCAATATCTCTGAAGTTATTAAGTTCCTACAAAAGCTTGCTAAAAGTCATAATGCTAGTGCTATGAACATGGCTTTTACAAAACACATTATTGATGCTCTCATAAAGATTAGAGAAGAAAAGATGAAACATAAAGCTTCTATTCCTATAAAACAAGAAGATGGTTGGGAACCCATCATTAATATGAAAGTGAATGACTTTGATTTCAAAGCTTTGTGTGATCTTGATAGTAGTGTTTCTATTATGCCTAGAAGGATTTATGATATGCTTGATTTGCCTCCTCTTGAAGATTGTTATTTGAATGTCCCACTTGATGCTAATGCTAAAAATAAACTCATGGGGAGTCTTAATGATGTTCTTATTATGGTTAACAATTCTTATGTCCCCGTTGATTTCTATGTTTTGGATGTTGAATACAATGCTTCTTGTCCTATTACTTTGGGAAGACCTTTTTTTAGAACTCTTGGTGCCATCATTGATATGAAAGAATGCACCATTAAATATCAACTCCCACTCAAGAAAGGTATAGAACACTTCCCTAAAAAGAGAGAAAATAATTCTTTTGCTTCTCCAATGAAAACAAAATTTGGTCTTAATGCTTCTTCATTTGAGAACAATTGATTCGTGCTTTGCTTCTTATGCCTAACTTAAAGGCGTTAAAGAGAAGTACTTATTGGGAGATAACCCAAAAGTTTTAGATGAGTCTTGGAAGTTATTACCTCTGTAATAACCGCTCCTTATCCTTTTTATTTGCCTTTTGTGCCAAGAGTAACCTCTAATGAGAGAGAAGTAATGATTGGGAAAGTTGTTGTCCCGAAACAGATTTATGTTCTTCACCATAAAAATTCGTGAGAGATCTCCGTATGTCGGTTTGAGCTGTAATGTTTTGTGCTTTTGCCCCAGGTTGTTATATAACTTTAGTTAGTTCAAAACCTTTTGATTTGAGCAACATAAGGTCTTCGAAAAAATTCGTCTTTACCTTCTGGTCTGTTTTGACAGATTTCTGCCATTTTCTGCATTTGCTTCTTGTTCGTTCCTTCTTGAGTTCTTTTGGGGAATTGAGCTTTTTGAGGGAAGTGCTACAGTATCTAGTGTTCTAATAGAAGTTTATTTGGTGTTATAACTGAACCTTAAGACTTATTTATCTTAAATGCACTAATGTTGCTAATGAGATTGTGTGAAGTTTTGTATGAAGGAAAAAATTTCAGGTGTGTGGAAGGAATGACTAATAAGATGAAGGATGGACTAAAGCTCAAGATTGGACATGCCACGCATGTCACCCCAAGAAATATCCAAGAAGTACAAGCGTCAAAGCTTGGGGATGCCTTGGGCATCCCCTTCTTCATCAATAAAAATCCCAGATTTCTTCCAAACGCTTCATTTTTATTGTTTTATGCACAATTGTGTTTTTCTTGGAGCATCTTCTTTTTTGTATTTGTTTTGGTTTTTAGTTTTATTGGTTTGCTTAGTTTTCTGAATAAATTGGTTGGACCCCCTCTTTCATACATTTGGTTTGCAAATAGTTTGGTTAGGTTTGGAAAAGAGTAGGAACGTTCATGCTTATGTGGTAAAAAGAGCTTGTTTTTGACTGTGGCCTATGCTTTATCATGCCATGCTTGATATTGTTTTGGCTTTATGCTTAGTATTCTTTGCTGTAGCATGACTTGTTATAAACAATTCAGATTGCTTAATGTGCCTTGGATGAATCATGCGTTGTTTTAGCATATTAAAGCATAGTATTGTGGTATTCTCCTTTGATGCTTTATTTGGGTTGACTTGGTGCATGCTCACACCATGTTATGACTATCCAAAGTCACCATAGCCTTTATGATACTTTAGTTTTCAACTTGTAGTATCACTTTATGCTTTGATAAATGATGTTTTGTCGCTCTGCATGATTATGGCCATTATTGCTCCCTTTGTTTGTCGCTCCCAGTGTTTTGCTAGCCTCCACAACAAAGTATGAGTTCCACTCATGCATCCAACTCCCTAAACTAAGTTATTCCAAAGAGTCCACCATACCTACCTACTAGCTTATGCTATTCCAAGTATATTCATGCTTTTGTTTACCTTCCACTTGTTATGAGAAAACTAGTGATTAAAGCTCTCACGAACTTGATGGCACACTTTACTTTTTGCCTCTAATAAACTTGAACCATTGGGTCCTTCTTTGTTGCGTATATGCTTGCGCTTTATAAGTTGAAATTAGCAGAACCATGTACCATGGGGAACGCTTTCAACATTGCACTTGTACTTTGTACCCCGTTGATATCATGTTCTTTTGCTTACGGATCCCGGCGGTGTGAAATAAAAGTGGAACTTGCAAGATCATGGAGTTTGTATGTGTGTTAGAGAAACGCCTGGGCCGCTAGCCTAAGCCATGCCTAATCATGGTGGAAACTTGCAGCATCACCATAATGAGCACTCTATGAAGCATCCTCAATAAAAACCTATGCAAATAGCAAATAAAAAGATCGTTGAGATGCTCATTGTCTGCTTGCCTTGTCATTTTGATTATGGGAAAGCTACCGTATCATGTGCAAGGGGTACCCCGTTGGCGGTTCTTAATGATACACATATACTTACAATGACAAGAGCTTACTCATGACTGAAGTTGAGTAGCATGAGGATCGGTCTTCGTAAGTAAGGGGCATGAGGTTTCGGTTTATAACTTGTCAAGCATATCCTCTTAGTTGTGTCACTTTAACCTTAATCACCTTCAAGATGCTTATGATAGGGGCAATGAGAGCTGAAAACTACAAGTACCATAATTTTTGGAAGCTCTTTATGAGACTTGAATCCCTACTTCCTTTTTACAAAAGGCCTTTCTGCCTGTTTTCTGCTGTTTTTGGTTCTAGGAAAGTAAGAAAATGAATATTCTCGGAATTGGACGGGAGAAAAGCCAAAGTGCCTATTTTTCCGGAAGTGATCAAGTGCCAGAATACGAGACGGAGAAGGGCCAGGGAGCCACCACACCACCTGGCCGCACGGCCAGGCCTAGCCCGCACCAGGGGTGGTGTGGCCGCTCCCGGCACACCCTCGGCCTCTCCTTCCACCTATATATTACCCTCAGGACGAAAACCCTAAGGACCCGATCAAAAATCCACGAAAAAGTCTGTAGCCGCCGTCATCTCCATCCCTTGATTGGGAGGGATCTGAAGCTCTTCCCGGCACCATGACGGAGAGGGGAATTCACCCTGAAGGCCTTCTTCATCACCATGCAAGCCTCTGGTGTGATGCGTGAGTAGTTCATCCTTGGACTATGGATCCATGTAGTAGCTAGATGGCTGGTTTCTCCTCCTTTGTGCTTTCATGTTTAGATCTTGTGAGCTCCGTTCATGATCAAGATCATCTATTTGTAATTCATACATGTTGTGTTTGCAGGGATCCGATGGATATTGAGATGCTATTTCAGATTGATTATTGATTCTATCATGTCTTTGTTATTTGAGATCTTGCATGCTTTCCGTTGTTAGTAGCTATCTTGGCCAAGTAGATGCTAGCAACTCCAAGAGTTAGTATTTATGCTCGATAGTGGGTTCATGCCTCTGGTAATCTGGGGAAGTGACAGAAATCTCTAAGGTACTAGATGTGCTGTTGCTACTAGGGAGAAAACAACAATCCTTTGTTCATAGAACAATCGTATTGTTTACTTTACACGCAGTTCATAAAGCAATAATCTGTTGCTTGCAACTTAATACAGGAGGGGGTTCGGATGATAACCTGAAGGTGGATTATTAGTCATAGATGTAGTTGGATAGCGGTCTATGTATTATGTTGTAATTCCCAATCAAGTCTCAGAGGAGTCAAGATGATTAGTATATGCATGTATTGATTTCTCGGTGTTTGTCAATTGCCCCGCTGTAATTTGTTCACCCAGCATGTTATCTATCTAAGGAGAGCCACCTCTAGTGAAATATGGATCCTGGTCCTTTTTATTTACATACAATCTATAAACTGTTTTTGCTTTGTGTTTACTTTCTGCAAAGTTTTACTTATTTCCATTCGATGTGTTTAATCCTTTGTTTTCTGCAAAACATGGTGAGATTGACAACCTCATCGCAAGTTGGGGACAAAGTTCTGTGGTTGTGTTGTGCAGGTCTCCACGTTGCTACTAGCACCGGTAGTGCGCCCTGCCAAAGCTCAGCTAGTAACACCTTTGGGGTGTTTCCTTGCTCCTACTGGTTCGATTAAACCTTGGTTTCATAACTGAGGGAAAACTTACTGCTGTGCTCATCATACCTTCCTCTTGGGGTTCCCAACAAGCTCTACGTCGAAAGTCGAGCGCATCACCTCAACGGTTTCCTTCGAGTACCTGAACACACCTTTATAACCACTGTATTACCAAGTGGCGCTGGATGCTATCAAAGCACTCTCGGGAGATAGTGATTGATATAGCCTCACGGTCTAAGGAATAGTCTACGAGGATCCATTTCTAATCATCGTAACTTGAACTTCATGACATGATCTGGTCACGATGTTTAGGTTGGGTATTGGTTCATCATCTCATTCTCGAAATGAGATGACTTCATTTCCAACTGGCATAAATGCCACATAATCAGGAAACTCAATCATCTGTTGACCAATGAACCAGTGACTAGAGTTTTACCAGGAACCCCTGGTTGTTTGTATATCACACGTGTATTGATTTTTCCACTCAATACAGTTATAGCATGATATAAAACTTAATCATAAACTATATGAAATATGATAATAGTCCTTACTACTATTTGTCTCTAGGGCATATTTCCAACATGAGGAGCGGCCCTCATACTCAAGGGACATGAGATTTCAAGTTTATGGTCTGTCAAGCATATAACTCGTATTGGACCTCACTTTAACCTTAACCACTTAAAGATGCTTATGATAGGGGCAATGAGAGCTCAAAGCTAATGAGTACCATACTTTCAGCATTTGGAAGCCTTTCAAACTTTTCAAAACCTTTTTCATTTCCTTGTTGAGTCACCACCTATTCTATGAGCACTTTCTTGAGAGCATAGTTGTCATTCTTAGTGTAATATGTTTGTCTCAAAACTTGATTAATTGTGTTATGACTTTGATGCTTGTATCTTTGATATCTTTACTTCTAGTCTTCACTTGAACTTCAGAGGTGCCTTGGCATTTATGTTTGCTCTACAATCAAAGGCAAGCGAGATACCACTCTATCATACCTTTTTATGAGCATTGCAATGTTGCTTATGTTTATGCTTCATGCTATTTATTATTTTTGAGTTGGAATCTCTTATTAGCTTGTAATGACTATTAAGTAAACTTATTTGCATACTCTTTATTATGAATTGCCTAAGTAGTTGATCATATGATGAGAAGATATGCATCTTATGAAGCAAATGTATTCGTGAAAGTTTCTTTTATTGCACTCAATTTTCAACTAAATTGCTTGAGGACAAGCAATAAGCTAAGCTTGGGGGGAGTTGATACATCCAAAGCGTACCTACTTTCTCGAACACTTTTGTTATTGTTTCTCCTCTAAACTTGTGTAATTTGGATAGAACTAACACGGACTGACGCTGTTTTCAGCAGAATTGCCTTGGTGTCTAGTTTTTGTGCAAAAAATCAACTATCAATAAAAATCCCAGAAAATATGCCAAAAATCCTATTTCACCAGAAAACTCATGGAGCTAGAAGACGAGACTGGGGAGGGCCATGAGGGGCCCACACCACCTGGCCACGCGGGCCAGGCCAAGCCGCGCCTGGGGGTGGTGTGGCCGCCTCGGTCACCCCCTCGGCCTCCCTCTTCGCCTATAAGTTGCCTCTTGACCTAAAAACCAAGGGGGTTCGACATTTTTCCAGAAAGAGTTCCGCTACGCCGCCACCACCAGATTCCACGATTCAGAACTAGAAATTCTGTTCTGGCACCCTATCGGGACGGGGAATTGGAGGAGATCATCACCATCATCATCACCATCGCTTCTCCATCAACCATCCATGTTTCCCCCATCCATGAGTGAGTAATCCCCCGCTACAGGCTATGGGATTGGTAGGGATTAGATGAGATCGTTCATGTAATGGCATCAGATTGTTAGGGCATGGTGCCTAGTATCTATTATTAGTGCTTTTTGATTTTTTTGCAACTTGTTATGCTTAATGCTTGTCACTAGGGCCCAAGTGCCATGATTTCAGATCTGAACATGTTATTGATTCATTATGGTAGTATTGTTTGTGATCTTACTAATACGTCCAAAACATATCTACTTTCCCGAACACTTTTGCTATCTTTTCTCCTCTAAACTTGTGTGATTTGGATGCAACTAACACGGACTGACGCTGTTTTCAGCAGAATTGCCTTGGTGTCTAGTTTTTGTGCAGAAAATCAACTATCAGGAAAAATCCCGGAAAATATGCCAAAAATCCTATTTCACCAGAAGACTCCCGGAGCCAGAATACGAGACGGAGGAGGTCTGGGCCTAGGCCACACCACCTGGTCGCGCGGGCTAGCCCAGGCCGCGCCAGGGGGTGGTCTGGCCGCCCCAGACACCCCCTCGGTCTCCCTCTTCGCTTATAAGATGCCTTCTAACATAAAAACTCAAGGGGGTTCGACATTTTTCTAGAAGGAGTTCTGCTCCGCCGCCACCACCAGATTCCACGAAATAGCACCAGAAACTCCGTTCTGGCACCCTGCCGAGATGGGGAATTGGAGGAGATCATCGCCATCATCATCACCATCGCTTCTCCATCGACCATCCATGTTTCCCCCATCTATGAGTGAGTAATCCCCCGTTGTAGGCTATGGGGATGGTAGGGATTGGATGAGATCGTTCATGTAATGGCATCAGATTGTTAGGGCATGGTGCCTAGTATCTTCTATTAGTGCTTTATGACTTTGTTGTGACTTGTTATGCTTAATGCTTGTCACTAGGGCCCGAGTGCCATGATTTCAGATCTGAATATGTTATTGATTCATTATGATAGTATTGTTTTTGGTCTTACCTGCAAGTTGTATACACACATTGTTGTCCGGAACTAATGGCCCCAAAGTGACAGAAATCGAGATAACCGGAGGGAATGGCTTTGATGTGAGGATCACATGTGTTCACGGAGTGTTAATGCTTTGCTCCGGTGCTCTGTTAAAAGGAGCACCTTAATTGCCAGTAGTTCCCTTGAGGCCCCACTGCAAACGGGCTAGCAGGACAAAAGATATTGTGCGAGTTCTCATTGCGAGCACGTATGACTATATATGGGATACATGCCTAGGATTATCTAGTACTTGGATGCTTTATCTTATTTATCTGCAATTGCCCTATGTTCTGATTGCTATGTGAATTGTCTTGTCCATGCAACGCCCGTCCATTCATCCCTATGCGTACCGCGCTCGAATCCTACTGTTTGCTTCAATTGTTACTACTGTCTTTACTTTACTACTGCTATTACTTTACTATTGCTACTACAAAACTGTTTCTACAGATAAACTGCTATGAGCAAGATTGTTTCCAGGTGCAGCTGAATTGACAACTCAGTTGTTAAGGCTTATAAATATTCTTTGGCTCCCCTTGTGTCGAATCAATAAATTGGGTTTCACTTCCCTTGAAAATACTGCGATACACCCCCTATACTTGTGGGTCATCAAGACTATTTTCTGGCACCATTGCTAGGGAGCATAGCTTTATTTATTAAGTTCACATGGATTCATTATTGTTCGCTGCCATCCATCCATCATGGGTAAGTCTCGTGATGGCAAGGTTCCTATTTTACCATCCACTACAAGAAGAGGTACTGTTCTGAACACCTATGTTAATCTTGATTCACCATCGTTGTGAGTAAGCTCATTACACCACCACATACACATGCTACACACACTGCTACTACTGCTGAATCTGAAACTTCTGATACTTATGATGCTGCTTCTAATGTGCTTGATAAGAGTAGTTCATTAGGTCCTTTCCTAGATGCTACGATTGCCAGAACTATAGCGGGAAATACTTAAACTCCTAATGAAAACAATACTACACCGTGAGTTCACCTGAGTCTAGTGAGAGTTATGATATTGAAGACGGTTATGTTGAGATGACCGATGAATTTATTAAAGAATATAAGAACACCCATGATAGGAGCGTTGCTAAGAGTCTCCTTGAGAGGCATACTGACCCAAATTGTATCCTATTGCTAAGTTTGCTGCTTCTCCCATAAACATTAAAGATAAAGATTATGATTTCTCTCTCGATCTATCTTACATAGCTATTGTTGAGAAAGAACCTTTTTGTGGGACTAAGAATGAAAGTGCGGTAGCACATATGAATGAGCTTTCTACCATGAGTGGCTTGTTTTCTAATGATATTAACATGCATACTTACTTTGTTGCTAAGATTTTCCCCTTTTCACTGAAAGGAGAAGCTAAAACTTGGTTTAGTAATTTACCTCCTCGATCTATTGATAACCCTGATTGCTTGATTAGTACTTTCCTGTGGAAATATTTTCCTCCTAGTGCTAGACATGCTATTTTGTAGGAACTTTTTGATTTTAAACAGGGAGAAAAGGAGATATTGCCTGAATCATGGGCAAGGTTTTGTGCTTTGATTCATGCGCAGGCTGGAACTCCATTACCTAAGAATGAGCTTCTTGATATATTTTATAATGGACTAACCGAATAATCTAGGACATACCTAGATAGTTGTGCTGATTGTGTTTTCAGGAATAGGACTCCCAAGAAAGCTGAGGAATTAATGGCTAAAATAAGCAAGAACTATGAGGATTGACTCCTCCTGAACCAACTATACCTGAAGTAATCATACCTGAACCAACTATACTGGTGCCTATTCCAACATCAAAGAAGAGGGGAGGTATTGAATTAAATGATGAAGTGATGAAGGAAGCTAAGAAATGTCTTAAGGAGAAGGGGATTAAAGCTGCAGATGTCAAGAATTTACCTCCTATAGAAGAATTATGTAAGCCTATTCCCTACTCATCCACTATTGAGGTACACTCTCTCCAAAACTTTGAAGGTGATATCCCTTACTCTAAACCTCCTGATCAATGCTTAGAAGAATTCGATATTTTCATTGTTAAGCAAGATAATTTTAATAAAAGGGTGAAAAATCATCTAATGGAAAACACTAGAGCTATTATTGAGTTAAAAGATATTGTGGAAAGAACCTCTAATGATGTTTAAATGATTGTTAAACACTTTCAAATGGTTCAAACTCAAATAGATCAACTCATTAAAGTGCAAAAATACTTGCTAATTAACGCTGCTAAAGAAAAACATGCTTATGAAATTAGAACTAGAAGTGGTGCTGCTACCTAGGATCCTATATATCCTGAGGGGCATCCCAAAAGAATTGAGCAGGATTCTCAACAAGCTGAAAATAGTGGCTCTACTCGTAGTAAAAGGAAAAAGAAACATAAAACGAGTGTAGAACCCTCTGAACATGTTATAGATCCTAATAGTATATCTATTTCTGATGCTGAAACTAAAAGTGGTAATGAATAAAATGAAGCTCCAAATGAAGAAAAAGTTGAAGAAGAACCTGAAAAGCACACTAAGAATACTAAATACACTAAAGAAGATTTTGTTGCCAAGAAACATGGTAGTGAAAGAGAGCCTTGGGTCCAAAAACCTATGCCTTTCCCTGTTAAGAAACACAAGTCAAAGGAAGATGAACACTATAATAAGTTTTGTGAGTGGATGAAACCTTTATTCTTGCAAATTCCTCTGACTAATGCTATTAAATTGCCTCCTTACTCAAAGTATATGAAGGATATTGTCTCGAATAAAAAAAAGATCCCTAATGAAGAAATTTCTACTTTGCTTGCTAATTATTCCTTTAATGGTAAGGTTCCAAAGAAACTTGGAGATCGAGGGATTCCAACTATCCCTTGCTCTATTAAGAATAGTTATGTTAGAACTGCTTTGTGTGATTTGGGAGCTGGAGTTAGTGTTATGCCTTTCTCTCTCTATAAGAGACTTCAACTTGAAAAACTGATACCAACTGATATATCTTTGCAAATGGCTGATAAATCTACCACTATTCATGTTGGTATATGTGAGGATGTACCTGTTCAAGTGGCTCATAATTTCTTGATATTAACTGATTTTGTTGTGCTTGAAATGCCTAAAGATGATAATATGTCTATTATTCTTAGGAGACCTTTTCTTAAAACTGCAGGAGTTGTTATTAATTGTAATCAAGGAAAGGTGAACTTTAATGTTAATGACAACGAATATACTGTCTATTTCCCCAAGAAGATTGAAAGGACTTATGGTTTGAATTCAATTGAACATGTTGAGGGCATTCAAGTTTGAGAAATATATTGTCCCATACCAAGAGAAAAAATTTAAACTATTATGATTGGGACCATTGCTATCAAGATTGAGGTAACATAATCATTAGTGTAATACAAAGTTTTATCTCATATGAAATTGTTTTGGTAACAAGCCCTGATCAACCTTGTTAAAAAAAGGATTTCATTGAACAAAACAATGTTTTCACCGTGATTATCTCCGTTTACTTTTATTCTATCCATTTTAGTTTTTGCTTTCTTTTTTTGTTGTTAGTTGCTTGCATGTTAGAGTGTCTTAGAACTTCTGTAGTTCTAACCTTGTTTTTTCATTGCATCATTTCCAAAAAATCTCTTTCTGTCAGAAAATCATTCATCTATACCTAAAATTGCCCAAAAATAAAGTGTCTCGAAAATTCTAGAAAATTCATATTAAAATTTTACGTGAAAAAAGGGGGCAAGGAGTGCCTAGAAGGTACCAGGGGGACCCACCAGGCAGCCTGTCCTGGGTGGCGCCATGCCATGGTGTGGGCCACCCCTAGCCCTCCACTCACTCTCTCACTTGCCACTTTCTTCTCTCTCTCGAGCAAACTCCAGTTCATTGCTCAAAATCACGTTCTTGCTGTGCTTGCTCTCTATTTTTTGGATCTCCTTGCTCATCCCATCTTTGTTGCTGAAATTTGGAGCATTTGTTCTCCGGTATGTGACTCCTCCGCTTGTCCAAGTAGATTTGTGTTTAGTGGATTATATCTTGAGTATTTTGTTGTTGTAGGTGACAGGTTATGAGAGCTTGTAAGCTTGTTTGATGCTTAGAGATATAGTTTTGATGCATGTTTAGGCCCCTTACAAGTCCCTATGAGTAGTACCTTTCATTATATTCACTTTGCAATCACTTGTCTAATAGGTGTTTAAATTTCAGAATATCAAGCATGAACAACCATACCTTTGGAGAGATATTTGAGAGGGATACACCTAGGAGGTCAAGGCCCTCAAGATCAGCCTCTCAGTTTAGGCCATCATACAACGAAGATCTCATTGCAACTCATATTGGTAATGAAGGGGGTGATGGGGATGCTCACCCATCTACTTTTCCTTGATTTACTTTCTTACAAGCTGCTGGGATTCTTAATGATTTCTTGCTATTGATTCAGAGGGTTGGTTTGACCTCATATATGCAAGATGAGAGCATGCAATATGCTATGCTCACCAAAACTTTTGTTGAGAGCTTCGTGTTTATTAACACGCCCTATCAGTCAACTGTCTCTTTCAAAATTTATAATCTGCCCTTTACCATGTCTTTGGAGAGCTTTTGCAGTGTTGTAGGCGTAAGCATGACAGGGACCGCGAAGAAGATTCAAGGGCGACCCGCTGATTTGCTGGAACTTTACCGAGGGGTGACCGATGATGATGACCGCGTGGCTTAGCGTGGAAAGATAAGAGACATCCAACTCCCTGCTCTTATATACTTTGCATATTATCTTGCTACTAGCGTTCTTGGTAGGGAGAATACGAGTAATATCTTCAACTATCATTTAGCCTTCCTTGCTGCTGCGCTTAACAATGACACTCGGTACAACCTTGGCTCGCTTATTGCTCGCCATCTAGCTACTAGGGGGCCTATCTATGGGGGCATCATTGCCTCACGTATGGTCAATGCATTAGGGCTTTCAGTGGACCCCAATGATACTATATTAGCGCCACAAAGGCTTGACCTTGTTGCTATGAAAACTCATCACTTTGTCATTGTTGATTCTGATTTGGACAGTCTAGTATATAGGATGTTGTTTACTGACGGGGATGAGAGGGAGATCCCTTTTCCACAGTCTTCTTTGTTTAGTGTTCACAGGAGACCGTGGTCGCGCTCTAAGGAGGAGGTGGACGAGCAGCTCTGCTTGCTGGGTTTCCACGAGCAGCACAAGGAGGATGTGCCCTCCTACGATTACTCTGCGCACTACACAGGGACGTACTCGAGCTCACACCAGGACGAGGGTACCTCCTCGTCGTACCACGGTGACACTTCATCCTGGCCGGCTTGGGATTGACACCCACTTAGGCCAAAAGCCTAAGCTTGGGGGGCAGGTAAGCCGACATCGCACTCATCTCCTTATCATGTTGTGTCGGTACTTTGTGTATTCATGTTTCGTTCTCCTTTTAGTTTTCGTTCTTTCTTTGCTTTCTCTTTCTAAAACACAAAAAGACCAAAAATATTTCTGTTGTTTTTCTTTGGTTTGCTTCTTTTTCTCTTTGCCTTGGTTTGTTTTTCCCTTTTTGCTTTGTTTAAACTATTCGAAAAACCCAAAAATATTTTGCTTGGCTTGTTATTTCTTTTTGGTTCTTCTTTAAAAAAATTGAAAACACCAAAAATATTTGTTGTTCTTCTTTGGTTTTGTGAGTTTGTTGCAGGATTCAACAGTCCTCAGTGGATATTGGTTTCATATTATTATTCAAGCCACACAAGTGAAGGGCAATAATGAGGATTAATGACAACTTGAGGTGTGGTAAGAGGCTGGTAACGAACTCTATTTGTTTTCATTTTTGTACATATACTCATCATTGTGGGCATGCTTAGTCTGTTCGTATAGGGTGTATGTTATTTATGGATGCCTAGTAGTTCTTGCTTTCATATGATTGGTTCTAGCTTGCTAATAGTTTGTAGCATGTCTTATGAATGTTTGCTTACATTACTCTATTCATAACTTGGTATGACACCGTGGTATCCTCCTCCGAATGTTTCATTTGAATTGACTTGGCACATGCTCACGCATGCACATGACTGAAATAATTAGTTAAGCCTCGATGAATTATTTTGTCTTGAGGGTCTTGAATCACTTTCATGCCAAGATTAGTCTTGTTTTGTTGCAAGCATGATTATGACAGTTATTGCTCTCTCGTTTGTCGCTCCCTTACTATTGCTAGCCTTCACTTTCACTGAGTATGTTTTACTCATGTTTCCAACTCCCTAAAACCAAATATTGCCAAAGTGTCCAACATACCTACCTATTAGCATCATTTGCTATTTCCGTGCATGTTCAATATGCCTTGTTTTCTTCCGAATAAAATGTTTGCTTGTTATGAGAAAGTTAGTTAGTAAAGCTCTCACGAACTTGATGGCACACTTTATTTTCTTGCATTTAATAAACATGAACCATTGTGTCCTTCTTTATTGCTTATATGCTTGCGCTTTATAAGTTGAAGTTAGCAGAACCATGTATCATGGGGAACGCTTTCAACATTCCACGGGTACTTTGTACCCCGTTGATATCATGATTCTTTTGCTTATGGATCCCCACGGTGTGAAATAAAAGGGGAACTTGTGAGATCATGGAGTTTGTGTATGTGTTAGAGAAACGCCTGGGCCGCTAGCCTAAGCCATGCTTAATCATGGTGGAAACTTGCAGCATAACCATAATGAGCATTCTATGAAGCATCCTCAATAAAATCTATGCACATAGTAAATAAAAAGATTGCCGAGATGCTCATTGTCTGCTTGCCTTGTCATTTTGATTATGAGATAGCTCCTGTATCATATGCAAGGGGTACCCCGTTGGCGGTTCTTTATGATACATATGTACTTACAATGAAAGAGCTTAGTTGTGACTGAAGTTGAGTAGCATGAGGTCTAGTACTCGTGAGTAAGGAGCATGAGACTTTAGTTTATAACTTGTCAAGCATATCCTCTTAGTTGTGTCACTTTAACCTTAACTACTTAAAGATGCTTATGATAGGGGCAATGAGAGCTCAAAGCTAACGAGTACCATACTTTCAGCATTTGGAAGCCTTTCAAACTTTTCAAAACCTTTTTGTTTTCCTTGTTGAGTCTCCACATATTCTATGAGCACCTTCTTGAGAGCATAGTTGTCATTCTTAGTGTAAATGTGCTTGTCTCAAAACTTGATTATTTGTGTTATGACTTTGATGCTTGTATCTTTGATATCTTTACTTATAGTCTTCACCTGAACTTCAGAGGTGCCTTGGCATTCACGGTCAAAGGCAAGCGAGATACCACTCTATCATACCTTGTTATGAGCATTGTAATGTTGCTTATGTTTATGTTTCATGCTACTTATTATTCTTGAGTTGAAATCTCTTCATAGCTTGCAATGCCTATTAAGTAAACTTAGTTGCATACTCCTTATTATGAATTGTCTAAGTAGTTAATCACATGCTGAGAATATATACATCATATGAAGCAAATGTGTTCGTGAAAGTTCTTTTATCGCACTCAGTTTTCAACTGAATTGCTTGAGGACAAGCAATAAGCTAACCTTGGGGGGAGTTGATACGTCCAAAACGTATCTACTTTCCCGAACACTTTTGCTATTGTTTCTCCTCTAAACTTGTGTGATTTGGATGCAACTAACATGGACTGACATTGTTTTCAGATAAATTGCCTTGGTTTCTAGTTTTTGTGTAGAAAATCAACTATCAGGAAAAATCCCGGAAAATATGCCAAAAATCCTATTTCACCAGAAGACTCCCGAAGCCAGAATAAGAGACGGAGGAGGGCTGGGCCCAGGCGACACCACTGGCCGCGCGGGCTAGCCCAGGCCGCACCAGGGGGTGGTCTGGCCGCCCCAGACACCCCCTCGGTCTCCCTCTTCGCCTATAAGATGCCTTCTGACCTAAAAACTCAAGGGGGTTCGGCGTTTTTCCAGAAGGAGTTCTGCTCTGCCGCCACCACCAGATTCCACGAAACAGCATCAGAAACTCCGTTCTGGCACCCTGCCCGGACGGGGAATTGGAGGAGATCATCGCCATCATCATCACCATCGCTTCTCCATCAACCATCCATGTTTCCCCCATCTATGAGTGAGTAATCCCCTGTTGTAGGCTATGGGGATGGTAGGGATTGGATGAGATCGTTCATGTAATGGCATCAGATTGTTAGGGCATGGTGTCTAGTATCTTCTATTAGTGCTTTATGACTTTGTTGCGACTTGTTATGTTTAATGCTTCTCACTAGGGCCCGAGTGCCATGATTTCAGATCTGAACATGTTATTGATTCATTATGATAGTATTGTTTTTGGTCTTACATGCAAGTTGTATACACACGTTGTTGTCCGGAACCAATGGCCCCGAAGTGACAGAAATCGGGATAACCGGAGGGAATGGCTTTGATGTGAGGATCACATGTGTTCACAGAGTGTTAATGCTTTGCTCCGGTGCTCTATTAAAAGGAGCACCTTAATTGCCAGTAGTTCCCTTGAGGCCCCGCTGCAAACGGGCTGGTAGAACAAAAGATGTTGTGCAAGTTCTTATTGCGAGCATGTATGACTATATATGTGACACATGCCTAGGATTATCTAGTACTTGGATGCTTTATCTTATTTATCTGAAAATGCCCTATGTTCTGATTGCTATGTGAATTGTCTTGTCCATGCAACATCCGTCCATCCATCCCTATGCCTACCGCGCTCGAATCCTACTGTTTTCTGCAATTGTTACTACTGTCTTTACTTTACTACTGCTATTACTTTATTGTTGCTACTACAAAACTGTTGCTACTGATAAACTGCTGTGAGCAAGATTGTTTCTAGGTGTAGCTGAATTGACAACTCAGTTGTTAAGGCTTATAAATATTCTTTGGCTCCCCTTGTGTCGAATCAATAAATTAGGTTTCACTTCCCTCGAAAATACTGAGATACACCCCCTATACTTGTGGGTCATCACTTACCTGCAAGTTGTATACACATATTGTTGTCTGAAACCAAAGTCCCCGGAGTGACAATAATCGGGATAACCGGAGGGAATAGCTTTGATGTAAGGATCACATGTGTTCATAGAGTGTTAATGCTTTGCTCCGGTGCTCTATTAAAAGGAGCACCTTAATTGCCAGTAGTTCCCTTGAGGCCCCGCTGCAAACGGGCTGGCAGGACAAAAGATGTTGTGCAAGTTCTCATTGTGAGCACGTATGACTATATATGGAACACGTGCCTATGATTATCTAGTACTTGGACGCTTTATCTTATTTATCTGCAAATGTCCTATGTTTTGATTGCTATATGAATTGTCTTGTCCATGCAATACCCCTCCATCCATCCATGTGCCTACCGCGCTTTAATCCTACTGTTTACTGCAATTGTTACTACTGTCTTTACTTTTACTACAGCTATTACTTTACTATTGCTATTACAAATTGTTGCTACTGATAAACTGGTTTGAGCAAGATTGTTTTCAGGTGCAGCTGAATTGACAACTCAGTTGTTAAGGCTTATAAATACTATTTGGCTCTCCTTGTGTCGAATCAATAAATTGGGTTTCACTTCTCTCGAAAATACTGCGATACATCCCCTATATTTGTGGGTCATCACCAGGCTGGTCTACTACATGGGTCGTGGGCGCGGGCGATGCATAGGCGCGGGCGGCGTGTAGGCGTGCGTTGTGCACAACTAGCAGCTACGCACAGAGCAAGCCGTGGGCCGGATTGCTGGTTGCGTGGGCTGTTTTCCGCTGCTCAGCGTGCAGTTTTATCTGTCTTTTATTTTATAGAAACCTTTTTAACAGGTTTTGAATCATTTCTTTGATAATTTTTCTGCACAGTTTTTTCTATTCAATATTGTCCTGCGGAATTTTGTTTAGAAAAATGGAAAAGTAACAGTAAAGTTTTCTGTAAAGTTTAAAGTTGATAATTTTTTTAATTCATTTCTTCTGCTGCAAATAGTCAAAAAGTGCCTTTTAAATTCAGTAAAAGTGAGAATTGAATTTTTGAGAGCATGTCAAAGTATTTATTCAGGTTTGATTCATGTTATTTTTCTGACCAACGTTGTTAATATCATGATCATGATTAGTGGTTTTATTATTTCAAAGTAATTAAAGTCATGTGCTTTTGATTCTATGTTTTGCCCAACGTTGATATAGAATTATTTGCATAAACATTTTTATGTCTTAATTTTGACCAACGTTGGATTAATACATGTAATCATTACTATTCTCACTTATTTGTGGTTTTCAGGAGAACTCTACTTGATGAACCGCATCAAGGAGGTCCCCACACTGAGAGGTGACACTTACTCCGAGTGGAGAAAGAAGGTGGACTTCGCGCTCATCTGCGCTGGGGTGGATTGGGTCCTTGAGACCAAGCCTCCCACCAAGCCGACAGAGCACATCAGAGATGCTGCTGCTGATTATGATGCATGGGATAGAAAGAAAAGGGATTATGCTCCAGTAGAGCCGGAATACTCTATAGAGAACCAGAAGTGGCAGAACGCCAACAAAAATGCATGGCATTTATAAAGAACATAGTTGCATCGGTAATTGTTGGTTCAATCACAGAGTGTGCTTCCGTAGCGGAGTACATGGAAAAGATAAAGAGCCAGTTCACTGGCTCTTCAACTGGCTCTTCAAATACATATGCAATCCTGCTGCAGCAGCTAGTGACAGAAAAGTATATAGGAGGTGGGCATGGCATCAGGGAGCACATCCTTCGGATGAGCAACATGGCTACCAAATTGAAGGCCATGGAAGTTGATTTGGAGATAAAGTCTGCTCTCTTTGTCCACCTGGTCATGGTGTCACTGTCTCAACAGTTTGAGAACTTTGTTGTCAATTACAATATGGCTCCTAGAAAATGGGACATAGAAAAGACCATCGCCACGTGTAATTAAGAAGAGGAGAGGCACAAAGTCCAGAATGGTGGTTCAGTGAACCTAGTGAAGGACAACAAGAAAAATACCTTCACTCACAACAACCATGGATCTCCTACTAAGCCATATGGTAAGGCTCCCATGCACTATCAGCATCAACATAGGCCCGCTCTCCAAGTGGACAAAGATGCATGTCTCCACTTCAGCAAGAAAGAGCATTTCAAGAAAGATTCTTGCATTTGGTTAAAGGAATAGATGGCAAGGAAAGGTAACAACATAGTTTCTTTTGCAAATGAATCCATGTATACACAATTTTCAAATCTACTTGGTGGATTGACTGAGGTGCAACCGTTCATGTTGCAAATTCATTATAGGGATTCCATTCGACGAGGACTATGAGAAGAAGCGAAGGATGCATTGAAGTCGCAAATGGAGTTCTAGCGGACGTTGAGGCTGTTGGCGACATCTCTTTGGAGCTTGTTGATGGATCGACGATCTTGCTCACGGATGCCCTCTATGTTCCTTCTTTTGCATAGAAATTTTGATAAGTGTATCGCGTTTGAACAAACTAAACTTTGAATCATTTTGGGCATGGACAGTGTGCCATTTATTGTAATAAAGATTGTGTTGGTGTTGCTTTCCTTCATAATGAGCTTCATTTAATTATCTACTCGTAAAAGAGTTTATTCTGTGTGTAATGTGAAAAAAACATGTTTCCTCGTCGAATAAAGATCCAAAGAAAAAAAGAGAACTCATGACTCGTCGAAATTATGGCACTGTCGTTTAGGCCATATTTCGAGGGGAAGAATACAAAGACTAGTTGTGAACAGGAAGAGTTCCCTCGCTACAACACCTAAGGGTGTGGGGGAGCCCATGTGAATAGGTGCAACGGGTATGCCACCACTGCCGGCAACCCCATGTACCAGCTCTGTGTTGATATGCGCCATGGTGTTTTCCTGAGCTCTGCGCACCTCCCTGATTAGACTTCGCCTTCAGTGATCGTGGCCGATACCTCTATGGTGCCTTCGCCAATGGGTCCCTCTGTGGTGTCCGTGCAGACGATTCAGAGAGGATTACCAGTGGGCAGAAGGGCCAAGCGGAGTCGTGGTGATCTTACTTCATCAGAAACTAAGTAGTAGATGATGTGATTTCAGTCATGAAGTTCAATGGCAGACACCTTGCAAGGAAGATTGCCCTGTTATCTGTAGAGCATGTTTAATTTATGTGGCATGTCTTATTTATCTGTTCTGCTATCTTAAAGTCACTTGAGTATTGTTGGCTAGTTTGAACGTGTGTGGTATGCTGTTAGACATGATATTCTGGTCCTGTTGTCTGAGGTTGAAACTTTCATTTGTTATACCATGTCTGCCTTATTATTCATCTTGTGCTCAAGGCAAGCTCAGTCTTCGTATCTTCAGGTTGGTCTTCACTAATATTTTGCTTCAACTCAAATTTATGTTGCCTTTTTTCCGCACAATCAAACCTCGTCGGAACTGATCAAGGAGGCATAGTATCGGTATACAAGGTGCCTGCGAACACAATTCAAACTGATGTTTCTAGGAGAGGGGAACCATTTTCTTTTCATTATAACTAACTAGAAAACTGACCAGACAAGTATTTTGTACTTCTTTTTCTGACTTGGCATGGACGGTATTCATGGCCTCTTCATTGCACTATGCTCGGCTCGTTCTAACATTTTGCACAATAAGTACTCATCACATGCACACCCATATCCTAGCTGCTTAAATTCAGTATTGATGCAGTGTGCTAACCTGCACTGTCATGTACCGTGTTATTTAACTCCGGCAAGATTCTTCGATTTGATCCTTCGTCAGCCATATTTGTGTGTGTATAATTTTGCAACAATGCATAAGATTAATGAGATAATTTCAAAAGATCATATCGATATGCTAAATTTTAATAAGGTTACATTGTTTTACCATCTTCGGTCAATAGAGAACACAAAAGTTACGTTATCTTCTACCCATATGAAGCATTGATCCAGATTCCATTATCAAGATAACAAAAGAAAGGTTCATTTCTCGTAACACCACACCAAGTTAGCAACACCTCACACCAACTAAACAATCAAAACACAGGGAGAAGCAAGATCATTGGCAACTTGACTTCTACTTATTCACACTAAAACATGATGAATGACAACGAAGCTTCAAAACAAAGTATAGTAGCCATCTTGTGGTACTTTAGCATCCATGTAAAGAAATCAACCTACAGATCTAACTTTCTTTATCTTGATAGTGTTTCGCAATAGTGTAGGAGGCTATAGGCACAACATACATAGACAAAATCAACTACCCTTTTTTTTAAAGGACCCTAGCATTAAAAGAAACATTGGACAGTACAAAGCACCACAAGTAAAACAAAATTTACAATAAAATACTTGAGATGCCCTTCATCTTCAACCTTCAGAGCATGTCGACGGTGCGCCACCGCTATCACTCCTCTTTGAGCCGGCCTGACATTGTTGGTTGCGGATGGGAAGTCGCCGAATGGCTCTAGAAGACCGCGCATCCACCCCGGAGATGACGAAGAAGAAGTAATTGTCAATGAAGCTCCTTGACGATCCAGAGATCCACACAGCCAAAAGAATTCCCCTTTATAGAGACACCAATTGCCAAGATCTGAAGAGAATTAACGAACCCGGTGACACAAACCCTCACGGGCCCTTCATTGACTCTAAATCAGACGCAAATGAGGTAGAGAGAGAGACAGAGAGACCTTATTCCAACATGCCATCGCCTCCTCCACCTCGGCGATGCCGCTAGGGAGACAAAACCAGAGGAAAATAGACCTACAAAAAATCACATGATGAAGAGGAAGGGTCACACTCCTCAATCCGCCGGTGTGGCCACTAGATGGAGGGGAGGAGAGGACCGGGTTGGCTGGATCAGAGGGCAGCGACAGACAAGCGATAGGGAGGGGAGTTGTGTTCGTATCACAAAAGCAACTACCCTTAATCATGAACTACTATAAATTTGAAGAAGAATATAACTAAAGCTGTATAATTTTCACTAAACGGTTTTGAACATATGCTATATGTTTTCAGTCCTTTGAAATCAAGGGAAATCTATAGACTACTTACTTTTTTGTTTGAGCAAGCGACAATGCACCTACCTTTTCATAAAGAGGAGGGAAAAACAAACACACTATACAAAGGTTACATGTTTATTTTATAGTGGAACATCCCAAAAATAATATCTTAGATCATAAAAAAAAATCTTTTTTATTGACAATTAAATAGTGATCGCATTAATTTTCCAATAATGACGTTTGCATAGTCAGCAAATGATCAGCTATAGGGTCATCTTCTTCTTTCCTATCAACAATAATCAAATTCTTGGAGTAAACAAACGCATCTTATTAACCTACACCTAGCATCTTTCTTATCTATAAGATATTTAATAGTAGAATGATCAGAGTGCACAATAACTTTAGAATCAAATAAGGCCTAAACTTATCACATGCAAATATCACTACTAAAAATTCTTTTTAGTAGTAGCATCGCTGCTTTAATCACCATCAAGTGTTTCGCTAGCATAATAAATAACATTCAACCTTTTATCCACTCTTTGGCCTAAAACAGCACCAACTGCATAATCACTAGCAACTCACATAATTTTAAAGGTAAATTCCAATCGGGAGGTTGAATTATATGAGCACTTATTAAAATATCCTTTAAAACATTAAAATAATCTACATAATTATCATTAAAAGAGAATGGAATATACTTTTGCAAAAGATTAGTTAGAGATTTTGATATTTTAGAGAAATCGTTAATAAACCTTTTATAAAAATCAGCATGACCAAGAAACCTTTTAATATGTTTAATATATTTGGGATACGGTAGCTTCTCTATAGCTTTTATTTTAGCACGGCACTTCAATTCCTCTTCCTGCAATACGGTGCCGAAGAACAACACCTTCCGTGATCATGAAGTGGCACTTCTCTAAATTTAAAACTAAGTGTTGATCCTCATATATCTGCAAAACTTTATTAAGATTGAACATGCAATTGTGGAAAGAGGTACCATATATAGAAAAGTCATTCATGAATACTTGCATAATTTTCTCAATGTAATCGATAAATATAGCATTCATGCATCTTTAAAAAGCAGCAGGAGCATTTTATGAACCAAACGGCATTCTTCTATAAGAAAATGTACCAAATGGATAAGTAAAAGTTGTCTTTCCCTGATCATCCTTATGCACAAAAATTTGAGAGAAATCTGAATAACCATCTAGATAACGGAAATGTGAATGTTTTGATAGCCTTTCTAGCATTTGATTAATAGGTAAAGGATAATGATCCTTACATGTAGCTTTATTTGGTTTTCTAAAATAAATGTCCATTCTGTAACCGGTAACATTGCGTTGAGCTACAAATTTATTTTCATCATTTGCGATAATAGTATTTTCACGTTTCTTAGGTACACAATGAACATAAATAGCCCATCTACTATTAGCTATGGGATAAATAATACATGCTTCTATGAGTTTAATTACCTCTTTTCTTACCAATTTTTTAATATTTGGATGAAGGTGGCGTTAATAATCAACAAGATGTTTTGCTTCTTGTTCCAAATTAATTTTATGCATACATATAGTTGTGCTTATAACTTTCAAATCATCAAGAGAATAACCAATTTCTGGTCTATGAGCACGTGGTACATCAAGTAACTTTGATTTTTCTTCAGCTGAAAGGTTAACACTAATAATAACAGGGTATATATTCTTTTCATCAAGGTATGCATATTTTATATCATCGGCCAAAGGTTTAAGTTCAAAACTTGAATCCTCTTTAGATGGGGTAATTCTCCAAAATCATCAGGTGGAATATGCAATTTCATATTAGGAGGTTGTTGAGATAGTATTTTAAAACTTCTTTCTCTTCATTAGTAAATGGTTCTTTTTAGTTAAGTACATATGCTCCATCGCGTCAGACGAAGCAATAACTACATAAGCAAACGTTTCCACTTCATCTTTAAAATGGTTCTCTTTTTAAATGTTTATCAATAAAGTTAGAAAAATTGAACATTAGCTTTTCACCAGCACATTTAATATAAACTCTCTCTTTAGGAAAACTAATTTCAACACCTACAGTAAGTACGAAAGATCTACCAAATATGATAGGATAAAATGAATCTTGAAAATAACCTAATACAATAATGTCTGCAGGGTATTTAATCTTTCTTATAAGTACTCCAACATTTCTTACAATACCAAGTGGACTTATATATTCTTTATTAGCAAGTTGTGGTCATACCCGACTCTTCCATTTGTATTGGATCAATATTAGGTTTAATTTTAATATATAAAAATATGGTATGACACTTATGCTTGTTTCAATATCACAAAGACCATGATAACATGAAGTTCCAATAGCACATGATATAATTGCCTTACCCACCTTAGTGATATTTTCTTTAGTTGCCTGTGTAGAATCTTCACATAAATAAACACCACATGGGTCTTCTTCTTTAATTTTTTAATGGCCGAAATTTGATGTTGGACTTCAGTTTGCTCATAAGGTATACAACAAGGGAGCAGCGGCTACCGGTGCAGGCGACCGCGTGGTGGCCAACGAGGATGCGGCGGCGAGCGGAGTAGGCGGGGTCGAGCGCCGGCGAGCGGAGAGGAGGAAATTACGAGACTAGCTCAGCAGAGCGGAGCGAGCGAGTTGGGGCGGCGTGATAGAGGAGGGAGCGTGGTTTGGTCGGAAGAAATACGTGGGGCTTAAAAATATCACCTCATGACATCCTTTGTTGACGGAACGGAGGGAGTAGATGATCTGAACATTCCTTTAGGGTTACAGACTAGACAGTTTGCTCAGCCTCGGTCTTATGCACCTCGGTGGATCCCTCCTTCAGACGATCAAGTGAAAATAAAGGTGGATGCTGCGTCTCAGCCTCGGTCTAATGCACCTCGGTGGATCCCTCCTTCAGACGATCAGGTGAAAATAAAGGTGGATGCTGCGTCTCTAGGTCTGAAAACCGTGGAGTGGTAGCTACAATTTGTCGCAATTCAAATGGACAGTATATGGGAACCTCGGTCCTGGCCGGTTCCGGAATTTCTGAAACTGCAACACTAGAAGCAATTGCTTGCCGTGAGGGCGAGGCTTTGGCGTCTGATCTTCGAGTATCAAAATGTATATGTCGCCTCAGATTGCAAGGAAGTAGTTACAGCACTGAAGAATAATCATCGACCTAGCTACACTAGTATTCTGCATGAAATTAAGGATCGTAGTGTAGATTTTGTGGCGATTAGCTTTATCCAAGAAAATAGATCATCTAATAGACATGCTCATGATCGTAGCTCTCTCGATTTGTATCAGGGACGCCGTTTGTGGCTCCTAAATTCGCCTGATACTGACATTGTACCCCTTATGGTTGATGAATAAAGAGAGCTATCATCCCTAAAAAAACTGAACCCATCGCCACGACGTGATATTCGCCCCTAATTGTGGCTGCTCCTGATGGAAGATGAACCAAAAAACAAAAGTGTGGACGAGGAGGATGGGCTCTTAGTTTGGACCAACGACGTAGGGCTTCTCTATTATGGATCGTGCCTTCTTCCGACAATCTTTTTCCAATGCGGCCCATATGAGGGCTCTTAGTCCATCTGTTTCGAAACTGATACCACTACGGAGCAGATCGAGACCTCTCCAGAAAATACAAAAGGTCGAGAACTAGCCATTTTATTCACTTCCGAAATGTAGAAACATGTTCCCGCAAAAAAAAATGTAGAAACGATTTTTTTAATAAAATGTAGAAACGAAATAAAAATTCCTCCCTTTTTTTTGAACGATAAAACGTCCAGAGGACCCTAGAAGCTGCAGGTTAACATATGTGGCAGGTATAAATTACAGCCAGGCCCTCTGCATGAAGCACCCTAGCAAAATTAGAAAAAACAGAAAAGAGCCTAACTCTTGCAAAAAGCATCCTAGGACTAAAACATAAAAAAGCAATCAGGTCCTCGAGGGCCTCCGCCACCGACCTCCGGCGACCTCTAGCCTACGACGAGATCATGGGAGTCTCTTGCTCGTGACGCTCCACAATCCGGAGAAGAAGCAATACCGTCGGTCGCCTTGCAATCCGCGGGGACGCACCACTTGCTGACGGCGAGGTGTCGAGCACCGGCGATGCGCTTCGACGAAGGGCCTCCGATGGAGGTTGAAACCCTTGGACGCCCTTCGGCCAGAACTGGCAGCGGCCCGACAGCCACACCGCCAAAGGAGCATTGCGAGGAAAGAACCAGAGTCACAGCTTCACAAACCGTAGCACCCATATGAGACAGGCTTGGCGTCGCAGAAGGCCGAGCCTGAGGAACGCCACCCCTTTTCTCCTCGCCACCACGACTGTCCAGAGAAGAGCAGCAGGAACCTGAAGCAGAACTTCGCAACCCAAGCGCACATGCCTTATGAAGGGGGCCTCTGGAGCCGAGCACCACCGCTGGACCAGGCTCCGACTGAGGGAGCACATCAGCGGGGTAGAACTCCTCCCGAGGACGACGGCTCAGGCCAGAGCGAGCGCACGCTGAGCACCATGTCTGTCTCACGAAACCAGCAACCACCAGCACGTTCTTCTCCCACCCCTCGCAACCATGGTCGGCCGGGGAGAGAAGAATGACACCAGGCTGCCACATCCGGAGGCAGCAACACTTATTAGGAAGTCTGTCTCACGAAACCAGCAACCACCAGCACGTTCTTCTCCCACCCCTCGTCACCACGGCCGGCCGGGGAGAGAAGAATGACACTAGGCTGCCACATCCGGAGGCAGCAACACTTATTAGGAAGGCCTCCGTCCATGGCGGCAGCAGCAGCTAGCTCCAACCACTGGAGCTTGCTGAACCACCCCGGAGACGGCCGACCGGCGTCATGCAGGAACGCCGGAGGGGATAGTCCGGACGGCATCTCGCCACACGCCATGAGGGCAGACACAAACAAACCTAAACCTAGACCTACGAAACCTACAGCGAGAAGCCAGGGACCTAGCCTACCAAGGAGGCCTCGCCTCCGCCACTCTCCAGCGGTAGCGCCGCCGGAGAGGGTTTTGGCTCCGCTAGAAACGAGGAAACTCGACCCTTCTAATTAACTTATCTAAGGCCCTCATGATAGATCACGTCTTCCAGTTTTTTGATAATCATCCAATGGGCACCCGCCTTCTTGTTCCAAAGCTGGATCCAGCACAAATGCATCACATCGCTTGTAATGTTGGTCACTTGGGAGATTTGAAATGAAAAGAAATGTGAGACTTTCGCTAAAGCTTGTCGATGCCACAATATGTCGGCGCCAAGAACAAATATGAGGAAATAAATTGGGTAACACGGGGCCAACCATTTGAGTTTGAGTGAGATTAAAGGCTTCTACTCCCTCCGTTCAAAAATATAAGACGTTTTGGCTTTGTGAATCGAATGTATTTAAACATCTTTTAGTGTAGAGGTTCGGAGTGAACCTATACAATAAAAAAGTCTAGATACACTTATTGCACAAAGGTAAAATGTCTTATATTTCCGAACGGAGGGAGTATATTAAAGGGGAAACTTGTACAGAGTAACTTGGTCCATAATTAGAGCATTATTAGAGCGAACCGGTACTTTGTGGCTGTTTCCAAGAGGCGAGAGGTAGCGGTGAAAAAACCATCTAGGGTTCCTTCCCTCTGCCGGTGATGCCGTCAGTTCATTCTGTCTCCGATGGTCTTAGGGGCTTGGAGGTGTGCCGGACCATGGCCTCTCACCTGTAGGAGAGATTTTTGTTCTTCGCTTAGCTATTTTCTCGTGTCTTTTTCGGGATGTTGAGGCGACGGCTATATCATGAGGTCAGAATAAAGTCCTTCCCGCTCTATCCTCGCTCCGGTGTGCGCCTAGCGCTGACGGAGGGTGCGTGGAGTCGTGTGTCCGGCTAATCTCCCGTGATCTGGTCGTTTTTCATGTTAATTGCAGATCAGTCTCTTCCAATCTACTGATGTCATCATTGGCGATGGTTGCTGATTTAGTGCGCTGATTCTTTGGGATCTTAGCACGATGACTTTCTGTCTGTCTACTACAACAAGCTCTACTACGACAAGCTTAGCCTGGCTCCGGTGATGGAGGAGCGAGGACAACGGTGCGCCTTCGGCTCATCCTAATGTTTGCAGTCTTCGCTAGGTGATACATCGACCTATTTGTAATTTTTATTACTTTAGACATCTTCGTACTACTGTTGATAATTATTAATAGACCGGTGGAATTTCTAAAAAAAACTTGGTCTATAATGTTTTTCTTACTTAATATATATGACGAGGCAAAATGCCTCCGTTTAGAGGAACTCTTTTTCTAGAAAAATAAACAGATAAGAACTCCATGCCCGTGGACCACGTGGTCGACGGTTTACACGCACTTTTTGTTAGTCACGTTAGAGCATCTCCACTCAGGTTCCAGCAGGCCGTTTTTAGAGCATTTTTTTCGTCCGGATTTGGCCCAAAATACGTCCGGCCTTTTTCGGCCGAACCCGAGGCTATGGGAACGCGCTGGGAACGCCGGACGAAGCGATTTCGGCGGGAAAAATGATCTCGGCGCGTGGACCCGCCCAGTCAGCGACCGAACGCCGTCCGTCGACATCCTTCCGCCTCGGCTCCCACGAAGGACCGCCGGACGGACCGCCGGACATTAACTGTCCGTCTCGTTGACCACGCGTCAGCGTAATGGCGCGCCACCGCTGCCTTGGCTTCCTGCCGTTTCCCTTTTCCCGCCACGCCGCTACACCCCTCCCGCCTTCGCCGCCCGAGCTCGGCCTATAAAAGCCGGCCACCGCACGGCTCACGGCACACACTCCCCAACCCTTCTCCAACTCCGACGAACAGTAGAACTCAGCGAAAACACCCACGACGGAAAGGTTCTCAGGCGATCCCACGGCGGCCAACAGCTTCGGCCAGCGCACTCTGCAGCCGTGGGAGGCGCGAATGCTGTACGACGCCGGTTACATGGCACCACCAGATTTTAGCTGCCCACCCGACTGGAAGCTCAGCGCTGGCGGCATACCGATACCGCCGGTGCTGGAGGGCGACCAAATGGTCGAGGCGATCCAGGAGGCCATCATGACGATGGAGGACCAGGAGCTCGCCGAAGACCCCGGCAACCTGGTCCACTGGGAACAGTTCTTCGCCGAGCGGCGGCTGCGCGAGCTCGCCGCCCACGAAGGGCCGCCCGACACGCCGTCGAAACGCCACAACTCGGTCGGGCACCATCGGTGGTGGAGTGCGACGGGACGCACGCTCGCCGCCGTCCTCGAATACATCCACGCCGACAACAACCCCCACCTCGGCTTCCCGCGCTCTCCGGCGCTAGCACCTCGCCGTGGGAGCCGACCTCCGGCGAACTGGCTGCCCAGGAGGATGGGCAGCCTCACCTCCTCCTCTGTGTCATGTTCGTCCTCGGCAGTGTCGACGCAGTCGCCGCAGAGCAGCGGCGAGTTCTTTCGGTCTCCCAAACACGAGGCCGCCATCCCAGTAACTCGTCGTCGAGGACACACGCGCGGGGCATCTTCATCAACGAGCCCCGCACGGCGACGCCGCCGACAGGCCGGCTCCGCCTGCGGCTGCCGAAGCCGGAGCCGGCGGACTAAGCCATGCATGTCGATGAGGACTCTTTCGCCATAAAAATGGCGATCGAACGTTCTCTGCACGACGTCGCGCCTCCGTCGGCCGTCGATGTCGACGAGCCGAACATCATCGCTGGTCCAGGGCGGACTGGGAACAAGAGGAGGCACGCCGCGTCCAGCGTCTGAGCAGGCCGAGCGCCAGGCCGGCGTGCGCCGTCAGCCAGCCTACCAGGGTGCGCCTCTCGTCGTCCTCGACGACGACGATGACGACGACGTCAGCCCTTCCTACCAGCCATGGAGGTGCGGCGACGCAGGCCAAGGCAGCTCGCGCCATCCGTACGGCGACGATGATGGCGACGACGACGACACGGCAGACCCGAACTACACCAGCTTCTACCGCAACTTCGGCATGTAGACGGCGTCCACCGGCATCGGCATCGGCATCTGCTTCGGCTTCGGCCTTTTTTAGTTTTTTTAAAGTTTTGTTAGCCTAGGTGAAGTCAAAATTCGGGTGCCTAACCGAATTGGACGTAATATGTACAACTCGGCTATCTATTAATGAAATTCGCCTATATTCGCCAAAATTTGCCGAGTATTTCGCCTGGAAAGCCAACCTAGTGGAGATGCTTAGTAGAACGAGCCTAGTTTCTGTACTGGAAATCTGTTCGTGCTTGCGGTACGCTTCGTCGTGATCATCCAAGGCGTTGCACAACTCATCATCAGCAAGAAAATAAAAGGCAAAAGCGTTGCATTTCATCAATTCTTTTTCAGACGCAAAGTGGCGGGATTCCGGCGTTGCATCTCCCACGCAAGGGTGCGCAAGCCGCTGATTCCGTTTGGGGCCCGCGCGACCACGACTAATCAAAAGGCGCGGGGATGAGATTCCGAATGCAAGCAAATCGCGTGGACTGGTCCCCGGTCCTGCAGAAAAGCGGAGGGGGCGCAGGGGTGGTGCCCGCCACGTTGATTCCGCCGTCCTTTTCCTGCAGTCCTCCTCCACTCCTCCTGTGCTAGGTGTACACGACGCCCTTCCACGTTTTTCTACCTCCAACGCAGGGGTGTTTGGTTCACATGTACAGTTTGCCAAGTCATTCTGGATTATGTTTGGTTCTCGCTACACTTGACTGCCATATTTATTGTTTGTAGGGTTCACCAATCATAGAGTGATTTTTTGCCAACTTTTGCACATTTTGTAGCCTCCATTTTTCCAGCCATACTTCTATGGCAGCTATATTTGCCGTACTTAGTCTTTGACAAATTATGACTAGAAACCAAACAAACCCTACACACGGTTTTCATTAGAGAGAAACTATCTTCTAGCTCTCACATGAGTTTTGTCATGTGTTTAAACCAGCAAAGATAGTACAAGATGTTGTGCTAACAAGATAATGTTTTCTTAGTGATGTGCACTTTTGCAAGCAATCTGGAACGTTGGTTTTTACTGAATAAGGTGATCATGATAAAAAAAAGTGAAATGCACAGACGATGTTGTATTTTCTTGGACATATAGTGTTGTGTTTGAAGCTGTATAAAGCATGAAACATAATCTACCGTTCCAAGACAATGAAAAATCATTACCCCCTCTACGCTTGATTGGTCACGCGTACATCTCACTACCGGTGCAAAACAGCAGGAATTGAGTTTCATCCGATTAATCCAGACCATCCAATAGGATTTAATCCGGTAAGTTCTCATGAGACATCTACTATTTACATTGTCACAGAGTTATACATTTTGCCTTCTATGTACCATTTACAAGATGCACAGAGTATTTTTTTGCACATGATGCTCCTCGTAGCCCTCTGTTGTGCCGTATATTTCTGCTCTCGGCTGCATATGCCAACACACATTTTGTAAGAAGTGCATTCATTAGTACGAACCTAACATGCAATCGCCAATGAAACATGTTGCTTCAAATATGCAGGTTCTAAAGCAAACACAATAAAATTTTCTTTACAGTATTATTACGCTAAAAAAAATCGTGTTGATTATTTGCAAACTTTATAAAATGCATGACGTTTCTATCCATGTAAGTACAATGTGATAGTGCCAGTAAAGTTTTCTCTATGGCAACAAGTACTTATACATAGTAATAAAAATCAAGTCTCCTAGTACAAGAGCGTCATATGAGTTTGTGTCGGCCAACGCTAGGCGTTGGCCGAATGATAGAAACACCCGATCAACCTCGCCCCAGTGGCTAGATCTCACTCTTATGTGAGACCTAGACCATCTGTCATTCCAGCATACCCAACCTACACAACATTTTTTATAATACATTTGAAGCATGGTTGCAACATTTTCCCCTTTGTGTACAAAATAAGCAAAAAGCTTCACATCCTTTAAAAAACACCCATGCAAAAAAATGTGTTTACGCAAATTCCCTATTTGGCCAGAGCAAGTCACCAACAGCAACCGTAACACATGCAAAATCAAAGAAAACGCTTGCAACATGAACACAAAATATGCCTCGGGTACCTATCATTGTGACCTATCGTATGGGTGTTCGCAGCAAACAAATAGAGCTTCCAACATGTCGAAAGAATGTACGCAACATAAAAAATTCAGAAACCACTAACAATTTTTTTGAAGCAACGACCCCAGCAGATAGGGCTCGTTGTGGCCGAATTCGCTCCGCCATCACTGATGCGTCCATCCAAGACTCGATATATCCTTGGCCCACCATCTTCTTCGAGCTCATTGTTGGAGAAGACTCCAATCTGAGTTCCAACCACGACATCTGTGGCAACGGCCTCTTCTATCATAGGTACTAGGGGTATGATTCTCAGCGGCAGAGGATGGACAATGGAGGACGAAAGCAGGAGCAGATGTGGCCAAAGGGAACAAAAAGAGCAGATGTGAATAGTTTCCTTTCTCTCGAGTGCTCGTGTACATGAAGCATTTTCCTTCAAAATCTAGTCGCAGGGGACATCTTGGCCTGTAGCAAAAGCACCCGGCCGTCCACCCGGAATCTCCTTGCGCCCGCTGTCGACCGTCCATTCCGAATCCGACGTCCGCGATCTCCCGATCAGACCTAAACCCCGTCGCATCTATAAAACCCCACCAAGCAAGAACTCCTCCCCGCCGCATTCTCCCCAAAGTCCCCAACCCACGCGCACCGGCACCAACCCTTTTCTTGCGGCGAGAGAGAAGGGAGAGCCATGGCGGAACACGCTGACGACGCCACCCACAAGCCGGAGACCATGATGGAGAAGATCGCCGACAAGCTCCACATCGGCGGCGACCACTCCTCCTCGTCGTCGGACTCCGACAACGACGAGCGCCCGCGCCCCTCGGCGCCGCCAGCCCCCGCCGCCTCCGAGGTCACCACCGCCTCCTTCGCCGACTCCGCCTCCGCGGCGGCGGCCGATGCCAAGGACAAGATGTTCCGCCTCTTTGGCCGCGAGCAGCCAATCCACAAGGTCCTCGGCGGAGGCAAACGTATGGCTCCGTAACTGATCTGATTTATGCACTTTACTTACATAGTGGTTTTGCTTTCCAATTCGTAGATCGGATCGGGATATATGGATCTGGGTGGTTTGGTTTTCGGATTAGATCTGGTAACTGATTGGCTAGTGCTACGCTGCAAGTGGGTTATGCTTTTTAGGCAGGATGGGTTTGTTCAGATCCGCGGTGACGGTGCTCCACCGAAGTAAACACAACTAGCGTCACCTGTTTCTTGACTTTCGTAAATGCAGGTTATCTTCGTATGGAACTTGCTGTGGTTATGCGATCTGGTCTTTAAGATTTACTACCCCTTTGTAATTATTTATTGTATTGAAGTGGAGGCGACTTGCTTTGGTCAGTAACCATTAAGCATGTTTGTCATGATCAATAGGAGGCGAAGTGGTCTGCTAATGCAGTATACTGATTGAGTACTATTGTCTTTCAGTGTGCCAGCATTAACCTCTATGGATCTATAGCATCTCCATGAGCAATCATGTGATTTTGGTAGAATGATACTCATGCTGTGACTGCTGTTGAATGCATGATTGTGGTAGAAAGATCCTTAGGCGCACTCATTGTTCAAAGTGCTTGAACTTATGCTGCGAAATACTTGCGTAGTGAATGCTTCTGTGTGGCTATGTGTTCTGGGGACATTGTTTGTTCTTTGTGATAATTGTAGCTGTATGACTGTTTGATTTGTTTCTAGGTCAAAGAAAGAAATGATCAACCTTGTGGTGTTTAGCATTGTTTCTCAAACTGAGACAACGTTTTGGAATCTCAGTTTCAGCTTAAGAATCTGTATAAGATTTAACTTAGCTTTGGTGCACCTATGTGACTTATTGGTTGTTTCACATCACAGTATAACTTGACATAGATGGAGTAAACAAATAGTACTGCTAGGTGGTTTCTATGTATGCTACATATATGTGCCTTCATTTTTTGTTGTTGAACTTGAGTTGTTAACCGCGGGCTGAAAACATGCAAATTTTGAGGGTAACCTTACTCCGTGGTGAATTCTTACCTGGGAGCCAGCAGTTTCTACTCGACTTAAAGGTACTGTTGTCACCTGATGACTTTTTGAGACCATCTTGCAACACTTTTGGACTGCTATCTTCTCTTTCTACTTGTCTTCAACACTGCCATATTTCATCACTGTCATGGTGTCTAGTATTGTGACCGAGGTGTAAATTGTGACCATTTGATGTTCTGCAATCTTTTTGCTCTATTCACTTTGTGTATCTCTTGTGCAGCTGCTGATGTGTTTATGTGGAGGAACAAGAACATCTCTGCTGGAGTACTAGGTGGTGCAACTGCAGTCTGGGTCATTTTTGAATTGCTTGGCTACCATCTTCTGGCTTTCCTTTGCCATGGTCTCATATTCTCTCTGGGTGTTCTCTTTCTCTGGTCTAATGCCTCATCATTCATTAACAAGTAAGAAATCTTCTCAGTATCATAGGTACACATATTGCAAGTTTGATAGTCAGTACTTAATAGTGAGTTTCTGAAATTCTGTTTCCTATTTCAGGTCTCCCCCGCAGATCCCTGAGGTGATCATCCCTGAAGATTTGGTTGTCAACATTGCGCTATCCACACGTCATGAGATCAACAGAGCCTTTGCAAATCTTCGCCAGATTGCTCTTGGCCGTGACATAAAGAAGTTCCTTATTGTACGTGTGTCATGCCATTGTTTACCTAGTGTCCTACTTGGAACTGTATTTGTCTGATTTTACTTCTGTTACAAAATCTTAGGTGATTGCTGGTCTATGGCTGCTTTCCATTCTCGGGAGTTGCTGCAACTTCTTGACCCTGGTTTACATTGGTAAGAGACTTCAACCGTTTGGTACTGCACCTAATTTAGCACCTCTTCCAAATATGGGTTTGGCTGACATTGGACTTTTCTCCTTCACATCAAACAGTTTTCGTGGTTCTGCACACAGTCCCAGTACTGTATGAGAAGTATGAAGATCACATTGACTCTTATGGTGAGAAGGGGTGGATTGAGGTCAAGAAGCAGTATGCTGTGTTCGATGCCAAGGTTCTGAGCAAAGTACCAAGGGGGCCCTTGAAGGACAAGAAGAACTAGAAAGTGAGTGATGCGGTGTACCATCTGTATGGAATTGTAGGACTGGTTCGTTGTTCCGAGGAAGCATCGTGGCTGCCCTTGTGGTATGAGCACCAAAATTTTCACCTGTTTTCTTGTGCTATGTAAGGCTGTTTTGTTGCTTGAGACTTTGACGGGAGTAGACCAGGTAGCTTGCCCTCCAACAGTAATGCAGATGCAGCCCTTGTTTCGCTGTACCACTGTTTGATTTTTGGTCTGTTAAGATGCCGCGTGAGTAGCATGGATATGATTTCTGGGAGGCTCATTTTGCTACCTGCATTGCTGCAGTTCGGAGTTTGATGATGTTTACGAACTGGTTGAGCTTAGATGACACCTACTCATTTCTGTTGTAGCATTATTGCAAGTCATACTCCTCTGCTATTAACTTGTGTTAGTTCCAGCATGACTGCATTTTGGAGCATAGGCTATGTTCCTATTTACTACTGCAATTTTATGTCAATGCAACATCAAAGACTGGATTGTGATCCATCACCTTTTACATCATGATGCAGTGGTTCATAGACGTAAAGAACCGAGGAGATTTCTGGCTCCACTGCCTGTTATTTAAAAAAACAATCAAAAATATTGAAAAAATCTTGATGTAGCCAATAATGTATCCCATGTACCAGCGAACAAATGCCAAATGTACTTAAAAAACTCCGGAGGAGTACAAAGTATGGAGCTCAGGACATTTATTATGGATTGGAGGGAGTATTTTTTTCAAACTTATATATATATATTTCAATTTTTTGAAAGAAGGGATCGCTGAAGCTAGGAAGCCAAAGACACTTTCGTTCAAAGAAATCCTCTATTCACATACATAATCCTCATAAATCTCTGGTATTGCACTGTTTCAAACAAAATGATAAGGAGTTCAGCACAAGATTTATGAGAACCATACAATACTGTACCATTTTGTGGCCAACCACAACCTACCAAGTAGTATGAACTACCTATACAAGAAACATGGGAGATTGGTGGCGATGCACAGGAAGGAGCAAATCCTAAAAGCAAAAAACACAACAAAATCTGCTCCGCAGATTCATTATTAGTGTAGTTACAACAACACAACACATGCAAACTACAGTTCAGGTGGAGAGACTGTTCTTTCATGTTCCGAGAAAGAAGATCCTGCTTTTATAGCCTGATGATATTCCTTTCCTCCCTAACATTCTCTGTTTTGACTGATGATCTTACACCCAAGACCCCAGGCCTATTTTCTCATGGTTGTTTGCCGTCTATTCTAGTTTCCAAATTATATCCATACACTGGGCGTTCAGAGGAAGTATGTCAACTGCTCCTTCTTCCTCGAGCCTCCTTCGCCGTACAAGTCATTCCATTGCTTCAGTTCACCCATTATGGAACCTTCAGCAGCAAAACTCGCCGCCACCTGCAATTCCAAGTTTGCAAAATATTAGCATCGGGTCGCGGTCTCATATTAACGAGTTTTAATAGTACATGCTTGCATTTGTGAATTCTACTTGGATTTGTACTAGAAGATGGGTTCACCTGGTTCTTTGCTTCTTTCAAATCTTTCATGTTTAACGGCCGCAGAACGATCTCCTTGTCCTTTTCTTTCATCTTTGTAGGATCTAATGGAGTGCCTCCTTGTTCAAGTTTCTTCTTCTCCTGCAGATGTTTAAGCATGTTTTTACATAGAAAAACCGACATAATTTTCATGGCTAAAATGCTCTAGTATGATGGTGATGAGATTTACCAATTCCTTCTTCGTTTCCTTCTGGATCAGTTCCCTTACAGGGCGATACGCTGCCGTTGTGCACAGGTTCTGTGCAGAGCAGACCGAGTCAGTGAAGGATTTTGTTTAGGTTAAGATTAGTGTCTCGTGATACTGACCTTGAGATCACTGCCACTGTACCCTTCAGTCATAGTTGCTATTTCCTTGAAGTCTAGTCCTTCATCAACTTTCTCCTTTGACAAAAGGTTCCTCATAATCATTTCCCGGTTTTGCGCTGATGGCAGGCCGACCATGATTCTATGAAACCAAAGGAGCACAGGATTCATGCATAGAATAATGAAGTGGTAACAAAAACAACGTTACGTTTCCAAGGAAGGGATGCAAACCTGCGCTCAAACCTTCTGATGATAGCCTCGTCAAGATCGAAAGGACGGTTGGTCGCAGCAAGAACGAGAATTTTCTGATCCGGTCTTGACAGGAGACCGTCCCAGTGTGTCATAAACTCATTCTTAATCTTCCTCATCGCCTCATGCTCTCCAGCTCTGTTTCGCTGCCCAAGCATGCTGTCTACCTCATCCACAAATATGATAGTGGGTGATACTTTGGCAGCTAATGTGAACAATGCTCTAACATTCTTTTCGTCTTCACCAAACCACTTTGACGTGATAGTCGACATCGACACATTTATGAAACTTGCTTGAGCTTCATTTGCTATAGCCTTGGCTAGCATCGTCTTTCCTGTTCCAGGAGGGCCAAAAAGTAGTATACCCCTGCAGGGCTTAAGAAGACCCCCCTTGAAGAGATCAGGCCTTCGGAGGGGTAGCATGACAAGCTCTTGAAGAGATTCTTTGATATCATCCAATGCACCGATATCATCAAATGAAACTCCAATCTCATTTGCAGGTATGACTTCTGGTCTGATGCGCTTTTCAAACTCATTATCTGGTGGCACATCCTAAACGAACATAAAAAACCAAGTACAGATGTGTAAATTAGTTTTTCGAGACTTGCGCAAAGTAACATAAAGTGATCAATAACTCTCTTACTGGTGCTTTTGCGGCTGGAGGTGGATTCTCTGGTTTCTTTGGCTCTGTTTTGATCTCAGGAGCAGGAGCAGGAGCAGGAGCCGCCGCAGCAGCAGTTACTGGTGGCAGCAAAGTTGCAGGTTTTGTTTCTAATTTTGCAGCACTCAGAGCAATTCCCTTTTCAGCAATCTATGTAGGTGAGGAATGACACATATCAACTGATAGAAGTCTTCCATCTTTTTTATGAATCCTAAAGCTATTTATCAAACTTTGCAATTGGTATAAAGAAAACAATAAATAGGTATAAATAAAACAAACAGCAGGATCTAAGAATGGCTAGGAATAAGTGCAATCCTTGTCCATTCACCTGCAAATGGAAAACCAATTAAAATAACACAAACCTTTGAAGCATTGGCATGTTTTTCCAACTTCATGGTGTCCTTATCGCACATCTTGTTCTCTTGAAAAATATCCAGTGCCTGGGACAAGCTGCACCATGAAAGAGTCACAAAACCGAGGAAGATATGCAAAACCAACATATGACTACAGAAAAAAGCAACTACCTTTTAGCAGACAGAATTAATTTTCCATTCCGGTACTCTGGGTCTTTGTTATTCATTAAGTGGTAAGAAACTGCAGATACCACTATCTCCTCAATGTACTTACTAAGGCCCATTGTATCAGATAGGCATATTGAGCTTAAGTCAAGACACTCAAGATCATTTTCTGCAAGGACTTCCGTAATATGGTTCCGATTATCTTGGAACTGAATAATCTTCATATCTTCTTCTAACTGGGAGTTCCAGCTTACAAGGCGATTCTCATTTTCTGGTGGCTTGATGTCTATGTTATATGGAAATAAAGCAGATAGTCTGTCATCCAACTCCTCCTCATCATCAAAGTCCATATCCACAATTCTCGAGCCGAGGAGTAGAACTGGCCCTTCAAGCTTGGTCAGTAGCTTTTCAAACAAAAGATACATTTTTGGGGATTTGTGAAAAAACTTCTCGACATCTCTTATGTAGAGTACAATCGGGCTCTTCTTGGATACTGAATGCAGAACCTTGTATAACGCTTGTACCAAAATTTTCTCATCAAAAGTCCAGCTGCTAGCACGTCTGAGAGGAGCTGCAGTGTTTGTCGCAGAGAAAAAGAGTGCATAGTGTGAAGAAGCAGCGCAACAAGAGACGGTGAAGGGTAATACATAAAGAAGCAGAAGCAGTGAGACAGACTAGGCAACAAAATGATACAGTTCACATATTGTTATTTTATTTGTTTCATTTCTAACCTTGGGCATGAGATAGTGTTATCTGAAGGGAACTACAGGCAAGCATTTATGTCCATACATTCTAAGTAAAAATGTTGAAGTAATGTGAACACTGAGGGGATAATGTGAACACTGAGGCGCATCGACAGAAAAACATATCTATTGTGACAATAGTAGCTGATATCTATATCACTACCTTACAAATCAGAAATTAATACCAGATCAGCATCTGAAATGCTAAGCAAGTAAGCAGCATGATGAGAAAATAACTGAATACATACAAAGATGAAAACTGATAATTTCCAAAGGGACGCAGAATTTATTTTGTTCCATTGCAAGTCTTTCAAAAGGACATGCTATGACCTGAATTACTTGGACCGCCTTGTGATGACAGGCTACTCAAATCAGATGAAGTAGATGCATTTCTTCTGAGCTTGGGCAAGCTGTTCGTACTTTCGGAGCTCCTGGAGATTGCATAATGATATAAGTAAATGCCTTTTTTCTGTAAAATGCGTCCATTATAGTTCAATTTTCTCGCACCTTAATTTCATGTCTGTCATACTGTTTTGTCTACGCATACCTCCTGCAATATAAATTAGAGTGCATCAATAAATATACTGATAAATTCTGGAAGTAGGATACACACAATGGAATCATATTATACAGTACATGCACGCAACTGAATTCAGTTATGCCCGGAGAGCAAATAATGACATTCCTTAACAGCATTCAGTCAAGTACATTGGTTCAGTGCTTTTTCCGCGGGAACAACACTGGATCAGAAACTTAATTGATTTTTTAAGAAAAAACAGAAACTTGCTCTTTTTTGAAGTAAAAATCAGAAACTTAGATGAAGTCAAATGCATACCACGTACATATGGTGTCAATATATGAGAAAAGGTATACACCTTATTTTCTTTTATTTTTGTACTGTAACTTACTCCCTCCGATCCTAAATAAGTGGCGCAGTTTTGAACTAGCTCTAGTTCAAAACCTCTGACACTTATTTAGGATCTGAGCGAGTATATATATATATATTTTTTTTGACGGTCAGTATTTTCTTCTATGAATACGGATTGAACTCAAGATCTGAGACTTCTATTGTGTGGAATCATCAAATTAGTGTTATAGTGAGATAAGAAAATACAGGCGTGTTCCATCCATTTTGCACAAACAGAAAGGCACGGGGATACTCTCATCAACTGCTGATCACTGACCAGAGTTCCACAGATTCAGATAAAAACTGAAGTATGCTACGAGAGAAGCAAACAGAAGCCTAGAGCGTCACCTCTGGATTGCTCCCTCTGTGGAGCCATCACAAAAGATTGGAGTAATCCGGACATCCTTTCAAGGGTTGTCTCGGAGATGGATCTTTTAACAGGCTGATGACAAGAAAATATTCTCCAGTTAGCAGTAAGATACATACAGATTTTGCCAATATTTGGTGTTGCACTAAAAAAGACTCGGAAACGATGTAGTAGAACAAGCTGTGCTACCGTATCGAGAACCGAACGCAGGGGCACACTAGTTTCTATTCACGGACATCCGGAAATCTGAAGACCGGCAGCCGTATGCGAATATCTAAGTTTGAAGATCAAAAGCAGACCAGTGGTATGTTTAGGGTCTACTTACCTGGTCGCTGCTACCGGTGCCATACTTGCCATGAAGCTGCAAGGCAAAAAAAAAAAAAAAACATTGCATCAGGAATATCCATTACACAATCCACACTTGAAGGAAACAAACATGCTCCTTATGCCGAACTCACCTTTATGAGGAAATCTGTAGGGTCCAGCAAGAGGATTTTGGCTTCGAAGTAGTGCGCGAGCGCCTTGGCGAGCATCTGCTGGTAGAGCTCTTCAAGAGAGGAACTTGGTCTTAAACTTGGTCCGAAGCAGAGGAACTTGGTCTTAAACTGTTCTCATATATCAGATCGTTTACCTGCAGGGCCTGACAACAGGATCGCACGGCTAGCCGGAGCGAGATTCCTGGTGTACTTGGAGATCTCTGCTTGCTTCAGGTGGACATAGGCCGCGCTCGTCAGCACCACGCGTGTTTGCTCGCTGCGAATGGGCGATGGAGCAGGGAAAATAACGCGTGGATGAGGATTTGTATGGGAGGAAGAACGGAGCCGCCGAAAACAGAGCCTAGAGCAATCGAGCGATCGATCTAGCGTTGATCTATCTAGTGTGATGCAAGGAAGCCCTCAAGTTTTGATCATAAAAGTGACACCGAACTCTGAACCTCTGAATTCTTCTTCTGAACCAACTCTGAATTTTTTCCCCGCTGGTTCTGTTCTGGCGCCATCTTATTTTGAAGCGATTCTGTCACCACCTTCCGTGAACATTTCAGAAAGCAAAAGAGTGTTTCACTTCTTTCAGAAACACACGAACGAAAAAAAAAACCAAGAACACCACTCTGAATCCCTCTTTATGTTGACAGCGCCCAGAAGCAGAGTCCCTATCCCTACTCTGATCTCTTTCGCTCAGGAATAGGACAAATAACCCCGTTTTTTAGGAAACCGGTCCCATGAACATCGCAGAAAAACCCAACTGATTTTCCCTCAAAAAGAGCAAACAAAAAATCCGAGCAAGGTGACAGATAGAACAGTTTTGCACAGTTCCATGAAAGCTTCAGCGCCCGCGTGGCACGTGTTTCCTAGCACGTACGGAGAGAAAGAGAGATCGACCTTTTACCTGAGGTAGTACGGGAACTCGTCGAAGGTGACCTTGCTGTCCTTGCCGTCGACGAGGAGGCGGCGGAGCTCCTGCTCCACCCGCTCCAGCGTCACCCCAGCCCGCGCGGGGCCTCCCGACCCACCGCCGGCCCACGGCGCGGAAGCCAGCCCCAGCCCCACGCCGACGCCTATCCCGATCCCCACCGCCGACATCACCATGTGCTTCCCCTCCATGATGCCGCCCGGCCGGCTCTTCCTCCGACGGCGAACGTTGCTGCGTCACCAGAGCTCCTCCTCCTCCTCCGACGGTGTCTGCCTGACTGAGAGTGGGAGAAAGAGGGGCGGAGAGAGATCAACGGGGAACGAAGGATGACGACGGCATACGTACGTGCGATAACAAACAGCAGCAGGCTAATAATGGGCGGTGGTTTGGCGGGATGGATGGATGGATGGATGGAAGGGGGGAGCCTAGGGGTGGCGGGCCTCTCTGCTCGCTCGCTCCTTGCGGGGTTGCCGCGACGCAGGTTTCTCGTCGCTTCTCTGGTATGATGATGCGCCGGGGGCATGCAATGGTGAGCCGGCACGCGGGCGTGTACGTGTGCACTGCGCTGTTAGTATATGAAAGGGATCAGGATGGGCAGCATGTGGCTCGTTGGGGGAGGTGGCATTGACAATTTGACATGCAAGCATCGCAGTATGGCACCCGTCTACGGGGACCTTTGGGTTTCACTGAATTATGCGCCCTGCCGGATCTAAGAGCATCTCTATCAGATCAGATCTCGTTAATCACAAACCGTAAACTCGCGAGTTCAGAGCGCCGCAAACGCGATTCTAAGCTCACGCGGGTCACGGCCGACCAGATCCCGTGTATCAAAACTGTAAAACAGAATATTTATATCCGTGAACTTGAAAACAAAACCGTAAACACCAAATCGACAAATATAACATTGTTTCACAGCAAATGCGACAATATATGGCATTGTTTCACACTAATGTTCGTATAAAACATCCAAAATATGCGTAAAACATCTTCTTCACGCAATCATCCACATGCATGATGATGAAGAAGGCTCAAGCAACACCATTGTCACCCACCGCTCGTTGTACCATGATCACCTCCACCGCCAGTGGCATCCACCATAGTCGTAGCTTGATCACCTCCGCCGCAAGTGGCATGGACCGTAGCTCCACGAGCTATCCTTCTCCTTGTAATGATCAAGAGCCTCCTCGTACCCCCACCGTTCTTTGGTAAAGGAATCCATGGTGCTCGGATCCATCATTATCGTCATATTCTCCTCCGCAACTGGGCCCATCATTGCCTACTTCTCCTCTAGAGCTCCCTCATCTCCTCGTTTCATGGTATGCTTCCTCTTCCCGTCATGGCACCGTCCACCGCCTTCATATTAGTCGCTCCCGCCTTCGGCCGAGCTCGCTGAACAGGAGTCGACGCGGCCTTGGTCGGGCCAGAAACAGCGGCGTCGGCGCCCGGGGTAGCACCTGGGGCGGCGATGTGGGTACTCGCACGCCTTCTCTTCTTCGAATCGGCCAGGGCACCTGCGGTGGTGGCGGGGACACCCGAGCGTAGTGGCGGAGCCACGGGGGTGGCGGTTGAGGCCTCGCGGCTTGGTCGGTGGCCGGCGGGAGATCAGAGAGGTCCATGGAGTCAAGTCCGGTAGGTGGCGGCAGCGGAGAGGCAAATCGTTGGTGGCAATGGTGCGAAAGCGGGAAAGGAGGGGGATGAAACTTCCGTCCCACCAAATCGAGATGGAGAGTGCGGGTTGCACTTGGTTTTGCCACGGAGCCCGGGACGAAATTTTCAAACCCCTTATTTTTTACGATCGCATCCTATTACGGTATCTGATTAGTGGGCAAAACCAAACAAAAACCGCAAAGTGACGATTATTTTACAGTTTTGGGCGATTTCCGGGATCTGCTATAGATGCTCTAATTAAAGGATATTAGAAACTACTGTTCGCCTTAAAACAAGGGTTTATTATGACGGTTTCTAGGTTTCGCCGAAATTATGACTATGCACCATGATTCAACTAATTGAAAAAATGCTACCAACTTCCACGAACCTGCTCGGGCTAGTTTGTCGTCTATTTTACTCATTTCTTACATGTGGGTCCCATTCGACTCAATCATTGTTGTGGCCATTATTCTGACAAGCCGGCTCCACCACCTCAATAGTAGACGGGGAACATCCTAGGTTTGAGGATTACAGACCCCACTATTATGCAATTTTCCATTCCCCGCTCTACTCTACTTTCCTGCTCCTGCCGCCGCCACATCATTTCGTCATTCACCGCCCCCGTCCTCCCCTTGGTCCTATCTTCGTTGTCATCCTCATCCTCGCCATTTTTCCCTTCCCGTCCTTTCTCCAGGCCACTTCCCTGACTTGCTCAGGTGCCTGGAAGCAAAAACCATGAGCTGGTCACTGGTTGCATGCTTACAATGGACATGACACGAAGATGGATTATGTAGGACTTGCGGAGAGCACGGAGATGAATCCTGCAAGGTTGGAGAGCATGGATATGGATCCTACAAGGCTAGAGAGCACGAGTGAGGGCGGCGTAGGGGTAGAGGCTACGAGGAGCAGAGCATAGCATTTTAGCTCTAGAGGCTGATGAATGTGTCGTTCATCCTCTCTGAAGGGTAAGAACTGGAGTTCATTCTCTTCCTTTTCCAATTAGTGATTCAAGACCTGAGTAATCGTGAGGATATGTGTTGATAACCATAGGACGTCAATTGCTTCCATATTTCTACTGAAAATTCAACATGTGTGTCAAATTGAAACCACGACCGGTAGAATTACAGTTAGCATTGGTTTTGGTTATCGATTGACAGTAGGCACGATAGACCTAATTCTATGTGATTTGTACAATGACTTTGACAAATTTCCCATTGGATAATACAAGTAATTCATACCCAGGTATTACCACACCAATTTTAAGAATTTATGTGACATTATCGCTGAGGAGGTATTGGTCATGATGAGGGTAAACACCTGGGCACGAGAACTATGTTGATGTATTTTCATTTTGTTAACAAAGAGACCGGGGAAGACACCGTTGTCAGTGATTTCAGACCATCAACTATGCAGACAACTCAAACGAGCATAATGAAGTAGTCTATCATTGCTCATTTGAGCACAAAACCTAGCTTTTCATTGAGCATGATGCATTATCAAGTGAGCGGGGAGATAGTTGAAATGGAGGGTAGAGGATTTTTTTGTTTTCAGAGATGATGATGATGGAAAACATATACAAATGTGGCTGCTGATCCTGAAAGGATGGAAAGCAGTGAATATTTGGTTGATCCAAACTTTAAGCCTTACTATGGGACTGCTGAGGATGAGAATGCTAAATATGTGGGCATGCGATACAAATATGATGATGAAAATGAGGACAAGTCAGTAATATACTTTGACAGGGATAACCCTACAATTGATGAGGGTACTATCTGAGTTGTCGAGTACTGCGGATATGCAGTTGCTACCTTTGCAATAAAAATTAGGTTTGATTATATAGTATAAAAGAGTGACAAAAAAGTAAGGGTGCATTGTAGGAAAAGTAAGGAGTGTAAATGGAGAGTGCATGCATCCCAATGAGGGATTAACACCTATTTCAGGTTGAAATAACTAAATAATATTTCTTTTGCATATTTTATTTGCTGATATGTGTTTTGGTTTAATTTATTATAAATGCAGATCAATGTAAACATCCATAAACACAACTTCTCTAATACTTCATTAATTTGAAAATTTAGACCTGCTTCAACCAAGTTGATTGCTGCTACTATACTCGATTGGGTGAGTCATGATCATAATATTGGATCCACTGAACTCATATTTAAGCTTAGTGATAGGTTTAACATTCTAATTCCTTACCATAGAGTTAGAAGGAGATGTATTTGGACATAATTTAAGGCAAGTGAGATGACAGTTTACACCCGTTGTACGGTTTCAAAGGTTTGGTAGAAAGGGCATCACCTGAGAGTGTTGTTGACATTGATTATGAAATAGAGGCGTTAATAGGGAAGATGTTTATGATGGAAGATAAGAAGTGCTTCAAGAGATGTTGTGTCTACCTGAAGCATGCTAGAAGGGGTTTCTAGAGGGTCGCATGCCATACTTGACAATAGCCTCTACTTCTTTAATAGCAAAGTTCAGAGGACAGCTTGCTCAAGCATGTGTTGTATATGCCCATGATTGTTTATTTTTTATAACTTATGTTATTCTTGAGGATGAATCTAATGAAAGCTAGACATGATTCACGGAGAAACTACGTGTAATGATTGGTCACCCTGAAGGCTTAGTGATACACACAGATGCATGCAAGGGGCTAGAGAATGTTGTTGATGTTGTATATTGTGGGGTTAAGCATAGAGAATTTATGTGGCACCTTACTACTAACTTCAAGAAGAAGTTCAAAGACGAGATCTTTGTAGACAACTTGTGGCAGCAGCTTACACATACACCCCAAGAAGGTATGCTCCTTATATGTAGAACATGCATACACAGTCAAAGGAGAAACAATACCTTAAAGAACATCACAACAAACTATGGGTTAGAAGAGTGTTTGGTGAGGTACCAAAAGTGGATTTTGTTTACAACAATTTTGGCAGAGAGTTTTAATTCTAAGATTCAGAGCCTTAAATCACTTGCAATTGTTAGTTTGCTAGATGCAATGGGATAATGCATAATGGTGAAGATAGATTTTATGCAAAATAATTGTGTAAAAAATTATAGGTCATAAAATAGTGCCAAAAGTTGTTTTTTATTGAATACAAGAACTAGGATAATGAGAGGAATAAATATGAGGTTGGTTAGAAGTTCCAATACATTAGCTGACATTTATGAATAAGATAAACATGGAATGGAAAAGGGGTATCCCGTAGCGTTGCAAACAAGACTTATTCATGCAAAAAGTGGGATATTACTGGTTTACCATTTCACCATGAACTGTACCTAATATTGAAGCTAAGAGGTGATGATTCTGAAATAGGAAACTTTGTTGATGAGTATTTTTCTGTGGACAAGTTCACTTCAACTTATGTTGAAAACGTACCACTGGAGGGGGACTTCGACAAGGTGATCCACTTTTTGATGCTTCTATTTGTCCATGCCATTGACCCCTAGAACAAATTCTTGAGTTGGCCACTCACCATGGGCTTCTCCACAATATTAGAGGTCGAGGCACCATTTTGAGAACATTCCTCTATGCAAAAGATGCATATATTTTTGTCCACCCAATAAAAGAAGACATACAGAACCTCTTTTCAATCCTCTCTCATTTTTGTTAAGTCACCAGTCTTGAGACAAACTTCCAAAATAGTATGGTGCTCCCCATTAGGTTCCATAACATTAACCTTGACAACGTGCTTAATGGATTGCCAACGATCCATGCAATGTCCCCTTTGAAATACTTGGGACTTTCTCTCTCGGTGAGACAACTAAAGAGAGTTGACTTTCAACCGCTTGAAGACAAGATGATCGGAAAGCTTGTTACTTGGGATGAAATAAAATGTCAACATAGTCGGGCGTGGAGATCTCATCAAATCCGTCCTCACTTCGCAAGCCATCTTCCACCTCACGTCGCTCTCTACCCCCCGATTGCGTCACCTCCATGAAAAAAATCAACATGTCCTTCTTGTGGGCAGGTGCTAAAGAAATCACGGGTGAAAATTGCAAGATCCATTGGGAGGGGGTTTGTAGGCCTATAAAGCTTGGTGGATTGGGAATTATTAACCTTGAGAAATTTGTGCGTTCCCTCTAGCTAAGGTGTCCATGGTTGGAATGGCGAGATCATTCGAGGCTTTGGGTGGGAATGGGAACCCCATGCGACTCCATGGATATGACCTTCTTTTATGCATCCACCACCATCTCCATTGGCAGCGAAAAATTGCAACCTTTTTGGATTCTCCTTGGATTAATGGAATGACACACAAAGATATTTTCCTCCTCATATATGAAGCATCTGTGAGGAAGAAGTGGAAGGTCAAGGAGGCCTTGCATCAAAACAAATGGATATCAAAGATAAATATGGACTCAAACTTGACCATTGCTCACATACAACAATACATGCGGCTATGGAGCGAACTCAATGGGATTCAACTTAGAGAGTATATGGAAGACAAGAATGTTTGGAAAATTATGGAAAATGTATAATATTCTACTTCTCCGACGTACAATGCTCATTTTTTTGGTTCCACCCTCACTCTATGCAACAAAATGGTTTGGAAGCCATGGGCACCGCCCAAGATAAGTTTCTTTGCTTGGTTAGTGATGGCAACAACTCTGTGTGTACCAACTCATTGGGACTCCAAGTGTAGAGTGTTGTAGCAAGCATCTTTTCTGGAGTCCGCCCGGAGTCTTCGCCACCCGAACCAGAGTATTCACCCTATCAACACCGGAGTCTCTATCGTAAGTGAACAGGCCTGCAAGCCTTGAAGTTGGGCCTAGCCCATGTAACACCCAGAACTTCATGTTTATGCCTAAACTACCCCTAGCTTGTGGTTGTTCTATAAATAATCCCCACCCTCTCCCTGACACCCTAGAATGAATATTGAGTAGATTAGCATAGCCTCCAATTTCCCATAGGGGGGACCTCTTTAGGATCTACACCAAGACCTAGGTTGTATAGGACCCTTGCCATATGAGCGATATTTCTACCTCGTGATCTCTATTGCATCGATCTCTCCCTTTGGGTCTCTATTGATGGAAATCTCTTCATGGGTAGATTCTAGCGGCTTCGGATTGATCTTTCTTTCGTGGATCTCTACCTATCGGTCACTTCCACGAGGATTCTATCGGGTTGGTTATTCAGGCCAACAAGGACAACCGAAGTGTGTTTGTTTTGCGTATGTTTGTATCTTTATCTTGCATTTGAGTTGAGTTCATCATGATCATCGGGTTTTTACTCACTTCCTGCCTAAAATCTGTAAAGATCGGGCCACCCAAGGGTCAATTCCTCAAGGGAACCCATATCATCTAGTATCAGTCGCTTCTGGTTGCCACGGATTTGACTTCGTTCATCAATTTCCACCATAAATTCGAAAATACTAAAAATATTTCCCCAGATTGCTTTTGGATCAATCTCTCATTTTGGTAAGTTGATTGTGGTTTTGGTCCAACAGAAACTTGTCTTTGGAGTTGGTCTACCTTGTGCCTACGTTTTCTAGCCCAATTTGGTAGAAAATTTCTAGATTTGAGGTTTGAAGGGCCGAATTTCCATGCAAGAACACGAGTTGTTCGTCGTGTTGCCCCGATGCCGGAGTCTCCACTACAGCGAGACTAGAGTCTCCGCCCCATACACCAGAGTCTCCGACCATGTACAATTTTTTTACCGCTTTTCCATTTCGACTGATTATCTTTGTGTGTTTGTGTTTTGTGTGCGTGTCTTTCATCTAACAAAGCTTCCGCATCAACTCTTCGTTCTTGACATTAACACCGCGGAACTCAAGCCATCCCCTCCACCAACGGTTGCAAGTTCGACATCAGTAAAAGGTATAACTTGCACCACCCTTGTTAACCTCCATTTTTCCTTTGTGTGTTACCTAACCTATCGAGAGTAGCTCATCTTGTGTTTGCCAAAATATTGTGCACTTCCTCTTGCATTGTCGTGGTGGTGTCACGGCAGATGCCATGGATAAGCTAAAGGTGGGGACTAATACACGCTAGGGGAATCCAGGGAGGGATAGTGAAGTGATTCTCCACACATTTGTTTGTATTGCGTTGCTTCCAAGATTACAAGTGCTCCTAGAGCTGTATTGGCGAGAGGAGGAAGAAGGAGCTCTCTTACTCTCACCCACAGATCACACCTAAAACCCTAGCCAAATCAGAATAGCGGCACCCCTTCTACTGAAACCCTAGCCCCCCTTTTATAGAGGGAGCTCGGTCTCTGCCTAGGGCATACGTGGAGGCATATTCCTAAGAATATGCCTCCTCCCAAAATAGTAAGCCGACCGGGGTGCTTTTCCCCCGCGTCACACATGCAGAGGCTACGTGAGCCTCTGCGGCGCCCGCGTTAGCCGACATGGGCGTCGTCACCCTTGTCGGCCACGCCCCGGTGGTCCTGTCCTTGCTTGCTTCGCTCAGGTAGTGCGTACCGGGGCTTCTTTTGACCAGCGAGATTCCTTCCTTCTCCTAGAAGCTAGACGTGACCCGGATCATAGTTGATCCGGCCACACCTGTTCCTGCATACAAGTAAAACATGCACTTCCGACTTACTGCTTAAGTCGGTTGAGACTTAGTTAGGCGAACGCCCCCTGGTCTGGGTTACCCCGTGATTCGGCCTGCCTTGAGGTGACCCGGCCAACATCCGCTTTGGCCTTGCCGAACCTCGGCTAACTCGGCCTTTATACCCCGGCGTGACCCTACCCGGGGGTATCCCCCCAACATTAGTCCCCGAAGCTGGTGCGGTCTTAGCTGCCTTGGCCGCTAAGGCCACATCAGGTTCCATTTCGAGCTTCGGTCGTTATTGCCGAGTTACCTCTTTACCTCGGATTATATGGATTTACGTTCCCTTCACACATTCCAAGTTTTCACTTGCCGGCCGGGTGACCACTTTAATTCGGACCTCATGGTTTTACTTTCCCTCTGCACATTCCAAGTTTTCACTTGCTGGCCGGGTTACCACGGTTCCATCCGGGTCTTGTTTCCTTCTCTCGTACGCCAACCCATGCGGAGGGTAATCATTTTGTTGTCTTATTTTAACGGCCAGCACAGTAACCGCCGCAGTAATTGTCAGTTATTACTGTGTGAGGGTCACGTCATGCCTGCCTCCTCGTTTACCACATCATAGCGTCACGTCATGGGATCATCCCGCTCTGTTGCCTTTCGTGTGGCTCCCTGCTGATTGGCTGAGGTGGGCTATACATGGCCACACCATGTGGCAGATCCGTAGGATGCGATCCCACTCACCCCTTGAGGGAGTGGTTAAATAGCGGAGGGGCGCACCCCTTAGGATTTTTCCCCTTCCGCGCCCCTCTGCCCGTTGCTCTTCTCCTTCATCTTCCTCGCGACCGCGCCGCCGCCAGTGCTCCCAAATAGCAGCGTCGCCGCCGCACTTTTCCCTCACACCTCTGCATCGCAGCCACCACTACGCAACTCCCTCGCCACGGGTCCTCGCCAATCCAGGCCTCTGCCCCCCGCCGCCGCTAGCGCCAGCGAGGGCAACGAAGACCAAATGACGGAGGAGGAGCTCATCGTCGCTGAGTAGGAGATGGAGGAGGACTCCGCGACGGCGGACCGTGGTGCGTGGGCCGGGTCCTAGATCTGCCAAGATGACTTAGACTGGCTCTACCGGACCAGACGCATCCCCGCTGGCGTCGCCGCTCGTCTCGCTTCCTCTGAATTGGCCCCCTCACCCAATCCGGGTGAGTTCGTCGTATTCTTGTACCACTTCCAACGGGGGTTCGGTTTGCCGGTGAGCGACTTTTTCTGGGATTGGCTTAGTACCTACCAACTCCAGCCGCACCATCTTCCTGCCAACGCCATCACATCTCTTTCCGCTTTCGCTTCTACGATCGAAGGCTATCCCGGACTATGGCCCACGAAGGAGCTATGGATCTGGTTTTTGGCCTTCGTCGTAACGTCATCCCAAATATCCAACTTGATCCGGTGGAAAAGTAGCTCACTCAATTTGGAGCTGCGTCCATCTCACCCCGGAGGCTTTCCGTTTTCCCCCGGGTCACCGGTTTAGACTCCTGCAAAGGGTGGGCCTAGACCTTCTTTTATGTCCGGAATACGGGCACTGAAGACTTGATCCGGCTGCTTCCCTATACTCCAGGTCCACCTAACCCGGGACTGTGGGACGTTGTCCCCAAGAAGCCCACGGCCTTGGCCAACCAGGTCACCAAGAGGTTCGCGGAGCTGAAGAAGCTCGGACTGTGCAACGAGGATGCTATGATCACTTTCGTGCGCAACCGAGTTTCCCCCCTCTAGAAGCGCACCCACAAGGTGTGCCACATGAGCTTCAGCCGTGACCCCAACCGGACCTCATCCTTCGAGCTGAGCAACACGGAGATATATCACTGGGTTAAGGCTCTCTTCACCACCCACAAGGACTTCTCCTCTGAGTGGACTTGGGGAATTGAGCATTATTGCCGGCTTCCTCCCGCGGTAAGCTTCATGTTGCAAACTTACCCCGGACTAATTACATGTCGGTTATTGTTGCATTTTTGACTCTTTTGTTCATTATTTTCCTCAAAAATTTCTTCAGCAGACCCTCGAGGACGGCACCGATCCGACCCTTAAGTGGGCGCCGGACCGGGAGACTCCAGATGAGGAAGAGCCGGACCAGGAGATGTTCCTCCCGATGACCGACGCTACAAAGCGACCCACCGGTAAATTCTCTTCTATTAGAGATTGGCCTGATGATGAAGATGACTCTGATGTCGAGGTGATTGAACCTGTTGAGGTTTTCCCTCTTTCTTTTGCTTTTCTGGCATTAGTTAATCCTGGTGGGCACATCCACGAGGACCCTCCCCTTGCTACGGGCGAACCTGTTCCGGTAGCACCGAAGAAGAAGCACGGGGCTGCTCCAAGTTCCTCCTCTGGACCTTCTTAGCCCGCTAAAAGGCGAAAGAAATCCGGGGACAAGACTACCTCCAAGCCAGCAGGCAAGGCCCTAGCACGAAGGGCTCGGAAACCCAAGGAGGCCCAAACCTCGGATGCGTAAGTCATTTTTCCTTCTGTAACTTGCTCTTCCTTGCATTGTTGTAATTTCTCTTCTGACATTGTTCTCTTTCGCAGGGCTCCGGTGGAGGTCCCTCAAAGTGGATCTAGTATCTCTTCACCGCTCCGACCTAGCCCTTCTCCCCCTCGTGACGACGAGTCACGTCCGCTGAGCCCTATTCCAGAGGGCTCTACGGCTGCTTCGGGTTCTGCTCCACCTCGTCAAGAGGGGGGTAACCTTGGAGCGGGGGAGACCGGTCCAACCGAGGCGATGACATCCACAACTTCGGCTTCACCGCAACCAGCAACCACTGAAACTACCTCGGCACCAGCACCAGCTCCAGTACCAGTGACCAAACCAGCACCAATACCAACTCCAGCATTTGCACCACCTCCGGCTGCAAAAACATCAGCAGCGGCGCCAAGTCCAGCAACAAGAGCACCAGCGCCGAGCTCCTCTGCCTCGTCCGAGTCTTCTCAACCTCGGCGAGGAACTACCCCGGCAGCTCCTCAGGGGAAGTCCGCTGCGATGACTTCCTCTTCCCAGCAAGCCAAGGGCAAAAAGGCTCCGAACGCTACCAAGCCAGCATTTGTCGAGGCTGGGCAGCGTACCCTCGCATCAATGCTTCCCAAGAAAGCTCCAGCAGCGAAGGACGCTCCTGCCGAGCCAACTGATGCACAACAGATGGTTCTGCACACCAGCCCAGCCCTTGCCTTGGTTGAGAGGAAAGAAGCGCACGCGAAGGGCTTGGTGGCGCCTCATATGCCCACCGGTGGCGGTACCCTCCGAGCTTGATTGAATTTGTCATGAATTGGAACAAGGCGGAGTTCGTCAACAACGACGATCTTCCGGAGAAGTTCGGCCCCGCTGAATTTTCCACCCAAATGAACACAACCGCTAAGGCGATCAACCTCGCGGGGCGGATGATGGAGGTACGTCGCTTCCCCTTTACATGTTGTAGATAATAACCATTAGTCCCCGAGCCTCTGGGGGAGTAACTTGTTACTCGGTCGGATGCTCTTTAGAAAACTAACGAACGTAGCTCCATGAGAACTTTGAATATGCACACACCTAGAGCCGGGTTAAGTTCCACTTGGCCCAGATTTTAGTACACTTCGAATATGCACACACCTAGAGCCGGGTTAAGTTCCACTTGGCCCGGATTTTAGTACACTTCGAATATGCACACACCTAGAGCCGGGTTAAGTTCCACTTGGCCCGGATTTTAGTACACTTCGAATATGCACACACCTAGAGCCGGGTTAAGTTCCACTTGGCCCGGATTTTAGTACACTTCGAATATGCACACACCTAGAGCCGGGTTAAGTTCCACTTGGCCCGGATTTTAGTACACTTCGAATATGCACACACCTAGAGCCGGGTTAAGTTCCACTTGGCCCGGATTTTAGTACACTTCGAATATGCACACACCTAGAGCCGGGTTAAGTTCCACTTGGCCCGGATTTTAGTACACTTCGAATATGCACCAAGCTAATTTATGTTTATGCATCCCTTTCAGGTGACCACCAATCGCCGGAGTGCTGAATTCCAACGCTTGCTAGATACCCACAATATGCTACGCGCGAAGCAGGCTGCACTTATTGCGGAATATGAGAAAAGGGGTAAATTTCTTCCTTAGCGCTTCTTCGTTTTTCTTCATCTTCCTCTGCCGAACTAATCTCGTAATTCGGTTTCCGCAGCTGGGGTGGAGGCTGAGAACACGATTATGCGGAAGAATCTGGAGAAGATCAAGGGTAAGTCATTTTTGTCCGACCTTGCAGTGCTTTCCATTTGCTTCTCTCCTTGGCTCGGCAAACATTCATACCTCAGTTCTACCGGGTCCACACACTATTTCAGCATCGCTTGAAGATAGTGTGCCCGTGCCTGATATGATGCTGCATTTTCTCGAACAAGCAGGGCAGCACCAAGCCGAGCTTAAGAAGAAAGATGATGAGCTCGCCCTCCTCCGGACCAAGGACGCTGAGATTGCCAGGCTCAAGGCTAAGATGGAGAAGATGAAGGCCTAGCACCAATCCGAACTCAAAAAGGTTGGCCAGGATTACACAGAAGAGCGCGAGCGCCTCAATCTCCAGATCGCTAAGGACCAGGATCTACTCAAGGAGTCCGACATCCAGCTTGTGTCGGCGAATGCTGAGCTTGAGCAGCTTCGGAAGAGGCGTGGTGACTGCACCAGGGAGTTGACTCGGATCCTCAACCATATATCACGTAAGTTCCTTTCCCTTATCCGACGTACTTCTCCGGGTTACTTCATATGTCTTTTCTTTACCTTCTTCCTATGTCTCTTTTCCAGGCAAATTTCTAGAGGGCACTGCTATTGCGAGCGCAGCAGTTGTAGACTTCCGCCGAGAAAGGGGTACTCCGGCCGCTCCTGATGGTGAAGGGATTCCTTATGACCTGGAGGACCTGTTGGTCAGCTTGTCATCTCGCGTGGAGCTCATCAAAAATTATGGCAAGGACATCCTCGACGTTGCAGTTCGCATCTTCAACACTTTCTGGCTCGGCGAAGATACTCCAGAGACCACCGCAATTCTCGTTGAGAAATTAATGGAAACCGAGACTCAGCTCGACCTCTGGAGAGAGTCCGCTGGGTGTGCCGCAGCTGATACCATTCTCCACCACATACTCACGTGGTATGAGAAAATTGATCCCAACCTCCTGACACGCCTACGCACAGGATCCAGATGGACCAATGATCCGGAGTGGGTGGCTCGGCGCCAGGCTTGCGCCCATAGCCTCATCGAATATGCTCCCATTCATGAATGGGTTGAGGGGCCGAGCTTCCTGGAAGCCGCTGGGGATGAAGAGGTTGAGAATGATGAAGATGGCTCGGACGGTGATGGAGAAGATGACGCCTCAGATATTGAAGGTGGCGAAGATGAAGCCGAACTCCCTCCTCCTGCCGCTCCTTGAGCGAAAAAACTTGAAAATTTACCAGATCCCCGGTATGCCGGGTGGAGTTGTATTCCACATACATGTGATATTTTGCTACTAAGTTCTTATGCCGGATTAACTTGGGCGTAGTCCCCGAGTTTATTTTTCTTGTTCGCCCAATCTCTTGGCTCGGTTCGTGTCTACCTTGATTCGGTTTTACGACTTATGAATCCGAGCTTCAAAAATTGTCTTAACAATACTGGGAAACTTTTAGACTTAGCTCAAAAATAAAACTGCATAATAACTTGAAAATTAATACAGGGTTAGTCCGAAAAACAAACATCGGCTCGAATAAATTCTTTTCCTTATTCGTTTTTCATGTGCTACGCAATTCCAAACTTGTTCTCTTGCTTGCCATGAAGCCAATTCTTGTTGGACAGTAGCAAGTCGAAGAGTTAGGTTCTTGGTGCTCACACATTACTAATCCGAGTTAAGTAGAATAACTTATTCTAGCTAACGCACAAAAAACAAAAAACATTATTAAGGCTGTCCCCGAGTTACTGCTCGAGGTGCCAACATTTCATTGATAAGCTCATTGCCGACATACATACCGACATATGAGATGACTCGGATACATACACTTCTTAGTTAAGTGTAGAAATGATGAAGTAGAGCTATATTCCATGGTCGCTTAGAATTCCTCTCCGGACCTGTCCGCCTTGTTCTTCTCCTTTGGCTTTGCATCTATAAGATAATAAGAATCATTGTGCAATGCCCTGCTTACGATGAATGGTCCTTCCCATGGGGGGATAATTTATGGATGTCAGTAGTACGTTGTACCAACCGGAGCACCAGATCGCCTTCCCGAAAGACTCAGGGGCATACTTTCCGGCTATGATAGCGTCGGAGATTTTGCTGATATATGGCGGATCTGGACAGTGCCAGTTCTCTCGCTTCTTCCAGTAGATCAACATCATTTTGCCGGGCTTCTTGCACTTCGGCTTCTGTGTATTGGGTGACCCTAGGCGAATCATGCTCTATGTCGGCTGGTAATACAGCTTCGGCCCCATATACCAGAAAAAACGGCGTATAGCCTGTTGATCGATTCGGGGTTGTTCTTAAACTCCACAGTACCGCTGGTAGTTCTTCTATCCAGCACCCCACTGATCTTTGCAGCGGCTCAATGAGCCGGGGTTTTATCCCGGATAATACTAATCCGTTGGATCTTTCCACTTGTCCGTTCGATGCGGGGTGGACTATCGAGGCTACGTCTAGCCGGATCTTCTTATCCCGGCAGAAACACGCAAATGCTCCTTCCGCAAAATTTGTGCCATTATCAGTTATGATACTGTGAGGATAGCCGTACCTCAAGATGATATCTTTGAGAAATGTTACGGCCGTAGCTCCATCACATTTTCTTATAGGCTTTACTTCAATCCACTTCGTAAACTTGTCCACCATTACCAGAATGTGAGTCATATTTCCCTTTGCTGGTTTGAACGGGCCAACCATATCCAAGCACCATACGGCAAATGGCCAAGTAATTGGTATGGTCTTGAGTTCCGACATTGGCATATGTGTCCTGGTAGCATACCTCTGACAACCATTACATTTTCTCACCAGATCTTCTGCTTGCTCTAAGGCATTTGGCCAGTAGAATCCGTGTCGGAAAGCTTTTGCTACCAAGGCTCGGGATGAGGCATGATGCGCGCATTCCCCCTGATGTATATCTCGGAGGATGTCAAGCCCTTCTTCCGGGTCAACACATCGCTGGAGGACATTGGTCACACTCCTTTTGTATAGTTCGGAATTGATGATTGTGTAAGCCTTTGCCCTCCTCTGTGTTTGCTTGGACAGCACTTCCTCAGTGGGTAATGTCCCATCTTTCAGGAATTGAAATATAGGTAGTGCCCAAGCCGGTATTGTTCGCACAGGGAACACATCCTCATTAATCTCCATCTGATCCACCGGCATAACTTCAACCAGATCACGCTGAGCAGTCCCCGAGTTTGCCGAAGTAGTCCCCGGGTTTGCCGAGGCAGTCCTCGGGTTTCGCGCACCACCTCCCATGTCAATGTCCATGGGCACAGCTCCGGCTTCCGTGTCCTCCGGGACATAGATTGAGTCGGTTTCTGGGGAGGGCCTGATGGATGGTTTCCTGAGGTGCTCTAATGCTACACCCGGTGGAATTGCTTGTCGGGTTGACCCGAGCTTCGACAGCATGTCGGCAGCCTCATTTTCCACCTGTGGTACATGGTGAAATTCGCATCCCTCAAAGTAACCAGATATCTTCTGCACATGAAATCTGTACAGTGCCATGTTTGGATCAAGGGCGTCCCATACTCCCGACACTTGTTGCACCACCAAATCCGAGTCGCCAAAGCATACGATCCGACGTATCCCAATCTCTTTTGCCACCTTGAGCCCGTGCACAAGTGCTTCATACTCAGCGACATTGTTTGATGCCGCGAAATGGATCTGCAGCACGTATTTCAGCTGGTCCTTCTTTGGCGAGGTAAGTATAACTCCGGCCCCTAGCCCGGTTTTGGTTTTTGATCCGTCAAAGTGCATTCGCCAATAGTTCGGATCGGGTAGTGGCGGTTCGTATTACACCTCAGCCCAGTCCACGAAAAAGTCCGCCACTGCTTGGGATTTGATGGCTTCTCTTCTATCATATCGCGGAGCATAAGGAGCTAGCTCAATTGCCCATTTTGCAATTCTGCCACTCGCATCCTTGTTACTCATTATCTCGGATATGGGGGCCTCACATATGACCCTGATGGGATGCTCCTCAAAGTAGTGCTTCAGCTTCTTAGCGGCCATGTACACGCCATACGCCACCTTTTGATAATGTGGGTAGTTCTGCTTTGAGGCTGACAACACCTCGCTCAAGTAATACACTGGCCTTTGCACCGACTTACCTTCCTTGTCGCGCTCCACCACTATCACTGCAGTTACAACTCGATTGGTTGCGGCTATATAGAGCAACATTGGCTCCTTTGATAGTGGCGAGGCCAACACTGGTGCAGTGGCCAACATCTTTTTCAAGTGGGCAAAGGCTTCATTGGCCTGCGGTGTCCAAACGAACTTGTCCGACTTTTTCATGAGTTGGTAAAGAGGCAATGCCTTTTCTCCCAACCGACATACAAACCGACTTAACGTGGCCAGGCAACCTGTGAATTTCTGGACATCGTTAAGACACTTCGGCAGTTCCATTCGTTCGATGGCCTGGATTTTAGTTGGATTAACCTCGATACCCCGGCTGGAAACAAGAAAACCGAGCAATTTCCCAGCCGGGACACCGAAGGTGCATTTTTCCGGGTTAAGCTTCATTCGGAACCTCCTTAGGTTCGCAAATGTTTGCCTGATATCGTCAAGGAGCGTTTTGCTTTCCTTGGTCTTGATAACCACATCATCCACGTACACTTGTACATTTTGACCTATTTGGTCGTGCAAGCATTTTTGCATACATCTTTGGTACGTTACCCCTGCATTACGTAAACCAAACGACATGGTGCGATAGCAATAAGCTCCATACGGGGTAATAAACATAGTCTTTATTTGATCATCCGGATTCAGAGGTATCTGGTGGAAACCAGAATATGCATCAATGAATGACAACAATTCACGTCCAGCAGTTGAGTCTATGACCTAATCTATTCTTGGCAGGGGAAATGGATCTTTTGGACACGCCTTGTTCAGGTTCGTGTAATCGATACACATTCGCCAAACCACTGCCACGTTCGGATCATCCTTCTTCTTCTCCACCAGCACCGGATTAGATAGCCGATCCGGGTAAAGAACTTCCATGATAAATCCTGCAGCTAGCAACCGAGCTATCTCATCCCTGATGACTTTCCTCCTATCTTCGGCGAAGCGGCGGAGAGGTTGCTTCACCGGCTTAGCTCCGGGTCTCACATTCAACGAGTGCTCGGCCAGCTCCCTCGGAACACCTTGCAAGTCCTGTGTGGACCAAGCAAAAATGTCCCGATTCTCACGGAGGAAGCTGACGAGCTCGCTTTCCTATTTATCACTTAACCCGGCACCAATTGTTACTGTGCGCTCTGGGGACATGTCATCAACAGGAACCTTCTTGGTATCTTTCGTGGCCTAGAAAGAGACACTTCCGTGCGGGTTACTCAGCGCCGGCATATACTGCTGCGCGGACTGAGCCAATGCCGCCACCTCTTGAATTTTCCTTTTTTCCTGCGCAATCACAAGTGACTCGGCTAAGTTAGATCCGGCCGATGCACACTCCATGGAACGTCGGAAATCCCCAGCAATGGTAATCACTCCGTTTGGTCCGGGCAATTTCATCTTCAAGTAGCTAATATGACAGCTTGCCATGAACTTGTTCAGCGTTGGCCTTCCGAGTAACGCATGGTACGCACTTTCCAAGTTCACCACCTCAAACTCCAAATTTTCGGTTCGGCAGTTATCCCTCGTGCCGAACAATACGTCAACCCGGACCTTGCCTATGGGCTCACAAGAAATGCCGGGCACAATACCATGGAAAGTTGTCCTCGTGGGCTGTAGCATGTTTTCCGAGATACCCAACTTGCGCATTGTGTCCACAGACATGATGTTAATGCTGCTGCCATTGTCAATCAGTACTTTTGAGAACCTTACATTAATGCTAGGCCCAATGAACGTCGGGTCTAGCACCAACGCATACGAACCAGGACTTGGCATAAGCTTGGGATGATCCTTTATGCTCCAGGTGATTTCCTGATCAGACCAAGGCATGTACTTCGTCACTGCCGGCATCACCGCATTCACCTCCATATTCCTACGCGGCAAGCTTTTTCTATCTGTTTCCTCAGTGGTGAACACACAATAACTCTGATGATGCTCCATGTACTCATTTCTCCCCTCATTTCCGGGGTACCTCTGATCCGGCTGATGCTGATTTTCCACTTGATGAACTGCATCCCTTCTCTCATTGTTATCATACCTCGGCGGAGGGAGAGGCAACATTAGCTGTTGCATGTTCGCTCCGGAGAGCAATTGCTGCCAGGGTAACTCCTGCCGAGGCTGATCATTCCGGGGTGCCTGAGCATTCCCCGAACCACCTTGTTCAATCTTGCGCATCCACTCACATTGCCTCGTCGTATGACCCGCCAGGTTACTCGGATTTGGCGTGTGAAACTTACATGGCTGGTCCAACATCGACTCATAAGTATACCTCGGACGGTCCTTCTTTTCCTGCCACTGTCTCTTTTGCTCTGGCGTCCAAGTTTTCTTGCCATCGTTTCTCGGAGTCCATTGCCCTCCAGTTTTCTGGCGCTGACTGCCCCCTGCTCCGGACTGATCCTGATTCACAACCGCAACTTGTTGCAAACTGTATCGATGATTTGGTCTATCATCTCTTCTTTTTCCTCTGTAGTCACTCTTCCGGGATGATCCGGCTCCATCCCTCTGATAGTACTAATCGTTTGACTCGTTTGATATGAGCCTAGGTTGAGTCGGATCACCTAAAGCATACGAATCTGCAATCCGCATCATCTCTGCCAACGTAGTTGTCATTTTCCTTTGCAAATTTTGCCACAACTCGCTTGCATATCGGCACCCTTATGCAAACCATGCTATGTCCTGTGATTCTATCACGCCTTCACATGAGTTTCTCACGGTACACCACCGGGTCAAGAACTCTCGGTCTATCTCATTAGGTCTTTGCTTGCACATAGCTAGGGTCTGCGGCCTATTTGGCCTCTGATACGTACTCGAGAAATTGTTGATGAACATTTCCTCAAAATCTATCCAGCAGTTGATGCTTCCGGGTGGCAAATTGTTCAGCCATACCCTTGCCGGTCCTTCTAACATCTAGGGTACATATCGTACAGCCCATCTCAAGTTGCCAGTGGCAATTTTCACAGCCGTAGCATAGTTTATCAGCCAATCCTCCGGCTTGGTACTGCCGTCATACATCTTCGTGCCCCTGGGTAACTAGAAGTTGGGTACCGGTGGCTCCTTCATGATCTGGGGTCCAAAACACGCAGGACCCGGTGGACCTTGACATTCGATCTGCTCTGACCTATACAGTCGATCCAGTTTCAACCTGGCATCATCCGGCATCAAATCCCTACTTCCCAATCTTGACCCTATCACATGATAGTCCAGTCTTGGGTATCCCGTGTTCGCCATTTCCGAGTCTCCATCATTATACCTGTCTTGCTCACGTGGAGCACCTTTCTGTTGCATACCTCGGCCGGCACTTTGCTCTTGCCTTGGTATATTCCGCTGCTGCGGTTGTCCTGCGCCTGCCGAGTTTCGCTGTCCGGCATTGCTGTTGACGACGTTTCCTTGATCGGCATTGCCTTGGTCGCAGTTACCTCGGCCAGCTTCACCTCGGCTCACACTCCGTCGATCATCATTTTTCTGTGCTTCTTTTCCTTTCCCTGCCCGTGTTGGGTCATACGGGACGATCTGTTTATTCTGTCTGGCCGAGGTTACTACCTCTTCTCTCCTTGGACCACCATGAGGAGACGATGCGGCTCCAGCGGATTTCTCCAGGTTACCCATCGCCGAATGGACGATCTTGGAGGCTCCAACTCTCTCCGGGTTAGCTCTGAGTAGTTCTTCGTTTTGTCTGTTCGCGATCCGAACTAGCTCGTTAACCCTATCTTGTTGTCTTTGACGGGCTTCACCCGTCAGACCCTCTAACTCGGATGCAGCTGCATCCGCTGCTCTGAGGTTCTTTGCCGGGATACTATACCTCGGCAGCCCCACGGACATACAGTTTTCTGATTCCTCAATCCCAGTATCACCCTCTCTGTTCATCTCGCTCATTAGATTTCTCCCCTTCACTTTTACAGCATCTACTTTGTTCGCCTTTGCGTACTCACGCAGCGTCATATTCAACGACTGCTGAGCTGCGGCTATTTTCTTTGCGCCTTCTAGTATCTTTTGCCTAGTTTCCTCTAGCTCGGCCTGCGCTCGAGCCGGATCTACTGCTGCTACCACAGGGTTTGCCAAGCTATCCATCGCTTCCCTCAACACATTTTCCGGCCTCTCTAGCGGAGGACCTCTACCTTTCCTTGGTGCCTTAGGCGTTACCTCCGGATCTTGCGCTGGATCCTTGCTCGCGCCTGCACCAGGCGCAGTCATCATCACCTCTGCACGGTCCGGGGAGCGAGCGATACGCGTCCCGCGTGCCACGGTGAGGGGCGGCTCTCCAGCCTCGACGACGTGGCGCGGATGAACACAAGACACGTCCACAGCAACATAGACTTTGTGCGCGCTGAGCTTGACAAGAGGCCGTTGCACGGAAGTGGACTCATGCCGAAGCAGCCAGCATTGTCGCTGACGAAGTCCAACGTTCCAAAGCGCTGAACGAGCCCGGAGACGATGCGTTCGCCAGTGCCGATGAAGTTTCCCGTCCGGATCTTGACCCCTGCTAGTGCCACTAGCCCCACGGTGGGCGCCAACTGTCGTGGTGGTGTCACGGCAGATGCCATGGATAGGCTAAAGGTGGGGACTAATACACGCTAGGGGAATCCAAGGAGGGATAGTGAAGTGATTCTCCACACAGTTGTTTGTATTGCGTTGCTTCCAAGATTACAAGTGCTCCTAGAGCTGTATTGGCGAGAGGACGAAGAAGGAGCTCTCTTACTCTCACCCATAGATCACACCTAAAACCCTAGCCAAATTAGAATAGCGGCACCCCTTCTACTGAAACCCTAGCCCCCCTTTTATAGAGGGAGCTCGGTCTCTGCCTAGGGCATACGTGGAGGCATATTCCTAAGAATATGCCTCCTCCCAAAATAGTAAGCCGACCGGGGTGCTTTTCCCCCGCGTCACACATGTAGAGGCTACGTGAGCCTCTGCGGCGCCCGCGTCAGCCGACATGGGTGTCGTCACCCTTGTCGGCCACGCCCCGGTGGTCCTGCCCTTGCTTGCTTCGCTCAGGTAGTGCGTACCGGGGCTTCTTTTGACCAGCGAGATTCCTTCCTTCTCCTAGAAGCTAGACGTGACCCGGATCATAGTTGATCCGGCCACACCTATTCCTGCATACAAGTAAAACATGCACTTCCGACTTACTGCTTAAGTCGGTTGAGACTTAGTTAGGCGAACGCCCCCTGGTCCGGGTTACCCCGTGATTCGGCCTGCCTTGAGGTGACCCGGCCAGCATCCGCTTTGGCCTTGCCGAACCTCGGCTAACTCAGCCTTTATACCCCGGCGTGACCCTACCCGGGGGTATCCCCCCAACATGCATAGTGATAGTGCATCGGCAATAGCAAAAGTTGAATCCATAGCATAGAAAGAAAGAGGTCCATTAAAAGGAGAAAAAAGCAAAAGAAAGATATTAATACAGAAGAGAGTCCAAAGCTTATAAGCAAGGGTGCCAGTAAGAGCAAGTCAACCATGCAAATCAGTTGCTTCTCAATCTTATTGTAAACGAGCTATGATCTCTCCTAGTGTTGGCATGACACAGAGCTTTAGTATTTGTTAGGACCATTTTTGTTCATTGCTCATTTTGCATAGTCACACTAACCACATCAATCTCCATTGTGTGTGTATAGTCGTAGGTTCTCGTCACCCTTTTTGACCTTTGACTTTGACTTTGTTTCTTGTTTGATTTTACCGACTTTTGACAATAACCTTTTCATTTGGTTGTTCCATTTGCTATCCACCTTCCTAACCGACCACCATAGGCCTTTGTGTGTGTGTCTTTTGTTTCGCGTTTTTGGTTGACCTTGGCATGAATCATCTTCACGATACTATCCAAACGGTGTGACATAGGCATACACCTTATTTATTCTTTTCCACCATAATACTCTTGGTCTTGTGAGACAATGTCTAGGGAAAGCGGAGCAAATGGAGATGGCAACTTCAATAACCAAAATGGTTTCGCCATGCGCCATAACTTATGGGCGCAATGCCAAGAATTCAATGCACAATTTAATAGACTTGAGCACTGTCTCCGTGATACTTTCTGAGAGTTCGACTACCGTGATCGGCAACGTCAAGAGGAGCATCATGCTCAAGTCCAAGCTCTTCACCAAGCTATAGCCAACATATTTAACCGTCATGTTCATTGTTCAAGATTGTCAAGTTCATCCATGACTCATGACTCAAGTCTTCATGGAGAGTCTTCACACTCACACTCTCATCATGGAGAACCCCACCACCACAATGGGGAACACCAAGCTCATCATCGACATGAACATGCGGTTGAACCACAAGCTCCACAATCGCTCCAAGCAAGACATCATCGGCACCATGCTCATCATGACCATCCTCAACAACAACCTCAAGATCTCCGTCAACCTCGTCAAGAGCATGAAATAATCCCGAACCAAGATATTATCCAAGTTCCTCAAAACAACAATGATCAACAGCGACATCCTCCCCACAACTATAATGCAAGGCGCAACTTCCAAGGTGAAACATAATGGGATTTTAAGCGATGATGAGGAATGAGAACCACGTGCACGCTGCTATGCTCAACAACACCATCGACATTGATGAGCTATGGATGCAAACGATCCCGAGCAAAGGCATAGAAGGGACTTTGAGCATCACCAAGCCCCTCCCCCACCGCTACCTTGAGGCAATCAAGCTCCTCCTCCTCTGCCACATCACGAACCAAGTGAAGCAAGCATGCGACAAGAACACCACAACAACCATAGTGAGCATGATGATGGCAAGTTTGGGAAACTCAAATTCATTATGCCCAAGTTTAAGGGAGAATAAAATGCTGATGCATACCTTGAATGGGAACTCAAATTTGACAAAATCTTTCGAGTCCACAACTATTCCAAAAAGAATAAAGTTGCAATGGCATCTCTTGAGTTTGCGGACTATGCCAATGTTTGGTGGGAAGAATACCAAAGCCATCGTGAGAATCTATAAGAACCACCAGTTAGAACTTGGATGGAAATGAAGCAACTGATATATTTTAGGTTTGTCCCCGAGCACTATAGACAAGATCTCTTCGAAAAAATACAAAACTTGAAGCAAGGCACAAAGACAATTGAAGAGTTCTACAAGGAAATGGAGATGACTATGATGAGAGATGATGTGAAAGATCTCGAGGAGCAAACAATAGAACAGTTCCTCAATTGATTGAGCTGCACAATACGGAAAATAGTAGACTTTCCAACCTTACAAGACTCTTGTGGACCTATGATGAGTCCAAAATTGAAGCATATTTACCTTCTATTTTTGCATAAATAGAATAGGGATTTTTGCATTTCACTATGTTTGCGCATACCTTTTTGTCCTTGTTTCAACAGGATCCCAAATCACTAGGTCTCTTATGAACATATCAATTGGAACTATCATATTATGATATAATATGATATTTTTAAGTGATAAAAGCCATTTTATTGATTTATCTTCACACCTGGGAGAATACCAAACAAGAGGAAAGCATCAGCCGCAATAATGACTAGTGGTATGAGCAGAGCCTGCCTATACCGTCCGCCCATACCACGTGGCATCACGTCCACCTCGTCAAATACTTTCTCTTGGCAAAGACGGCGGAGAGATCCGACATTCACAGCCACCAGAAACCACGAAAAACCACATCAGAAAGGGATCTGAAGGAGGAACTTGGATAATGGAAAATCCTAGCTGCTTCACGGATCATTGGAGGACATCGCAAGATCCCCTTCATCATCAAGCGCTGCATATACTTCACCATTACTACCCCCATCTCACATCTATTAGATCTTGTTGTAATTCCAGATTCAATTGTGGTTTGCACTAGATTTATCCTCGTACTTTTATCCATCCATTTGATTATGATGACGTCGTTGATTGCTTCCATGTGTGAGTAGTTTACCCTCGTTTTTGGGGAGATGGAGAAACCCTAGCACAGTTATGAAGTTGCAATAAAGATGATATATTCTTGTGTCCATATGACTTGTTGGTCTATGATATATTTATGATTTGTGTTTGATCTCTCTACTTAGATGGTATGTGTAGTCGGCCACATATCATTTGCCTCCGGGACTAAAGTGAGGGAGAAATACTTTGGACGTGTTTGGAAGTGTGCCTGGAGAGCTTCGTGACAATTGGCGTCGGCTAGCAACCTACACGGTCAAAGGAGGATAAAGAGAGACTCCCTAAGCTTATTAACATATCCATAGGGAGACCCTTAATTGTGGTGGTTTGTATGGGTGACTACTCTCAGACATCGTAGTGGTTATTTAGAGGTGACCTTACTCTTGGCTCAACAAAGTGGCTTCCCACGAGCCTTGTAATGAATATCTTATTATGGAGCTCTCTCCACACATATCATGACACAAGAAGTATATTATATTAATTAATAATAATAATATCATGCTAGTGGTGTATCCTACATCCCCGAGAATGTTTTATCCCTATTGAGTTCAACCACGTTTCCAAACGCTCTTGTTACTTGCTTTCTTTTGCTTGTTTTTAATTACTTTTCTGCACTCAACCAAAAACCTTTCAAATACCCTTTACTTGAGATCAAAGGCAACTTACAAGTATCCTTTGGTGTAAAGTGACAAGGGCATAAAGACCTTAACCAAAAATCTCTTTGTGGGTATGATACTCTTATTTCTAAACTAGCTACAATTGATCTGTGCACTTGTAGTCGTCAAGCTATTTTCTGGCGCTGTTGCCGGGGAGCTAAGCGCTTTTGGTCTTCTTAGTTTATTATTCTACTATTTTTTTACTAAAGTTGTTTACTAGTTACAAGTAAGCACCATGACTGCACTCAGACTGGTGAATTAGATCGATGCAACTAAACACCTCGGGAAGTTCAATAGAGGACTTGTTAAGGAATTCCCGAGTAGGAGCAAACCAGAATACGAGGTTAACCCTCGCTTTATCGTTATTATTAAAGAGAAAAAAATTGTAGGAGATGATCCCTATGAGGATCCTTACACTCATTTAATGCATTTTACTGAGTTATGTTGGACACTTAAATAGAGGGGCTATTCTGATGATGAATTTAAACTTAAATTTATTAGCCAATCTCTAACCAACACTACTGAAAGGGAAACTAATGTAGCCTAGAGGGGGGATGAATAGGCGTTTTAAAATTATTATTGTTTAGGCTCTAATAAATGCGGAATAAAACTTAATGTTTAATTTATCAAGCCAAAACCTATATCAACTAGGTTCAACTAAGTGCACCAACAACCTATGCTAAGCAAGACAAGCAACAAGGTGATAGCAAGATATAATACTTTAAGCACGATGGCTATCACAAAGTAAATTGCATAAGTAAAGGGCTCGGTTGAGAGATAATCGATGGACGCAGAGACGATGGTTTGTTTCCCGAAGTTCGCTTCCAAAGAAGCTATGTCTCCATTGGAGAGGTGCGATGGTGCAATGTACTTCGAACGCCACAAATGGCTCACCTTGAGGTGTGGTGGCTCGATGCTCACTAAATGCCACACAAGGCCTCACCCCAAGATGCGAAGGCACGCAACTCACTGACGCCACAAAAGACTCACCCTATTCTCCCGTGAGCTCGCCACAAAGGCCTACTCATGTTCCACTATGGGACACTTGAGGGCGTTCACCGAACCCGTACAAGGCTTGGGGCAATCTCCACAACTCAATTGGAGGGCTCCCAAGAAACGCCACAAAGGCTCCACAATGCCACAAAAGGCCAACAAGCTTGGGGAAACTCCACAATTCAATTGGAGCCCCCAAGAGCACACCACAACTCCACACAACCGTCTAGGGTTCCAAGAACCCAAGAAAAACAAGCCCAAGAGCTTGAACTCACTGAACCTCCAAGGAGAACTCAAACCTATGCACCAAATGCAAGAGGCAAGTCCTTCTCTCTAGAATTCCACCAAAGCTACAAAAGTTATTGGGGGAATAAGAGAGGAAGAACACAAGAGGAGAACACAAAACTCTCCAAGATTTAGATCCCAAGGATTCCTTCACAAAGAAGGGATTTGGTTTGGTGGGGGTTGTAGATCTAGATCTCCTCTCTCAAATCCCTCAAAAAGATGCAAGAATCATAGGAGGGGGAAGGGGAGAGGGCAAGCTCTTCAAGGTCAACAATGGAGGAGAGAGAAGGCAAAAAAACAAGAAAAGCAAGTAACCCCCGAAGGGGAAGGGGGGGCTCCTTTTAAAGGGCTCCCTGATCTGCCCGTTACTCATAGTTCCGCGCATGCTCGGTAGTACCGGTGGGTGGCCGGTACTATCGCTAGCACCCAACCAACGTTCAGAAAACTCGATGTGAAAAAAGAGAAAAACTGGCCAGAACTACTGCCAGAAATTCCGGTCGAAGTTCCGACAAAAAGAACACACCAAAACAGAGAGGGTACTGAATGGAAATGGGGTTTCCGGAAGTTGGGCCGGAATTTACACCGGTACTACCGGTGGCAAAAATGCCCTAGCAGTACTACCGGTGGCCCGTCGGAACTATCGGTCACGAAACTTCAAAAACCAGAAACGCAATAACTTTCGCATCTGAACTCCAAACGAGACGAAACCAATTTTGTTGGAAAGATAACGACGTGTAGAATCAAGGGAGAAAATACCATAAATATATATGTGAGATATCTCCCAAGGTGTGGAGCCGAAAAACCCGCAAGATCACAAATGCAAAAAGATATGCAAGGGAAATCCGTTTTTTATGAGATAGAGCTTGTTATGAAGATAACCACAAGCTCTAGATCCTCACATGGACAAGAACCAAACAACAACCAAGAAAGACGATGCTATGTATGCAAAGGTTTGAGCTCTCTCCAAAAGATATGATCGAGCACTCGCTCGAGAGCCCCTCTTGATAGTACGACTATCTATCCCTGAACCCGGTCTCCCAACAATACAAGAGACCGGTATAATAGAAAGCCTATCATACCTTTTCCTTGATCATTCCACTTGAGCTTGATGTAGACCGTATTGTCCTTCTCAAGATGGAACGCCTTTCTTGATTGCCTTGCTTGCTCTTGCTTGATGAAGACTTGATAAATGCTCCTCCATACTCCATGGGGAAACTTCTTCTTTGAACTTGTCTTCATCTCTCCATGATCACCGATGATGGCATGCTTCAAGCATGAGATATTTTAGAGATGGCGCACCTTGGCCCTTCATTTCTTGATGATGTCTTGAAGATGACCATAAGGAACTCCATCTTCTTCTTATTCTTCTTCAAGACATACTTGATATTATTATTCTTCTACTTGATTCCAATAGACACACATCCCTTGGATATTGCTTCTTCTTTTTCAACCTTGAAACCAACACATGGTCCAAGCGACCCCAATGGACAAACCTACAAGTGAAACTCAATTTACACGTTAGTCCATAGAGATTGTCATTAATTACCAAAACCGCACATGGGGCATACATGCTCAACTACTTTAGCTTGGTATAGAATTTGCCCTGCAGAGAAAATAGATACCTGGGAAAAACTCAAAGGAGAATTTGTATTTTGATTCTTTCCCAAGGTAAAAAATGCTAAAGTAATAAGGGTGATCACAAACTTCAAGAACCGCCCAGGTGAAGGCTTGGTAAGGTCCCTCAAAAGGTACAAGTCCCAACTTAATAAATGTCCCCATCATGATTTACCCGAATGGTATGTGTTACATATTTTCTATGGAGGACTTAATCAAGAAATTAAACATGAGCTTGACATAAATTCTAGAGGTTCCTTTATGGAGCTAACTATAACTAAAGCTTGGGAAATTTTAGAACAGATTCTCCATAATAGAGAAACATGGGGATTTGATTTAGGCGGCGAAGGAGGTATAGAAATTGAATATGACTGTCTCAATGCTTATAAGGAATCCGACAAAGTAAAATAAACTGCTAATAAACTTCAACTTGATGATGATATTATTCTACAAATCCTTTAGTCTTTTACAGAACACATTGAAGCCCCTAAGAAAGATTGGCTTCATTATACTCCTCCACCCGAGCCAGTTTAAGAAGACGATCCAATAATTGCAGCTCTTGTTGAGCCATTAGGGGAAATTCCCCCATATATTGAACTCCTTCCTTTTCCAAGGATGGTGAGGAAACATATGATGGCCTAGCAGCTCGAAGATCAACGTGAGGAGGAAAGGATGTTCCTCAAGATGCTAGAAGAGGAGGCATAAACAAGAAAAACTGACGAAGTAAGTATATAGGAGACCAAGGAGCCAACTAAAGAGGATATTCTAGCCATGTTTGCACATTACAACGTGATAGAGCTAGACACCGAAGCTTCACAGTTCGTTGAAGGGAAGGTAAAGGCTAAAGAAGTTGGTAAACCTATTCTTCCTTGTACTTTCGGTGGAATTTCTTATTATGGTCTCTACGACATTGGGACAGTTGTTAACATAATTCCTTTTGATTTTTATTTGAAATTCCAAAATGAACTAACCTGAATTAGAGGATACTGACATGACTATAATGCTTAAAGATAAGACACTCAGAGTTCCTATGGGAATAATTAGAGATTTTCCGATCTATCTTGGACCATATAAATATCCCATTGATTTTGTTCTTATTGATATGTCTACTGACGTTTATTGTCCAATTATTTTGGGAAGAACCTTCTTAAATATCGCAGGAGCAAAAAATGATTGCAAGAGACAAACTATATCTCTCAAGTTTGGTGAAGAGAAAATGGACTTTCACTTCTATAAATTTGACCATAAGTCGGTTATCAAAGATTTGGACGACTATGAGTATGAGCAAGAAGAGGAAGGTAATGTTGGGTCCGCAACATAGAAAAAAATTCCTACGATGGGAACTACTAAGCACGAAGATCTATCTACCTAGATACAAACAACGGGTAGATATACATCCATAGAGAACATACCCTTGAAGACTGACAAAGTGTTACGAGGTTGAACTCATGGATGATGTAGTCGTACACTTGCCAATCTCAAGATTGAGAGGAAGTCCAACACCGCAAATCAGCAGCGCATCCGTGATCGCACACATGTACAGTCCACCAAATAACCTCCGTCTCCTTGCTCCAGTGATGTAGCGGAAGAAGCAACTCCTTCCAGATGAAAAGCCACCGGGAACATGTATCTCGCTAATCCGAGACCATGGGGAAATAATTCTAGAGGGGAGAGAGATCCTTCACGAGGAGGTGTGAGATGAGAGGAGGGAGTGGAGGTTTTTATAGGGGAGAGGGGGTAGACCCTCCCATGGCCGGTGACCAAGGTGGTGCCCCCACCTCTTCCATCATTCATGTGGGTGGAGCTCCCACTCACATAAATTTCCCTCCACTCAAAATTCTACTCATCCCCATTAAATTTTCACCAAATGTAATGCAAACTCTCATTTAATAAAACTCTTTTATTTATTTTACTCAGAATTTTGTTAATTACTTTAATTAACAAACATTCACATAAAACCCCCTACAACATTTCAATATCACATGTAGAACCAATTTCGGCAATTTTACTCGATATTTTTTTGGTATCCATTGAAATAATTCCAGCACTTTGCAATTCTTTTATCTAAAACATATTTGCTCAAAATGGTGTCGGTATCCCTTAAGTGTGTCACTCTATGGTTTGCGAATAATGCAGACATGACCGAGACCATAATCAGCAGCCGTACCTAGAGATCCATACTGACTCCTACACATTCAACGATGACTTTTGTGATCGTGAGAACCTTTAACGTTAGTACCTAAATCCCTTTGTCTCCCGATATATTACATGTCCTAGATTTGATCATCGGTATCCCCATACCTAGTTTGATCTAGTTACCGACATGCACTCTTTTCTCGTTCCCGTGATATAAATTCTAGTGATCTCATCACTTGCTTGCAAACTAACTCAATGTGATATCACCAAGAGGGCCTAGAGTATATATATTCGTCATCAGGATGAAAATCCCACTCTTGATCCATGAGCCTATACATAACACCTTCGGAGTATCTGAACCCACCTTTATTGTCACCTTGTTATGGTGTATGTTTGATGTTATCAAGTTACTCTTCCAGTGTTAGTGATTGAGATGATCTCATGGTCTAAGGACTAGAATTACTTCTTATGATGTTATAGCAATTTAAACACAATGACTTTTGATTGTTTTGCTATACTTCGGATGAATGTTCATCACATCATTCCACCAATGTCGTGACCTCATTATTAACAACATCCAATGTCCATGATCAAGAAACCTTGATCATGTTGTTAATCAATGAGCTAGTTTATAAGAGAGGCATAACAAGGAACCCTTTATTTTTTATTAAACACACATGTATTAATGTTTCCAATCAATACAATTATAGCATGCAAAATAAACATATATCATATACTTGGAGTAATATAATAACAAATTTATTATTGCCTCTCGGGCATATTCCCTTCAGTCTCCCACTTGCACTAGAGACAATAATCTAGTTTACATAGTGATAAGTCTAACACCCATGGAGTTCTGGCATTGATCATGTTTTGCCCTAGGGAGAACTTTAGTCAATGGATCTACTACATTCAGATTCGTATGTACTTTACAAATCTTTATATCTCCATCCTTGACATGCTCGTGGATGGAGTGAAACTGGTGCTTAATATGCTTGGAATTCTTGTGAGACCTTAGTTATTTGGCATTGGCTATGGCTCCATTGCTGTCACAATAGATCACCATTGGGTCCAACACACTAGGAACCACACCTAGTTCAGTTATGAACTCCTTCATCCAAAATGCCCACTACTTTTGAAGCAGCAACATATTCTGCCTCCATTGTTGATCCTGCCACCACATGTTATTTGGAGCTCCTCCAACTAACTGTTGCTCCGTTCATGAGTAATATGTATCTAGATTGATACTTAGATTCATCCAGATTGGTGTTAAAGCTAGCATCGATGTAACACTTAGCGACTAGCTCTTCTTCACCTTCGTACACAAGAAACATATCCTTAGTTCATCTTAAGTACTTAAGGATATTCTTGACCGCTATCCAGTGTTTCAAACCTGGATCAGATTGGTACCTACTAGTCAAACTAATAGCATGTGCCACATCCGGTCTTGTACATAGAATAGCATATATTATAGAGCCTATGGCTGAGGCATAGGGGATTTTATCCATTATCTCTCTTTCTTCTGCCGTAGCTGGACTTTGAGTCTTACTCAATGTCTTGCCTTGCAACATAGGTAAGAACCCTTTCTTACTTCCGTCTATTTAAACTTCTTTAAAATCTTATCAAGGTATGTACTTTGTGATAACCCAATTAGGCATCTTGATCTATCTCTATAGATCTTAGTGCCTAATATGTATGATGCTTCACCAAGGTCCTTCATCGAAAATTTGTTGTTTAGATAACTTTTAACACAGTTTAAAAGATCTATATCATTTCCAATCAATAATATGTCATCCACATATAATATTAGAAGTGCCACATTTCTCCCACTCACTTTCTTGTAAATACAAGCCTCTCCGTAAGTTTGGACAAATCCAAACTCTTTGATCACCTCATCAAAGCGGAGATTCCAACCTCGGGATGCTTGCTTCAGTCCATAGATGGATCGCTGAAGTTTGCATACCTTGTTAGCATCCTTAGGATCGACAAAACCCTTTAGATGTATCATATACAACTCTTCTTCAATATTACCATTGAGGAACGCAGTTTTGACATCCATCTGACATATTTCATAATCAAAATATGCAGCAATTGCTAACATAATCCTAACCGACTTTAGCATCACTATGGGAGAGAAAGTCTCATCGTAGTAAACTCCTTGAATTTGTCGAAACCCCTTTGCGACAAGTCGAGCTTTATAGATGGTCACATTACCATCAGCATCAGTTTTCTTCTTGAAAATCCATTTATTCTCAACGGCCTTTTGATCGTGAGGTAAGTCCACCAAGGTCTAGACATGGTTTTCGTACATAGATCCAATCTCGGATTACATGGCTTCTAGCAATTTGTTGGAATTCAGGCTCATCGTTGCTTCTTTATATGTCATAGGGTCATCAATTCCATCTACCATGGAATTCATGACATGATTTTCGTATAGTTTAGGAGTTGCACGTGTCCTGCTTGACCTACGAGGTTCGCAAGTGTCCTCTTTCAGAGTGTCATGATCATTATCATTAGTTCCTTCTTCATTCGGTGAAGTCAACCCCAAAACAATTTCTGGCACTACGCCACTCGTTGTTTCATGAAGAGAAGGTTCAATAACCTCTTCGAGTTCTACCTTCTGACTACTCACACCTTTCGCAAGAAACTACTTCTCTAGAAAGGATCCATTCTTAGGAACGAAAACCTTGCCCTCGGATCTGTGATAGAAGGAATACCCAATTGTTTCTTTAGGGTATCCTATGAAGACACATTTTTCTGCTTTGGGTTCGAGTTTATCAGGCTGAAGTTTCTTCACATAAACATCGCATCCCTAAACTTTAAAAATGAAAACTTAGGTTTGTTTCCAAACCATAATTCATACAGTGTCTTTTCAACGGATTTAGATGGTGCCCGATTTAAAGTGAATGCGGTGGTTTCCAGTGCATAACCCCAAAATGAAAGTGGCAAGTCAGTCAGATACATCATAGATCGAACCATATCCAATAATATACAATTACGACATTCCGATACACCATTACGCTGTGGTGTTCTGGTAGGAGCGAGTTATGAAACTATTCCACACTTTCTCATGTGTGTGCCAGACTCGTAACTTAGGTACTCACCTCCACGGTCAAACCGCAGAAATTTAATATTTCTATTACAATGATTTTCCACTTCACTCTAAAATTTCTTGAACTTTTCAAAGGTTTCAGACTTGTGTTTCATCAAATAGATATATCCATATCAACTCAAATCATTAGTGAGAGTAACAAAATAACGATATCCACCATGCGCTGACACACTCATTGGACCACATACATCAGTATGTATGATTTCCAATAAATCTGTCGCTCGCTCCATTGTACCGGAAAATGGGGTTCTAGTCATCTTACCCATAAGGCATGGCTCACATGTATCAAATGATTCAAAACCAAGTGATTCCAAAAGTCCATCAGAATGTAGCTTCTTCATGTGTTTTACGCTAATATGACCTAGACGGTAGTGCCACATATATGCAGATATATCATTATCAAGTTTAATCCTTTAGCATCAACATTATGAATATGTGTATCACTACTATAGAGATTCAACAGAAATAAACCATTCATCACAGATGCATGACCATAAAATATATTATCCATATAAATCAAACAACCATTGTTTTCGGATTTAAATGAATAACCACTTCACAATAAACATGATTCGGGTACAATGTTCATGCTCAGCGTAGGCACCAAATAACATTTATTCAGATTTATAACTAGTCCCGACGGCAAATGGAGAGGCAGTGTTCCGACGACGATCACATCAACTTTTGATCCATTGCTGACACACATCGTGACCTCATCCCTTGCTAGCAGTCGCTTGTTCCGCAGCCCCTGATTTGAGTTACATATATTAGCAACCGAACCAGTATCAAATACCCAGGTGCTACTACGAGTACTAGTCAATTACACATCAATAACATGTATATCAAATATACCTTTGTTCATCTTGTCAGCCTTCTTGTCTGCCAAATACTTGGGGCAATTGCGCTTCCAGTGGCCAGTCCCCTTGCAATAATAACACTTGGTATCAGACTTAAGGCTAGTTCGGGTTTTCTTTTTAGGTGCAGCAAAAGATTTTCCGTCGTTCTTTCCCTTCTGTTTACCCTTCTTGTATTTCTTGAAACCGGTGGTCTTATTGATCATAAACACTTGATGTTCTTTCTTGATCTCCACTTAAACAGTCTTAAGCATTGATAGAAGCTCGGGAAGGGACTTCTTCATGCCCTGCATGTTATAGTTCATCATGAAACTCTTGTAGCTAGGTGGAAGAGATTGGAGAACACGATGTATGCCTAAGTCAATGGGAATCGTTATTCCCAAGGACACAAGCTTATCAGCGTACCCAGACATTTTGAGTACATGCTCACTGACGGAGTTGTTCTCCTCCATCATGCATCTAAAGAACTTTTCTGAAGCATCATAACTCTCTATGATAGCATGGGTATCAAAAATATTTTTCAATTCACCCATGGTATCAAAGGCATTGCCATTCTCGAAACGATTTCGGAGTTCCGGCTCTAGCCCATACAGTATGCCGCAATGAACCATATTGTGGTCCTCCTAACGAGTCAAGTAGACATTCTTTTCCTCGTCAGGGGCATTAGGAGCTGGTGGGGGGCCTAGCAGCGCTTCTAGCACATATTTCTTTTGTGCAACAGTGAGGAGAATCCTCAGATTTAGGGCCCAATTGGTAAAGTTGCTACCATTCGTCGCAAGTTTCTCTTTCTCTATGAACACATTGAAATTAAAAGCAGGTGGTGCCATCTACAGCAGAAATTCTAAAGTTTATTTAGTCTAAGTTTATGATAGATGGAGTTCAACTAATCCAAATCATGAATGAAATCCTACTCAAAAACAACATCCTTCGTGTCTTTTTGGTGATTACATGAACCAGATCCACTACACCAAGTCCGATCATCACGTGAGTCGGTGTAGCTTCAAAGGCGACCATCTATATGGGCATTATATCAACCATATGACTCATTCTTAACCTTTTGGTACATGTTCTGAGGCCATGTCTGTACATGCTAGGCTCGCCAAGTAAGAACCTTAGTATTCGCGTGTGTAAAATTGTCTTACACCCGATGTCACGTTGTATGCGAACGTAGAATCTATCACACCCGATCATCACGTGGTTTCTGGAAAGGCTTCGAACTTTCTTAACGATGCATACTCAAGGAAGAACATATTATTATCTTGATATTTAAATGAGGGATCATATTATAATGCTACTAAAGCGCCAAACAAGCAATATAAGATGCAAACAAACATCATATGCGAAAAGTGATATGATATAGTTCTAGCACTTGATCACTAGCATGTGCATCGTGGTATGATCTTTATCATTCCTTTGTGTGTAAGGCTAAGGTCTATGGAACTTACACGTTGGGTATGCTATAATTTCCAAGAGTATCAATAATACTTCAAATTATAACATTACCATATCATGACACTCGCCCAACAACAACTAAACTAGACGCTTCTAATTTATCAATTGCATGTTTGTATGTGGCTTAGGTGTTTCGAAGATAGAACTGTTCTTACCTACGAACATGGAACCACAACGATGATAATAAAATTATTAGCAACATGTTGTAAATCAGATATTGACTATAGTAGGAGAGACAGACACCCGCTAGCCACTTATGCAAAACTAGTTACATGTCAAGCGTGGAACAAGTCTCATGTGCGAGGACATGTAAAGTTAGTCTGGGCCGCTTCATCCCACTATGCCACCAATATCCAAAATACATATAATATGCAATAACATGATCATCATCGGCCACATACTCTTATGTATTCTACCTATGCAAAGCATCTATGCATAGATCAGGCTCTGATACCACTGTTGGGTTTGCAACATAGAAAACAAACAAAATTCCTATGATGGGAACTACTAAGCACCAAGATCTATCTACCTAGATACAAACAACGGGTGGATATACATCCATAGAGAATATACCCTTGAAGACTGACAAAGTGTTATGAGGTTGAACTCATGGATGATGTAGTCGTACGCTTGCCGATCTCAAGATCGAGAGGAAGTCCAGTGCCACAAATTAGCAGCGCATCCATGATCGCACACATGTACGGTCAACCGAACAACCTCCGCCTCCTTGCTCCAGCGATGCAGCGGAAGTAGCAACTCCTTCCAGACGACAATCCACTGAGAACATGTATCTCGCTAATCTGAGACCATGGGGAAATAATTCTAGAGGGGGAGAGAGATCCTTCACGAGGAGGTGTGAGATGAGAGGAGAGAGTGGATGCCTTTTATAGGGGAGAGGGGATCAGCCCTTCCCATGGCCGGAGGCCAAGGTGGTGCCCCCACCTCTTCCATCATTCATGTGGGTGGAGCTCCCACTCACATAAATTTCCCTCCACTCAAAATTCCACTCATCCCCATTAAATTTCCACCAAATTTAATGCAAACTCTCATTTAATAAAAATCTTTTATTTATTTTATTCAGAATTTTGTTAATTACTTTAATTAACAATCATTCACATAAAACACCCTACAACATTTTAATATCACATGCAGAACCAATTTCAGCAATTTCACCTCAAACAATTTCGGTATCCATTGAAAAAATTCCAGCGCATTGAAATTCTTTTCTCTGAAACATATTTGCTCCAAATGGAGTCGGTATCCATTAAGAGTGTCACCCTATCGTTCACGAATAATGCAGACATGATCGAGACCCTTCTCTGATCAATAATCAACAGGGGGACCTGGAGATCCATACTGACTCCTACACGTTCAACAATGACTTTTGTGATTGTGAGAACCTTTAACATTAGTTACTAAATCCCTTTGTCTCGCGATATATTACATGTCCGAGATTTGATCATCGGTATCCCCATACCTACTTTGATTTCGTTACCGACATGCACTTTTTTCTCTTTACCGTGATATAACATTCTAGTGATCTCATTACTTGCTTTCAAGCTATCTCAATGTGATATCACCGAGAGGGCCCAAAGTATATCTATCCTTCATCGGGATGGACAAATCCCACTCTTGATCAATGAGCCTCTACATAACACCTTCGGAGTATCTGAACCCACCTTTATTGTCACCCTGTTATGCTGTGATGTTTGATGTTATCAATTTACTCTTCTAGTGTTAGTGATTGACATGATCTCATGGTCTAAGGGCTAGAATTACTTTGTATAATGTTATAGAAATTTAAACACAATGACTTTGATCGTATTACTATACTTTGGATGAATGTTCATCACATCATTCCACCAATGTCGTGACCTCATTACTAACAACATCCAATATACATGATCATGAAACCTTGATCATCTTGTTAATCAACGGGCTAGTTTATAAGAGAGGCATAACTAAGAACCCTTTATTTTTTATTAAACACACATGTATTAATGTTTCCAATCAATACAATTATAGCATGCAAAATAAACATCTATCATATACTTCGAATAATATAATAACAACGTTATTATTGCCTCCCGGGCATATTCCCTTCATGTAATATCATTAGTATAGCTTCAGTAGTCATTGAGACACCTGATGATGATTTAGCAAGGAGTTTAGTCAACAATAATAATATTCTTCAAGACGTAGAAAAATTGGAAATAAACGATTATCTTGATTCCACACATGAGGTGGATCCCGAGATGAATCAAAAATATGAAAAACCTATAAGAAAAGGAGATGAGGCACCTCCACCTCCTACTCTCAAAACTTTACCCAAGGAGTTAAAATATAGGTTTCTTGATGAAACTAATAATTTCCCGGTTATTATATGTTCTAACCTTGTAGAAAAGGAGGAGGAAAATTTAATGATAGTTCTCTGGATGCATCGGAATGCTCTTGGGTATTCGATGAGCGATTTGAAAGGGATTATTCCCTTGATAGCCACTGATACATTGCAAATGTATCTATAATTTTTGATGTTCCATGCTTGGTTTTATCCACTTTCTTGTGTTTTTCCAACTTTGGATTACTTTTCATATGATTTCTTGGACCAACCTATTAACAAGAGCCATAGTGTTAGTTGCCTGTTTTCTGCTGTTTTTGGTTCCAGGAAAGTCAGAAAATGAATATTCTCGGAATTGGATGGGACAAAAGCCAAAGTGCCTATTTTTCCGGAAGTGATCGAGTGCTAGAATACGAGACGGAGAGGGGCCAGAGGGCGGCCACACCACCTGGCCGCGCGACCAGGCCTGGCCCACGCCAGGGGGTGGTGTGGCCAGCCCAGGCACCCCCTCGGCCTCATCTTCCGACTATAAGATGCCCTCGGGACGAAAACCCTAAGTACCCGATCAAAAATCCACGAAAGAGTCTGTAGCCGCCATCATCTCCATCCCTAGATCGGGAGGGATCTGAAGCTCTTCCCGGCACCCTGCCGGAGAGGGGAATTCACCCTGGAGGCTTTCTTCATCACCATGCAAGCCTCCGATGTGATGCGTGAGTAGTTCATCCTTGGACTACGGATCCATGTAGTAGCTAGATGGCTGGTTTCTCCTCCTTTGTGCTTTCATGTTTAGATCTTGTGAGCTCCGTTCATGATCAAGATCATCTTTTGTAATCCATACATGTTGTGTTTGCGGGGATCCGATGGATATTGAGATGCTATTTCAGATTGATTATTGATTCTATCATGTCTTTCTTATTTGAGATCTTGCATGCTTTCCGTTGTTAGTAGCTATCTTGGCCAAGTAGATGCTAGCAACTCCAAGAGTTAGTATTTATGCTCGATAGTGGGTTCATGCCTCTGGTAATCTGGGGAAGTGACAGAAATCTCTAAGGTACTAGATGTGTTGTTGCTACTAGGGAGAAAACAACAATCCTTTGTTCATAGAACAATCGTATTGTTTACTTTACACGTAGTTCGTAAAGCAATAATCTGTTGCTTGCAACTTAATACTGGAGGGGGTTCGGATGATAACCAGAAGGTGGATTATTAGTTATAGATGCAGTTGGATGGCGGTCTATGTATTATGTTGTAATGCCCAATCAAGTCTCAGAGGAGTCAATATGATTAGTATATGCATGTATTGCTTTCTCGATGTTTTTCAATTGCCCCGCTGTAGTTTGTTCACCCAGCATGTTATTTATCTAAGAAGAGCCACCTCTAGTGAACTGTGGATCCCGGTCCTTTTTCTTTACATACAATCTACAATCTTTTACTGTTTTGTGTTTACTTTCTGCAAAATTTTACTTCTTTCCATTCGATACGTTTAATCCTTTGTTTTCCACAAAACACGGTGAGATTGACAACCTCATCGCAAGTTGGGGACAAAGTTCTGTGGTTGTGTTGTGCAGGTCTCCACGTTGCTACTAGTACCGGTAGTGTGCCCTGCCAAAGCTCAGCTAGTAACACCTTTGGGGTGTTTCCTTGCTCCTACTGGTTCGATTAAACCTTGGTTTCATTACTGAGGGAAACTTGCTGCTGTGCTCATCATACCTTCCTCTTGGGGTTTCCAACAAGCTCTACATCAACCACGCACCAGCACTTTTCTGGGCGCCATACATAGAGCCATCAAGCATTTTTCTGGCGCCGTTGCCGGGGAGTCAAGGACATCTTCACAAGGGGAGTCCCTCATAACCAATCTCTTTACTTTGTTGTTTTTGTTTTGCTTAGTTTCTTTTTGCTTTGTTTGCTTGTTTTGTTCTTCAGAAAACAGAAAAAAAATAGTTCTTTTATTAAGTTGCCTTTATGACTAGCTCTGCTCCAATCACTATTTCATTATGGATAGCTCACTCAGTTTCCTATTTGGGAACTGTTTTATGACTGCTAAGGTAATAGATGAACCACCGCCTGCTAGAACCTCCATGGAAGAAGAAATTGTTGAACCTGAAAGCTCATTAGATGAAAAAGAGGAGGAGAGTGATGGACAAAAGGAGGAAGAATGGATCTACCCATGCCTACGTTCTAATGAGAGTAACTCTTTATCCCTTACATTATTTGATTGTCCCCCATGCTTATCAAAGGAGGGTGAATGTTATGTTCCCGAGGATTCTTTTGAAAATATTTATAATAAACCTCTAGTGCTTGTAGATCATGAAAAGCATGCCTTATGTGATAGTTATATTGTTGAGTTTATTCATGAGGCTACTGAAAATTATTATGAGAGAGGAAAGTATGGTTGTAGAAGTTTTTATGGTAATGAAACACCTCTCTATGTGCTGAAAGTTTTGAAGTTACTTTTGTTTTATCTTCCTATGCCTGTCACTTTGTTCTTTGTGCATTTATTTGCATACAAGATTCCTATGCATAGGAAGTGGGTTAGACTTAAATGTGTTTTGAATTTGCTTCTTGATGATCTCTTTTACTTCAATTCATATTTCCTATGAGAGCATCTTCTCAAATTCTAATGCCTAACTTAAAGGCGTTAAAGAAAAGTACTTGTTGGGAGATAACCCAAGAGTTTTAGTTGAGTCTTGGAAGTTATTACCTCTATAATAATCTCTCCTTATCCTTTTTATTTGCTTTTTGTGCCAAGAGTAACCTCTAATGAGAGAGAAGTAATGATTGAGAAAGTTGCTGTCCTGAAACAGATTTCTGTCCTTCACCGTAAAAATTCCTGAGAGATCTCTGTACGTCGGATTGAGCTGTAATTTTTTTTCTTATGCCCCAGGTTGTTATATAACTTTAGTTAGTTCAACACTTTTTGATTTGAGCAACAGAAGGTCTTCTAAAAATTCGTCTTTACCTGCTGCTCTGTTTTGACAGATTTCTGCCATTTTCTGCATTTGCTTCTTGTTAGTTCCTTCTTGAGTTCCTTTGGGGAATTGAGCTTTTTGAGGGAAGTGCTACAGTAGCTAGTGTTCTAATGGAAGTTTATTTGGTGTTATAACTGAACCTTGAGACTTATTTATCTTAAGTGCACTAATGTTGCTAATGAGATTGTGTGAAGTTTTGTATGAAGGAAAAATTTCAGGTGTATGGAAGGAATGAGTAATGAGATGAAGGATGGACTAAAGCTCAAGCTTGGGGATGCCACACGTGTCACCCCAAGAAATATACAAGAAGTACAAGCGTCAAAGCTTGGGGATGCCCAAGGCATCCCCTTCTTCATCAATAAAAATCTCAGGTTTCTTCCAAACGCTTCATTTTTATTGTTTCATGCACAGTTGTCTTTTTCTTGGAGCGTCTTCTTTTTTGTTTTCGTTTTGGTTTTTAGTTTGCTTGGTTTGCTTAGTTTTATAAATAAATTGGTTGGACCCCCTCTTTCATGCATTGGTTTACAAATAGTTTGGTTTGGTTTGGAAAAGAGTAGGAAAGCCATGCTTATGTGGTAAAAAGAGCTCGTTTTTTACTGTGGCCATGCTTTGTCATGCCATGCTTGATATTGTTTTGGCTTTATGCTTAGTATTCTTTGCTGTATCATGGCTTGTTATAAACAATTGATATTTCTTAATGTGCCTTGGATGAATCATGCGTTGTTTTAGCATATTAAAGCATAGTATAGTGGTATTCTCCTTTGATGCTTTATTTGGGTGGACTTGGCACATGCTCACACCATGTTATGACTATCCAAAGTCACCATAGACTTTATAATCCTTTAGTTTTCAACTTGTAGTATCACTTTATGCTTTTATCAATGATGTTTTGTCGCTCTGCATGATTATGGCCATTATTGCTCTCTTAGTTTGTCGCTCCCAGTCTTTTGCTAGCCTCCACAACAAAGTATGAGTTCCACTCATGCATCCAACTACCTAAACCAAGTTATTACAAAGAGTCCACCATACCTACCTACTAGCTTATGCTTTTCCAAGTATATTCATGCTTTTGTTTACCTTCCACTTGTTATGAGAAAACTAGTGATTAAAGCTCTCACGAACTTGATGGCACACTTTACTTTTTGCCTCTAATAAACTTGAACCATTGGGTCCTTCTTTGTTGCGTATATGATTGCGCTTTATAAGTTGAAATTAGCAGAACCATGTTTCATGGGAAACACTTTCAACATTGCACTTATACTTTGTACCCCGTTGATATCATGTTCTTTTGCTTACGGATCCTGGCGGTGTGAAATAAATGTGGAACTTGTAAGATCATGGAGTTTGTATGTGTGTTAGAGAAACGCCTGGGCCTCTAGCCTAAGCCATGCCTAATCATGGTGGAAACTTGCAGCGTCACCATAATGAGCACTCTATGAAGCATCCTCAATAAAAACCTATGCAAATAGCAAATAAAAAGACCGCTGAGATGCTCATTGTCTGCTTGCCTTGTCATTTTGATTATGGGAAAGCTCCCGTATCATGTGCAAGAGGTACCCCGTTGGCGGTTCTTAATGATACACATATACTTACAATGACAACAGCTTACTCGTGACTGAAGTTGAGTAGCATGAGGATCGGTCTTCGTAAGTAAGGGGCATGAGATTTCGGTTTATAACTTGTCAAGCATATCCTCTTAGTTGTGTCACTTTAACCTTAATCACCTACAAGATGCTTATGATAGGGGCAATGAGAGCTGAAAGCTATAAGTACCATAATTTTTGGAAGCTCTTTATGAGACTTGAATCCCTACTTCCTTTTACAAAAAGGCCTTTCTTCCACCATTATATCGAGTCTCCACCTTCTATCTTTATGCACCTACTTTGAGAGCATAGTGGCCATTCTTAGTTCTCTGTGCATTGTCCCAAGACTAGTTGATTGATGCATAACTTGTTATTGCTTGTTTGAAACTATTGTATCTAGTCACTCTTATGAACTTTGAAGGTGTCCTATGCATTTATATTTGCTACTCTATTGAGGGACAAGCTGAATACTATTATGCTATGTTTTCTTTATGTGAAACAAACAAACGTCTTGCAAAACATGTTACTCATGAATCTTTTGTTTGTGCCTTTTCATGTTGCATCATAGTTTCTTTGCTTATTGCTAGAACTTTGTCTTTCATGTTATGATTGAAGTACTATGATCCCAGCTTTGAGTTTTGCAAAAACTTTGATCAAGTCTTTGATGGTGCATGTCACCTCAAAAATTATTTCTTTTTATCACTTACCTACTCGAGGACGAGCATGAGTTAAGCTTGGGGATGTTGATACATTGCAAATGTATCTATAATTTTTGATGTTCCATGCTTGGTTTTATCCACTTTCTTGTGTTTTGTTCCAACTTTGGAGTACTTTTCATATGATTTCTTGGACTAACCTATTAACAAGAGCCACAGTGCCAGCTGCCTGTTTTCTGCTGTTTTTGGTTACAGGAAAGTTAGAAAATGAATATTCTCGGAATTGGATGGGACAAAAGCCAAAGTGCCTATTTTTTCGGAAGTGATTGAGTGCCAGAATACGAGACGGAGAGGGGCCAGAGGGCGGCCACACCACCTGGCCACGCGGCCAGGCCTGGCCCGCGCCAGGGGGTGGTGTTGCCAGTCCATGCATCCCCTCGGCCTCCCCTTCCGACTATAAGATGCCCTCGGGACGAAAACCCTAAGTACCCGATCAAAAATCCACGAAAGAGTCTGTAGCCGCCGTCATCTCCATCCCTAGATCTAGAGGGATCTGAAGCTCTTCCCGGCACCCTGCCGGAGAGAGGAATTCACCCTGGAGGCCTTCTTCATCACCATGCAAGCCTCCGGTGTTATGCGTGAGTAGTTCATCCTTGGACTACGGATCCATGTAGTAGCTAGATGGATGGTTTCTCCTCCTTTGTGCTTTCATGTTTAGATCTTGTGAGCTCTGTTCATTCTCAAGATCATCTTTTGTAATCCATACATGTTGTGTTTGCGGGGATCCGATGGATATTGAGATGCTATTTCAGATTGATTATTGATTCTATCATGTCTTTGTTATTTGAGATCTTGCATGCTTTTCGTTGTTAGTAGCTATGTTGGCCAAGTAGATGCTAGCAACTCCAAGAGTTAGTATTTATGCTCGATAGTGGGTTCATGCCTCTGGTAATCTGGGGAAGTGACATAAATCTCTAAGGTACTAGATGTGTTGTTGCTACTAGAGAGAAAACAACAATCCTGTGTTCATAGAACAATCGTATTGTTTACTTTACACGTAATTCGTACATCAATAATCTGTTGCTTGCAACTTAATACTGGAGGGGGTTCGGATGATAACCTGAAGGTGGATTATTAGTCATAGATGCAGTTGGATGGCGGTCTATGTATTATGTTGTACTTCCCAATCAAGTCTCAGAGGAGTCAAGATGATTAGTATATGCATGTATTGCTTTATCGGTGTTTGTCAATTGCCTCGCTGTAATTTGTTCACCCAGCATGTTATCTATCTAAGGAGAGCCACCTCTAGTGAACTATGGATCCTGGTCCTTTTTCTTTACATACAATCTACAATCTTTTACTGTTTTGTGTTTACTTTCTGCAAACTTTTACTTCTTTCCATTCGATATGTTTAATCCTTTGTTTTCCGCAAAACACGGTGAGATTGACAACCTCATCGCAAGTTGGGGACAAAGTTCTGTGGTTGTGTTGTGCAGGTCTCCACGTTGCTACTAGCACCGGTAGTGCGCCCTGCCAAAGCTCAGCTAGTAACACCTTTGGGGTGTTTCCTTGCTCCTACTGGTTCGATTGAACCTTGGTTTCATTACTAAGGGAAACTTGCTGCTGTGCTCATCATACCTTTCTCTTGGGGTTCCCAACGAGATCTACATCAACCACGCAGCAGCACTTTTCTGGGCGCCATACATAGAGCCATCAGCCACCCATAGAATATTTATGGAAGAAGGAGCACAGCCGGTTGCATACTTTCAAAGGCGACTCAAACCTCACATGAAAGAAGAGGTAAGGAAGTAAATAAGACGTTTGTTAGATGCATGGATCATCTTTCATGTGGAAGAAAGTGAATGGGTAAGTCCTGTTCATTGTGTTCCTAAGAAAGGTGGATTTACTGTTGTTGAAAATGAACACAATAAGATTACCTACTAGAACCATTGTTGGTCACATGATGTGTATTGACTATAGAAAACTTAATAAAGAATCTAGAAAGGATCATTATCCTTTGCCGTTAATAGATCAAACTTTAGAAAGGCTTTCTATGCATTCTCATTTTTGCTACTTAGACGGTTATTCTGGTTTTTCTCAAATTGCTATTCACCCTGATGACCAACTTAAAACAACCTTTATTTGTCCTTACGGTCTATATGCCTATCACCGTAAGCCTTTCGGTCCCCTGCCATCTTCCAAAGGTGTATGCCTGCTAATTTGCCGATTATGTTGAAAGTATTATGGAAGTATTCATGGATGACTTCTCTGTTTATGGAACTTCCTTTAATCATTGTCTCCATAACCTTCATAAAGTTTTTCAGAAATGTGAAGACACTAACCTGGTCTTGAATTGGGACAATGCCATTTTATGGTTCAAGAAGGTATAGTGCTTGTTCACAAAATCTTAGGTAAGGGTATAGAAGTTGCTAAAGCAAAGATTGAAGCAATAGAAAGGCTTCCCCCTCCTCGAGATGTGAAAGGTATAAGGATTTTCTTAGGCCATGCTGGATTTTATAGAAGATTCATTAAGAACTTCTCAAAAACTGCTAGACCTTTAACTAACCTTCTTCAAAAGGATGTTGTTTTTAATTTTGATGAAAACTGTCTCACCACTTTCAATATATTAAAACAACCCCTTCTTGAAAATCCCATTATAAAACCGCCTAATTGGAAGAAACCTTTTGATCTATTATGTGAGGCTAGCCATGAATCTGTGGGAGCAATTCTTTGCTAGTATGATGGTGGCAACCTTAATATCATTCTTCATGCTAGTCGCACCTTAAATGGCGCTCAAAAGAATTACCCTATGGTAGAAAAATAATTTTTCGCTGTGGTTTTCTCTTGTGACAAGTTTAGATCTTATATTGTTGACTCTAAGGTAAGGGTGCATATTGATCGTGTTGGCTTAAAGGAGATTCTTGAAAGGACCGTTGTTAAGCCACGGATGATCTGTTGGACTTTACTTTTGCAAGAATATTATTTACGGATTATCCAAAGAAAAGAGGAACATGAGGAGGCATCCATGGACATTGGGGAGGTTGATCCACCTGGGGTAGTGTAATCCATCTGCATACCCTCGAGAACTACAATTAGTAAAAGGGAACTTTTGATTTCTCTTTGCAATGGTTTTGGAGATTTTCTGCAACCAACCTTGTTCAAAGCAAAAAAGAAGAAGATGATCCAATAATTAAAAGAAGGAGAAGGTACCCGAATAAACGCATTCCCCCTCAATGAGCAAGACATTTTGAGGCTATGGGGGGCTCCCTCACAGTAATTGCTTCAAAAAATGAGCAAGATATTTTAAATCTTGAAAACATCTTTATTTTGGATGATTATCTGCTATTCCTTTTTGCATATTCGTTTTCCTTTTACTTTTTGAATCCATTGCATGATGATGAGGAATTCGAGACCTTCATGGAGCAAACGAGGAGGGGATGGAAGCAGCCAAATCACCTGGCTATGGTGAAGCCTGAAGATGAAGAAGAAGCCAAGAAACCTCATCGGAAGGGGTGCATGGAGTCACTCAAGTTCATCACCATCAACTACCCTCACCAAAGCTTAAGAAAGCTAACCGCCCCGATGCAGGAACTTATCAGGAGACTAGGGCGCATACTTCAACAATAAAGAAGATCACCATGAACACGCGCATGAGCGTGAAGACACAAGAGGATTAGGGGTTCAACCTTCTGGACGTGTCCGTCAGCGCGCACGTTCCAGACACTGAACATCGTCTTCACAAGATAGAGAAGTATCAGAAAGAAGAGCTCCTCCACATGGAGATTGTGCGCAAGCATCTTTTGGATCTTGAAGGCAATAAGGAACTCAATGCCGTGATGAGTAAGGTCACTGACGGGATGTTCCTCTTGCGTTCGGATCTGTAAAAGTGTCTTCGTCGCATATCTGCCCTGAAAGAGACAAACAAGAAGCTTCGCGCGATGGTCTCCAACAAAACTACCTCACCGTGAAGAACACCACGATATCGAATAATTGCAAGGGGTTATTTGATCCACACAGCTTGATTCCAAGCTTGGGGGGATCTGTGAGGACCTTGTAATCTATCTTACAGTTTTAGCATGTTTACTTTCCGGCACGCATGTTAAGTTGATCTTTTTTTTCTCTGCCAGGAACCAGATTTGAACTGATGACATGAAAAGTAGCTCACTGAGAGTGTTGGCTTCCCAAGGGCCACATGAAACGGATATTAGTTCACCTTCTATGATCTTCCCTCCCCAGATTAGTGGAAAGTGGATACAAGAGCAGAACAGAGCCATGCTCTATCCATTTATTCACTAGACCCATAAAATCGTAATTTTATTTTTAATTCTAGAATTTGCATTAGTTACGTCAACTTCGAGCTCCCTTTTGTTCAAGAAGATTTATATCCATTGAGTTTCGAGACTTTGTGATATTTGAAGTAATCTTTTGATTCATGATTATTATATTAGATGATTGAACTAGGTTGAGTGTTATGATGCTTATACAACTATCATGATTTTAGGGACTTTCACACCAATAAAAGTATTGATTAAATTACGATAAGAATTTTGGTAGCATATTATAGTCACGAGTTTTAAAAAATCCATAAAGGTAGTGAGCATGATCAAGTGGTTGTACTAAAAAAGAGAAGAGAAGAGAGAAAAAGAGAAAGAAAAATAAAAGAATAGCTATCAAAAGAATTCCAAGGCAAAAAGAAAGATAGAAGAAAAAGAATGATCACGAATCTTCATTACTGAAATCAAAGTGCTCAGTTAGTTTAACTTTATGATTATATGATATGTTGAATCACTGAAAGCTTCTTATAACTTAATTGATACTAAAAGGGTGTGGAAGCCTCCAAGTCATGTGATGTGTAAATGATAATACCCCCGATGTAACTTTACATCTGATATTGTATTTCTATTTCAATTTCTACCTCATTTATTATAATGACTTGTGACTCATGAACATGATGATATTGTCCATAAGCAACCATCTTGCTTGGTGACAAGCAAGAGCTAGCTTGGGGGAGTTGATGAGTCCAAAATTGAAGCATATTTACCTTTTGTTTTTGCATAAATAGAATAGGGATTTTTGTATTTCACTACGGTTGCACGCACCTTTTTGTCCTTGTCTCGATAGGATACCGAATCACTAAGTCTATATGATATTTTTAAGTGATAAAAGTAATTTTATTGATTTACCTTCACACCTGGGAGAATACCAAATGAGAGGAAAGGATCAGCCGCGATAAAGACTAGTGGTACGGGCAGAGCCCGCCCGTACCATGCGGCATCGCGTCTGCCTCGTCAAATACTTTCTCCTGGCGAAGACGATAGAGATATCCGACATTCACAGCCACTAGAAACCACGAAAAACTACATCAGAAAGGGATCTGAAGGAGGGACTTGGAGAAGGGAAAGTCCCTGCTGCTTCAGGAATCATTGGAGGACATCGCATCATTCGATTCATCATCAACCGATGTATCTCCATCACCATTACTACCCCCATCTCACATCTATTAGATCTTGTTGTAATTCCAGATTCAATTGTGGTTTGCACTATATTTATCCTTGTACTTTTATCCATCCATTTGATTATGATGATGTCGTTGATTGCTTCCATGTGTGAGTAGTTTACCCTCGTTCTTGGGGATATGGAGAAACCCTAGAACTATTATGAAGTTGCAATAAAGATGATCTATTCTTGTGTCCATATGACTGGCCGGTCTATGATAGATTTATGATTTGTGTTTGATCTCTCTCTCTCTCTCTAGATGGTATGTTTATTCGGCCACATATCATTTGCCTTCGGGACTAAAGTGAGGGAGAAATCCTTTGGACGTGTTTGGATGTGTGCCTGGAGAGCTTTGTGACAATTGGCACCGGCTAGCAATCTACATGGTCAAAGGAGGATAAAGAGAGACTCCCTAAGCTTATTATGATATTCACGGGGAGACCCTTAATTGCAGTGGTTTGTATGGATGACGGCTCTCAGACATCACAGTGGTTATTTAGAGGTGACCTCACTCTTGGCTCAACAAGGTGGCTTCCTATGAGCCTTGTAGTGAACATCTTATTATGGAGCTCTCTCCGCACATACCATGACACAAGAAGTGCATTATCTTAATTAATAATAATAATATCATGCTAGTGGTGTATCCTACATCCCCGAGAATGTTTTAGCCCTATTGAGTTCAACCATGTTTCCAAACGCTCTTGTTACTTGCTTTCTTTTACTTGTTTTTAATTACTTTTCTGCACTCAACCAAAAACCTTTCAAACACCCTTTACTTGAGATCAAAGGCAGCTTACAAGTATCCTTTGGTGGAAAGTGACAAGGGGCATAAAGGCCTTAACCAAATAGCTCTCCGTGGGTACGATACTCTTATTTCAAAACTAGCTACAATTGATCTATGCACTTGCATCCATCAACCTACTACACCAAGCCACCAAAGTCGAGCGCCACTTGCAAACGTAGAATTCTTATGACAAGCAAAGGGCGTACTTTGCTTCCATCAATGTTAATACCTCCAACAAGTCAACACGTCAAGCACCAAGTTCATCTAAGCAAGAAAAGCCTCCAATGGCATCTTCCTCCAACACAACAATGGATAGTCAAGTCATTTTCTACTAATGTGGAGAGAAGGGCCACAAGTCATATGAGTGCATCAACACAAGAGTTATGCTTATGGATGAACGTGGCACAACCTATTCCGTGAGTGAAGAAGAATATGAAGCTTTGACACAAGCCGCTATCTCAAAGGAGCCGCAATGCACGATGAGGACATACTTCTATGTGAGCATGATCCAAGTCCATCACTCGTCATAGAGCAAGTCTTAACAACGCACTCCATTCTAAGAGAGGACCAACGCCTCAACATTTTCCAAACACGAGCCGGAATTGATGGCAAGTCCATAAAGGTAATCATCGATGGAGGAAGTTGTCACAACCTCGCGAGCACCAAACTTTGTGAGAAACTTAAAGTTTCCATACATGGAGCACCCTCATCCATATCATGTCAAATGGCTTGATGACAATGGAACCCTCAAGATGAAACACAAAGTCAACATCTCCTTCAAGATTGGCTCCTATGAAGACACCGTCGAGTGTGATGTCACGCCAATGACCGTTTGTCACATGCTTCTTGGAAGACTATGACAATATGATAGAGGAGCAATACATGATGGTACCACAAACCAATACTCCTTCAAGTGGAATGACAAGACATTCATGCTCCAACCTATGATGCCAAGCCAGGTTATTGCTTCAAACATGAAGTCTTTTCCCAAGATACAACAAGCTAAGGACTCTTGCTAGATGAGTGGTGAGAGAGTGAACCACCATCACATGAGTGAGTGCCACAAGTCTCAAATGAGTGAAAAAATCATGAGTGCCACGTTGCATGCCACCAAAAGTGAGAAGAGTGATTGGAGCGTGACCCATACTAATAATCCATCATACAACTCTCTTTGTTGTCAATTTTGCAAGGTACCCAAGATAGACCACTGCCTATAAGTAACATGCTACAAGATCTCCAACTACAACATGATGACAAGCTCAACTTCAAGCTCTTCAACAACTTTGAACAAGCCTATGGCACCTGATATACAACCACATACAAGCTCAAGACCATGGTTTCGTCTATTTCCTTTGCATGATGAAGGATCTTTGTCGAGGACGACTCGTTTTCGAGCGGGGGAGATGATGCAGCCCAACACATGGCATTCACCATTGGTCCACATCATGCTACGCCAACCATTCCTACAAAGGTGAATTCATTCCATATCTCGTCTTCCTTTGGTTATCATGTGAATGTGATCCTACTTAAGACAAATGCCTATTGTATGACTAGGTCCATGACCATGATACCAAGAGGAGGAGACAAGGATGTCCCTGGAGCCAAGACACCCAAGAAAGAGGCTTGGAAGAGGAGGAGGAAGAAGCAGCTGAAGCATCACCGGAGCCTCCGCCCCTGCGCACACAGAGTCTCCGCCCTCTCGACACCGGAGTCTCTGCCGTAAGTGAACAGGCCTGCGAGCCTTGAAGTTGGGCCTAGCCCATGTAACGCCCAGAACTTCCTGTTTATGCCTAAACTACCCCTAGCTCATGTCTGGCCTATAAATAAGCCCCACCCTCTCCATGAAACCCTCGAGTGAATATTGAGTAGATGTGGCATAGCCTCCAACTTCCCATAGGGGGAACCTCTCTAGGATCCACACCAAGACCTAGGTTGTACAAGACCCTCGCCGTATGAGCGCTTTTTTCTACCTTGTGATCTCTATTGCGTCAATCTCTTCCTTTGGGTCTCTGTTGATTGCAGTCTCTTCACGGGTAGATTCTAGCAACTCCAGATCGATCTTTCTTCCGTGGATCTCTACCTATCGGTCTCTTCCACGAGAATTCTATCGGGTTGATGATTCAGGCCAACGAGGACAACCGAAGCGTGTGTGTTCTGCGTGTGTTTGTATCTACTCCCTCCATTCCAAAATATAAGATGTTTTACCTTTGTGAGGTAGGTGTATTTAGATGACTTTTATTGTATAGTTTGGAGTGAACCTAAACACTAAAAGGATCTAGATACATTCACTTCACAAAGCTAAAACATCTTATATTTTAAAACAGAGGGAGTATATCTTGTATTTGAGTTGAGTTCATTGGGTTTTTCCTCACTCCTGGCCTCAAATCCCTAAAGATCGGGCTATCCAAGGGTCAATCCCACAAGGGAACTCATATCACTTTCCCTCCTTCCCCTGCCAACTCCCGCCATCTCTCCACTTTCCTCCATTTCCTCGACCTCCCACCAAACCCCGCGCCGCCTTCCCCATATCCGCACCGCCTCCCCCGCTCCTATATGTAGTTTGATTGCCAAACTATGTTTGTGCCGCTGGACTGCGCCGAACTCTTGGACTTGATCGTGTTTTGCTAATGGGGAGAACAAATTCAAAAAAGAACGTTGTTTTTTTTATCTAGGGGGTGGGGCTTTGGGGTGATTGGGCCGGCAAAAAAATCGCCGGATTTTGGACCGGGGGCCTCCAAGTATTCTTGCTGCAATATGCAATTCATGGTTGATGCTAGAAAACAGAAATTCATTGAGATTCTCTAACCATCTTGGCCGCAACTCTTCGTAAGCGGTACGCGGCCCCGCTAACTCACCGCTCGCTGGACATGGCGTCACACGCGCCCATGCTGTGCACCCCGGTGGATCTGTTCCCTACGCATACGTGACTGGACAGTGCCGGCCAATGGGTGCTGCGCCGCCGGGCGGTGAGGTGAAAGTTGCACGGTCACGAGTTCACAGCTCTGAGCTCTCTGTACGGACTCGAAACTTGGATGTTCATGTCGCTGGCTGACTGGGCGAGCTAGCAGTGTTGCTGTCATCCTGTGTGCAAATTTTTTTTTTTTTGGGGTATCCATGTGCGAATTGAGTAAGCAATCATCTCTGCCCAGATTTATCCATTTATCCGGATCGTCGGACACGGATTTGTTTGTTGACCTCCAAGCAAAGCAGTGGTTGGGGAGAAATGTGCGCGCGGCACTAGCCAAAGAGGACTACGCGGCGAGCATGCAGGATGCTTCGGTGTAGGAAACGGCCCTAAACCTCACGTGCGTCGGGCCCACGCACTCACACATCCCTGCTGTTTGCAGAGAGGCCCCCGAGAGGCCGAGACGGGAAGGTGCGCCGCGGCGCACCCGCACCGCACGCACCCACGCACGGTGGAAAACACACCGCGCAGCGGCATATACCAGTCCGGTAGGTATGGCAGCCCAATAGCACCACCAGAGGAGGAGGGCTGGATCGCGGCTGACCGCCACATCCCTCTTCCCTCCACGCGATACGGCCCGTAAAATCCTGCGGCCTGACGGGAGCCCAGCGCTCCGCAGATCGTTACGAGACTTGGCCTCTCCCTGCTCCTCCTTCGCCTCCGATCGAGGTCTCGCGCCGCCTGGCCCCGTCGCCGGACTCTTATTCCTCTCCCACCACCGCCGCCCCTACAGGACTCTCCGGACTAGAGTTCGCACTTCCTCGTAAGAGCTGATTTGCTCATCGATTCCGCTTCCGTCCCCCCGCCGCGGTTCTCGGGTGCCCCGCGCTTCCCCGCCATGGATTTGACGAGATTTCATTTTTTCCCCATTCCTAATCTGCAGGGCTCGTTCGCAGCAGCAGGCGCGTCCAGTCCTCTCCCCGCCCACTATGTTCCGACCACCCATCGCCTTCGGAGCACCGCGGCATCCTCACCCTCCGCCATGGCAGTGGCAGCAGCTGCAGCAGCAACCTTTCCAGCCCCCTCCTCCTCCACCGGAGGTGGCGGCGGCCAGTTCCTTCTGGCAGCGTGACAATGTGCGGGAGCATCTGAAGAAGCTGCAAGACACCGTCGCGGTTTCAACAGCTTTGTGAGTTTCCTAAACCCCTGAGTTACCCCTGACCATTTATTTACCCGAGTCCCTGCGGCGTCTGTGCTGAATAAAGGCCATGGATTGGCAGGATAAAGGAGCTAGAGGAAATCGCGCTGGCTAGGGATTCTGTCGATGCTAGTGCACAAGAACCAAATTCTTCAGACAGTGAGCCCCGTCATTTTGTTGGGCTCGCTAGTGAGCTCAAGATTAGCCAGGACACTCACGAGTCTCTGGCGACAGATGCAGCTAATTATCTCTGTTCTCAGCTTCAGCACCTCCTGGGACCTATTTCTTCTGCTATCAACCAAGGGGGTCCTTGGGAGGAAACGTCGGCCATGGTTAGGCTGGCTCAGAAGCTGCAAAAATCCAAGAGGAATAAGCGATGGAGGAAGAGGAAAAGGAAGCATGTAGCAGAGCTTTTCCAGAAGGTGCAACTTCATTCACATGTCTTTTATATATGTTCATATCTTCCTTAAAACAGTTCAGTTAGCGTCAAAATGGCCACAAATTTAATAAATGGATGGCGTCCCCTTCTTGATGTTTTGTTTTGTAGGAGAGTGCAGATTTTGATAGAATCGATCAGGAAGCTGATGAATGGAGGGCTAGGCAAATAGCAAATGACATTGCAAAGCGCAAGGTGCCGCGTCTCATTTGTCAAAATAGCCATTTCATTTTCATACTAGGACTTTTCTTTAGTAAGAAAGCACCGTTGTTCCGCAAAAATGAACCCATTGCTCTATGTATAAACCAGGTGGAAGCCATGAAGCAAATTGCCAAGAAGAAAGCAAACGAGGAAAGAAAACGTCTAGAATCCGAGGTAAATATTTGTAACAAAATTCCTAATCCTTGTGTAGGATGTGCTTTGATTGTTTGGTTTTGTTCTGTTTCTTTCTTTTTTTGTGTATGTCTGTGTGGACTATGTTCTATTAATTCTCGGCAAGCACATCCATGCATACAATTGAATTTAGATATAACCTAATAATAGTTTAATATTACTGCACCTTAGATAGGTTAATCCTAAGCCTTAAGTTATGCAACTGTTAGTTTCTGACCTTCCTCTTGTTTTACTTATGAATTTATTTATTAAATTTCTGCAAGATGCTCTTCGAAGATTTGTTAAAATTGCCAATTAGTTGTCTTTGGCGTAGCAAAACCTAGCTTCTGTGTTTGGTTCCATGTACCTGCTTGCTTGATTTCTTTCTGTCAGATTTTTGCGCAAGCAGTTTTGTATTCTTGAGTAGTTATTTTGGGTAGATTTTGAGCTCTTAATGTTCTTTATGGAAGCGTCAGTGCAATATACTTTGTTCGATCTAACTAATATTTGTGAAAACAAATCTGTCATTTCCAGCTTGAGCTTGCACTAATGGTCGAGAAACTACAGGAGCTTCGCTCTATAAGGGTTCAAAAACTGAAGAAGCAAGGCAAGATATCCCCATTTAGTGCCCCCCCTCCCTCTCTCTACCTGTCATACGACCCATATGCTGGAAGGGCATGAGGGCACATCTTGGAAACAGTTATTGGATTGGAGTATTCTTTTCCGTAGTAAATGAAATACTTTAGCCACCCGATCTCTCTCATAGCGCTAAATATATGGGCAGCAGTTTGAAAGATTGACTAACCTCAATCTTGATTTCCTCAACGGAATTATTTTCTAAAATGACTATTCCCCAGAAAAATGGACATTTGTTTAAACAGAGGAACTATGTGTCGCATTGTTTTCTGAATTAAGGTCTCAGCCATAATGTTTGAATTCTGTACTCAGTTCAAGGCATTTTTTTTGTCTAGGTGTGATGATATAGTTAATCTGCATTATTCTGGCTGCTGCAAGTCATCCATGCCTGATAATTAACAGTGAAGAAGTGGTTATATTGCAGGCCATTTTCTGCCAGAAGAGGATGATAAATATCTTGAGCGTGTCAAGGCTGCAGTTGAGGAAGAGGAGCGCCAAGCTGCAACTGCTGCTCAAACTGATGCTGCTAAGAATGCTATTCTCGCTGCTGAGGAATCAAGGAAGGCTACCCATCACACAACTGCTCATGACGATGGTCCTGAACAACCTAGAAGTGGGTCAACGCCAGAGCAAAACCAAGGAGATGCAAGCATAAGCGAGAGAAGTGATCATGCAAATAAAGAAACAGAACATGTAGGTCAAAAGGTTGAGATAAAAGGGCCTGGGCATTCTGATTCTGTTACAAATCTGCCTTTTGAGTTCTACCACTATTATCATGGGAGTAGCTATGACATGGGGACACTCATTGAGGTAATTTATTCCAACTTCTGAACCTCATTCCTCATGCAAGTGTCACATGTTTATAAGACAGTGTTAGGCACATATCTGACTAAGGGCTTGACAATCTTAGACACGACTTGATGAATTTCAGTGGATGTCATCATTGGGATGTTATTCAGCTACTAACCATGGCTTCAAGCACTAGTGAGAATTATGCTAAAATAAAGTAAAATAATTTGGTTAAAGTTTTATTGACTTCATTTATTTCTTTGAGTTTGAGATTTTGCTGAACTTCGAACAAAATTTCATATTAGTTCAAGTTACTCAATATCATTCATTTTATATGTATTTCACCTTTGTTTGTAGGTACGCAGAATGTGGGATTCTTTTATCAGACCTGGAGGAAGGTGAGGCTTTTACTTTTGAATGAGGCTGCTTTGTGTTGTCATGAACACAGCAGCTAATACGTAGCAAATTAGCTATTTGAAAAGCATCCTTGTCCTGCATTCAAAGTCAATCTGTAAATCTAGTTTGCTGATTCTCTAAACATTTTATTTTATAAGCTGGAAAAGAATCTCATGAGAAATCCATCATGTAATAGTGTGTTCAATTGGCTGAGACTTTGGTCCACTATGATAAACTAGCATCTTTGATGAGCGACATAGATATAGTTGGTTCAGTTTAAAATCAGGTCTTACTAATGAATTAAGATTGTCAATGGCTTGTGCGTTTTTCTATATAGCTTTGATCTAGTTTTAGTAAGGTATGGTAGTAATATCTTGCTGTGTTGTCAAACCAGCCAACAGTTTATTTGTTATGATAATCTTCATCTCTGCAGTTCTGTAAGAATAGAATTTAGCATATTGTGTTAGCCTCCAGCACAACCATACTAATGTATTACTGCAGTGGACAGATAAATCTCTGTTGTACCATGTTAAACATATACATATTTTCTGAATATATTTGTTGTATTCCATCTGCATGCAGCCGTATACCTGGCCATTGGGTTCAGCCACCCACTCCAGCTGATGAGGTATGGGCATCGTATTTAGTGCAGCCCAAGTAAATCCCACTGGTTTCTAGCAAATGGTTCTTCTGTCCATCCACTGAATCTTTCAAGGCAAGGTAAGCCAGTTGAGTTACTAGAATTTTTTTCATGCCATTTAATGATATTAAAAGTTCATACCAGATACAGTGATTACATGCTAAAATTATCAGTGAAAGCTCATTGCTTGTGCTGTAGACCTTCTTTGACGAATTCTTGACTTTCTTAAGGATTTTCCATGGATTGTCTTCTACTTTAAGTAGAAACCAAAGTTCTCCGGTGTCCAAGATATTGCAATTTTCAGTTCACCAAATGCTACGAATTCTTGACTTTCTTCTGGGTTTTCTATGGATTGTCTAGTTTAAGTAGAAACCAAAGTTCTCAGGTGTCCAAGATATTGTAATTTTCAGTTCATCAAATGCTCCATCGCTGGTGTCCATACTGATACACGGAAAGTTGAAATCAAAGTTCATGGGTTGGGGAAAGATCTGCATCTTAATATCTGCAAGTGATTATCATGTCTTTACTGCCTAGGGTCGCAGTTGGATTTTAGCTTGTGGCTCTTGACATCTTCTTCTCTGTAAGACTCTAGTCAAGTTCTAAAAATCTAGATACGCCGTCAAATTTCCTAGCAACTCGAGCTGTTCATACTGACTGGCAGAACCCTGAAATAAATGGGAATTCTTTATCACAATGAAGTTAGGGAGTGAGATATATCTCACAGGCAAACAATCAAGTGCCAAATTTTTGATATGCCATCCAATTTCGTAGCCTTTTGTAAACATAATTTACAAGCTTTGTGCTATTTTGACCAACCCTAAATTCAAGAAGTATAAGTTTCTTCCGTATTCTGTGTTGGAAATGGAACAAACTGCTAGAATTGACAATCGATGGTTGGTGGTTTTGTGTTGTTGTGTTTGACCGCTGTCCCTCTGTATCCCTTTACACGGTATCCGCATGTGTGTGCCCGGTGTTGTACACATGAACCTCTTCGACTAATGATATGTGCACGGTGACTTTGACAAAAACGACAATCAATAGTTTGTGGTTTCCATTCCATCATGAATTCATGATGGCAGCATTTATGTCTGAGATGGGTAACCACAAATTTTTTTGTGACCATTTGATTAGTTCATAACAACCACTGGAACATGACACCAGAGAAATGAAAATGCCTTCTTTTAATCTCATTATTGTAGTTTCTAATGCATAGGGAACAAGGGAGTAGCGCTTATCAGTTCCATGCAAATGAAATTGTGGGCTTGTGCCCCTTTTTTTCAAGAAAAGGGGAGTAGTGTTTAATGATGAAAAACTGAATGCCCTTGGAAGATTGGAAACATGATGACTGAATGGTTTCCCTCTGATTGTTGGTGTATGGTAGTTTGATTGTGCAGAAGATCATTAGATCAATGAACTGATAAAGCTCGATATTCCATATTTCTGCACACTGCAAAATATTCATTTTACCTTACAGGAGCAATACTACAAAATTTCCTGTGTATGGCTCCGAGATTATACATGCTGGGAAGCTTTTTTTGTTGCAAGATCAAACGCTGTAGTAAAGACTTAAACTGAGGTTTCTTCTTTTAATTCAGCAACTTGAGGAGATATGCAAGGTCCAACCATGGTATAGTTCTGGGTGGACAAGGACATCTTGCCAGGATATCTAATGAATTGCCGAATTAGTTTCAATTAGTGGTGATGGCGAAAAAGAAGATACACTAGCTAAACGATCAGATGTTGATGTACGCAGACTCAGGTTCTACAAACTGGTGACAGGAGAAATCTGCAAAACGAAGAAATATAGACTGCAAAGTGGTGCTCACCGAGTAAAACTCATGAAAGTGAAGGGTAACTTAGGTGTATGCCAAATGTTCCAGATAAGTTTCTGGGTGCACCATTGTTCCTATGATCTCCAACTAGGAGACAGTCACGACTGTAATTGTAGGGGTATTATTTGGAACCGTAGGCTTGAAGTCATTTGTTAGACATTGAATCTGTACTGTAGCTTCTTGAATTGTCTTTGTAATGGTAGATAGGTTATTTATGTCATTGATTGAGTGAGAAACATATGGAAACTATTAACTTGTTATTCTGGAGCATTCGATTGTACTACCTTGTAATAGCGAGTGAAATTCCATCGAGCAAGTTCACTCTGTATCCTGCAGCAGCATTTTGAGTTACTGGTGTCAGATAACAAAAAATGTTGTTTGGTCACCATTTCAACAAAGTTTGTTCATTCTTCCTCGCTGCAGCAGCATTTTGAGGAAATGGCCCCTACCCCACCTGTGAGTTAGGGCTTTGTGCTTTTCTGTATCCTGCACCATAAACGAGCCTCGAAGAAAAAGATGACCAGCGAAAAAATGGTGGACACTAAAAGAATGCAAAGAGGTTAGTGAATTGGATGGCATTATCATTCAGTACCAGATATCTATAGAGAATACAAATGGCACGGCATAATGCGCACTGCCTTTCTTGTTATGCTTGCTTGCTCCTCCCATCTTCTATCTCTTTGAGCGAGGTGATTACATGGCCAAACACTTTGTGTTTTGTTTTTCTTCAGAAGGACAATAAATCACTAAAGCTCATAGAGACAAGTTGCTGACCTCGGAAATTTTTGGCAAGATATCTTCCTGCTTTCATGAAAAAATGGTGCTGCTTTTGCTCACTGGGAAATCATTGAGTCCACTGGGTTTCTGGGTGTGATAGAAAACAGACCGTCTCCTACGTTGTATGGAATTATGTTCGTTCCTTCAGCAATCATATTGACATTGCTGGGACAGTTTCCTTTCTGCATTTAGACAGGACGGGCTAGAAACGGGTCAATCAAGCTAGTTTATGTTCATGCACATACAAGATTAAGAACAAAAATTAAGATTAGGCGCCCATTTGCAGTGCTTAAGAATCAAATTAGTCTGAAAAAGGTACCTCTGATATTTCTTTCCATTTCCAGTTTAGCTCAGATTCAATGGAATCCGCATCTATTCTGACTTTTAGACCGCTGTGGCAAGTGACGACTAGCTGAAGCGTGTGAGTGGAAAGTGGCTTAACCACATGACCAAATTGATTAGGCGTTCAGTGAACGCTCTTTTGTTTCACCTTTAGGTTGTACGGAGTACTTTTTTATGCGATATTTTTCTTTTGGCTAAGAACAAAAAAATAAACCATGGCACACTTTTGGCTCTTTTGCACTTTCCATTACCATAAAAAGATGACCGGAAATCCAAGATTTTTCAACCCCCTTTAACCCTTTTTTTTCTCCACAATGTGGTGTGACCTCCCAGGCTCCTAGCCTCTATCCTCGTAGCACAATCTGGTCCCTTCGATTTCTTTTGCTCCATCTTGGTAAATGCTTGGATCCGTGTTCAGTGCCGAGGAGGTTGGAGGCTGCCAATCATCATGTCCACACGCTAGAAAAATGAGAAAATCCTAGTGGAGTTATTTTTCTTGCGAGAGCGACTTTCTAAATCTCGAAAGGTGGTGTGGCAAGAGATAAAGAAAAGTTCTCGACTATTTACCCAAAAAATACTAAATTAAGAGGTTAATAATTAATTGCTATAAATTTTCAGTGGAGTATATAATAAACAATGAGTTTGCTAGGCCGGATTCCCGTTTCTCGCATTCGTCGGGAAGAATTTGGCCGTTTGTTTTACTGAGTCGCACCGTTTTCATGCACAACACGAGTTTTAAAGCAGCCCAAAACTTGGCCCATTGGGAACGTTGATTTTGGGCGTTTCCACGGGACAGGCAACACTCATGCAAAAAGGGGGAAGTAGCGCGCCACCCGTGCAAGCTCGGTGATGGCGCGAGCAGCGGCTTTTCCCCAAAAGTCGGCGGGAGAAATTTCATCACTGCCCGCCGAATCGCCACGCTATATATCATGTTCTCTCACCGCCATTAGACGCGCCACCATTCCCCCCTTTTCGAGCTCTCAAGCCCGACAAGATCTTCACCGACGAGCAGGTAAGCGGCGACATCGACGTCATTGGTTGTAGGACGGCTCCGACAGGCGTTCATCTCCGAGCTCACCGACGACATGCTCCGCTCCTCTAGTGCTGGTCAGTTTTTCTAAACCCCACCTCTAGTAGCTTCGACCTGCTAGATCCGAGTGTAGTTTGCAGTAGATCTATGGTAGTGTGCCCAATGAATTGCATGATGTAGTCATAGATCAATGATTTTATGGCCTTCTTGCATGTTTAGGTAGGATATTTAGTCTAGGTCCTCATATGTGCGATGGTTATACATGTAGGACATGACCCCTGACGAGTTCAACCACACCCTCATGAATTCTCAGGAGACCTTTATGGTTGAGATCCAATCCCATCTCCCGGCTTTGAGGCTCACCTATCCGCAACGGTCGGAGATCATGTTTCTGCCTCCTATGACTGCGTACACGGTGGAGCAGATTGTAGAGAAAGTTGCACTTATCATGGCCAAGAAGAAGGTTGTCAAGGCTAGCAAAGCCAACAATATTGGCCACGATAAGGGGGTTAATGGCAACATGAAGTGGGAACCATTCCTCTCTACGTTCGTGCTAAACAAGATGTGTAAGATCATACGAGCGGTGTGAGGACGGAGAACGTGTTCAAGGAGATCCACCTGAACACTTGTGCCCGGAAGGTGTTTGTGTTTTGTGGCATCGGGGTGTCCTCACAGCAGGTGTGCAACCACTTGCGTAAGTGGAGGTCTAGGTGGATCCATGTGTCCAAACTTAGATACCTTAGCGGAGCTAGCTGGGATGAGGAGAGATGCACCATCATCTTGGAGGATGCCCACTATAGATGCCACATCTCGGTAATAACTAATTTCATTTCTTCCACAAACCTCCCTTTTGTTCAAACTTGCACTAACCTCCCTGCAATTCCCTATCTCAGGATCACTCCAAGGATGCCGAGTATCTGAACAAGCCAATCACCAACTATAGGCAGATGGAGACCATCTTCTCATTCAGCCTTGCCACTGGCAGGTTTGCCATGGGCTCTAGCAAGCCTCTCGGCACACTGAGCCCTCATTACGCGTCGTCCAGGAGTTCGAGACAATGGTGCTTGATGATGAGGGCGAGAACGAAGTCGCCACTAGTTTTGCCGCTCTAGACGGCGGTCCAGGCATCACGAACGCCTTCGTTTGTGGTGCCCTCGAGCCTTCCAAGAAGAGGAAGAGGTCACTGATGGGAGAGGAGAATGTCGTGGCCATCATGTGCATGACCAAGGCCGTGAAAGCTATGGCGGCCGCCATCACCACTGCTTCCCCTCCTGATGTGCACCCTGCTCTCTACAACGCCGTCATGATGGCCTCTGGCTTCAATGCTAAGGATTTGATGGTGGCGCTGAGCCACCTCTTTGACAACAGGGACTAGGGAAATGGCTTTGTTCAGATGGCGGAGGACCAAGGGAGCTCTAGCTCAGGACCTTCCTGACCAAGCACTACTATGTGTAGTGCTTGCTCCCTAGTTATGGAGATCTTGGCGGTGGGCATGCATGATGAAGAAGAAGTTGTTGGTTGTATATTTTGAAGTAGTGATACATTGCAAATATATCTATAATTTTTGATGTTCCATGCTTGGTTTTATCTACTTTCTTGTGTTTTGTCTACACTTTGGAGTACTTTTCATATGATTTCTTGTACTAACCTATTAACAAAAGCCACAGTGCCAGTTGCCTGTTTTCTGCTGTTTTTGGTTCCAGGAAAGTCAGAAAATGAATATTCTCGGAATTGGACGGGACAAAAGCCAAAGTGCCTATTTTTCCGGAAGTCATCAAGTGCCAGAATGCGAGACGGAGAAGGGCCAGAGGCCGGCCACACCACCTGGCCGCGTGGCCAGGCTGGGCCCGCGCCAGGGGGTGGTGTGGTGGCCCCTGGCACCCCCTCGGCCTCCCCTTCCGCCTATAAGATGCCCTCGGGACGAAAACCCTAAGCACCCAATCAAAAATCCACAAAAGAGTCTGTAGCCGCCGTCATCTCCATCCCTAGATCGGGAGGGATCTGAAGCTCTTCTCGGCACCTTGCCGGAGAGGGGAATTCACCCTGGAGGCCTTCTTCATCACCATGCAAGCCTCCGGCGTGATGCGTGAGTAGTTCATCCTTGGACTACGGATCCATGTAGTAGCTAGATGGCTGGTTCTCCTCCTTTGTGCTTTCATGTTTAGATCTTGTGAGCTTCGTTCATGATCAAGATCATCTATTTGTAATTCTGCATGTTGTGTTCGCGGGGATCCGATGGGTATCGAGATGCTCTTTCATATTGATTATTGATTCTATCATGTCTTTGTTATTTGTGATCTTGCATGCTTTCCGTTGTTAGTAGCTATCTTGGCCGAGTATATGCTAGCAACTCCAAGAGTTAGTATTTATGCTCGATAGTGGGTTCATGCCTCTGGTAATCTGGGGAAGTGACAGAAATCTCTAAGATACTAGATGTGCTATTTCTATTAGGGAGAAAACAACAATCCTTTGTTCATAGAACAATCGTATTGTTTACTTTACACGCACTTCGTAAAGCAATAATCTGTTGCTTGCAACTTAATACTGGAGGGGGTTCGGATGATAACCTGAAGGTGGATTATTAGTCATAGATGTAGTTAGATGGCGGTCTATGTATTATGTTGTAATGCCCAATCAAGTCTCAAAGGAGTCAAGATGATTAGTATATGCATGTATTGCTTTCTCAGTGTTTGTCAATTGCCCCCCTGTAATTTGTTCATCCAGCATGTTATCTATCTTAAGGAGAGCCACCTCTAGTGAACTATGGATCCCGGTCCATGTCTTTTACATACAATCTACAACTCTTTTACTGCTTTGTGTTTACTTTCTGCAAACTATTACTTCTTTCCATTCGATACGTTTAATCCTTTGTTTACCGCAAAACACGGTGAGATTGACAACCTCATCGCAAGTTGGGGACAAAGTTCTGTGATTGTGTTGTGCAGGTCTCCACGTTGCTACTAGCACTGGTAGTGCGCCCTGCCAAAGCTCAGCTAGTAACACCTTTGGGGTGTTTCCTTGCTCCTACTGGTTCGATTAAACCTTGGTTTCATAACTGAGGGAAACTTGCTGCTGTGCTCATCATACCTTCCTCTTGGGATTCCCAACGAGCTCTACATCAACACCACCATCAAGCATTTTTCTAGGCGCCGTGCATTGAGCCATCAAGTAGCTAGGGACTTGATAAAAACTTATTCGAATGCATGTTTATCGTGAGGTGGTATATACTAATCCCTCACATTATGGAGAACTTGCAGTGGTAGAATTACACCCATTTTGATCTGGTTGTAGGATGACACCATAGAAGTTGGTGGCGATCGGTAGGATCACACTAGCTTATGAACTGATGATGATTTTGTCCATATGATCATGCATGCTTAACTTGCTTATGTTGATTATCTTGTGTTTGCGAACTTGGTTTGCCTGTTTTAGTTGTGATCCTTATGTTGCATATGTTATGTCTCAGAGAAATACAACTGGTATATAGTGTACTACGACAAGAAGCTGGGAATCTACAAGACATGGGAGTAGTGCATCCAACAAGTGATGGGTTACCAGCACAATCTCTATAAAGGGTTTAAGACTCTAGAGCAGGCACAAATTGCCTATCTTGAGTTCCTAGCAGATGGTCTATAGAAGGCACAACCGCCACAATGTATGAACAACAATGTCGTTCCACAGCCGGCTCAAGCTCTTCAGGTTCATCCACAACAAGAGCTTGCACCTATCCGAGATAAAAGTATGATCAAAGACATCATCATCGTCGGCCTTATCATGTGGATTGTGTACTATGAGTTGTTCTAATTTGTGTGATCGATAATGTAAGACCTTGAACCCTTAAACCCTTGCTGCTAAGCTCACTATTTATCGTGCGAAGTAACCACATCGGCCCTTGCGCGGGCTCCTAAACGTGCAGCTTTGCATCAACCGAACCCATTATAGAAGACCAAACAAAGTGGGCATATGGGCTCTCCTAATTTGGAAACCAAAACACGGGTTACCAAATAAAATCTCCATCCTGGCCCGAGCCAATCTCTTTACATGCATCATCTACCGGACCAACTAGCAAAACCGACATGGGCAAGCAAACACGCCCTCTGTAAAACATTTCTCGAATGGAGAAACGTGGGATTGCATCGGCTGTTGGAACTTGCATTTATAAATCCCAAGAGGGGAGGTGCGAGGGTACACACACTGACAGCAGGAGGGACAGAGAGGTGTGCACTGCAATGCTTTGCTTGTATACACCACCACCACCTGCACTTGTATCTCTAGTTGCTTCAGCGATCAACGCCCCGGGACGTGGCTCCTGTCTGCTGGTGAGTCCTAATTCCGTTTGCCTTTGCCTCCAGCAGTACACACTTTTCTTCTTCTTTTTTTGGAAGAAAGCATTCATTCATTGTGGCAAATGGGTTGTATGTTTTTCGAGCGGCATGTATCGGGAACACAGATGGTGCAAGATTCATAGCTGCAACGTATGGAGATTAGTTGTTCCTTTTGATGAGCATATAGAATGGAAGGGATAATGGCCACCAAACACAAGACATGCGACTCTCTTAGGGTACATTAATCAGGAATTAACTCTCTAGGAGTAAATAAATCTAAAAATCAAGGAAATGATGAATATTAAAATACAAAAGGAGTATAATTTTGAAATTTAGGAAAATCATGCTTAAATATGAGGCATGTTCGATAAAGTTCTTCTAATTTGTGTTAATTCACCCCTTTGAATAGAAAGTTAGAAAAAAGTAGTAGAACCTTAAAGGTACTAGATCACATGCGTCTAGATACTCTAAAACTGTTTACTGAAAATTTATTTCTACTCCTACATTTTTCCCAATTTTTTATAATTACTCATTTTTTTCCAATTTCAACATTTATATTAATGTTTCTCATTCCATATCTAAAAATGTTAAATTCATTTTATTTTGATGATCCAAAATGTTTTCCTTATTTATTATTATCTTAAATTTGGTGACACCATTCATATAGTTGTACACACATAATTTTATGCAAACCGGAAAAATTAGACATGTAGATCAAACCACCCGGGAAAGGATCAATGACGGCTCCAAATCTTAACCTTTGTGTAGTCAAATACACATAGAGATCTGTATGGATTTGTTTCTGCATAATCCACGGACACAGATCACACAAGACCGACCGAGTCACCCAGGCCGCATAGGACGCCATGAGCCCGGCCCCACTCCCAGCCACAGAGGGCACTCAGCCACTGACGCGCATCACCTCGTCCCAATGCGCCCCGCGCGCCACTTCCCCTACCCAAGTCCGGCTGGCCGCGCCGCCGTCCCGATTGCGTCGCCAACTACCGCCGCTCCCGCCGTCGGCTACCTCCACGCCTCGTCCTCCCCCAGGCCGCCCACGACCACCGTCTAGGCTTCCCCCACCCCACCCCCAGGAGTCCCCGACATCGCCGGACTACCGCATTGCCGGCCCCGTCCTGATCGCGCGTACAGTTCCAGGTAATCGATCGACAGAATCAGAACCTTCCGTTCATTTTATACCTTTTTCTTTCGGTGCAGAGAAACCTCATGCCGCTCATCATACCCTTCCTCTGAACTCTGAAACACACAAGACGACCAAAACCACCACCTCGATTGTACCTTTACAGGCTCTCGTACCCTTCACTCTTTCCCTTTATCTTTTTCTGAAATTTTCGACCACAGGACACGGCCAAGAAGAAGAATGTCTCGCCGGTTTCGGCACGGCGACGCGCACGCGCTCGGCGCCCGGGCAAGCCGTTAGGCGCCCCATCGTTCGTTCTCGCTGCACGGCTCGTGTACAGTAGTTGCGGAAGCCATGGCATCTTGTGCAGATTCTGCAGGCAGCTCGCTTTCGTCCCGGAAAGTTCTCGCGTGGCCTTGCGCGCTTGTGGACATGCGACGTGCGTCGCTGATCATTAGAAAGAGATGCGTTAGTACTAGTAGAATGGGAGGAGGAAAGGTCAGCGAGACGAGAAGGCTTGCAGTTCTTGTCGTTCTTTTGCCTGACGGTAACCGTGATACGAAGGCTACGACACAACGGCCGTATCAACTAGTACTAGTTGTCGAGTTATTACAGGCACAAAGCAGTGACAGTCTAACTTGCACTGCACATGGCATCGTATTTTCTTCTTGCTAGCGATCCATCCAGATTCCAGAATTGTGCTTCTTTGGGTAGACACTAGACTAGACAGTGGAATACCACTGGATCCCCTCAGAGACAAAATGATCTGAAGCCCTGTCTATCGCAAGGGTTTTGGCATCATCCCCACCGATCCAAACAAGCCTTAAACACGACCATGACGAGCAAATCGACCACATCCTATCGTGCATGCCACCGATGATTCTCGAAGGCGATTTGAGTTGTAGCTAATTAGTTCTCCAAGGCGATCTTTCTGTCAAGGTTTGACGTGAAGCGGGTAGAAGCTTCAGACGATCTTGTTGGATGCCCTGCACGCTTGGGCAATATGTTCCTTGCAAAACTTTTTTTTTCTTGCCTAAAGCGAGACTGTGATCCTACCGAGATCATCAAGAAATTCTGGTGCCTGACAGTCCGAGCATTTGCAACGGATTAAACATGTTATTCTTATCGCATCTAACATTTCCCACAGTAGGTGTGCCTGAATGTTCTTTTCATTCCGTTGCGCTGCAACACTGTCACCGGAGCCAAGGACGGTTACCAGCAGACCAGGCAAGATGCTGCCATCTGTCTCTGGAACTCTCTGCCCAACATTGCTATACTCGTCAGCCAAATCCTTGGCGCCACATCGATTTCCTTGGTTATCTTGCACATATATACGCCACAGAATAGACGGTTAGATGTACGGCGTCGAGTTGCGCGTATACGCTGTCGTTATCAACCAGTCCAGCACCAACACGTCGTGACCCTCCTCTCGTTCTGAAGCTGGCAGGCAGAAGCCTTCTTATATATATAGTACGTATGAATCGGTGAGATGGGCAGGGAGCGTCTCCTTGTGGTTTTAGAACATCATCATCAAACAGGCAGTTTCATTCCAGCAGTGTGGAGCTTGATTCAGTAGTATAGAACTGAAGAATAAGCGAGCTATATATTATCAGTGACTCACGAAGCGACGATCGACTGCTAAGTTTTCTCCAGTAAGATATTTATACTCTTCTTTATTATGATCAAGATCAGTAGAGAGGACTGAAGAATAACCCTGCTTACTTATCCTAGGAATCTAGGATGATTTCCTTGTTTTGATTGGTTTTGTAGGCCAGCTCTGTTTTGGTTTCTGTCTTGGCTGGGCTAGCCTTTGCAGTTTTGTTTTCTTTGTTAGATTCTCGTACACTCTAAGTTTTCCGAGAACATAGATTCAGAAGAGATCCTTCCATGTTCTGTTGCGCACTACCATAGTATAGTACCATGCATTACCAATGTGATCAATTTTTTTTCTCTGATACCCATGGACACTTGCTTTCTGATCCATCTGTACTGAACTTCCCCTAATCGCAATGAAAGGCAGCCAAGCCGCAACTTTGGAATCATTTTTTTTCTGAATGATGCTTCACTCGCCTTGCAGATTTCCCGAGATTGATGGAGACCAACGAACCCGCGCAGCGCGCCGCCGCCGGAGTTCGTGCCCCGGTCAGCCGCTCGGCTGAGGAGGAGGCCTTCAGCTTCAGGGTAAGTCTCGTAAAACGACACCGGCTTCTTCAAGTTCATGGATCACGCAATGCAACCACGAGGTTGAGCAGTGTGGTGCCATTATTGTAGGAGCGGTACGGCGACCCGACGATGATGGGTCCGGAGCCGGACTCGCCGTTCGACGCGTCTGCGCTCCGCGTGGCCGCGCATCCGGTCTCCATCAGCCTGCCGGCCTCTCCGTCTAGGTTCAACGTCGCCCGGACGGAGGAGGAGTTCCCGCCGCGGCGCGCTGGCGCCGCCATCGATGTCGCCGGCGACGGAGGAGGAGTTCCCGCCGGACGCATGATGTCGCTCCCGCCGCGGCCGCCGCCGCCGGTGGTTTCCGTAGCGTTCGAGCGCGTTGAGAAGGTGATGTTCCGGTCCCAGCCCATCCCCGCCGCGGCGTCCGCGCTTCCGAACGCCGGGAACTCTCAGTTCCGGGTGGTGGGCGACGACTCGATGAGCCGCGGGAGCGGGGCGCGCATCGGAGGGAGGAGCAGCAGGGGGCAGCGGGACACGAGCTACGACTCGTTCAAGACGTGGTCCGGGAAGCTGGAGAAGCAGCTCGCCACCCACCTTCGCGGCGTGAGGCCGCCGCCGCAGCAGCAGCAGCAGGAGGGGGAGCCCGAGGCGGAAGGCGGTGCGGCGGAGACGAGCGGCCGTCCCTACTCCACGCCGAGGGTGCAGCGCTTCTTCGCGGCGCTGGAAGGCCCCGAACTCGACAAGCTACGGGTACGGTACCTCCAGCAACTCGTTACTAGTACATGGCTACTGAACGCATTGATGGCACAGAGGACCTCACGTGCTGCTGTCGTGTTTGCTGTGCCGCGCCGCCATTATTGCCGTCGCCAGTCGTCGGAGGAGCTGGTGCTGCCGTCGGACAAGACGTGGCCGTTCCTGCTGCGGTTCCCGGTGTCGGCGTTCGGCATGTGCCTGGGCATGAGCAGCCAGGCGATCCTGTGGAAGAACATCGCGATCGCGGCGTCGACGCGGTTCCTGCACATCACGGTCCGGGCGAACCTGGTGCTGTGGTGCGTGTCCGTGGCGCTCATGTGCTTCGTGTCGGCGCTGTACGCGTGCAAGGTGGCCTTCTACTTCGAGGCGGTGCGGCGCGAGTACTACCACCCGATCCGCGTCAACTTCTTCTTCGCGCCGTGGATCGCGTGCCTGTTCCTGGCCATCGGCGTGCCGGAGCTGGTGGTGGAGAGCCTCCCGCACTGGCTGTGGTACGTGCTCATGGCGCCCATCGTGTGCCTGGAGCTCAAGATCTACGGGCAGTGGATATCGGGCGGGCAGAGGCGGCTGTCCAAGGTGGCCAACCCGTCGAACCACCTGTCCGTCGTCGGCAACTTCGTGGGCGCGCTGCTGGGGGCCATCATGGGCCTGAGGGAGGGCCCCATCTTCTTCTTCGCCGTCGGGCTGGCGCACTACATCGTGCTGTTCGTGACGCTGTACCAGAGGCTGCCAACGAGCGAGACGCTGCCCAGGGACCTCCACCCGGTCTTCTTCCTCTTCGTGGCCGCGCCTAGCGTCGCCTGCCTCGCCTGGGCAAGGATCACCGGCGAGTTCGGGTACGGATCCAGGATCGCCTACTTCATCGCCATGTTCCTCTACGCCTCCCTGGTACGTACGTTACGCCATATGGTAGATCGATCGCTCGCTCCGCTCCGCTCGGCTCAGCACGTACTGACGACTGCTGTATGACGCAGGCTGTGCGTATCAACATGTTCAGGGGGTTCCGGTTCTCGCTGGCGTGGTGGGCGTACACGTTCCCGATGACGAGCGCGGCGATCGCGGCGATACGCTACTCGTCGGAGGTGAAGAACGCCTTCACGCAGGCCATGTGCATCGCGCTCACCGTGGTGGCCACGCTCACGGTGACGATGCTCTTCCTCACCACGCTGCTGCACGCCGCCGTGCACCACGACCTCTTCCCCAACGACATCGCCATTGCCATCACGGAGCGCAGGCCCAAGCCCATCACCAACGCCGACCTCAGCGAGCTGCACCGCAGCAAGGTTAGCGCCGACGCAGCGTACAGGGACCTGGAGGCCGCCGCGAGGACGGCATCATCCTAAATGTACATACAGTACAAATCGAGACGACGCCGACTGAACCGAGGACAGCTGCGCCCGCGCACGCTAGCTCGTCATGTGGCTAAGGGAACAGGAGGGTGGTGATCGGAGTAGCCCTGGTGGTGATCGACTGAGGACCGAGCACGCGCGAGGCGCGAGCAAGTAGTTACTGTAGGCGCGAGCGCACAGTTCGAATCAACGCGTACCTACGTACGTCGTGTAATGCGAATGTGCTCATAGGGGAGATCGATCTCAGATGTGATACGGCTGAACAATAAATCCACCCGGCTCTGCGCATGTACATTACGGATCACCGAGGATAGATGATAAACAGTGCTTTCATTTCATTAGTTGGTCTAGATCGGTCTAAAAGCATTACTGCGACGGATTTGCTAATTCTCGCTCGACCGAGAATAATTAATTCGGATTTGCTACTTCTTAGACGTCTGAGAACTTCTTAGTTCCTAGTCGCCTCTTTCACCATTCGATTTACCTCATGATTCCTGTAAAGTGGAAGTTACGCATGAGTTGCAACTAGGGTGTAACTGAGAATTTAATTAGTTACAACTAGGTTATAACTGTGAATTAGTACAAATCTTATAAGTTGTAACTAGGTTGCAACTGAAAATTAGCACAAATATTAGGATGACATCAACGACTTAGACATAAGAAGTTCTCAGGCGCCTGAGATCTAAGCACTCCCTAATTAATTTAGGGCTTAGTCAGGCCCTACTCCGTCAGATTTTTTGCTTTGCGGTTCATGCGTCCTATGAGTTGCAATTGGAACTGGTATTATTCAGTTTCAAGTTTGGTTGCAATTGAGATTTTTTAATTACATGGTGTGTTGCAAGTGGGTTAATTATGAGAAAATGACGCAAAACTACCACATTTGGGGCGGAGGCGTCACAAAACTACCAACATTGGACGAGTTGACACATAAAGAGGGTTTTGGGGGCATGGTCGTGACAGAAAGCACTAATTCTGCGTTTGCCCGCTCCTAACCCGTTTTATGATAGCTCTGGCCCACATGTTAGGTCCATGTGGCAACGTGGTTGACGGGACGGCCGTTAGGTTTGCGTTGGTTGACTCGATCTGGTTCCTAGTCCACTCTAGTCCATTCTTCACTCCCATTCGTCCTTCCCCTTCTCACGAGCTCGAGGCAGAAATGGTGATGGGAGGTGGCGGCGAACGGATGCGCCGCCGTCTTGGCGTCGATGGGAGTGAGGCCGATGATGAAGGGAACGGGGATCTTGACTAGGAAGCAGACCAGCAGACGGCACGCTTGTCATCGGAGAAAGGCTGGACGTCGGCTGGCAACTCCTCTTGCGCCGACCCGATGAGCCACTACCTGTCCACATGCGAGTAAGTTTTTGTTTTTGTGAGTTTAATGAAATTAGGGCAGATTAGACTAGGGATTCGATTGTAGGCAACCTTTTGACCCTGTAGATTTAGAAACAAAGTTGAAATATTTGTTCTTTCGAATTTAGGGAAGATACAAAGACCCGTGACCTTTATTTTCAGTTTGATGGAGCTAAATTTGTGCACAAAAGAATGTGCATAGCAGACATAAGATATCTAAATTTGCTAGCTATTATGGAGTCAGAGGGGTATGGATTGAGTGACACTCTATACTATGTTAAGAATGAAGGGGAGGGTTGAATGGGCTAGAACTTATTGACAACATTCTGAAGGTGGAAGAAATGGTTAGGAAGTATGATTTAGCAAGGAAAGTGGTGCTGACAGTGATGAAGGGCAAAAGTGTTGGAAATATGCCCTAGAGACAAATAATAATAAGGATTATTATCATATTTCGTAAAGTTTATGATTAAGTTTTATATCATGTTATAACTGTATTGAGAGGAAACGTCAATACACGTGTGATATATAAACAACCAGGGGTTCCCGTTGAAACTCTAGTCACTGGTTCATTAGTCAACAGATGATCAAGGTTTCCTGATCATGTGGCATTTATGCCAGTTGGAAATGGAGTCAACTCATTCTGAGAATGAGATGATGAACTAATACCCAACATAAACATCGTGACCCAATCATGTCACGAAGTTCAAGTTACAATGATTACAATAGACCTCATAGACTATTCCTTGGACCGTGAGACTATATCAATCACTGTCTCCCGAGAATGCTTAGATAGCATCAAACGTCACTTATGACAGAGTGATCATAAAGGTGTGTTCATGTATTCAGAGGAACCGCAGAGCCAATATATGTCAAGAGAGGTATTTTTCCATCCACGTGACAGAAAGATACTCAAGGACCCACTCGGAGAAGTTATATCCAATAGTTGCACATCGTGTGATTTGATCACAGGGATATCACTTATTGAAACGAGTAAAGTAGCATTGTTCGGTAACGAGATTGAACATTACATGGTGATGTCATTGATCAGATCTCAGGGAATGCAAGTATCGAGTGACAAAAGGAATAAGTCACGAATGTCCCGGTTAAAATGACAAAAGATCTTCCTGGAATGCATAGGGGTCACATGGCCATCCAGGTCCCTCTATCGATCATTGGTCCGGGAGTGTCCCGACCATGTCTGGAGTGTTCCTAAACCGTAGGGTATCATGCTTAAGGGCTTGATGATGCTTAGAGAGTGTTTACAGGATCGGTAGAATCACAAAAGAAGAGAAGTGAGAAAACCAGAAGGGTTTTGGTAAGTCCGGAGTGGAGGTGGAAGGTGTTCCATAGCCACGGAGATTGAATAATACGTGAATGAATGTTAAATAATGATTTAATCATTTATTCATAATTATTTAATAAAAGAGAAATCAATTTAATGGTCAAAAGGCTTAATGGGCCAATTCAGGAGGGAGAAGGGCCCATGAGGGAAAGGCAAGAGGAGAGAGGGGGCAAGGGGGTGGCCGGCTGGGCCAAGCTCCCCCCCCCCCCGCACGGGGCCCACCAGGGCCAGCTGGCCGCTGCCCCCTCCCCCCTCCTTTAGTCCCACCTCGGGACTTTGAGGGAGTTAGTACCTCCCCTTCCCCTATAAATAGTGGGGTATTTTGACCAGAAAATACACAACCAATATTCAATAAAGGTTTCCTCTCTTTTGGGGAGACCTCCAATTGATCTCTCTCTCTCTCTCTCTCTCTCCCGTGACCGTGGTCCCAAGTTCGGACTACACGAACGAGAGACATCTTCACCGGGGAGCACCGTCGCGCTGTGGGATTCGGATCCAGGAGCTCTACTTCCGCAACTGATGCTGGATCAGGGAAGTGGGAGTCATCGCCAGGCACCAGACATGTGTAACTCCCCGCGAGGTGTCACACTTGGGGCACTCAAGTTGTTGGAGCCGCGGAGCGCAAGGACTTCATCACAACCTTGAGGTCGGCTTTGGCTCGTCTACATCAACCACGCTCTCCTGAGCGTTGACAACGCTTTTCGGTCTTCAAGGGTAAGTTCGTGAAAAGCCCCTCCTGTTACTGCATTACTAATAGATAGGTCCTGGCAACATCATGGGTTCAGGGGCATAGGGTAAATTTTTATTGTTTTCATACGCGAACCCCTACAGTGGTATCAGAGCTAGATCTATGCGTAGTAATGTTAGTACGGGTAGAACACACAAGATGTAGCGTGTGGGCGTTGATCTTTTAGTTGTTACCCTCCCACGTGTACTTGTGTATACCGCAGTAATGCTTGATGAAACGGCCCCCAACCGACTTTACGCGTTCATTCGCGACACTGGTCCACGCTTGACATACGGCTTGTACCGTATAAAGTGGCTTTAGGGGATGTCTGTCTCTCTCGCATTAGTTGGTATGCCATTTACAACCGAGGGCCCTAAAAGGGGTATAGTATAGACAACTACTCGATCAGCGTTGTGGTGAAAGTTCGTAGGTAAGAACGGTTCTTGTGTGAAAGCCCATTCACCCACGTAAAACATGCAAAGATAAAGTAGAGGCGTCTAACTTTGTTTTGTAGGGGCGTTGCTTTGTGATATGGTTGTCTCTCTCGCATTAGTTGGTATGCCATTTACAACCGAGGGCCCTAAAAGGGGTATAGTATAGACAACTACTCGATTTGTGTTGTGGTGAAAGTTCGTAGGTAAGAACGGTTCTTGTGTGAAAGCCCATTCAGCCACGTAAAACATGCAAAGATAAAGTAGAGGCGTCTAACTTTGTTTTGCAGGGGCGTTGCTTCGTGATATGGTTGTGGCAAAGGTAAATTGATTACCTTATGTTACTAAGTAGTAGATAGTCACGGAGGTGACGGACTACCACGCCGGAAAGACACCGGTACCCTGGTGTCTACAGCGCCGGAACCCTGGCGCCAAAATCCGGTGACGCCAGATGGAGATCACGACGTGAAGGACCATATCACATCGCATTTACATTTAATGTTATTGTTTGTATATCTTATTGTGTGCTAGTATTAGATACTCGACGGTAGCCTAATAAGATGATCCCTATTAAAAATACCCAATGATTGTGTTCTCCCTTAGTGTGCACCACCAAGAAAGTTCTTCGGTATGACGCATGCTGTGATGATCAGGTGTCAGACATATCTATGTTTGCATACAGTGGGTGTAAGCCATGTTGCACAACTAAGGTTGAGTTGGCGAGCCTAACATGTATAGACATGGCCTCGAAACACGGATGGTCGAAAGATCAAGCGCGAGTCGCATGAATGATGTGACCGATGTTTAGCGTCCACCCTAGAACCCACATCTATGGCCGTGATGATCAGGGGAGATGTGGGGAAAGGGGGTCGTGTTATCACTAGAACCCTTCAGGGGATAGGTGTTTCTTAGTTGAGTTATTATTAACTCATTTAATTATAAACTTAGTCTAAATTCCTTTTGCAATTATAAATGTAGAAAATGGTTCTCCCTGATGCTACCTTTCCTATTGATGATTGGTTAGATGGAGAGAAGCTCAGGTTAGATGGATCAAACTTCTCTATGTGGGTTGCGCGTCTCCACGTTCTCCTTAGCGAGAATGACATGGTCGACTATATACTCAACAAGATGGATTTGGATTAGCCTAGTGACTTAGAGACCCTAGAGCAGCGGGAAGACCGCTATTTCCATCGTGAGATGTCCTCCTTCATATCAGTGATGATGCGTTTCGGGATGGAGGATGAGCTGTGGCCAGTCGTGGGTAATGTTGACCCTCATACTGTAATGCTACAGCTTAGGACACATTTCGTGGAACAAGCACGCATATGGGAACATGAGCTGATGGGAGATTTCCTCTCCATTAAGATGGAGGATAACTCTTTGCTTGATGACCACTTGGAGCGCATGCATGATGAGTACATGAGGCCAGCATACTTCCTGGACAGCTAGATGATGAGCTCTTTTGCAAATGGCGTTGTGCTGCGATCGCTGCCACCAAGCTACCACGCACATTTGTAAAATATTGAAATGCCTCGAAATTACCCAAATTAATGATATGTTCATTACTGAATGAAACCATTGTTTAAATTCAAAGTTATGTGATAATATGTGAAATTCATTCGATTTCTTGTCACATATGAATCATGCCTAAGTTCGGCAAAATAACTTAAGCACCGTGTATTACTTGAATACAAAGTGTTTGGTGAATTGTTGAAAGTAAATACATATTCAATGTATTGTGTTTTAACAAAAATGGTGATTATAATTATATGATTGTTTAAATGTGTAAAGAAGTTTACCAAAGGAAACATGAGTATGGAACTATTTGATATGATCAAAGTATTTCATCAACAAAGGGTATTAAAGTTAAATAAGAATCCAATTGCTATGATTTGATCAATAGTAATGGAATTCGACATTGTAAGAATGGCATAAAGAAAAATTGTGGAATGCAATGCGTTTGAAATGTCAAAATGCAAAGCATCACAATATTATATTTGATATCAAAGTGGGTGAATAGATGGCACCAAATAAATCATTGTAGTATAGATGTAAAAGACCATTAGTTAGAAGTAGTTAGCACTCAATTAGAATATATAGTGAACCATGTGAATTCGTGAGATCGACTCCATATCTAGTATGCATCGTCATAAAAGTTTGGGATTATTCAATATAACCAAAACAATAGCGAATAAGTCCTTGTAGAGTATTCATTAGAAATTATGAATACAATAGCCATAACTAGAACCAAAAGGAGAGCAAAACTTGTACTGCTTGGATTTTGGTGTATTCTTGAGAAAGTTTCTCATTCAGTGATATTTCTTGATTATGGAGTAAATAGTAGATAGTGAAAAACATGATGAGGATTCAAAACCCACAACAGAAAGCGTTCCTGAATGATTCTCTTCATAAAGGAAGGAATCAATGATGATGATCATTGTGTTTTCCCCACTAGTGTTTTCACTACATGAAGTAGGATTCAAAATGTAGCCCATAACTTGTATGGAGACATTTGTGAATCATTTGTCATGATTACCGGAATATGACATACCTATGAACTATTAAGGAAATAATGGTAAGCTAAAGATATGAGAAATCCCAAAGCAAAATTCCCTTGAGATTAGAAAGCAATTCGTTGCTGGATCTTACAAGTAAAGGGGTTACTTGGATTTTCCCAAATGACTACAAAGCCATAGTGGAAAAGGGGGTGAATGACAAAAGCACAATTTGTCAAGTATTGAACAAATTCAAATGAATTTGATTCAAGAGTGCTGAAAGTCTGGTGGATTTGAGACTAGTAAAGTACTAGTGTCTCATACTGAGTCTCCAAGTTTGATATTTGATCAAAGGATTTTGAAGTCATTCAAAATAGTGAGTGGATTGCAATTTTCATGAAATTGAGAGGGAGCTATGGAAGTCTTCCTAAAATAATATGTGAATGACATATTTTTGAGTGGGAGCAATGTAAGTCTCAAAATCAAATGTATCAGGAACACATTTTGAGTGGGAGCAAAATAAGTCTCAGATTCAAATATGTAAGAACATATGTTGAGTAAGAGTAGTGACTCATACCCAAATATGTTAGGAACATATTTTGAGTGGGAGCTTAAAGGAGTGATTCTTAAGTGTGTATACGACACATTAATAATGAGAGCGCAAGTACCGATAAATAAAGATTTATAGGGAGTAGAAATTGATAATAAGTATATTATGATATTATGTAGTATTCCTTGAGGGATTCTTAAAAAAAAGTTTCAGAATGGAAGTTAGTTAAGGAACTGGTCCTTGATAACTTAAATTAGGAATCGTATTAAGTTTAACATCGATGGTTGAAAGAAAGAAAAGGATGATCATCATCCACTATGTTTAGACATAGGTTCTATCTTAGAAAACCATGATGATAACTTAACATAATATATGATCCAAGAAGGAAAGTTTGAAAAGTGATTAAGTTTCAATCACGGAACGTTGAGCTAACTTTGTCCGTAGTGTCTAATAGAGAACTATAGACATGTTTTCCAAATCCATAAATGATGACATATCTTAAAGCATAAAGGGTTATGTTATAAGGGAATATGTTGGAAACTCTTGTAATATCGACTAAAGTCAAGTAGGAAGCGAGGTGAATGAAAAACATCGAAAGTTGCACAGAGTGCACTAGTGTTTCGATAATTACATTTATAATAGATAAGGGTACCATCTAAGGTGATGTATAATGTTATGGCGGTGCTAGTTTGCTTTTAACGTAGAATGATGTGTCCCAGGACACAGTGCCCATGAGAAAACCCTCGAGGTTGATCTAACGTCACTATAAGCTCCTGGAATCCGGCCTTGTTCTGCTGCCATAATGACGACACATACACAAAGATGTTATCATGTGATGATAAAGTATTAATGTCAATCAAGGTGACATTAGTAAGTTGCAAAGGATTTGGGATTGTAAAGTACATGCCCAAGACTCAACCTCTTCCATGATCAAGCATGTTCAGGGTACCGGGATATATGGTGCCAATGATTAAGAACAAATGCAACTAGTTTATTTGTACTCTAGTGCAAGTGGGATGTAACACCCTCGAATCGGCCCTATGCAAGTTTTAGCGATTCCCGCCAAACCCGCATAGAAACGATTCAAAGATGCCCATCAGGCACTTGCGTGCGGGTGGAAAACGAAGTAATATCATTACACAATAGTCCACGATGGAACCCATAGAACATATATATACAACAATGACTCCATGAGTCAAGAATACAGATATACAACACAAAGACCCAAATCACCTTAAAAACGATACAACATCCGAGTACGGATAAGATGCAAATGGGGCTAAGAGCCCTGAAGAATAACCAATGGCGTCCATAACCCTGCCCAGGCCGAGCCGGAAGGGTAACCCTGCTAACGATGTCGAACTTATACCTGCTAAAACAAAAGGGGTGCCGACAAAGGGAAAAGGAAAAAGAGAGCGGTCAGTACTGAGGCCAGTACATGGCGAGTCTAGAATTCGGCGGCTCTCACCTACATAGGTATGGTGGACTGAAGCGGCAACAAAGCATACACTAAACAACCTATAGAGACTCGATACACTATCGGCTATTAGAGAGGGATAATAAAGACCTATTCGAAACCAACCTGATACTAACACCAAGCATACCCATCCTGATATTTCCCCCTCGAGACGAAACGAGGAAGTCATGCCAAGGAAACTCACACAGGGGTTGGAAGTTTTGTTCATTCTTTACATGGTGGTTATTCCAACTTACTAGTCATATTATAACAACAATTCTTTAGTTATAGTTGTCTATGATCGAGAAACTATGCTCCAAGTCGTCCATAACCGCAGACACGGATTTTCGAAAAGATTAAACCCTGCAGGGGTGCACCAAAGTATCCACACATACTTCGACCCTTGTTGTCAGATCTGAATATGAGCAAGATCCTGAACATACACACAACGGTCTGCGACGAGGCCTCGGACACGACGTTTCCCAGACCGAAAGCAAGTACATGGGGGCCACCCCACTAAGCTATTCGCAACGAAGTCGACCGGCTCCGAGATGGACCCAAGGTTTGTGTCAATGGCTGTAACCCGAAAGTGTGGGCGAGCGAGGCGTGACCGTGTACCGCGGCGGGGTCCTAGCATGTCAGACGGGACAGCGGGATGGGGTGGATGTGGGTGTGCAGTGCTTGGGTGGTGGGGCCAAGGGGTGGAGGGAGATTGCTCACGCGTTTGTTAGGTGGTGCTTGGCGGCATCTAGGTGGTGTTGGTACAGGGACGAGGTCATGTGTTGGTTTAGGTTAGGGTTAGGTTAGCTAGGGTTTGACCAGTTTGGGCCGGGTAGTAGGCAGGTTGGCCTGGTTGGGCCTCTAGCCTGACCGGTTGGACTGCCTCCCGGGGGTTTTATATAAACTATTTTATTATATATATATCTGTTCTCTTTTATTTTAAAGACCTTTTGTAAATAATTTTTAGACAAAATAAAATATCCGGAAGAGACCGAGGTTTGATTTGAAATAAAGACGGGGGATATTTAGAAAACAAAGATAGCTTTTATACGATAGTTTTAGGCAAACATATGCATGAGGATGATGATGCTCAAATGCAATGTGGCATGATGTCATGAGCATGCTATCATGATGATACACAAAGATATAAACAACATGTGATTTTCTAGTAGTGGTTTTACCCGGGGTGCTACAATTCAACACCACTAACAATGGATCTCACCCTCGAGATCCGCCTCATGGTACGGGGAAGAAGGCCGCCGGTCTAATTCTTTTCGCTTCGTGTAGATCCTCGCGACAGCACTAACGAAGATCATTGCTCCATTTTAATTCGGCAAGACCACCAACAAGGGGTTGTTGTTCACGTTCGACGAGAGAACACTCCGGAGAAACAAAAAATGAAGGTAGATATCTCAAAAGATAATGCCACCTCTAACTTCTGTGGGATGAGTAAAATCGCATTGATCCACCATTCAATGCACAAAAGCGAATGATAAGAGTAGTGGTATGGTAGCTACTCCATCCTGCACTGAAAGCATTACTCTGTACATGAACAAGAGAATCGTACAACCAACTCTCAAAATTCAGACTGAAGATCTTTATAAGCGATGTTCGAAAACAAAGAAGTGATGCAGTCTCTTCACCAGATCTAGAGTGGATGATATCAGCGCGTTGGAAACGCTGGAAGATACAAATAAAATCATACGAAAAGACACCATGATTGGGTTTCACGATGGTTCCATTGGCATGAACAACACATGCTCAAGGTATACTCCAACTTCACCAATGCTCATCCTTCTCATATGTTTTTCATTGATACAAATATCCATCAAGGGGCACATATAGATAAAGAGTTCAAGGACAAAAATATTGGATGAAGGGTACAAAAAACGAGATGCACATTTGATGATTGTAGATCCACTATTACAAAAGGAAGGAAGTGAAACTTTGAAGGTACGACGGAAACCCAACCACGGGAAATCCTAGACTCGAAGAAAAGATAAGAGTAGATTCAAAACACTTAGAGGTAAGAGGAGAATAGCATAGGGGTAAGGAGTAAAAACAGACCTAATCAGATCTATCCAACCGATTTTGCAAAAATAGTTTTGACACTCTACATCATCCATTAGCTAGGTTATCCTATAGGCTGGACTAGTGGGGTATCGCAACTATTGGGCTCTGATACCACGTAACACCCTCGCATCGGCCCTATGCAAGTTTCAGTGATTCCTGCCAAATCCACATAGAAACAATTCAAAGATGCCCACCAGGCACTTGTGTGCGGGTGGAAACAAAGTAATATCATTACACAATAGTCCACGATGGAACCCATAGAACATATATATACAACAACGACTCCATGAGTCAAGAATACAAATATACAACACAAAGACCCAAATCACCTTAAAAACGATACAACATCCGAGTACGGATAAGATGCAAATGGGGCTAAGAGCCTTGAAGAATAACCAATGGCGTCCATAACCTTGCCTAGGCCGAGCCGGAAGGGTAACCCTGCTAACGACGTCGAACTTATTCATGCTAAAACAAAAGGGGTGCCGACAAAGGGCAAAGGAAAAAGAGAGCGGTCAGTACTGAGGCCAGTACACGACGAGTCTAGAATTCGGCGACTCTCGCCTACATAGGTATGGTGGACTGAAGCGGCAACAAAGCATGCACTAAACAACCTATAGAGACTCGATACACTGTCGGCTATTAGAGAGGGATAAGAAAGACCTATTCGGAACCAAACTGATACTAACACCAAGCATATCCATCCTGGTATTTCCCCCTCGAGGACCAAACGAGGAAGTCATGCCAAGGAAACTCACACAGGGGTTGGCACTTTTATACATTATTTACATGGTGGTTATTCCAACTTACTAGTCATATTAGATACAAGTCATATTATAATAGCATTTCTTTAGTTATAGTTGTCTATGATCAAGAAACTGTGCTCCAAGTCATTGATACATTGCAAATGTATCTATAATTTTTGATGTTCCATGCTTGGTTTTATCCACTTTCTTGTGTTTTGTTCCAACTTTGGAGTACTTTTCATATGATTTCTTGGACTAACCTATTAACAAGAGCCATAGTGCTAGCTGCCTGTTTTCTGCTGTTTTTGGTTCTAGGAAAGTCAGAAAATGAATATTTTCGGAATTGGACGGGACAAAAGCCAAAGTGCCTATTTTTCCAGATGTCATCAAGTGCTAGAATACGAGACGGAGAGGGGCCAGAGGGCGGCCACACCACCTGGCCGCGCGGCCAGGCTTGACCCGCGCCAGGGGGTGGTGTGGTGGCCCCTGGCACCCCCTCGGCCTCCCCTTCCACTATAAGATGCCCTCGGGACGTAAACCCTAAGTACCCAATCAAAAATCCATGAAAGAGTCTATAGCCGCCGTCATCTCCATCCCTAGATCGGGAGGGATCTGAAGCTCTTCCCGGCACCCTGCCGGAGAGGGGATTTCACCCCGAAGGCCTTCTTCATCACCATGCAAGCCTCCGGTGTGATGCGTGAGTAGTTCATCCTTGGACTACGGATCCATGTAGTAGCTAGATGGCTGGTTCTCCTCCTTTGTGCTTTCATGTCTAGATCTTGTGAGCTCCGTTCATGATCAAGATCATCTATTTGTAATTCTGCATGTTGTGTTTGTGGGGATCCGATGGATATTGAGATGCTATTTCAGATTGATTATTGATTCTATCATGTCTTTGTTATTTGTGATCTTGCATGCTTTCCATTGTTAGTAGCTATCTTGACCAAGTAGATGCTAGCAACTCCAAGAGTTAGTATTTATGCTCGATAGTGGGTTCATGCCTCTGGTAATCTGCGGAAGTGACATAAATCTCTAAGGTACTAGATGTGCTATTGCTACTAGGGAGAAAACAACAATCCTTTGTTCATAGAACAATCGTATTGTTTACTTTACACGCAGTTCGTAAAGCAATAATCTGTTGCTTGCAACTTAATACTAGAGGGGGTTCGGATGATAACCTGAAGGTGGATTATTAGTCATAGATGCAGTTGGATGGCGGTCTATGTATAATGTTGTAATGCCCAATCAAGTCTCAAAGGAGTCAAGATGATTAGTATATGCATGTATTGCTTTCTCTATGTTTGTCAATTGCCCCGCTGTAATTTTTTCACCCAGCATGTTATCTATCTAAGGAGAGCCACCTCTAGTAAACTATGGATCCCGGTCCTTGTCTTTTACATACAATCTATAAACTGTTTACTACTTTGTGTTTACTTTCTGCAAATATTTACTTCTTTCCATTCGATACGTTTAATCCTTTGTTTTCCGCAAAACACGGTGAGATTGACAACCTCATCGCAAGTTGGGGACAAAGTTCTGTGGTTGTGTTGTGCAGGTTTCCACGTTGCTACTAGCACCGATAGTGCGCCCTGCCAAAGCTCAGCTAGTAACACCTTTGGGGTGTTTCCTTGCTCCTACTAGTTCGATTAAACCTTGGTTTCATAACTGAGGGAAACTTGCTGTTGTGCTCATCATACCTTCGTCTTGGGGTTCCCAACGAGCTCTACATCATCATCGCTCCAGCATTTTCCTGGGCGCCATTATAGAGCCATCAGTCGTCCATAACCGCGAACACGGCTTTTCGAAAAGATTAAACCCTGCAGGGGTGCACCAAAGTATCCACACGCACTTCGACCCTTGTTGTCAGATCCGAATATGAGCAAGATCCTGAACATAGACCCAACAGTATGTGACGGGGCCTCGGTCACGATGTTTCCCAGACCCAAAGCAAGTACAAGGGGGCCACCCCACTAAGCTACCTACAATGAAGTCGGCCGGCTCCGAGATGAATGTAGGGTTTGTGTCAATGGCTATAAACGACTGGGAACCTGAAAGTGTGACTGGGCTTGTCGATACCGCAAAAACATTCCACGTTCCTAAACAGTACAGGTGCTCCACGTACAATCATAATTAAAGCACTAAAGCATGGCATAAGTACAGGATAGTAATAAAGCCCCAAACTACTTTGTGGCCCCCAGCATAGTACTTTGAAATCAGGTAGTAAGCCGATGGGGTGCCCACACACCCACATGTGGTTAGCACGCTCGATCTTGGAACAGGTGTCAAGAACTCGGGTCCTAGGTGGACACAAGTGGGCGGTTAAAAACCAAATATTGACTATTACCCACCATTAAGTATCTCCACCATTAAGCTTGTGCCCACCTTCCATCAACGGTGGAAAGACAACGACGCGAAGCAGCAATTGAGCAAGCAACTACGACTCGCAAGGACGACTATCTATCAAACAATAGGCAATAGGATGTGTCCAAGGAAATATAGAGGCTGCAAGGAATATAAATGGTGCACGAAAACTAAAGCATCGCAACACAGATAACAATAGATCAACATGAGGAAATAAAGACTATAAAAGAAAAATAGGTAGAAAGGGGGAGAATGCTGGCCTAGGAAACACTGCCGAAGGTACATTATCTGAAGAACTTGTCGATACTCGCATCCACTCAATGGCCTAATCCGTGAAGAAGCAAAGCACTAAAAGAAACACCAGATGCACTATTTAATACTACGACGAAAGATCCAGCATGATGTATGTATGATGCATGCCATGGCAAAGATGCGGTGCAATTAGGCAATATCAAGCGGAACCGGGGTCCCGACAATTAATTAAGAGGTTCATGTTGTTTAGATACCCCACAATTTAAAGGTTGTCTTAACAAGGCAAAACATGGCATCGGCTCGCTACACAGATTTAAACATAGCTAATATAAGACTAGAAAAGCTCACATATGGTCTCAATATTTAATTTAGGTGAATCAGCATAATGCCACCCCAACCCACATGATATGTATGCAAGCATGTCCAATTTAATATGCAACAAGTTATATGTCATTCATAAAATAGGGTCTCGGAAAAGGGGTTCACACATTAGGGTTCGACGGACTTGGTTCCGAGGGTTCGGGTTCGACCGGTTCGATCTTCGGACTCCAGGATCGGTATTCGGATCCAGGGTCTTCGAGTCTGGGAAGGAGCACTTGTGTGGCATCGCCTTTAGGTTCCGAGAAGGAGATCTTGGTGTGCCGAGGGTTTTGTCTTTGAATCCGGGATCGGGGTCTTTGAGTTTGGTCTTCGTATCTGTGTAGGAGTGCTTTATGATCCATGAGGGAGTTCTTCTTGGTGATTCTTGTCTGATTTGTTGGGCACGCCCGAGGAAGATCATGCCGATACGAAATGGTCTTGGCAAGGCGTTGGTCTTCAGGGGCAACGCACAATCTAGAGCGGGGCACTGCACGGTCTAGAGCGGACCTTGGATAGCAACTTACAGCACTGATACTAGCAGTGGCACGACACCATGAATACATTAGCATCGGTATTGATTTTGTAGCACCATCCTCATATTTGCAGCAGCTGTCGCTTAAAGACACATGGTGAAGGTACCTGGTGTTGGAAGGAAACTGAACATGGCTGCTGGAGGCATGCTCATGAGGGGAATGGAGGAAAACACAGGTACAAGAACATGGACGACGACCTTGATGGAGAATGTGGCCTATCTATCAAGTGTAGGCGCGTGGGGGCCACCACGGTCGTGCTTGCGGGGCAGGAGGAGAGGAACCTGACGAACCTGCAGGGTGCGGGCGTCGACGGCTCGTGCATGCGAGGCTAAGATGACCAGGGACGGGCTAGATGCAACGACGCCATGGAGGGGATGAGGATCTCGTGCAGAGGCCGATGGCGGGTGACCGAAGAAGGAGCGGCGGCATGGGTGCGGGGAGGCGTCGAGGAAGGGGTTGCAGGACGGTGGTGTCCCTCGCGGTTGTGCGATGTTGGGGCATGCTTGAGGGGAGGGCAGTCATGGCTAGGAAGGTGGCTGACGATGCTTGAAGGAGATGGGGCGGCAGCGTGGTGCTTGGGGAGGAAGGAGAGGTCCTGATAGGGAGAGGCGTGCGATAGCAAACACACGGAGAGGAAGAGCCGAGCGGAGGCGGCGAGGAGCTCGGCTTGAGATGGAGGGGGAGCTCGGGCGGTGGTGGTCTCGATGGGGTTCGGAAGAGACGAGAGAGAGGGAAATGCGATGGGTGGGGGTTCGCGTCGCTCATGACAGGAGTAGGTGGGGCCATGGAGAGCGGTGGGTGGTTTTCGTGCGGGAGCGAGGAGAGCGAGGCGTGACCATGTACCGGGGCGGGGTCCTAGCATGTCAGACGGGGCAGCGGGGTAGGGTGGATGTGGGTGTGCAGCGCTGGGGTGGTGGGGCCAAGGGAGCGAGGGAGATTGCTCGCGCGTGTGTTTGGTGGTGCTTGGCGGCGGCTAGGTGGTGTTGGTACATGGACATGGTTAGGTGTTGCTTTAGGTTAGGGTTAGGTTAGCTAGGGTTTGACCAGTTTGGGCCCGGTAGTAGGCAGTTTGGCCTGGTTGGGCCTCTGGCCTAACCGGCTGGACTGCCTCCCCGAGGGTTTTATAAAAACTGTTTTATTATATATATTTGTTCTCTTTTATTTTAAAGACCTTTTGTAAATATTTTTTAGACAAAACAAAATATCTGGAAGAGACCGAGGTTTGATTTGAAATAAAGATGGGGGTTATTTAGAAAACAATGATTGGCTTTTATAAGATAGTTTTATGAAAACATATGCATGAGGATGATGATGCACAAATAGAATGTGGCATGATGACATGAGCATGCTATCATGATGATACACAAAGATATAAACAACATGCGATTTTCTAGTAGTGGTTTTACCCGAGGTGCTACATGGGAGACTGTTGGAAATATACCCTAGAGACAAATAATAATAAGGATTATTATCATATTTCATAAATTTTATGATTAAGTTTTATATCATGCTATAACTGTATTAGGAGGAAACGTCAATACACGTGTGATATATAAACAACCAGGGGTTCCTGGTGAAACTCTAGTTACTGGTTCATTGGTTAACAGATGATCAAGGTTTCCTGATCATTTGGAATTTATGCCAGTTGCAAATGGAGTCAACTCATTCCGAGAATGATATGATGAACCAATACCCAACCTAAACATCGTGACCCGATCATGTCACGAATTTCAAGTTATGATGATTAGAATAGACCTCGTAGACTGATACATTGCAAATGTATCTATAATTTTTGATGTTCCATGCTTGGTTTTATCCACTTTCTTGTGTTTTGTTCCAACTTTGGAGTACTTTTCATATGATTTCTTAGACTAACCTATTAACAAGAGCCACAGTACCAGCTGCCTGTTTTCTGCTGTTTTTGGTTCCAGGAAAGTGAGAAAATGAATATTCTCGGAATTGGACGGGACAAAAGCCAAAGTGCCTATTTTTCCGGAAGTCATCAAGTGCCAGAATGCGAGACGGAGAAGGGCCAGAGGCCGGCCACACCACCTGGCCGCGTGGCCAGGCTGGGCCCGCGCCAGGGGGTGGTGTGGTGGCCCCTGGCACCCCCTCGGCCTCCCCTTCCGCCTATAAGATGCCCTCGGGACGAAAACCCTAAGCACCCGATCAAAAATCCACGAAAGAGTCTGTAGCCGCCGTCATCTCCATCCCTAGATCGGGAGGGATCTGAAGCTCTTCCCGGCACCTTGCCGGAGAGGGGAATTCACCCTGGAGGCCTTCTTCATCACCATGCAAGCCTCCGGTGTGATGCGTGAGTAGTTCATCCTTGGACTACGGATCCATGTAGTAGCTAGATGGCTGGTTCTCCTCCTTTGTGCTTTCATGTTTAGATCTTGTGAGCTCCGTTCATGATCAAGATCATCTATTTGTAATTCTGCATGTTGTGTTTGTGAGGATCCAATGGATATTGAGATGCTATTTCAGATTGATTATTGATTCTATCATGTCTATGTTATTTGAGATCTTGCATGCTTTCCATTGTTAGTAGCTATCTTGGCCAAGTAGATGCTAGCAACTCCAAAGTTAGTATTTATGCTCGATAGTGGGTTCATGCCTCCGGTAATCTGGAGAAGTGACAGAAATCTCTAAGGTACTAGATGTGTTGTTGCTACTATGGAGAAAACAACAATCCTTTGTTTATAGAACAATCATATTGTTTACTTTACACGCAGTTCGTAAAGCAATAATCTGTTGCTTGCAACTTAATACTGGAGGGGGTTCGGATGATAACCTGAAGGTGGATTATTAGTCATAGATGTAGTTAGATGGCTGTCTATGTATAATGTTGTAATGCCCAATCAAGTCTCAGAGGAGTCAAGATGATTAGTATATGCATGTATTGCTTACTCGGCGTTTGTCAATTGCCCCGCTATAATTTGTTCACCCAGCATGTTATCTATCTAAGGAGAGCCACCTCTAGTGAACTATGGATCCCCGTCCTTTTTATTTTACATACAATCTACAATCTTTTACTGCTTTGTGTTTACTTTCTGCAAACTTTTACTTCTTTCTATTCGATACGTTTAATCCTTTGTTTTCTGCAAAACACGGTGAGATTGACAACCTCATCGCAAGTTGGGGACAAAGTTCTGTGGTTGTGTTGTGCAGGTCTCCACGTTGCTACTAGCACCGGTAGTGCGCCCTGCCAAAGCTCAGCTAGTAACACCTTTGGGGTGTTTCCTTGCTCCTACTGGTTCGATTAAACCTTGGTTTCATAACTTTGGGAAAACTTACTGCTGTGCTCATCATACCTTCCTCTTGGCGTTCCCAACAAGCTCTACGTCGAAAGTCGAGCGCATCAAGATCTTTTCTGGCGCCGTTGCCGGGGAGTCAAGGACATCTTCACAAGGGGAGTCCCTCATAACCAATCTCTTTACTCTGTTGTTTTTGTTTTTCTTAGTTTTATTTTTTGCTTTGTTTGCTTGTTTCTTTATCAAAAACACAAAAAATTAGTTTTACAAGTTTGCTTTCTTATTTGAAAAACACAAAAAAATTAGATCCTATCCTAAGTTGTCACTATGTCTAGCCTTGCTCCAATCACTATGTCACCCGAGGATATGATTTTAACTTTTAAACAAGGAATTGAGGAAAGTTTTAAGAAAGCTTGGTCTAGAATCTCCGATCTACATGAAAAAACTGAGTCTAAAATGACTCAAAGCTTGTTCCTTAGCAGTTTTTACCTTGGAATTGCTCTTTTCTATAGATATGCTTTAGATGCTGTTGTGGGAGGAGATTTCCTCCATTGTAATGAGGATGATGCTATTAATGCTATAAATAAATTGATCCTCACTTACAACTTGCCTAGCCAAACTGATACTTCTTTCGTAAAAATATTTGCTAGGTTGGACACTCTTGAGTCTAGCATTACTAGATTAGAGAGTTGCTATAATACGCTTAGGGAGCATCATGATTATGTTCCAAAAAACTCTGAACCATCAAAGTGGTTCCCTATAGTAAAGATTGAGATGAACACTGAAACTTTTCAAGCTCGCTGTGATATCATGTCTGAATTTTGCCTTATGCCCAAAGATATTTATAAATCTCTGAATACTTGGGGGCTCATTGAAGGAGGAAAATAAATATCTATCACTAATAATACTACCATATTGCCTCTTGAAATAGCTGAAGGAGTGTTTACAAAGATCCTTGGGAAAACGATTTATATTGATTATCTTGTTATTGAATGTGAAGGAAAAGGACAAATTACACTTGGAAGGTCCCTATTAGAACTCCTTGGAGCAATAACAAATGTGGGAAAGGGGACCATGCACCTTTCTTATCCACCAAACAATCATATTTTCCCCAAGGTTAAGAATAAAAGTAAGAGAGGTAAGGGCAAGAAAGTTGGTTTTAATGCTTCTTGATTTGAGAACACTTGATTCTTTCTTTGCTTCTTATGCCTAACTTAAAGGCGTTAAAGAAAAGTACTTATTGGAAGATAACCCAAAAGTTTTAGATGAGTCTTGGAAGTTATTACCTCTGTAATAACCGCTCCTTATCCTTTTTATTTTCTTTTTGTGCCAAGAATAACCTCTAATGAGAGAGAAGTAATGATTGGGAAAATTGCTGTCCCGAAACAGATTTTTGTGCTTCACCGTAAAAATTCGTGAGAGAGCTCTATATGTCTTATTGAGTTGTAAGTTTTTGTGCTTCTGCCCCAGGTTGTTCTCTAACTTTCGTTAGTTCAATACTTTTCTATTTGAGCAACAGAAGGTCTTCGAAAAAATTCGTCTTACCTGATGGTCTGTTTTGACAGATTTCTGCCATTTTCTGCATTTGCTTCTTGTGGGTTCCTTTTTGAGTTCTTTTGGGGAATTGAGCTTTTCGAGGGAAGTACTACAGTATCTAGTGTTCTAATGGAAGTTTATTTGGTGTTAGAACTTAACATTAAGACTTTTTTATCTTGAGTGCACTAATGTTGCTAATAAAGATTGTGTGAAGTTTTGTATGAAGGAAAATTTTCAGGTGTATGGAAGGAATGAGTAATGAGATCAAGGATGGACTAAAGCTCAAGCTTGGGGATGCCATGCGTGTCACCCCAAGAAATATCCAAGAAGTACAAGCGTCAAAGCTTGGGGATGCCCAGGGCATCCCCTTCTTCATCAATAAAAATCGCAGGTTTCTTCCAAATGCTTCATTTTTATTGTTTCATGCGCAGTTGTGTTTTTCTTGGAGCGTCTTCTTTCTCGTTTTCGTTTTGGTTTTTAGTTTGCTTGGTTTGCTTAGTTTTCTTAATAAATTGGTTGGACCCCCTCTTTCATACTTTGGTTTGCAAATAGTTTGGTTTGGTTTGGAAAAGAGTAGGAAAGTTCATGCTTATGTGGTAAAAAGAGCTCGTTTTTGACTGTGGCCTATGCTTTGTCATGCCATGCTTGATATTGTTTTGGCTTTATGCTTAGTATTCTTTGCTGTAGCATGACTTGTTATAAACAATTGAGATTGCTTAATGTGCGTCGGATGAATCATGCGCTGTTTTAGCATATTAAAGCATAGTATAGTGGTATTCTCCTTTGATGCTTTATTTGGGTTGACTTCGCACATGCTCACACCATGTTATGACTATCTCAAGTCACCATAGCCTGTATGACCCTTTAGTTGTCAACTTATAGTATCACCTTATGCTTTGATCAATGATGTTTTGTCGCTCTGCGTGATTATGACCATTATTGCTCTCTTAGTTTGTCGCTCCCAGTCTTTTTCTAGCCTCCACAACAAAGTATGAGTTCCACTCATGCATCCAACTCCCTAAACCAAGTTTTTCCAAAGAGTCCACCATACCTACCTACTAGCTTATGCTATTCCAAGTATATTCATGCTTTTGTTTACCTTCCTCTTGTTATGAGAAAACTAGTGATTAAAGCTCTCACGAACTTGATGGCACACTTTACTTTTTGCCTCTAATAAACTTGAACCATTGGGTCCTTCTTTGATGCATATATGCTTGCATTTTATAAGTTGAAATTAGCAGAACCATGTACCATGGGGAACGCTTTCAACATTGCACTTGTACTTTGTACCCCATTGATATCATGTTCTTTTGTTTACGGATCCCGACGGTGTGAAATAAAAGTGGAACTTGTAAGATCATGGAGTTTGTATGTGTGTTAGAGAAATGCCTGGGCCGCTAGCCTAAGCCATGCCTAATCATGGTGGAAACTTGCAGCATCACCATAATGAGCACCCTATGAAACATCCTCAATAAAAACCTATGCAAATAGCAAATAAAAAGATCGCTGAGATGCTCATTGTCTGCTTGCCTTGTCATTTTGATTATGGGAAAGCTCCCGTATCATGTGCAAGGGGTACCCCGTTGGCGGTTCTTAATGATACACATATACTTACAATGACAAGAGCTTACTCGTGACTGAAGTTGAGTAGCATGAGGATCGGTCCTCGTAAGTAAGGGGCATGAGATTTCTGTTTATAACTTGTCAAGCATATCCTCTTAGTTGTGTCACTTTAACCTTAATACCCTTCAAGATGCTTATGATAGGGGCAATGAGAGCTGAAAGCTATAAGTACCATAATTTTTGGAAGCTCTTTATGGGACTTGAATCCCTACTTCCTTTTACAAAGGCTTTTTTTCCACCATTATATTGAGTCTCCACCTTCTATCTTTATGCACCTACTTTGAGAGCATAGTGGCCATTCTTAGTTCTATGTGCATTGTCCCAAGACTAGTTGATTGATGCATAACTTGTTATTGCTTGTTTTTAACTATTGTATCTAGTAACTCTTATGAACTTTGAAGGTGTCCTATGCATTTATATTTGCTACTCTATTGAGGGACAAGTTGAATACTATTATGCTATGTTTTCTTTATGTGAAACAAACAAACGTCTTGCAAAGCATTGTTATTCATGAATCTTTTGTTTGTGCCTTTTCATGTTGCATCATAGTTTCTTTGCTTATTGCTAGAACTTTGTCTTTCATGTTATGATTGAAGTACTATGATCCCAGCTTTGAATGTTTTGCAAATGCTTTGATTTGATGGTGCATGTCACCTTAAAAATTATTATTTCTTTTTATCACTTACCTACTCGAGGACGAGCAGGAGTTAAGCTTGGGGATGTTGATACATTGCAAATGTATCTATAATTTTTGATGTTCCATGCTTGGTTTTATCCACTTTGTTGTGTTTTGTTCCAACTTTGGAGTACTTTTCATATGATTTCTTGGACTAACCTATTAACAAGAGCCAAAGTGCCAGCTGCCAGTTTTCTGCTGTTTTTTGTTCCAGGAAAGTCAGAAAATGAATATTCTTGGAATTGGACAGGACAAAAGCCAAAATGCCTATTTTTTCGGAAGCGATCAAGTGCCATAATACGAGACGAAGAAGGGCCAGGGAGCCACCACACCACCTAGCCGCGCGGCCAGGCCTGGCCCGTGCCAGGGGGTGGTGTGGCCGCTCCCTGCACCCCCTCGTCCTCTCCTTCCGCCTATATATTTCCCTCGGGACGAAAACCCTAAGTACCCGATCAAAAATCCATGAAAGAGTCTGTAGCCGCCGTCATCTCTATCCCTAGATCGGGAGGGATCTGAAGCTCTTCCGACACCCTACCGGAGAGGGGAATTCACCCTGGAGGCCTTCTTCATCACCATGCAAGCCTCCGGTGTGATGCGTGAGTAGTTCATCCTTGGACTCGGATCCATGTAGTAGCTAGATGTCTGGTTCTCCTCCTTTGTGCTTTCATGTTTAGATCTTGTGGGCTCCGTTCATGATCAATATCATCTATTTGTAATTCTGCATGTTGTGTTTGTGGGGATCCAATGGATATTGAGATGCTATTTCAGATTGATTATTGATTCTATCATGTCTTTGTTATTTGTGATCTTGCATGCTTTCCGTTGTTAGTAGCTATCTTGGCCAAGTAGATTCTAGCAACTCCAAGAGTTAGTATTTATGCACGATAGTGGGTTCATGCCTCTGGTAATCTAGGGAAGTGACAGAAATCTCTAAGGTACTAGATGTGCTGTTGCTACTAGGGATAAAACAACAATCCTTTGTTCATAAAACAATCGTATTGTTTACTTTACACGTAGTTCGTAAAGCAATAATCTGTTGCTTGCAACTTAATACTGGAGGGGGTTCGGATGATAACCTGAAGGTGGATTATTAGTCATAGATGCAGTTGGATGGCGGTCTATGTATAATGTTGTAATGCCCAATCAAGTCTTAGGAGTCAAGATGATTAGTATATGCATGTATTGCTTTCTCGGTGTTTGTCAATTGCCCCGCTGTAATTTGTTCACCCAGCATGTTATCTATCTAAGGAGAGCCACCTCTAGTGAACTATGGATCCCGGTCCTTTTTCTTTTACATACAATCTACAATCTTTTACTGCTTTGTGTTTACTTTCTGCAAACTTTTACTTCTATCCATTCGATACGTTTAATCCTTTGTTTTCCGCAAAACACGGTGAGATTGACAACCTCATCGCAAGTTGGGGACAAAGTTCTGTGGTTGTGTTGTGCAGGTCTCCACGTTGCTACTAGCACCGGTAGTGCGCCCTGCCAAAGCTCAGCTAGTAACACCTTTGGGGTGTTTCCTTGCTCCTACTGGTTTGATTAAACCTTGGTTTCATAACTGAGGGAAATCTTACTGCTGTCCTCATCATACCTTCCTCTTGGGGTTCCCAACGAGCTCTACGTCGAAAGTCGAGCGCATCATAGACTATTCCTTAGACCGTAAGACTATATCAATCACTGTCTCCCGAGAATGCTTAGATAACATCAAACGTCACTTATGATAGAGTGAGCATAAAGGTGTGTTCGGGTATTCGGAGGAACCGTAGAGGCAATATATATCAAGAGCGGGATTTGTCCGTCCACGTGACGAAAAGATACTCAAGGGCCCACTCGAAGAAGTTATATCCAATAGCTGTGCAGCATGTGATTTGATCATAGGGATATCACTTGTCAAAATGAGTCAAGTAGCATTGTTCGGTAACGAGATTGAACATGACATGGTGATGTCATTGATTAGATCTTGGGCAATGCTAGTATTGAGATACAAAAGGAATATGACACGACTGTCCTAGTTCAAACAATAAAAGATCTTCGTGGAATGCATAGGGGTCACATGGCCGTCTAGGTCCCTCTGTCGATCATTGGTCCGAGAGTGTCCCGACCATGTCTGGAGTGTTCACAAACTTAGGGTATCACACTTAAGGGCGTGATGATGCTTAGAGAGTATTTACATAATCGGTAGAATCACCTAAGAAGAGAAGAGAGAAAACCGGAAGGGTTTCGGTAAGTCTGGAGGATGTCCGGAATGGAGGTGAAAGGTGTTCCATAGCCACGGAGATTGAATAATATGTGAATGAATGTTAAATAATGATTTAGTCATTTATTCATAATTATTTAATAAAAGAGAAATCAATTTAATGGTCAAAAGGCTTAATGGGCCAATTCCGGAGGGAGAAGGGCCCATGAGGGAAAGGCAAGAGGAGAGAGGAGGCAAGGGGGTGGTCGGCTAGGCCAAGCCCCCCTGCACGGGGCCCACTAGGGCCGGCTGGCGGCTGGCGGCTGCCCCCCTCTCCCCCTCCTTTAGTCCCACCCCGGGACTTTGAGGGAGGTAGTACCTCCCCTTCCCCTATAAATAGTGTGGTATTTTGACCAGAAAATACACTACCAATATTCAATAAAGGTTTCATCTCTTTTGGGGAGACCTCCAATTGATATTTATCTCTCTCTCTCTCCCGTGACCGTGGTCCCAAGTTCGGACTACGTGAACGGGAGACATCTTCACCATGGAGCACCGTCGCGCTGCGGGATTCGGATCCAGGAGCTCTACTTCCGGAACTGTTGCTGGATCGGGGAAGCGAGAGTCATCGCCAGGCACCGAACATGTGTAACTCCCCGCGAGGTGTCACACTTGGGGCACTCAAGTCGTTGGAGCCACAGGAGCGCAAGGACTTCATCACGACCTGGCTCGTCTACATCAACCACGCTCTCCTGAGCATTGAAAACGCTTTTCGGTCTTCAAGGGTAAGTTCGCAAAAAGCCCCTCCCATTACTGCATTACTAATAGATAGGTCCTGGCAACATCATGGGTTCATGGGCGTAGGGTAAAATTTTATTGTTTTCATACGCGAACCCTACAAAAAGAGCACAGACAATTGTGTTGTCCCCATTGAAGAAGAAAAGTGGAGTTCACATTGTTCTTGATCCAGAGGAGGAGGCTATTCCTTATACTCAAAATAGTGCGTAATGTCAGAATGTACACACAGTATGATGAGCACATTTCAGTCTAGTTTCTGACTCAAGAGAGTGTGCAATGTGACAACCAACAGAGAGAATTTGATAGGGAAGAAGAGGAGGCACCATCTGATGATAACTGGGCTTATGCATGCTAATATAACATAGAAGAATCTGAAGAAAGAACAAGGCAAGAAGATGAGGAGCTAAGGAAGGAAATAGTTGAGATGAGGAGGAAGAATGATCCACTAACCCACCTTTGAGGGTCAGATAGATGTAGAAGATATATTTGACATTGAAGAGGATCCAATAGTGGTGGCACTAGAAATTCCTTTGAAGAAGAGAGTGAAAAGGCCAGGACCAACAGTCTGATCACACTCACAGGTACACAAGGAAAAATAACACAATGGGTTCCTTCTGATGATGAGGGAGAGCAAGGTTTTCTGAAGTCAGATGATGATGATGGCTATGAGCCAGCTCCATTCATACAGCCTAAAGGAAGGAAGAGCAGACCTAAGAAAGCAAAGGAGAGAGTTTGGTATGATGAGACTAGGGAGAATCCAGAGCAACTATTGATGATCAGGCTTTGTTTCAGAGATTTGTATTAGTGTAGAGAAGCACTTACCAGTCTACACATAGTGCAGGTTAGGAACTACCATTTTCACAGGAACACTCCAAAGAGTATTATAGTTTGGTGAAAGGAGAAGGAAAAGTTTGGCTGTGAGTTTTACATGACTACATCACAAATTGGTAATGAGAAAACCTTTTGCATCAAGAAAATGGTGTTGGAACACACATGCCCAACTGAGCCATCAAACAGCAGGGTTAACTCCAAGTGGTTGAGCAATGCATATGTGGATAATTTCAGACCAGACATTAATACTTGCATCACTACATTACAAGACAGAGCCAAGATATATTTTGGAGTTGAGGTGCCCAAGATTATGGCCTACATGGCTAGGACAAAAGCTAGAAACATAGTACTTGGAGATCACAAGAAGCAGTATTACAGGCTTAGGGATTACCTACAGACTATCATAGACATAAATCTAGGATCTAGGTGCATTGTCACAACTGTCACTAGACTAACTGATGAATAAAAGGAGGCAATGAAGAAAGGATAGGTGGTCGAAATCAGCTGGACCCCAAGATTCCATGGACTTTTTTCTGTGTGAATGCTGCAAGGGAATGATTTCTAAAAGGTTGTAGGACATTCATTGGCTTGGATGGCTGATTCATCAAACTTCATCAAATAGTTGCATCTATAGCTAGAGATGGGAACAATAACATATATCCTCTAGCATGGGTGGTGGCTAAAGAAGATATATAGAATTGGCAGTGGTTTATAGAACAATTGAAGGAAACATTTGGTGGAGAGCAAGGGAAATTTGGGTATTACACAATAATGTCAGCCAGACAGAAAGGTTTAATCAAAGTTGTGACCACTGTTTTCTCAAATAGTGGTCAGAGATTCTGTCTAAGGCACATCTATGCCAATTTCCAAACTGCAGGATTTACGGGAGATGATTTGAAGAAGTGTATGGATATTGTTGCTTATTCCTACACAAAAGATGGATTTGACAGAGGCATGGATGAGATGAAGAAGCAATGTGAGCTGGCTTGGGCTTGGTTATCAGATTCCACCACACACCTAGGCTAGGTGGGCTTTTGATACCAACTGCAAAACAAATTTGGTTAACAACAACTTGAGTGAATGCTTCAACAAGTACATCTTGTATGTTAGGAATAAACCTATTGCAACTATGTTGGTTGGCATATATGACAAAAGCATGGTCAAACATGACAATAAGGGGAAGGTGCAAGAAAATCCAGCTGGGAAATAACTCCACACTATGCAGAGCAATTGGAGATGGTGAAGAGATATTCAAGTGACTGTATCCCAAAGAGATCAAATTTGGGCATGTGGCAAGTCAAAAGTGTACCAACTACTCATAGTGTGAATATGAACACTAGGAGTTGTTCTCGCAGAAAATGGCAACTATCAGGTTTGCCTTGCAATCATGTAGTGAATGCTATCTACAAAGGCTCACAACATCATGAAGACTTTGTAAGTGATTTCTTCAAAATGACATTCTATCTGAAGAGCTACAATCTTGTGTTCTATCCTATGCTAGCACAACATGGTTGGGCCAAAACAAATACTCATGACATAATGTCTCCAACTTTCAAAGGTAACTTGAATGGAAGAAGACATGAGAAGATAAGAAAAGGGAAATTTGAAGTTCCTATACCTAAGGAGACATCTAGGATGGCTACAATTACTTGTAGTAACTACAAGATGCATGGGCATAAATGCACTAGCTGTTCTATCCCTTTGAGACCAGATCTGCAAATGAGGAAAAATAACCACAAAGTGAGCACTAAATTAATAGCCAAACTTGTATTTTTATGTTAACTGACATTTTCCATTTTATATCTTGTAGGCAAATAGGGCAATGCTAGATGGAGCTAGGCCAAGTGCTTCTTGATCACATCTTACACCAGCACCACCTCGGGCATCTCCACAAGCTAGTACAAGGGCACCTCCAAAAGATGAGTCACCTAACAGAGGTCTCTGGACATACCTGACAGCTGGGGGAAATGCAGGTGCTGGGAGAGATCGAAATGTAGGTCCTCTAGATGGTAGAGAGACCTAATGTTGGTCCTATATATGGTAGAGACCTGATGTTGGTCCTCTAGAATAGAACTTCTATCATTTTGTGGTGTAAACTCTAGTATGCTGGATGTTGAAATTTGGTAACTAAAACTATGGCTACTATATTTGGTACTGAATCTTCTTAATTTACTATATTTGGATGGTTGTTGGAATTTGTTTGTTGTCATGTTGCCTTAATGCTTTGGAACTTTTTTTGTTGTCATGTAGGTTTTCGTTGCACTTTGTTATCCCAAATGTCCTCGTCTCGAAGTCGAGACCACTTTGTTATCCCAAATGGCCTCGGCTCGATGTCAAGACCACTTTTTTAACCTAAATGGCCTCACATATGAAACAATAATCAATTGTTTAAATATAACCAACAAAGAATTGACAATATACCAATGTATCTCACAAATAAAATTCATAATTCAACACAACCAATTATCCATTACATCTCACAAACATACTCCAGAATTCAACAATAGATTCAAATATTACAATTAAGTACTAGTTCTGACTAACTAATAACTGACAGTACAACAATACTTCATTACATAAATATTACAAGACTAGATGAAACAAATGACTCAGATATAAATTTCATCACAGAAATCCTGGATTTTCTTGATCTTGGCCTTGGCTATTTCCTTCTAGCTCAGCAGATCTACAATCATGTGCTCTAGTTTTCTCTTCTCATCCTTAAGATTCTCCATGTCCTTCTCTGCCTTCACCCTCAAGCACTTGTTCATGTTACTAGTTGATGCATCCAACTTCTTCTTTTCCTCCAATTCAACCTTTGCTTCTATCATAGCTTGCTCTACTTTCGCCTTCAGGGCTAGTGTCACCTTCTTTACCTCAACCACAACCTTAAGATCATCTTGGGCATTCCCTAGGTCAGTGTGGAGCTTCCTAATCTCATACTGATATTCAAACTTTGCTTGAACATGTTTTAGTGCATCTCTAACTCTACCATCTTTAGCTTCAAAATACATGTCCCATAGCTTTGTCAGGGATTTACAAAGTGAGTCCAACCACACATCATCAACCCAATGCACAAAGCCACAAGATTCACCATCCTACAGTTTTTTTGACAGAGCACTGATGGCCTGCAAGTGCACAGGTTCGTTAGAGAATGTTTTCGTGGAAGTATCAACTCCAGTTTTTATATTGATCCCAATAAGGAGCCTAGGTAAGTGTTTTATGCGGCATTTCTCTCGCACTCAAGGTGTCACCGGTCTTGAGTGAATTGACTGCAAAAGCTGACGGTGGAAAGTGGTGAGTAAAAGATAGAGGAATCTTGCTTAGGGAAAAAATAAGGATTCAATTGCATAAAAGTAAAGGATGCAAAAGGTGTTTAAAGGTCCTACAGATGATAAGTTAGGCAAGGAGAGAAACAGTTCATGGTGATAGTGAAAGTGCCAAATGGATAAAGTGGAATAAGTGGTAGTGATATTTCTTATTTATAAGTGAGTAGGCAAGCAACCTATATACTGACTAGGAGTCCTCATGGCTAATTCTTCCCAGCCTCAATGATCTGTCTTCTTGTTACAATGGCAATGGTCAGCACATTAATTAAGGTCTTGTGATCGGATCAAGGCTTTAAACTTGGTGGTTCCTTGTTGTTCTCGAATAGTACTAGCTCCGCATTGATATCGGCTGTGTCACTCAGGGGTCGCTGATTCGCTAGCATACAAGCTCATACCTATGAGATCTTTGGATCATGTTACCTGGGTGAAAGGGCATTTCTCTGCCCTAATCATGTTTTGGTGTTTGTTGTCAACACAAGATAGTTTTTACCGTGTGATAAGTATTGCAGGTTCATCTGTATAAAGGCACAAGACATTATTCTAGTTTTCAAAGGAGAAGGGTTCAAATTTTGATGAAGGAAAGGTGCCCTATTGAAGTTGTGGTCAGCTGCATCCCCTGAGTCCAGAGACTCCAGGGTCTGGGTCCAAAGTCTCCGGTCTGGTCTCCGAGCAAGTCTCCGGACCCCCTGGTGTGCTCTCTATATCCAGGTCCGGAGTTGGGCCCGGAGTCGAGCGCCCCACAAGAGACTCCGGGGTAGGTGCCCGGAGACTCTAGGTTAGTCTTCGGCCTTGACTCTAGGGTGGCTCAAAAAGCATTCAGGGACCCCCTCCGGAGTCCTACCCGGAGTCCAGCGCCTACCCGGAGACTCCGGCCCTGAAGTCCGGAGACTCTGGGGTTAGTGATCTAGCAACGGATATTTTTCTGGGGGGCTATATATACCCCCTTCTTCTCCAAGTGAAGGTTGCGGCTTCTACTCTCTCCTCCTCCATTAATGCTGAGCTCCAACCTCCTAGATCTCCCTCTCTAGCCACTCAAACTTGACGCCCCTTGGGGATTTGAGGGAGGAGACCTAGACCTAGCCTTCTACCAAAGGGATTTGTGTTTCCCCACCATTTGTGTAAGTTGTTGTTGCTCTAGGGTTTGAGGAAAACCTAACTTGAAGAAGTCGCCCTCCATAGCTCATCCTCATGTGTAAGAGCTTCGAGGTCGTCTTGGGAGCCTCCAATTCAGTTGTGGAGAAGTGCCCCAAGGTTTTGTACAATGTTTCGATTGCCACCTTCAAGGCCATCACATAGTGGATCGTGTGCTTGCCGCAAGGTGGGCGCTCGGGAGAATAGGGTGAGGCCTTAGTGGCGCTGGTGGTCTTAGTATCGCCCACCCCTCCAATGGAGACGTACTTCCCCTCAAAAGGAAGGAACTTCGGGAAAACATCTCTGTGTCCCCTCTCGGTGATTTCTATCATTTACTCCTTATTATTGCTTGCTTGCCATATAGGTTTGATCACTTAGTTTCATATCTAGAGAACTTACTTTGTGTCAAGCCTTAAATTTAAAAGAAGCTAAAAATTGAGTAGCACCTATTCACCCCCCTCTAGTCGCTTATACCGATCTTTCAATTGGTATCAGAGCGAGGGGCTCTTCTTTGGCTTAACCGCCTAAGAGAAGTATGAGCGAGTCGAAGAGGAGTGAAGTCCCTCCCAATGAAAACCCCATCACTAAGAGTGAGCTTACCACATCTATGGATACACTTCGACAAGAGATGAAAGACTTGCTTGAATCATATCTTGGTAAAAAGGAAGTTGTGGTTGCCGACACCATTGATAATCAATCAAGTGGCTCCAAACCGGTGGAAGATCCCATCAAGGAATCTCCCATCGGTGATGGCGGCAACAAGGATAAAAGTAACCCCATGGGAAACATGCCTCCACCACCTAGCTATAATAATGCCCATCTCCCAATGCCACATATAAATCATCGTGGTCCACCACCTAATCTTGATGTATCTAATTTCACCAATTGGCAATATATAATGCGCTCTCTCTTTAAAAGTTCTAGTGTTCATCTTTGGAAGTTTGTGGAGTTCGGCTTCTATCCGCGTAACCCCTACAACATGACAGCCACCAAGGAAATCAACAATCAACTCAATGCCACCACCATGGCCATTCTCCAAGATGCTTTGACTCATGAGAAAATGACTCACATTCACTCTTATGGCACCACCAAGGAAGCTTGGAACACTCTTCAAAGAGTCTATCTTGGCAATCAAAGCATTCAAAACTCCAAGTTTGAAGAAATGCATTATGAAGCCGATGACTTTGTTTGAAAGGAAGATGAGACTCCCGAAGACCTCTATCGAAGGGTCACGGCCCTTTCGATTAGAATGGCTAACCATGGTAGTAGGGACGTGGATGACAAGTGGAGCAAGTGCAAGTTCATGCAAGCCATCTTGCCCTTCCATAGAGAAATGGCCAACAATATTCGTTCAAGAGCGGACTTCTATGCCATGTCCTCCAATGAAGTGCTAAATGAGTTTGTGGCTCTTAGAATCATGAACAAGACCGTCGATGATGATCTTGCTCATGCTCAGAGAATGGATTCTCCCACTCTTGCTTTGAAGGCCAAGGCACATGTCTATGAAGAAGAAGTTGATTTGTTGGGGATGATAGAAGGAGATGACGAAGATATCAAGTGTGCTCTTCATGAGCAATTGGCATTAGTCTCAAGAAGGTCTTGGAAGAACCAAGGAAAGGGCAATCCATCAAGGAGTACCACAACTAGTGCAAGACCCAAGTTGAGATCATGTTACAATTGTGGAGAAACCAACCACTTCATCGCCAGTGTCCATATGAGAAGAGAGAAGACCATGGAGGAAGGCTCATCTTGAAATCCAAGTTCAAGCCCACTCCGAACAAGACATCAAGAAAGTCCCAAACAAGAAGTTCGAAAACAAGAACTACCCCAACAAGAAGGAGCCACAAAAATATGTGTTGGTGGCCCGTGAAGAATATGAAGAGAACAATGAGATTTATAGTGATGATGAAGAGATTGTGGGCGTGGCCACAATTGCCACCACTTCCGCTACTACTACCACAACCTCTTCACCAACATCTCTCTTCGACACTCCCAATGAGAACAAGCACGTCACCAAGCCTACATGTCAAGTGGCTACTAATACATCAACCTCCTCACCGGAATCTCTCTTTGACTCTCCAAATGAGGACAAGCTCGTCACCAACCCCACATGTATCATGGCTAAAGCCTCCACGGTAAATCCTCCACCCACTATTCCTCCTTCTATTGATGCATCGTCATATGATGATGAAATGACTCTCAATATTAAGAAGGAAGTAGAGGAATCCACTAGTTGCTTGGATAACTTGGTAGGTGAATCCAAGGTATGTGTTGAGGCTCTCTTGAGTCAACTAGGTGAAGATCACTATATCATTGGCGAGAGGGATGACTCCATCTCGGAGATGTTTGGGCATGCTAGGGAGGCCGCCATGGAGGTAGTCGCCTTGACCAATGCTCTTGAGGAAGAGCAAAGTAAAAGAGTTACCCTAGAAGAGAAGTATATTGCTCATGACGAATCCTTTAACTTAAATATCTCTAAACTTGTTAAACAACATGACCATGCTCTTACTCTATCTAATGTTCTTAAAAAGGAAAAGCTCGAGTTTGGTGTTCGTCATGATAGACTAAATGAAAGTTTTGAGAAACTCAAGAAGGAACATGAGGCCTTGTTAAGCCAATTCTCTACTCTTTCAAAGTCACATGAACAACTTCAAACTCAAGTAACAAAAGATGTTTCAACCATGTCAACTAGTATTGCTTCATGTTCTACTAACCCTTATTGTGAGCATAGAAATCTTCTCGAGGAGAACAAGAAGTTGAAAGATACAATTGAGAAAGGCCTTGTCTCATGCATACAAGGTGAGAAAAGTCTAAATGCCCTTTTGAGTAATGAAAGGGACAATGTGACTAAGGAAGGACTTGGGTTTGTGATACGTTGCAAACGTATCTATAATTTTTGATGTTCCATGCTTGTTTTATATCTACTTTCTTATGTTTTGTCCACACTTTGGAGTATTCTTATAGACTTTCTTGGACTAACCTATTAACAAGATGCCACAGTGCCAGTTGCCTGTTTTCTGCTGTTTTTGGTTCTAGAAAAGTCAAAAAAATGAATATTCTCGGAATTGGACGGGACAAAAGCCAAAGTCAATATTTCACCAAGGGGAACATAGAGCCAGAAGACGAGACGGAGAGGGGCCAGGGGATGGCGACACCACCTGGCCACGCGGCCAGGCCTGGCCCGCGCTTGGGGGTGGTGTAGCCCCCTCGGGCACCCCCTCGGCCTCCCCTTTCGCCTATAATAAGCCTCCGATACAGAAACCCTAAGTACCCGATCAAAATTCCACGAAAGAGTTTGTAGCCGCCGTCATCTCCATCCCTAGATTGGGAGGGATCTGAAGCTCTTCCCGGCACCCCGCCGAAGGGGAGAGATCACCCTGGAGGCCTTCTTCATCGCCATGCCTGCCTCCGGTGTGATGCGTGAGTAGTTCATCCCTGGACTATGGGTCCATCACTACAACAGATCCTAGAATCGGTGACAAATTGCCTGGTGACAAAATTTAGAACCGTCACCGAAAGTAACCATAGGTGACGGATTAGTTTTGGGCGTCACGTATGCTTGATAATGCGTGACGGTCGCGTTTCGCGTCACGGCAAACCGTCGCCGATTATCCGCACGACGGATTTTAGAGCTTCGTAGATTAAGCCGTCACCGATTGTTCGTGGGACCAACGAGTTAGCAATTGTGTTAAAAACGATAAAAGGGCAAAGATGGGTTTCGAACCGAGGGCCTAGTACAAAGTAAAACGTTTCGTTACCACTGGGCTACCGTTCGGTTTTTGAATTGTTTGATTGGCCAACCATTTTGTAAACTCTATGTGCAGTACGTGGCATGTACAAACACGAATCGTTATAGTTAGGACTTGTGCGATCTTCCAAACAGTTTTCTTCCCTGTTCTTGCGAACGAGCGCCGTCAAGGGTATCCCTTGTCTAGGCGATCACGACATTCGATGGCCCTTCATCTACAAGTCCCGGCGACTTGCGCCTACACGATCACGACGATCGATCACGATCCCAGCTAGCGAGGCTTCGCGGCAGGCCGGCGCACGGCGATAGGAAGCACATGTGAGTTCCTTTGAGATCTGTTATGAAATTGATTTGGATTGGTGTTTATGTTACACATTGTGATTTATTTGGACTTTGGTAAACAATTTTCACATCGATTAGTACAAATTGAATGGCTTCATGACTCGAGTGGAACACATTATATATATTTTTGTAGGCGATGGATCGATAGTGGATTACTCATGGGCACAAGTTCACCCCTTTTACATACAAGGTGTTCGCGAGTTTATGGAGTTTGCGCGTGCAAACTGCAACGAAGGTGCATCAATATTGTGCCCATGCCAAAAATGCCTTAATATTACGCAGCAAACTCAGGAAACTATTGAGTATCACTTACACGTCAATGGTATGGCCGTTTCTTACACAAAGTGGAGTTTTCATGGAGAAGATGATGGTCCTAATGAAAACTATGATCATAGTTTGTATCAAAGCGATGACGATGATGATTATGATGATGGAAATGAGAATCATAATGATCATGTTGACAAGATGTTAGATGAGCTGCATGATTCTGGTGACAGAAGCCCAAGTGACACTAATTTCTATGCGAAACTCATCGAAGAAGCTAAGAAAGAGCTTCACGAGGGATGCACCACTCAGACGAGGTTGTCATTCATTATGAAGATGCTTTACGTGAAATCATACAACCGGGTCACAAATAGAGCTTTTGATCAATTTATGGCTGTCTTATGTGCTGCTTTGCCAAAAGTGAATTTTCCCAAGTCCTATGCTGAAGCTAAGAGTGTTCTTTCTGAGGTTGGGTTTGGTTATGACACAATTCATGTTTGCAAGTATGACTGTGCTCTGTTTTGGGGAGACCATGCCAAAAAAACTGATTGTCCCGAGTGTGGATTTTCAAGGTGGAAAGACCCAGAAGCAAAGAGAAAGATTCCCCACAAGGTGCTTCGATACTTTCCTATAATACCAAGGTTACAGAGATTTTTTGTTTCCAAGGAAGCGTCGATGAACACCAAGTGGCACAAGGAGAAGAGGGTTGCACAACCGGGTATTTTGAGGCACCCGGGGCCTTAGGGATTTATTGGATGGAAGGCTGGGTCTGTAGATTCGTTGTGTAATTTTGTATAGATGACCAATGCTGATAGTCCATTGGTGAAGTTTTTCCAATTAGTAGGAAGATGGTTTATTTGTTGTTAAATTGACAGAGTTTAATTTGTAGTTAATTCATATTATGTTGAAGGAACATGGTTTACATGATTCTCATTTGAGCTGCTGTGATATAATGTGGTTAGTTAGTTTCAACTAGTTAACAGTATGGCTTGTTTTTTTGGTTCATGTGGTATAATGTGGTTAGCTGGCTACAACTATTCAACTAGTCTGAATTAGCTGCTGTGATATAATGTGGCTATCTAGCTTCGGTATACTTTTGTAGTTTCCTTTTTTTTGCTTTAATTGCTTTTACGGGAAATGTGTTAAAATTACTTATAGAATTTTATTAACTTCTAGCACTAGATCTGAACAATGTGGTTATAACCATATGGCATGTATGTTATTAATTGATTGTAGTGGTGCCTCATAATAGTGTGCAAAGCAGTGATCTATGTACTTACTTTTGTTTTCCTTTACTTGTACCAATTGATTTTAAGACACATTTCTTTAGATGCTTATGCTTGTATGAACAGATTTGTGTAGACTAATTAGTTTACAGACTTTGTACTACTCTATTTTAACTTGTTGGATCTTCATGCAACCTGATACTAAACTGATTGATCCTTGATATTTTTTTGTTTGAATGTATAGTCTAGTTTCTTTACATTCAATTCCAACCTCCAAATAATCATTGTAATTTAATGGAATGTAGTATAAAAAGCATTGATGTAGTTTAATGATTTGTTTCTTGAATCAATGTTGTTTTTATGATCAGATTTGTGAAGTCGAATTATTGTGCCATTAATTTTTGCTAGTGTTTTTCATTTATTAATATTGAATGCTTTTAGTAATTACCTTAAATGCTAGTGTTCATTTATCTTAATTGTCTGGCAGGCACCAACCCCAGGTGATGCCTATGATGTACTATCCCCGTGGCCTGATGAGGAGGTATGTTATTCCAAGCAGCTGTAGTGCGTTTGGACATGCACACAAGTAGTAGGTTTTTATATTTAGTAGGCAGTACTAACTGTTTTCTTGTTTTATTTATTGTGCAGTACTTCTCTGGTTCAGATGTTGAAGTGGAGCAATGGACATACAAGTCCTTTGTGAGGAAAGAAGAAAAGAAGCTCAAGCGCAAGGGGATTTCTGCTTACCTGCCATTCAACACCGAGTTCTACAGGTTCCCATTCCACCACTTCAAGCCACATGGGGGATTGAGGGTGGGGCTTGTGTAGCATGTCCGAGAGGTAGCCACTGTAATAAATTAAAACTTACCCCACTGCACCGCAATAACCGCATCGCACCACTCCTAAACGCGTCGCACCGTAACAAAACTGACCGCACTACACCGCACTAACCGCATCGCACCGTAACGGGTCGACTACATCGATGTACGGGCCCTCCGCCTCGACTCCACCGCCGCCGTAACACCACAATAACCGCAACGTGTCCGCTTCTCGTCTGTTCTTCTTCCTCTCGCGTCTTCCTCCTCCACACGACGGGGAACTCAGCATCCATGGATCCCTATGGAGACATCCTCGATGACGGGAAAACCACGGTTGACATCAAGCCCATCTGTGCCTATGGCACGAAGATTATGGAGGTGGTGTACACCAACGATGTGAACTACTTGAATCACATGTTGGAGAAGTTCGAGCAATTGCTCGAGAAAGAGACTTACAACTTCCTCGGACTCGACCTCGAGTACACAAGGAATAGGCGGGACGAAGCTCCGTCACAAAAGCCCGCCGTCGTCCAGATCGCCCTGAAGGAGACTGTCCTCGTTTTCCACTACTGCAGGTAATATACATACTAAGGATGGGCATTTCTATTTCAGGCCTCCTTTGATTCAAAGGATTTCCTATGGGTTTGTACAGGATTCAATCCCTATGTTTTTTCCATCAGCACATGTTTGATTCATAGGATTGTACCCTGTACGAACGTTTTCACATCAGGCCTCCTTTGATGCAGGGCTTGTTTGATTCAAAGGAATCTCATATGAATTTTGGAGGATTTTGATCCTTAGAAATTTTTCCTATGTGCATTGTTTAATTCCTATAGGTTTAAGTCCTTGTGGATTTGTTAGATCAAGTATTATGTATGATCTATGGGCGTTGTATGTGGCCTAATAGCACGGTTTCGCAATTTCCTTGTTCAACATTGTCATCAAATAATTGTACACCATCCAAATTATTGTCATGTCATAGTTTGCATCTATACTGCAGGAGAAGGGAGCCTTGTCCGAAACTGGTTATGTGCATATTTTTATTTTCCATTTGAGATCATGTATAATTAGCCAATGCAAATACATTGCTTGCACTCGTTTATTTCAAATACTTAGACATGTTAGTTCAAGTATTATGCATGATCTATGGGTGTTGTACATGGCCTAATGGTACGGTTATGCAATTACCTTGTTTAACATTATCATCAAATAATTGTACATCATCCAAATTATTTTCATGTCTTAATTTGTATTTATACTGCAGGAGAAGGGAGCCTTGTCCGAAACTGGCAGAGTTCCTTCAGGAAAAGGGGATCACTTTCGCTAGCGTGGACATCATGAGTGATAAAGAGAAGCTTGCACATGAGGATATCACCATTCTAGAACAGTACCACATCGACATCCAAGACATGTTTAAGACCGAAAAACGGTTCCATTGGAATCAGCCGTATGACAGGGATGGGATCTTATCTCTAGCAGTGATCATCATTGACAGAGATCTCGGGAATTGCAAGGCACTCCTGAAGGATGGCCACGAAGTATGGGAGAACAAGCCAATTTCCACGATGAACCTAGAGTATGCAGCAAGAGACGGGTATGTTGCCTACGAGCTGTATCGTAGGCTCATTACCGCAAGGGACGGGCTAGACAGGGGGACTCGCAAGGCTGCAATTAATGCAGCAGAAAAGGCGGCAACAGCTAAGGCCGAGGCGGCAGCTGCTGCAGACCAGAGTGATGCAGATGACGAGCAGGATGATGCAACGCAGCAGGCTGAAAGGGAACAGTCGAGGGCGATCTAGGAAGAGCAACAGGCGGTCTGGGGAGCGGAAGAGGCGGATGGAGAGGTGGTGCATGTCACCAAACGCAAACGGGAAGCGGGCGAAGATGACTAGGACGGCGAGCAGAACGACACCACTGGCTGGGGCAACACCACCACCGCTGGCTGGGGCGACACCACCACCACTGCCTGGGGCGACAAAGCCACCGACCCCACCGCCTCCAACGCCACCGGCTGGAATTAATGCACGTTACTAGACTATAGCCAGTTATATTCGTGATGTTGTATGTTGTTTATGTAGTACAAATCGTGGTACTTTGTTGTTGTTTACTTTCTAAGTTGAACTACTTTAGTATGCTTGTTTCTTAAAGTACCATGAGCTAGCAAACATATCTATGTAATGTTATATGTGTGTTCAGTTGTGTTTGTGCACTGGCTATACTAGTTCAAAGGAATATGATTGTCAACAGATATAAACTTGCCTTGATGAAAGTCTAGAATTGTAAACGCAAGCGTTACAAAGTTATTTTAAGCTAGTGTTATTGGACCCACAATTGTCATCGGGATCAACTTTTGCCCAATCTCAGTCAAACTGAAACCACATATGCCATTAGGTCCCACATGAACCATTGCTAGTGTAAGTGGGCCCACATGTGTCATCGGGGCCAACTTAAGCCCAATCTTAGTCAAATTGGACCCACAGATGCCATAGGGTCCCACATGTTGGAGATATGCCCAAGAGGCAATAATAAAGTGGTTATTATTATATCTTTATGTTTATGATAAATGTTTACATCCCATGCTATAATTGTATTATTAGGAAACACTAATACATGTGTGTTTTGTAAACATAAAAGAGTCCCTAGTAAGCCTCTTGTTAAACTAGCTTGTTGATTAATGGATGATCATGGTTTCCTGATCATGGATATTGGATGTCGTTAATAACAAGGTTATGTCATTAGGAGAATGATGTGATGGACACACACACCCATAGTAAGCGTAGCATAAGATCAAGTCATTAAGTTCGTATTGCTGTAAGCTTTTAAATGCATAGTAACCTAATCCTTCGACCATGAGGTTATGTTAATCACCATCACCGGATGGATACTTTGATGACATCAAACGCCGCTTCGTAACTAGGTGGTTATAAAAGTGTCATTGGGTATTCTGAAAGTATGTGTTGAAGCGCATGAACCAAGATTGGGATTTGTCCATCCATATGACGGATAGATATGCTCTGGGCCCTCTCGGTGGAATGTCATCTAGTTAGCTTGCAAGCATGTGACTAGCTCACAAGGGATGACATATCACGGAACGAGTAAAGAGTACTTATCAGTAACGAGGTAGAACTAGGTATGGAGATACCAACGATCAAACCTCGGATAAGTATAGTATCGCGAGACAAAGGGAATTGGTTTCATATGTAAATGGTTCAATCGATCGCGAAGTCATCGTTGAGTATGTGGGAGCCATTATGGATCTCCAGGTCCCGCTGATGGTTATTGATAGGAGATGTGTCTCTATCATGTCTACATATTCACGAACCGTAGGGTGACACACTTAAGGTTCGAAGTTGTTTTAAGTAGATATGGAATGTGCGTTGGAGACCGAATGTTGTTCGGAGTCTCAGATTGGATTCGGGACATCACGAGGAGATCCGGAATGGTCCGGAGAATAAGATTCATATATAGGAGATCATTTTATAAGTTAGGAAATGTTCCGGAGTGTTTGTATGAGGATTCTAGAAGGTTTCGGAATGTTCCGGAAGGTTCTAGAAGATATCTTGGAGTTTGCTTGAAAATCAAGATAGGGATCAAGGAGTCCTGGTGGGTCAAGACACGGATTCGTGGGGGAGGAGGACTCCTCCCCCCCTCCCCAAATTCGTTGGCCATAGAGGAGGGGAGTCCTACAAGGACTCCCCCTCCCCAGGCGCGCCTCCTCCCCTTAAATAGAAGGGCAGGGGCGCCCCCTCCACACACGCTCTCATAACGTCTAATCTCTGCCGCCTCTCTCCTCCACCATATTCTGCACAGGCATAGGCGAAGCCCTGCAGAATTCTCTACTCCACCACCACCACCACGCCGTCGTGCTGCTGGGATTCCGTGGAGAAGATCTACTACCTCCGCTGCTCGCTGGAACGGGGAGAGGAAGGTCTGCTTCGACTCCGCACGTGTGACCGACTGCGGAAGCGCTGCCGAATCGTGGCGCCGGAAGGATCGTCAATTTGACCAAGGGCGGAAGCGCTGCTGGAACGCGACGCCGGAAGGATCGTCTACTTGACCGAAGGCGGAAGCGCTGCTGGAACGCGACGCCGGAAGGATCGTCCACACGATCTTGAGATCGGCAAGTGATCGACTACATCAACCACGAGATCTAATCTCGTTAACGCTTTCGGATCTACGAGGGTTAGTTCCCATCTATCTCGTTGCTCATGTCTAATAGATTAGATCTTGGCTTTTATCTAGATTAGATCTAGGTTTTGTTTGTTCTCGCGGTAGAATTTTTTTGTTTTCCATGCTACGAACCCATCAGTGGTATCAGAGCCGTATCTATGCGTAGATCTGTTGCACGAGTAGAACACAATGTTTTTGTGGGCGTTGATGCTTTTGTTGTCGGTGTCTTAGCGTGTACTTTGCATCTTGCGGCATGGTGGGATGAAGCGGCTCGGGCTAACATTACATGTCATCGCACATGAGACTTGCTCCACGCTTGACGTGCAACTTGCTTTGCACAAGTGGCTTTGCGGGTGTCTGTCTCTCCCACCATAGTTAAGATTCAATTTACAATGAGCATCTGACAACACTTGTATCAGCGTTGTGGTCCTTGTTCGTAGGTAAGATCGGTCTTATGCGAAAGCCCCAAACCACGTAAAACTTGCAAAGAAAATTAGAGGCGTCTAACTTGTTTTTGCAGGGGTTTTGTGATGTGATATGGCCATCCTGTGATTATGATTATATTTGATGTATGCAATGATCCTTGTTGTAATATGGAAACCGGCAGGAGCCTAATGGTTGTCTTTAAATTTTGTTTAAGACCTGCGTGTCTATTCATCATGTAATAGCTTTATTCCAAGTAGTTGTAATAGTTACTGTTGGTGATGGACAATCATGAAGCGGCGCCACGGACCTTGACGCCACGCCGGTGATGATGGAAATCTTGTCCATGCTTTGGAGATGGAGATCAAAGGCACAAGAAGAAAGGCCATATCATATCACATATTATGAATTGCCTGTGATGTTAATCCTTTATGCATCTTGTATTGCTTAGATCGCGACGGTAGCATTATAAGATGATCCCTCTCACTAAATATCAAGTAATAAAGTGTTCGTCCTTAGTTGGCACCGTTGCTAAGACTCGTCGTTTCGAAGCATCTCGTGATGATCGGGTGTGATAGACTCTACGTGTGCATACAACGGGTGCAAGCCAGATTTGCACATGCAGAAACTAAGGTTAACCTTGACGAGCCTAGCATGTACAGACATGGTCTCGGAACACAGAATACCGAAAGGTAAAGCATGAGTCATATGGATGATATGATGAACATGTTGATTGTTCGCCTTTAAAGCTACATCATCTCACGTGATGATCGGACTTGGTGTAGTGGATTTGGTTCGTGTAATCACTAAAACAACTCGAGGGATGTTGTTTTGAGTGGGAGTTCATTTATAATTTGGATTAGTCGAACTAAATTTATCATAAACACAATCAAAGTGAATTTGCATAGTTTGTTGTAGTCATTGGCATCCGTTCACCACTTTACGCTTAGTTATAGTTGAGATAGTGGAACTATAGAAATTCTGGATATTTACTTTACGAACTGGTATCGTATTGTTTTGAATGTCAATTTAAAGTTTATAAGTCCTATTGCAAACTTTTAGCAAACTCCATTTACTCTGTGAAGTTTAATAAATGGTATTAAATCAAGAGTAACAATTCCAGTGTTAGTATCTAATGTATCATGTTTGCCTCCATGATTCTTGATACTCAAAAGATTGTTTTTAATATCAAGTTTATCTAAGAGCTGAAAGCAATGTTTCAGAAACCATCATATGTGAAGGGTATTGCGATATCTAAAACAATGTGTTGGTTACAACATGATAGAGTACACGTCCTAATATTTGATGAGAATTTGTGAAGGTTGGAGACGCTAGTCGTCCTAATCCTCCAAAAGGTTTTGAAAAAGAAACATTATACTCACAATTCACCTTTATAAGCTATAGCAGCTTGATCATGAAAGTTGTCATGATAAGGATGAATAGAAGATGTAAGTAAAATGTTTACTACGCTAAAAGATTACTAAAGAATGGATTTTTGAAAGAACACCAAACATTTGATGATGGTGATCCACCTCAAAGTGCAAGTCCAAAGGTATTAGTAGTTGACTATATACGCTTTGTACCATGTGTCATGTTGATGACACCGCTATTGATGTTAATAGATTCTTTTAAAAGAAAAGAAATTGCTGAAAGAGAATCTATAAAATATTTGGCAGAAAATAAAAGGTTGGAGATGTCCAAATTAGGCATATAGAAGATATACATGTTATGGTTGTATTCCTTACTTGTTAAACAATGTGGTTCTCCGATATTGGATACCGAATTGGTTGGTATGAAGTGTCATACAGGACAACACAATTCATGAACTGCAATGGCCTAAGTAACTAGCAAGAGAATATGTGATGATGTTCATCGAAAACAAACAAAGGGTTGTTGTGTTGCTCGTTAACATCAAAGCTTGCCTTCAAGATTTGTTTCAATAATTGTTATTTTGATCAGGTATTATGACGACAAAAAGGTTGTTCAAATAATTACCGTATTCCATAATAGATGGATGATATACAAGTCTGGTTGGAGAAATAACGACCATAAAACTAATGCTAAAATGTCGCAAGACAAATGATTGAAAGATCACTTGCGAAGTGACATCGTCGTTTAAATTATATTGAAAGGGATACATGAAGAAACTCCATGTTGATGGATTTTTGGAGTCTTTGATTTAGATCAAATGACGCTTGTAATACTTTCCTGAAGATAATTAAAACTCCGTTCGTAGGCCAAAAGAGGAACGGACGACTAACTGATTGGAATTTGTACATATTGATGTATATAGTCCATTATGTGTAGTCATGGGCGATGGATTTCAACTTCATATGCTTTTTCCGAGAATTTGAGTGAATATATGTATACTTACTCAATAAGGAAGAAGTATGAAACATTTGAAAAATGTTCAAAGACTTTCAAGATGAAGTGGAAAATCATTGTAACAAGAAAATAAAGAGTTTATGATTCGATCATAAAGGAAGATATTTGAGTTACATGTTTAGCAAAAACACCTAAGACTTGAGGAATTGTTCTGTGATTTGTGTTTCCCGATAAACCATAGGATTATGGCATATTCGAGAGATAAAATCAAACCATGTTTGAGATGGTAAGATCAAGGGTGTCATTTATAAAACTGCCATTATGTTTTTAAAGATTAAAGCTTTAGTGACTACCGCTTTTACACTGAAAAGAGCTCCATCGTGATCCGTTGAAATGACACCATATAAGTCATGGTTTGGGATAAAACCCGAATTGTCTTTTCTTAAAATTTTGGTATGTTATGCATAATTAAAATGTTTACAACCAAAGTCGGATAAGCACGTCTTTGTAGGTTATCCCAAAGAATTTGTTGGGAATTTCTCAATAACACTGAGGACAAAAGAGTTTGTTACTTGGAACATCAAGTTTCTTGAGAAGGAATTTTTTGTGAAAAGTTAAGTGGGAGGACAATAGAACTTTGATAAGGTTGTGGAACCTTAGCTATATGTGCTAAGTAGCGCAGCGCCGGAAAGTGTCCCGGTGACGGCCACAATGCTCATGGCTCTCGTGATTACAAAAGGTGTGATCTCGGAGATTAGATTTTCTATAGAACCATGTGGGTTAGTAAGAATCAAATAGTAAGATTTGATAAGCAAGTCGTTATTGTTTTCACAATGATGAACCGACTACATGCAAAGAAGCGATGATGGGCCCTGACTCCATAAAATGACTAGAAGTCATGGAATCCGTGATAGCATCCATACACAAGAAATCAAGTTTCTGAACTTTGAAGACCCTCCGGAAAGGCATGAAGCCTATCGGTCGTGTTTGGATCTATAAAGAAATAGACATGGATGTTTCAAATCTATGAAATAGTCGACATGTCGGAAAGAGTTTACGACAATGTTCAAGGAATTGACTATGATAAGATTTGATCTTTCATAGCGATATTTAGTCTGGACGGATTAATGTAGCAACCAGTACATATATTTTGGTATATGGTAGTTGAACAAACAAAACAAGTTCTTCTAATAGAATAGTTACCTAGGACGTGTACATGACACGATCCAAAGGGTTTTGTTAATTCAAAGGATGCTAAAAGAGTATGCAAAACTTCAATGGTTGAAGTAAGCATAGCGGAGTTGGAATCTTCACCATGATGAAACTGTTAAAAGAGTTTAAATTCATCGGAGATGATGAAGATGCTTGCATTTGCAAGAAATTAAGTGGGAGCACTGAGACATATTTCTAATACATTATGTAGAGGACATATTGTTGATTGGAAATGATGTATCTTGTATTGACACAGGTTAAGAATTTCATTTTGATGAAAGACTTAGGCATAACCCAAGAATTAGGCATCAATGTCTATATGGATAGATTGAGGCGCTAATATGGTTTTGCCAAATGTACATAGATAAGATGTTGAATGAGTTCAATATAGAAACAACAAGAAAGGTTCTTGATGCACGGAAAGGATTGAATCAAGATTCGAGTGTGTTGACACGAGATTCAAGTGTTTTGACACTTGGTGAAATTACAAGAATATTTTGATCAATCATTCTTTAAGATGTACACATCCAGATATGTCCTATGCTCTAAATGTTATGAGCATATACCAGAATGATTCATAAGATGATCATTGGAAAATAGTAAAGATATTCTTATGAGCTTTGGAAGAACTAAGAATATATCATGTATAAGTGACAAATAGTTAAAGGTAGTTCATTGTAAAGTGTTACACTGATACTAGTTTTGTCACAGGATACAAATTAAGTTTATCTCAATTTAAACTATGGGTGGCACAATGTAATGAAAGGAAGTTCCATAATGGATTTGGATGAGTTCCAAAGTTGAGATATTGTGACGGATACTACAACAAAAGGCTACGTATATAACTGCTATAGTAGCAGAAAAGGAGGGCATTTGTGTTAAGTAGTTTATCAAACTAGGTGTGGTTCAAAGTGGGCTAATACTGTGAAGATATATTGTGTGACAATAATATCAACATATTTTGAGCCGAAGGAACTAAAGGTCTCACTAAAGTACCAAATTATACAATGCCATCTCATTGGAGAATGAGTAATGCGTAGAGATGCAAGGACATGCAAATACACACGGACCTGGAAGTGTCAGATCCGAAGATTATGTTTACCACTAGCAATAGTGTCTATACAACACCAGAAAGCCATAGGTGTTGAATGCACAAGTTTTTAACTAGATTATTGACTCTAGTGCAAGTGGGAGACTGTTGGAGATATGCCCAAGAGGCAATAATAAAGTGGTTATTATTATATCTTTATGTTTATGATAAATGTTTACATCCCATGCTATAATTGTATTATTAGGAAACACTAATACATGTGTGTTTTGTAAACATAAAAGAGTCCCTAGTAAGCCTCTTGTTAAACTAGCTTGTTGATTAATGGATGATCATGGTTTCCTGATCATGGATATTGGATGTCGTTAATAACAAGGTTATGTCATTAGGAGAATGATGTGATGGACACACACACCCATAGTAAGCGTAGCATAAGATCAAGTCATTAAGTTCGTATTGCTGTAAGCTTTTAAATGCATAGTAACCTAATCCTTCGACCATGAGGTTATGTTAATCACCATCACCGGATGGATACTTTGATGACATCAAACGCCGCTTCGTAACTAGGTGGTTATAAAAGTGTCATTGGGTATTCTGAAAGTATGTGTTGAAGCGCATGAACCAAGATTGGGATTTGTCCATCCATATGACAGATAGATATGCTCTGGGCCCTCTCGGTGGAATGTCATCTAGTTAGCTTGCAAGCATGTGACTAGGTCACAAGGGATGACATATCACGGAACGAGTAAAGAGTACTTATCAGTAACGAGGTAGAACTAGGTATGGAGATACCAACGATCAAACCTCGGATAAGTATAGTATCGCGAGACAAAGGGAATTGGTTTCATATGTAAATGGTTCAATCGATCGCGAAGTCATCGTTGAGTATGTGGGAGCCATTATGGATCTCCAGGTCCCGCTGATGGTTATTGATAGGAGATGTGTCTCTATCATGTCTACATATTCACGAACCGTAGGGTGACACACTTAAGGTTCGAAGTTGTTTTAAGTAGATATGGAATGTGCGTTGGAGACCGAATGTTGTTCGGAGTCTCAGATTGGATTCGGGACATCACGAGGAGATCCGGAATGGTCCGGAGAATAAGATTCATATATAGGAGATCATTTTATAAGTTAGGAAATGTTCCGGAGTGTTTGTATGAGGATTCTAGAAGGTTTCGGAATGTTCCGGAAGGTTCTAGAAGATATCTTGGAGTTTGCTTGAAAATCAAGATAGGGATCAAGGAGTCCTGGTGGGTCAAGACACGGATTCGTGGGGGAGGAGGACTCCTCCCCCCCTCCCCAAATTCGTTGGCCATAGAGGAGGGGAGTCCTACAAGGACTCCCCCTCCCCAGGCGCGCCTCCTCCCCTTAAATAGAAGGGCAGGGGCGCCCCCTCCACACACGCTCTCATAACGTCTAATCTCTGCCGCCTCTCTCCTCCACCATATTCTGCACAGGCATAGGCGAAGCCCTGCAGAATTCTCTACTCCACCACCACCACCACGCCGTCGTGCTGCTGGGATTCCGTAGAGAAGATCTACTACCTCCGCTGCTCGCTGGAACGGGGAGAGGAAGGTCTGCTTCGACTCCGCAAGTGTGACCGACTGCGGAAGCGCTGCCGAATCGTGGCGCCGGAAGGATCGTCAATTTGACCAAGGGCGGAAGCGCTGCTAGAACGCGACGCCGGAAGGATCGTCTACTTGACCGAAGGCGGAAGCGCTGCTGGAACGTGACGCCAGAAGGATCGTCCACACGATCTTGAGATCGGCAAGTGATCGACTACATCAACCACGAGATCTAATCTTGTTAACGCTTTCGGATCTACGAGGGTTAGTTCCCATCTATCTCGTTGCTCATGTCTAATAGATTAGATCTTGGCTTTTATCTAGATTAGATCTAGGTTTTGTTCGTTCTTGCGGTAGAAATTTTTTGTTTTCCATGCTACGAACCCATCACCACATGCACCTCTGCTAGCTATGTGGGCCCACATGTGTCATCAGGGTCAGCTTAAGCCCATTCTTAGTCAAACTGGACCCACATATGCCATAGGGTCCCACATGCACCAATGTTAGCTAAGTGGACCCACATGTGTCATCAGGGTCAACTTTTGCGGTGATATGAGTCAACATAGAACCCATAGATGCCATTGGGCCCACATGCACCAATGCTAGTGTATGTGGACCCACGTGTGTCATCAGGGTCAACTTAAGCCCAATCTTAGTCAAACTGGACCCACGTGTGTCATTAGGGTCAACTTAAGCCCAATCTTAGTCAAACTGGACCCATAGATGCCATAGGGTCCCACATGCACCGCTGCTAGCTATGTGGGCCCACATGTGTCATCAGGGTCAACTTAAGCCGAATCTTAGTCAAATTGGACCCATAGATGCCACAGGGTCCCACATGCACCGCTGCTAGCTATGTGGGCCCACATGTGTCATCAGGGTCAAGTTAAGCCCAATCTTAGTCAAACTGGACCCACAGATGCCATAGGGTCCCACATGCACCGCTGCTAGCTATGTGGGCTCACATGTGTCACCAGGGTCAACTTAAGCCCAATCTTAGTCAAACTGGACCCACAGATGCCATAGGGTCCCACATGCACCGCTGCTAGCTATGTGGGCCCACATGTGTCATCAGGGTCAGCTTAAGCCCAATCTTAGTCAAACTGGACCCACAGATGCCATAGGGTCCCACATGCACCAATGTTAGCTAAGTGGACCCACATGTGTCATCAGGGTCAACTTTTGCGGCGATATGAGTCAACATAGAACCCACAGATGCCATTGGGCCCACATGCACCAATGCTAGTGTATGTGGACCCACGTGTGTCATCAGGGTCAACTTAAGCACAATTTCAGTCAAACTTTTGCCCAAACTCACTCAGACTATAACCACAGATGCCATCGGTACTCACATGCACCGATGCTAGTGTAACTGGACAAACATGTGTCATCAGGGTCAAATTTTGCCCAAACTCAGCCAAACAGGAACCACAGATGCCATTGGGTCCCACATGCACCAATGCTAGTATAAGTGGCTATGTTTCAAATTTTACTATGTAATATGCACTATGCACTGTCAAACCTGTTATAAGTGAGTTGATCAGAGCATTGATCTGTAAAACTGTCAAATATTTGTAAATTATTGATATATATACCAATATGTACTGCTCTTTTTTAAAAAAAATCATTATTTAGCAAACCCGCTAAATGGGCATAGCGCGCTATAGCTCCGCTATAGCTTTGGATACCCTGATGCACTCTGTTTAAGTTTTCCTGATACACTATGCTTAAGTGTAATATGTAAGACTAAAAATGCTTTTTCTACCCTGTTGCATGTGCATCAGGGTGTGACCAAGCAGATCCGCCCCTGTTCCTTATTGCAAAACTATTTGCTGAGTTTCTGGGTGTAAAGTCTAATGAGATCACCTACCTTTTGGTGGATGTTAGAAAATTTTGCTGGCTACATATCTAATATGTGAAATAATTCTGCTCTTCTATTTGTTTTTCGAATCAATGAGGTTTACTTGTTTAAGTGATATTGTGCTTCAGCTTTCAAGTTGGACTTGTGGAATAAAGGAAACTAATGGTGTTGTTTGCTCAGTAATCCAACTGTTGTACGTGAATGAACATATTTTGTTTTCCTTTTCATATATAAACAAATGACTTATTCAAATAATTTAATATGGTTCATGGACAAATAAATTTATAGTACAATGAATTAGAGATAATCCCGGCTTGTAAACCATATTACAAATTCCGCACGGGAGGTCTAAGTAGTGGCAAAACCTAAACCGTTGCATGTGTTAGGATTTATTTAATTACAATATGTAATTAGAGATAATCCCCGCTTGTAAACCTCCCGTTCCGTTCCCTCAGTTTTTCCAATCAAATTTACAATGAATGGTTTGCGTTTCCTCCACTTGTGTACCAAAAAATTTCGTTCCCACCTCTTTTGTTTTCCACCCGCCCGCCCATTTTGGCGCTAACAATTTGCCGCCCCCACGACACTTTAAAAACGGCGTGCCCCCACCTCCCGCATACCCATCCCCTAATTCCGTTCCTTGTTCACCGCCCACCTAGAACCCCATCGCCACTTTCCTCGACCCCAGATCCGTCAAGCAAGGCGTTGGTTGCTGGCGGATTTCCCCTCTGTGGCGGGCGACATGTCCGGCAGTCTTCGAAGCGGCACACCACGCCGGAATGTGCTACCACCGACACCGAAGCAAAAGCGTAAACGCCCATGTCATTTTTCTGCCGCCCTAGGTCTATGCCTCTTTCTAGATCAGTCAAGCATGAGTTATAGTAGATCAACATGTGTAGATCGTTGTTCAAGATGCTGCAGCTTATGTGCAAGATCTAGGTTTTAGATCATAGACATGGTTCGAGATGCCTAGCACGTGTTGAACGTGACACCCTATGATCCGAATCCTTCGACAATGTGCTTGTCTTGGGTTTTAATTTCATAGATCATGGTTCTAGATGCCATGAATGTGTTGAGCATGACACCCTATGATCCGATCTTATAACTATGTGTTAGATTTAGGTTTCTGTTCCTACATAATGGTTCAGGTAATAGGGCACAACTTGTTGGATAAACCCTGCTGCTTGGTGTCTTAACTGACGCAACTGAACAATTTGATACCTAATACACTGAACCTGACACTTAACTGAACTTGTTGACGGTAGGGTTTAGACAGTTAACTGAATGACGATACGAGATTTGGAGGCAATGGAATAATGTTTTGTGAGCATGTTAATTTTACAGTATGGATCACATAATTTTTGCTTTAATGATCTTGTCTACTCTATTTGTACTAATGAGTATGATCATGACTTGCCTTTGCTTGATTGTTTTCAGTTACTCAAGTCAAAACAGCAGACGCATATCAAAATGTTAGGAAACAAGTGATGGAGGAGAACGTGTCTCGTATGTCTGAAGAACTGAAGCAGAAAGCTATTGAACATGGCAAGCCAATGGAGGATTTCACGGCGATGGCGCGTGAATTTGTGTTTGGTACTGCTAAGAAACCGGTGGCAGTGACATCACGGAAAGAGGCACAGCCGTAGGAGAAGGATATCACCGAGGACCCTAATTATGAACCTGATCCTGCCGACGAGCCCACTAATGATGATGTGTTTGTTCCGGATGAAGAGGACCATGATGTTGTTAAATCTTCCTCTAAGGTGAAGAAATGCAGCATTCTCCTGCCTTCACATGTAGGATATGTACATATTGCTTTAATATTTATGGCTTGATCTATTAAAATGCAGCTAACGGAAGGTTCTACAAAAGAAAAGAAGCAGAAGCACTCAAAAACCTTTGTGCCTCCAAATGTTGTAACAAGGTCAGCAGCAAATGCAGAGACTCAAGATGATGGTGAAACAGAGACCCCTACCCAGAAAGCAGGGGAATGGGGTACTAATGGAAATGAATCCTCGCCCATGCTAATTCAAACCTCTAGAGGCAGCAACTCACCTGAGGAGAATGTACTTGTCCGTAGCGAACGGGAAGGTATTGACAGCACGTCTTACAATTTATTCACTCGTTTAGTTGCAAAATTTTCAATTGAAGTCTTGACTCTCGTTTTGTCACTGGTTTCAGTTGCAATTGTAGACACGGGTGCTCTAAAGGAAAAGCGTAATGTACGCAAACCTACTATGGGGCATGGGGTACATGAGTGGTCTAGAAGGAATGGAGGGGCTAAGGTGCAGATCAACTTCACTCCTGGCATGAGGAGACCCACTGATCCTGTGCAAGCAGCAAAACTGAGTTCAGAGTGTGGCATTCACATACGCAACAAGATGCCACTAGCAACCCACTAGAAGTAGTATGGTGACAAGGAAGGTCGTATGAAAGATACTATTCCGGAAACCATTAAGTCTATAACTGTAAGTCCGTTAACCTCTTATTCATTTTCCATATAAAATGTCTCATTAGTGGATGAATTTTTAAAAATTCTGTCATTCGATGCTGATATGAATTTGTGTTCCATGTTATCTGCAGGGAAAATTTTCAATGGACAGCAGCGGTGACCTTGGCAAAGACATTTGCACCGACATTTTACAAAAAGGTATTCGCCAACAACGTTGGAGGCTGAAAAAGGTCGATTGGAAAGATGTTAAAGATCTAACCCGTGAGCAAGCTTTATTGTTGAAACCAAAAGAGGTAGACGAGGAAAGCTGGGCAGAGCTTCTTGATATATGGCATGATGAGCACTACAAGGTACACGATTCCTGTTATTTCAGCTACATCTATCGCAGACATACTATTGTACTGTGGAATACTAAATTCATGCATCTGTACATAGGCAATCTGCGAGAGTAACAAGAAGAACAGAGATGCTGTGACGAAGAAACACACCACTGGCTCAAGAAGCTTTGTTGCACATTACCATGCATTTGTGAGTATTCGAACTCTTCAGATGCAACACCTACTTATTTTTGTGAACATGCCATACACACTTATAATTCATCGTGTCATAATTCTTGTAGAAATCTCAGAAGACCGAGGACGTCGATACCTCCCCGATTGCTTTCTTTAAAGCAAGCCACACTAACAAGGATGGTATGATGTCCCAGAAATCAGCAGAAGCTTATGTAAGTAAATTATTTTATGTGCTACGCATTTCTCATTAGTTTGTCTAATTATTTGATTTCTTCTAACTCTGGACTTGCTATTTTTTTTATCCTATTGTAGACTGAGATGGTGCTTCAGAAAATGGGACCACACCCAGAAGATTGGATTCCCAAAACTGATCTGGAGATTGTTGAAGAAGTCCTGAGAGACCAGAACAATTCAAGATCAATTACTTTCCTTTCCAGCATCAGAGTTTCATCTGCTTCCAAGAGGTCTAGCGTCTCAGCTGGGCGCATCCGTGATTTAGAAGAAAAGTTATCAAGTCAGGAGCAAGATTCATTGAATGCAGCTGCAAGGGTTCAACGCGAGATGGAGGAACGGATGCAAGAGCAAGAAAGGAGATTTGAAGAGATTAAAAAGAAGCAGGATGATGAACTTGAAGCAGTGAAAAAGTCCAGCAAAGCAAATCGTTTGGCATTTGAGAAGAGGCGGAAGGAAATGGATGGCATGCTTAGTTACCCGTTGAGGATGTTGCAGAACTCCCAGTCCCAGTCCCCGTGACTTGGGCCAAAAATCTCTGCATGCTAATGGGCCGGGTGGGCCGAAACATTGTTTTTTTATTCCTTTAGTCATTCGAGTTTGATACAGTAGTTTCATTCTACCAGAATTTTAAAGTTTGCGTGTGATACAATTCATATTTATAAATTTTCTGCCATTTCAAATATTTTCTTCCATTTAATTTTGTTTCGTAATTTGCGTGGAATTTCAATTTTTAATCAAATTTGTCCGTGCAAAAAAATTGGTGACGGCGTCACATTCCTCCCGGCCCACAAGGCAGTTCCGAATGGGCCGTACCAAAAAATGACACGTCATCATCATGGGCCCCACATGCAGACGCAGCGTCATCGTTGACGGCCCCACCTACATGCTGCCACGTCAGCGTCACTGGACCCACCTGCCAGCTGCCACGTCATCTCCGCGGGCCCCACACGAAGGTGACACGTCATCGCATTGGCCCCACCTGTCAGATGCCACGTCATCATGGTGGGACCTACCTGCAAGCTGCCACGTCATCATCGTCGGAACCACCTGCCAGCTGCCACGTCAGCATCGTCGGACCCACCCGCCAGCTGCCACGTCAGCATCGTGGGACCCACCTGCCACGTCAGCATCGTCGGACCCACCTGCCAGCTGCCACATCAGCATCGTCGGACCCACCTGTCAGATGCCACGTCATCATGGTGGGACCCACCTGCCAGCTGCCACGTCAGCATTGCAGGTCCCACCTGCCAGAATCCTCGTGACACCAAAAATCTTCCGTGACGGCATATTTCGTCAACGAATATGCTAAACGGTGACAGATTTTCCTATTTTAGGTGACGTAGAAGGTCCGTCACGGATAACCTATCTTAGGTGACGCCGTAAGGACTGTCACCGAAGCTCAATCTTGCGTGACAAAAATTTGTATTCCGTCACTATGAAAGAATCTGTGACGGAGTTTCCGTGACGACCCTGGTGACGCCACGTTTTCGTCATGAGGGAGTACTTAGTGAGGGAAATGGCATTTTCGGTGATGAAAGTGATTTGTCACAAAAACTCTTTTCTCTTATAGTGCATGTAGTATCTAGATGGTTGGTTCTTCTCCTTTGTGCTACCATGTTTAGATCTTGTGAGCTCTGTTCATGATCAAGATCATCTATTTGTAATCATACATGTTGTGTTTGCGAGGATCCAATGGATATTGAGATGCTATTTCAGATTGATTATTGATTCTATCATGTCTTTGTTATTTCTGATCTTGCATGCTCTCCGTTGTTAGTATCTATCTTGGCCGAGTAGATGCTAGCAACTCCAAGAGGGAGTATTTATGCTCGATAGTGGTGGGTTCAGGCCTCTAGGAATCTGGGGAAGTCACAGAAATCTCTAAGGTACTAGATGTGCTGTTGCTACTAGGGAGAAAATAACAATCCTTTGTTCATAGAACAATCGTATTGTTTACTTTACACACTTTGCTTAATTGAATTATCTGTTGCTTGCAACTTAATACTAGAGGGGGTTCAGATGATAACCTGAAGGTGGATTATTAGTCATAGATGCAATTGGATTACGGTCTATGTATAATGTTGTAACGCCCAATCAAATCTCATAGAATTCAAGATGATTAGTATATGCATGTATGTTTTCTCGATGTTTGTCAATTGCCCCGCTATAATTTGTTCACCCAACATGTCATCTATCTTAAGGAGAATCACCACTAGTGAACTATGGACCCCGGTCCTTTTCTTTTGTTTTCAATCTACAATCTAATATTTACTTTTTGCAAGCAATTACTATCTTCCACACAATATGTTTAATCTTTTGTTTTCGGCAAAACCGGTGAGATTGACAACCTCACTATAAGTTGGGGGCAAAGTTCTGTGGTTGTGTTGTGCAGGATTCTAAGTTGGAAACAACACCTTGGAGGTGTTTCCTTGCTCCTACTGGTTCGATAACCTTGGTTTCATAACTGAGGGAAAACTTGTTGTTGTGCTCATCATACCTTCCTCTTGGGGTTCCCCAACGAGCTCGAATATATTTTGAGCCATCAATCTCTTTTTCTGGCTTTCCGGGGAGTCAAGGACATCTTCACAAGGGGAGTCCCTCATAACCAATCTCTTTACTTTGTTTTATTTGTTTTGCTTAGTTTATTTCTAGTTTGTTTGCTTGTTTCTTTTTTCAGAAACACAGAAAAATTAGTTGCACTAGTTTGCTTTCTTTATATCGAATACACAAAAAAATTAGTTCTTTCTACAAGTTGTTACCTAGTTCCTAGCTCACCATGTTGACTCCTAAGTTCACCCTGAAAGACCTTTCAATAGGCAGTGGCTCTATAATTGGGAAAGATAATATTGAAGAATTCTTTAATCATGTTAGCAAGCATGAGGATATTGAGGATAGATCCCTAGCAGAACTTGCTCAAATTATGAAATTATTGCAGCCTCTTTAGTTCACATGTTGGAAGCTCGGTTTGTTAACCTTAACCCCATAATGCAAGTAATGTTTCTTAAACATAAAGATATTGAGGACCCTGAAAAGAGAGATTTTATTCTGGAAACCTTGCTTAAAGAATTCTATGATGTTGCTAAAGAAGCTAGAAAAGTTTTCAATCGTTTTAATATGCTAGGCTGATACGTCCAAAACGTATCTACTTTCCCGAACACTTTTGCTATTGTTTTTCCTCTAAACTTGTGTGATTTGGATACAACTAACATGGATTGACGCTGTTTTCAGCAGAATTACCTTGGTGTCTAGTTTTTGTGCAGAAAATCAACTACCAGGAAAAATCCCGGAAAATATGCCAAAAATCCTATTTCACCAGAAGACTCGCGGAGCCAAAAGAAGAGACGGAGTAGGGCCACGAGGGGCCCACACCAGCTGGCCGTGCGGGCCAGGCCAGGCCGCGCCTGGGTGGTGTGGCCGCCTCGGCTGCCCCCTCGGCCTCCCTCTTCGCCTATAAGTCGCCTCTTGACCTAAAACCAAGGTGGGTTCGACGTTTTTCTAGAAAGAGTTCCGCTTCGGTGCCACCACCAGATTCCGCGATTCGGAACCAGAAACTCCATTTTGGCTCCCTACCATGATGGGGAATTGGAGGAGATCATCGCCATCATCATCACCATCGCTTCTCCATCGACCATCCATGTTTCCCCCATCTATGAGTGAGTAATCCCCTGCTGTAGGCCATGTGGATAGTAGGGATTGGATGAGATCGTTCATGTAATGGCATCAGATTGTTAGGGCACGGTGCCTAGTATCTATTATTAGTGCTTTTTGACTTTGTTGCAACTTGTTATGCTTAATGCTTGTCACTAGGGCCCGAGTGCCATGATTTCATATCTGAACATGTTATTGATTCATTATGATAGTATTGTTTATGGTCTTACCTGCAAGTTGTATACACACGTTGTTTTCTGGAACCAAAGGCCCCAAAGTGACAGCAATCGGGATAACCAGAGGGAATGGCTTTGATGTGAGGATCACATGTGTTCACAGAGTGGTAATGCTTTGCTCCGGTGCTCTATTAAAAGGAGCATCTTAATTGCCAGTAGTTCCCTTGAGGCCCCGCTGCAAACGGGTTGACAGGATAAAAGATGTTGTGCAAGTTCTCATTGCGAGCACGTATGACTATATATGGAACACATGCCTATGATTATCTAGTACTTGGACGCTTTATCTTATTTATCTGCAAATGCCCTATGTTTTGATTTCTATATGAATTGTCTTGTCCATGCAACGCCCGTCCATCCATCCCTATGCCTACCGCGCTTTAATCCTACTATTTACTACAATTGTTACTACTGTCTTTACTTTTACTACTGCTATTACTTTACTATTGCTACTGATAAACTGTTGTGAGCAAGATTGTTTCCAGGTGCAGCTGAATTGACAACTCAGTTGTTAAGGCTTATAAATATTCTTTGGCTCCCCTTGTGTCGAATCAATAAATTGGGTTTCACTTCCCTTGAAAATACTGTGATACACCCCCTAAACTTGTGGGTCATCAAGACTATTTTCTAGCGCCGTTGCCGGGGAGCATAGCTTTATTTATCAAGTTCACTTGGAATCACTATTGTTCGCTGCCATCCATCCATCATGGGTAAGCCTCGTGATGGCAAGGTTCCTATTTTACCATCCAGTACAAGAAGAGGTACGGTTCTGAACACCTTTGTTGCTCTTGATTCATCATCTGTTATGAGTAAGCTCCTTACACCACCACATACACATGCTACACACACTGCTACTACTGCTGAATCTGAAACTTCGGATACTTACGATGCTGCTTCTACTGTGCTTGATAAGAGTGGTTCATTAGGTCCTTTCCTAGATGCTACGATTGCTAGAACTATAGCTGGAAATACTGAAACTCCTAATGAAGACGCTACTACACCTGTCAGTTCACCTGAGTCTAGAGAAAGCTATGATATTGAAGACGGTTATATAAAGATGACCGATGAATTTATTAAAGAATGTCAAACCACCCATGATAGGAGTGTTATGAAGAGTCTCCTTGAGAGGCATACTATAAAACCCAAATTGTCCCCTAATGCTAAGTTTGCTGCATCTCCCATAAACATTAAAGATAAGGATTGTGATTTCTCTCTTGATCTATCTTACATAGCTATTGTTGAGAAAGAACCTTTTTGTGGGACTAAGAATGAAAGTGCGGTAGCACATATGACTGAGCTTTCTACCATGAGTGGCCTGTTTTCTGATGATATTAAGATGCGCACCTACTTTGTTGCTAAAATTTTCCCCTTTTCACTGAAAGGAGAAGCTAAAACTTGGTTTAATAATTTACCTCCTAGATCTATTGATAACCCTGATTGCTTGATTAGTACTTTCCTGCAGAAATATTTTCCTCCTAGTGCTAGACATACTATTTTGCAGGAACTTTTTGATTTTAAACAGGGAGAAAAAGAGATATTGCCTAAATCATGGGCAAGGTTTTGTGCTTTGATTCATGCACAGGCTGAATGTCCATTACCTAAGAATGAGCTTCTTGATATATTTTATAATGGACTAACTGAAGAATCTAGGACATACCTGGATAGTTGAGCTGATTGTGTTTTCAGGAATATGACTCCCAAGGAAGCTGAGGAATTAATGGCTAAAATAAGCAAGAATTATGGAGACTTGACTCCTCCTAAACCAGCTATACCTATGCCTATACCAACATCAAAGAAGAGGGGAGTTATTGAACTAAATGATGAAGTGATGAAGGAAGCTAAGAAATGTCTTAAGGAGAAAGGTATTAAAGCTGCAGACGTCAAGAACTTACCTCCTATAGAAGAATTATGTAAGCCAATCCCCCACTCATCCACTATTGAGGTAAACTCCCTCCAACATTTTGATGAAGGTGATATCCCTTACTCTAAACCTCCTGATCAATGCTTAGAAGAATTCAATATTTTTATTGTTAAGCAAGATAATTTTAATAAAAGGGTGCAAAATCATCTAATGGAAAACTCTACAGCTATTGTTGAGTTAAAAGATATTGTGGAAAGAACATCTAATGATGTTAAAATGCTTTTTAAACATTTTCAAATGGTTCAAACTCAAATAGATCAGCTTATTAAAGTGCAAAAATACTTGCTAGTTAGTGCTGCTAAAAAAACATGCTTATGAAATTAGAACTAGAATTGGTGCTGCCACCCAGGATCCTCTGTATCCTGAGGGGCATCCTAAAAGAATTGAGCAGGATTCTCAATGAGTTGAAAATATTGGTACTACTCCTAAGAAAAGAAAAAAGAAACATAAAACTATTGTAGAACCCTCTGAACCCGCTAAAGATCATAATAGTATATCTGTCTCTGATGCTGAAACTGAAAGTGGTAATGAAGAAAATGATGCTCCCAATAAAGAAAAAGTTGAAGAAGAACCTGAAAGGCACACTAAGAATACTAAATACACTAAAGAAGATTTTGTTGCTAAGAAACATGGTAGTGAAAGAGAGCCTTGGGTCCAAAAACCTATGCATTTCCCTGATAAGAAACACAAGTCAAAGGAAGATGAACACTATAACAAGTTTTGCGAGTGGATGAAACCTTTATTCTTGCAAATTCCTTTGACTGATGCTATTAAATTGCCTCCTTATTCAAAGTATATGAAGGATATTCTCTCGAATAAAAGGAAAATCCCTAATGAAGAAATTTCTACTTTGCTTGCTAATTATTCCTTTAATGGTAAGGTTCCAAAGAAACTTGGAGACCCAGGGATTCCAACTATTCCTTGCTCTATTAAAAACAGTTATGTTAGAACTGCTTTGTGCGATTTCGGAGCAGGAGTTAGTGTTATGACTTTTTCTCTCCATAAGAGACTTCAACTAGAAAAACTAATACCAACTGATATATCTTTGCAAATGGCTGATAAATCTACTACTATTCCTGTTGGTATATGTGAGGATGTACTTGTTCAAGTGTCTCATAATTGCTAGATATTAACTGATTTTGTTGTGCTTGAAATGCCTGAAGATGATAATATGTCTATTATTCTTGGGAGACCCTTTCTTAATACTGCAGGAGCTATTATTAATTGTAATCAAGGAAAGGTGACTTTTAATGTTAATGACAAGGAGCATACTGTCTATTTCCCCAAGAAGATTGATAGGACTTATGGGTTAAATTCAATTGAACATGTTGAGGGCATTCAAGGTGGAGAAATATATTGTCCCATACCACGAGAAAAATATGAACTATTATGATTGGGACCATTGCTATCAAGGTTGAGGTAACATAATAATTAGTGGAATACAAAGTTTTGTTTCATATAAAATTGTTTTGGTAACAAGACCTGATCAACCTTGTTAACAAAGGGATTTTAATGAACAAAACAATGCTTTCACCATGATTATCTTTGCTTACTCTTATTTTATCCATTTTAGTTTTTGCTTTTGCTTAGTTTACTTTTCTGTTGTTAGTTGCTTGCATATTAGAGTGTTTTAGAACTTCTGATGTTTTAGCTTTGTTTTGTCATTGCATCATTCCAGAAACCTTTTTTCTGTTAGAAAATCATTCATCTATACCTGAAAATTGCTCAAAAATAAAGTGTCTCAAAAAATTCCAGAAAATTCATATTAAATTTTTACGTGAAAAAAGGGGCATAGAAGTGCCTAGAGAGTACCAGGGGGCCCACCAGGCAGGCACACCACCTGGTGGCGCGGCCATCCCAGGGGCACGCCTGACCATGGTGTGGGCCACCCCTGGCCCTCCACTCACTCTCTCACTTCCCACTTCTTTCTCTCTCCTGAGAAAACATCAGTTCTTTGCTCGAAATCACGTTCTTGCTGTTCTTGCCCACGATTTTTTGATCTCCTTGCTCAGCCCATCTTTGCTGCTGACATTTGGAGCATTTGTTCTCCGATATGTGACTCCTCTGCTTGTCCAAGTAGATTTGTGTTTAGTGGTTTATGTCTTGAGTATTTTGCTGCTGTAGGTGATAGGTTTTGAGAGCTTGTAAGCTTGTTCAATGCTTAGATATATTGTTTCGATGCATGTTTAGGCCTCTTACAAGTCCCTATGAGTAGTGCCCTTCAGTATATATTCACTTTTGCAATCACTTGCTTAATGGATGTTTAAATTTCAGAATAGAAGATGAATGAATATCAACTCTACCAACATGAACTGAGGGTGCCCGAGGTTATGAAGGTTCACCAAGAGGAGGAAGTTTTTCCTTCCATCTACCCATGCTCCGAATTCATGAGTGACGTAGGAATTTCCCAGGACTTCCATACTTTAGTTGCTAATGTAGGATTGGAGCACTTTGTGGAAGATGAACCTAGTCAGTTTGTGAAACTAACTATGTCTATGGTGCAGGACTTTCAATTTAGTTGGTCTTTGCATAACCCCATGGTCCACTACAAAATTTACAATATAGCTTCTGACCTTCCTCTTGATGACTTTTGTGCAGCTATTAAGGTACCTCAGTGGGGATCGTGTGGAAGGATTAAAGAGCGACATGCACCACTCATGGACTTGTATGCGGAGATTTTCCAAGGGAGCAACTTCTCAAAGGAGAGTGGGAAAATCCATAACATTCATCTTCCATCTATTCGCTACTTTGCTTACTTTATTGCCAAGTGTGTTCTCGCTAGAAAAACTGCTAATAAGCTATCCTCATATGATCTAGCATTCATCTCAGCTGCTTTAAAACGAGATAGGACTTACAACTTGAGTGCCTTGATAGCTTTCCGTCTAGCTGCTAACCGCGAGAAAGGTGGAATTTTTGGATGCCTCATTGCCTATCGTTTATTAGCTTTGCATGGTTTAGTGCCTCATCATCTAGACCTGCAGTTTCCCATAGAAAGGCTTGACCTTAATTCCATGATACAACATAAATTTGTTTCTTCTTGGGCTAATTTGAGTGTTTTGTCTTATGAAATAACCTTTCTCAAGGCTGGTTGGAGAAGGAGTAAGTCCGAGCGATTTGTTCTTTTGCCTGCACCTGTTTTGTTTAACCTTGATACCAGGGTAGGATGGTCACTCACTGAGGAGGACCTTGATACGTACATGGGAGAGCTCTCCCAACAGGAGCAGGATACTAGAAGAGAGGTTACAGATGATTCGGTCCAGCCCTCGAATGAGGGGGAGTCTTCATATCAGCAGCCTACCTATGATTGGGGAGCTTCTTCTTCTTCCCAAGGGCCTAACCACAATCATTCTTACAATGACCCGCCTGCTTGGAATCCTTACCCGTGTTGGGGTTGATACCCACTTAGGCCAAAAGCCTAAGCTTGGGGGGAGGTACACCGACATCATGCTCATCTACATATCATGTTTAGTCTGTACTTTGTATATCCATGTTTCGTTCTCTTTTTAGTTTTCGTTCTTTCTTCACTTTTGCTCTCTAAAACACAAAAAGACCAAAAATATTTCCGTTGTTTCTCTTTGTTTCCTTCTTCTTCTTTTTGCCTTGGTTTTCCTTTTACTTTTTTCTTTGTTTGAACTATTCGAAAAACCCAAAAAGATTTTGCTTTGCTTGTTTTTCCTTTTTGGTTCTTGATTTTAAAAATCAAAAACACCAAAAATATTTTTTGTTTTTATTTGGTTTTGTGAAGTTTGTTGTAGGGTTCAGCAGTCCTCAGTGGAATTTGGTTTCATGTTATTATCCAAGCTACACAAGTGAAGGGCAATAATGAGGATTAATGATAACTTGAGGTGTGGTAAGAGGCTGGCAACGAACTCTATTTGTTTTCATTTTTGTACATATACTCATCATTGTGGGCATGCTTAGTCTGTTCATGTAGGGCGTATGTTATTTATGGATGCTAGTAGTTTTGCTTTCTTATGATTAGCTCGAGCTTGCTAATAGTTTGTAGCTTGTCATATGAATATTTGCTTGCATTGTTCTATTCATGACTTGGTATGACACTGTGGTATCCTCCTCTGAGTGTTCCACTTGAATTGATTTGGCACATGCTCATGCATGCATATGACTCAAACAATAATTAGTTAAGCCTCAATGAATTATTTTTCCTCAGGGGTCTTGAATCACTTTCATGCCATGATTAGTCTTGTTTTGTTGCAAGCATGATTATGACAGTTATTGCTCTCTCGTTTGTCGCTCCCTTATTATTGCTAGCCTTCACCTGCACTAAGTATAAGCTTTACTCGTGTTTCCAATTCCCTAAAAAACCAATATTGCAAAAAGTGTCCACCATACCTACCTATTAGCATCATTTGCTATTCCGTGCATATTCAATATGCCTTGTTTTCTTCTGAATAAAATGTTTGCTTGTTATGAGAAAGTTAGTTAGTAAAGCTCTCACGAACTTGATGGCACACTTTACTTTCTTGCACTTAATAATCCTGAACCATTGCGTCCATCTTTTTTGCGTATATGCTTGCGCTTTATAAGTTGAAGTTATCAGAACCATGTATCATGGGGAACGCTTTCAACATTGCACTAGTACTTTGTACCTCGTTGATATCATCATTCTTTTGCTTATGGATCCCGGCGGTGTGAAATAAAAGGGGAACTTGTAAGATCATGGAGTTTGTATATGTGTTAGAGAAACGCCTGGGCCGCTAGCCTAAGCCATGCCTAATCATGGTGGAAACTTGCAGCATAACCATAATGAGCATTCTATGAAGCATCCTCAATAAAAACATATGCAAATAGCAAATAGAAAGATCGCTGAGATGCTCATTGTCTGCTTGCCTTGTCATTTTGATTATGGGATAGCTCCTGTATCATGTGCAAGGGTATCCCATTGGCGGTTCTCTATGATACATATGTACTTACAATGACAAGAGCTTACTTGTGACTGAAGTTGAGTAGCATGAGGTTCGGTACTTGTAAGTAAGGGGCATGAGATTTTAACTTATAACTTGTCAAGCATATCCTCTTAGTTGTGTCACTTTAACCTTAACCATTTAAAGATGCTTATGATAGGGCAATGAGAGCTCAAAACTAATGAGTACCATACTTTCAGCATTTGGAAGCCTTTCAAACTCTTCAAAACCTTTTTCATTTCCTTGTTGAGTCACCACCTATTCTATGAGCACTTTCTTGGAGCATAATTATCATTCTTAGTGTAATGTGCTTGTCTCAAAACTTGATTAATTGTGTTATGACTTTGATGCTTGTATCTTTGATATCTTTACTTCTAGTCTTCACTCGAACTTCAGAGGTGCCTTGGCATTTATGTTTGCTCTACCATCAAAGGCAAGCGAGATACCACTCTATCATACCTTGCTATGAGCATTGCAATGTTGCTTACTATTATTGAGTTGGAATCTCTTCATAGCTTGCAATGACTATTAAGTAAACTTAGTTGCATACTCTTTATTATGAATTGCCTGAGTAGTTGATCATATGCTGAGAATATATACATCTTATGAGGAAAATGTGTTCGTGAAAGTTTCTTTTATCGCACTCAGTTTTCAACTGAATTGCTTGAGGACAAGCAATAAGCTAAGATTGGGGGGAGTTGATATGTCCAAAACGTATCTACTTTCCCGAACACTTTTGCTATTATTTTTCCTCTAAACTTGTGTGATTTGGATACAACTAACACGGATTGACACTGTTTTCAGCAGAATTACCTTGGTGTCTAGTTTTTGTGCAGAAAATCAACTATCAGGAAAAATCCCGGAAATTATGCCAAAAATCCTATTTCACCAGAAGACTCACAGAGCCAGAAGACGAGATGGAGTAGGGCCACGAGGGCCCCATAACACCTGGCTGCGCAAGCCAGGCCAGGCCGCGCCTGGGGGTGGTGTGGCCGCCTCGGCTGCCCCCTCGGCCTCCCTCTTTGCCTATAAGTCACCTCTTGACCTAAAAACCAAGGGGGGTTCGGCATTTTTCTAGAAAGAGTTCTGCTTCACCGCCACCACCAGATTCCGCGATTCGGAACCAGAAAATCCGTTCTGGCACCCTGTCGGGACGGGGAATTGGAAGAGATCATCGCCATCATCATCACCATCGCTTCTCCATCGACCATCCATGTTTCCCCCATCTATGAGTGAGTAATCCCCTGCTGTAGGCCATGGGGATGGTAGGGATTAGATGAGATCGTTCATGTAATGGCATCAGATTGTTAGGGCATGGTGCCTAGTATCTACTATTAGTGCTTTTTGACTTTGTTGCAACTTGTTATGCGTAATGCTTGTCACTAGGGCCCGAGTGCCATGATTTCAGATCTGAACATGTTATTGATTCATTATGATAGTATTGTTTATGGTCTTACCTGCAAGTTGTATACACACGATATTGTCCGGAACCAAAGGCCCCGAAGTGACAGCAATCGGGATAACCGGAGGGAATGGCTTTGATGTGAGGATCACATGTGTTCACGAAGAGTTAATGCTTTGCTCCGGTGCTCTATTAAAAGGAGCACCGTAATTGCCAGTAGTTCCCTTGAGGCCCCGCTGCAAACGGGCTAGCGGGACAAAAGATGTTGTGCAAGTTCTCATTGCGAGCACGTATGACTATATATGGAACACATGCCTATGATTATCTAGTACTTGGATGCTTTATCTGCAAATTCCCTATGTTTTGATTGCTATATGAATTGTCTTGTCCATGGAACGCCCGTCCATCCATCCCTATGCCTGCCGTGCTTTAATCCTACTGTTTACTGTAATTGTTACTACTGTCTTTACTTTTACTACTGCTATTACTTTACTATTGTACTACAAAACTGTTGCTACTGATAAACTACTGTGAGCAAGATTATTTCCAGGTGCAGCTGAATTGACAACTCGGTTGTTAAGGCTTATAAATACTCTTTGGCTCCCCTTGTGTCGAATCAATAAATTGGGGTTCACTTCCCTCGAAAATACTGCGATACACCCCCTAAACTTGTGGGTCATCATAGGGTCATGTCTAGATGTTATTGGTACACAGGAAAATATGGACAAAGCCAAACCTAATGGGGAGAAAATTAAGATACCAATACCTTTTAAACTTGTAGGAATGCATGAAGCCTTAGAAAAGAATTTTGATTGGATTGTTCCCAAAAACCCATTTGTTGAAAATAGTGAACTCAAGAGCATTGAGAGAGGATCCTCTAGAACTTATTTGGATGAGATACCCTGCCTTGTTGAAGATATTTCTGGTATCAATCTTAATACTTCTTCATTTGAGAATACTTGATTCTTTTCTTGCTTCTTATGCCTAACTTAAAGGCGTTAAAGAAAAGTACTTATTGGGAGATAACCCAAAAGTTTTAGCTGAGTCTTGGAAGTTATTGCTTCAGTAATAACCTCTCCTTATCATTTTTGTGTGATTTTTGTGCCAAGAGTAACCTCTAATGAGAGAGAAGTAATGCTTGGGAAAGTTGCTGTCCCGAAACAAATTTTTGTGCTTCGTTGTAAAAATTCGTGAAAAATCTTTGTACATCGATTTGAGCTATAAATTTTTGTGCTTCTTCCCCAGGTTGTTATCCAACTTTTATTAGTTCAACACTTTTCGATTTGAGCTACAGAAGGTCTTATAAAAAATTGGTTTTTACCTAGTGGTTTTTTCCTTCCTACTCTGCCATTATTTGTATTTGCCTTTTAATCTCTTTCTCTTTGAGTTCTCTTTGATCATTTGAACTTTTTTTTAAAGGAATTGCTACATTATCTTTTGTTTTAATGGAAGATTTATTTGTGTTGGAACTGAACCAAAAGACTTATTATCTTGAGTACACTAATGTTGCTAATAAAGATTGTGTGAAGTTTTGTATGAAGGAAAAATTTCAGGTGTAAGGGAAGAGTAATGTAATGAGATGAAGAATGGACAAAAGCTCAAGCTTGGGGGTGCCACCTCGTGTCACCCCAAGAAATATCCAAGAAGTACAAGCGTCAATGCTTGGGGATGCCCAAGGCATCCCCTTCTTCATCAATAAAAATCTCAGGTTTCTTCCAAATACTTCATTTTTATTGTTTCATGCATAGTTGTGTTGTTCTTGGAGCGTCTTCATTTTTGTTTTTGGTTTTCGTTTGCTTAGTTTGCTTGAATAAATTTGTTGGACCCCCTCATCCATACATTAGTTTTCAAATAAGTTGGTTTGGGTTGGAAAAGAGTAGGAAAAGTTCATGCTTAAGTGGTATAAAGGAGCTTGTTTTTGACTGTGGCCTATGCTTTGTCATGTCATGCTTGATATTGTTTTGGCTTTATGCTTAGTGATTTTTGCTGTATCATGACATGTTATAAACAATTGAGATTGCTTAATGTGCCTTGAAAGAATCATGCATTATTTTAGCATATTAAAGCATAGTATTGTGGTATTCTCCTTTGATGCTTTATTTGGGTTGACTTGGCACATGCTCACACCATGTTAAGACTATCCCAAGTCACCATAGCCTCTATGATCCTTTAGTTTTCGACTTGTAATATCACTTTATGCTTTAATTAATGATGTTTTCTCGCTTTGCATGATTATGACCATTATTGCTCTCTTAGTTGGTCGCTCCCAGTCTTTTGCTAGCCTCCATAACCAAGTATGAGTTCCACTCATGCATCCAACTCCAAATAAAACTAAGTTATTCCAAAGAGTCCACCATACCTATCTATTAGCATTTGCTATTCCAAGTATATTCATGTTTTTATCTACCTTCCGAATTAAACTTGTTATGTGAAAATTAGTGATTAAAGCTCTCACGAACTTGATGGCACACTTTACTTTTCTTGCCCCTAATAAACTTGAACCATTGTGTCAGCTATGTTGTATATGCTTGAACTTATACGTTGGGGATTAGCAGAACCATGTTGTCATGGGGAACACTTTCAACATTGCACTTGTACATTGTACCCAGTTGATATCATCCTCTTTTGTTTATGGATGTCGTTGGTGTGAAATGAAAGGGGAGCTTGTAAGGCCATGGAGTTATTTATGTGTGTTAGAGAAACGCTTGGGCAGCTGGTCTAATCCATGCCTAATCATGGTGGAAACCTGCAGTGTAACCATAATTAGCAATCTATGAAGCATCCTTCTTATAAAAAAAGAGAGACAGAGATTGAGAAAAAGAAAAAAAAGAGATAAGAAAAGAGGAAAGAGATAAAAAAGCACCATTTCCCATGGTAAATAAGAAGATGTTGAGATGCTTATTGTCTACTTGCCTTGTCATTTTGATATGGGGATTCTTTCGTATCATCGGGCAAGGGGTACCCCGTTGGCGGTTCTCTATGATAGACATGTACTTACTATGACAAGAACTTACCGGTAACTAAACTTGAGTAGCATGAGGAGCGGCCCTTGTATTCAAGGGACATGAGAATGCCAACTTATACTTTGTCAAGCATATACTCCATAGTTTGTTCATTTTAACCTTAATCACTTCAAGATGCTTATGATACGGGCAATGAGAGCTGAAAGCTAATAAGTACCATAATTTTTGGAAGCTCTTTATGAGACTTGAATCCCTGTTTCCTTCTATGAAGGCCTTTATTTTACTTTTATGTTGAGTCTCCATCTTCTATCTTTATGCACCTATTAAGAGAGCATAGTGGCCATTCTTAGTTTAATGTGCATTGTCCCAAGACTTGGTGATTGATTCATAACTTTGATATTGCTTGTTCTTAAACTATTTGTATCTAGTCACCCTTATGAACTTTGAAGGTATCCTATGCATTTATGTTTTGCTACACTATGAGGGACAAGCTGAATACCATTCTCATTATGTTTTCTATATGTGAAACAAACAAACGTCTTGCAAAGCATTGTTATTCATGAATCTTTTGTCTGTACCTTTTCATGCAACAACATAGTTACTATGTCTTATTGTTAGAACTATATCTTTCATGCTATGTTAAAGTACTATGATCCCAGCTATCAATGTTTTACAAATACTTTGATCAAGTTTGTGATGGTGCATGTCACCTAAAAAATAATTCTTTCTTTTTATCACTTACCTACTCGAGGACGAGCAAGAGTTAAGCTTGGGGATGTTGATACGTTGCAAACGTATCTATAATTTTTGATGTTCCATGCTTGTTTTATATCTACTTTCTTATGTTTGTCCACACTTTTGAGTATTTTTATACACTTTCTTGGACTAACATATTAACAAGATGCCACGGTGCCAGTTGCCTGTTTTCTGTTGTTTTTGGTTCTAGAAAAGTCAGAAAATGAATATTCTCGGAATTGGATGGGACAAAAGGCAAAGTCAATATTTCACCGAGGGGAACACAGAGCCAAATCATGAGACGAAGAGGGTCCAGGGGCCGGCCACACCACCTGGTCGCCCGTCCAGGCCTGGCCCGTGCCTGGGGATGGTGCAGCCACCTCGGGCACCCCCCCGGCCTCCCCTTTCGCCTATAAGAAGCCTTCGATACAGAAACCCTAAGTACCCAATCAAAATTCCACGAAAGAGTCTGTAGCCACCGTCATCTCAATCCCTACATCGGGAGGGATCTAAAGCTCTTCCTGGCACCCCACCAGAGGGGAGAGATCACCCTGGAGGACTTCTTCATCACCATGCCTGCCTCCAGTGTGATGCGTGAGTAGTTCCTCCCTGGACTACGAGTCCATGTAGTAGCTAGATGGTTGGTTCTTATCCTTTATGCTACCATGTTTATATCTTGTGAGCTCCGTTCATGATCAAGATCATCTATTTGTAATCATGCATGTTGTGAGTTAGTATTTATGCTCAGTAGTGGGTTCATGCCTCTGGTAATCTGGGGAAGTGACAGAAATCTCTAAGGTACTAGATGTGCTGTTGCTACTAGGGAGAAAACAGCAATCCTTTGTTCATAGAACAATTGTATTGTTTACTTTACACACTTTGCTTAATGCAATTATATGTTGCTTGCAACTTAATAATGGAGGGGGTTCGGATGATAACCTGAAGGTGGATTATTAGTCATAGATGCAGTTGGATTACGGTCTATGTATAATGTTGTAATGCCCAATCAAATCTCATAGAAGTCAAGATGATTAGTATATGCATGTATGATTTCTCGATGTTTGTCAATTGCCCCGCTGTAATTTGTTCACCAAACATGTCATCTATCTTAAGGAGAATCACCACTAGTGAACTATGGACCCCGGTCCTTTCTTTTACTATCAATCTACAATCTACTATTTATTGTTTTCTGTTTCCTTTCTGCAAGAAATTACTATCTTCCACACAATACGTTTAATCCTTTGTTTTCAGCAAAACCGGTGAGATTGACAACCTCACTATAAGTTGGGGCAAAGTTCTGTGGTTGTGTTGTGCAGGATTCCAAGTTGGAAACAACACCTTGGAGGTGTTTCCTTGCTCCTACTGGTTCGATAACCTTGGTTTCATAACTGAGGGAAAACTTGCTGTTGTGCTCATCATACCTTCCTCTTGGGGTTCCCCAACGAGCTCGAATATATTTTGAGCCATCAGTTTGCATCCAAGTCAAAGAAGACGAACAAGGGTAAGAAGAAGAAGAACTTGCCCTCTCCCCCTTCCAAAATGATTGATTTTCTGAAGGAGGGGAAGATGGCAAAAGAGAAGGAACCAAGTGTCATTAGGAATGATGAGGAACCATCTCATAATGATTTTGCAGGAAAATATAACCCATCTTATGTTCTTATGAAATCTTATGATGGTCATGTCTATGCTAGATATGTAGGAACCTCTTATGTTAATTATTACCATTGGGACATTTGGGTTCCCAAGATTCTCGTGACTAACAAAAGAGGACCCATTCAACAATGGGTACCTAAAAACAAGCATTGATTTCTTGTAGGGTTATGCTTCCGGTGGAAGAAAATGGGTGGTTGATAGTGGTGCCACAAGTCATATGATCGGAAGCAAAGAGATGCTTGATGAGACGAGACCTAATACTTCCAATATTTGTGTCACGTATGGATATGGATCAACATCTAAGGTATTGGGTTTTGGTAAGCTAGTGGTCACACCAGATATATCCACCTTGGACATTATGCTTGTCAAAACCCTTTCATACAATTTACTTTCCGTTCATCAACTCACACTTATGGTCTTTAATGCCTACTTGACCCTGAAGGTTGTGGTTCTCATGTGGAGCAAGACTCTCTCTTATGGTCTTTAATGCCTTTGTTGGATATGCCGATAATGGTTTGTATGTGGTAGATTTCGATAAGAAACCCACACCTACCACGACTTGCCTAATGGATAAAGGTGACGTGGGATGGCTTTGGCATCACCATCTTGCCCACATCAACATGAGGTCTTTTCAAAGCCTCCATATGGGAGGCCCCACCCTTGGTTTAAAAGATAATGTGCGTTTTGTCAAAGATCGTGTGTGTAGGGCATGCATTAAATGGAAGCTCCATGAGACGGCACATCCCCCAACTACAACCATCTATTCTGATGGGATCTTGGAGCTCCTTCACATGGATCTCTTTGGTCCTCCATCCTTTGATAGTCTTGGGGGGAAGAAGTATTATTTGGTTACTATTGATGACTACTCAAGATACACATGGGTATATTTCTTCAAGAAGAAGAGTAAGACTCAACAAACCGTCATCAACTTTGCCAATGAAGTGCAACGTCAACATATATAACAAGAATATCTTGGCCATAAGAAGTGACAATGGTACCAAGTTCAAGAACTAAACCTTAGATGAGTTTCTTGGTGATGAGGGGATCAAGCATCAATACTCCTCTCCATATACCCCTCAACAAAATGGTGTGGTGGAAAGGAAGAACCTCACTCTAATGGATATGGCAAGAACCATGATTGTGGAGTTCAAGTCTCCATATAACTTTTGGGCTGAAGCTATCTCAACCGCATGTCATATTGCCAGTCGGGTTTATCTTCGCAAATATTTGGATATGACTCCATATGAGATCCTCGCTGGCAAGAAACCAAGTATCCACTACCTTTGGGTGTTTGGGTGCAAGTACTATATTCTCGAGAAAGGTAACTGGTTGTCTAAATTTGAGACTCGTACTATTGAAGGTATGTTTGTTGGCTATGCATTAGACTCTCATGCCTATAGGATCTATAACAGGTCCACCGGGCAAGTTATAGTATCCACTAACGTGAGATTCGATGAGCATAATGGCTCCCAAGTGGGGCAAATTGATCTCGGTGATGTAGGTGATGAAATTCCTCCTCAGGCCATAAGAAGAATGGGTGTGGGATTTTTCCGCCCCGTCGAGGAACCCCTTGTGGTGGAAGGAGAAGGACAATGCTCTACTCAAGTGGAGCCCTCACCTACACTAGATCTACATCAACCCCATAGCCACCAAGATACCATTTTTGAAGAGATAGCTCATGATCAAGGTCAAGCGCAAGTAAATGATCGGTGTTCTTCACCCCATAATGACCAAGGTCAAGCTCATGAGGATGGACAAAGTCAAAATGTCGAGCAAGCTCAAGAAGAGGAACAAGGTCAATTTCAAGGTCAAGACGAGGATCAAAATAGTGGTGATGACCAAGTAGCTTCTCAAGAATCCATTGAGGAAGATCATGCTCGTCGTGAAGCAAGAAGGATCGCCAAGCTCACCCGAGAAGAAATTACTCTTGAAAATGTTGTTGGTGATTTTGAAAGGGGCATTTATACTCGTAACCAAGTGGCTAACTTTGTTGGCCACAATAGTTTCATTTCTTGTGTAGAGCCCCAAAAGGTGTATGAAGCGCTTCAAGACCCGGATTGGCTTGATGCCATGCATGAAGAACTTCATAAATTCGAGCGCAACAAAGTGTGGTCATTGGTGGAGAGACCCAAGGAGTGCCATAATGTCATCAGAACAAAGTGGATCTTCAAGAACAAGCAAGATGCAAATCGGATGGTTATTCGCAACAAGGCAAGATTGATGGCTCAAGGCTTCTCCCAAGTCGAGGGTATCGACTATGGTGAAACTTTTGCCCATGTTGCCCGTCTTGAATCCATTCGTATCTTGCTTGCATAGCATCTCATCATAACTTTAAGTTACAACAAATGGATGTTAAAAGTGCATTTCTTAATGGTCCCTTAAATGAGTTGGTGTATGTCAAGCAACCTCTGGGTTTTAAGGACCCCAAGTTTCCAAACCATGTCTACAAACTTGATAAGTCACTTTATGGTCTTAAACAAGCTCCACGTGTGTGCTATGAGCACCTTAGAAAGTTGTTGGAGACCGTGGTTTCGAAGTTGGGCTAATCGACCCTAGTATTTTTACTAAGAGAGTTGGAGGAAACTTAGTCATATGTCAAATTCATGTTGATGATATTATCTTTGGTTCTCCTAACAAAGCTTTCAATGATGTCTCTGCTAAGCTAATGACTGATGAGTTTGAAATGTCTATGATGGGGGAGTTGCAATTCTTTCTAGGCTTTGAAGTGAAGAAAGTAATTAAAGATATCTTCATTAATCAAGCCAAATACATTCAAGATATGCTCAAGAGGTTCAAGTTGATGGATTTAAATGGAGCCAAGTCTCCCATGCCCCTCAAGTGTGATCTCACTCTCGATACTAAGGTAAAGATTTGGATCAAAAGGTGTATCGATCTATGATTGGTTCTCTGCTTTATCTTTGTGCATCTAGACCGGATATCATGTTAAGTGTGGGTATTTGTGCACGGTTTCAACCCGCCCCAAAAGAAAGCCACCTTGTGGCGGTTAAGCGAATCTTTCATATTTAGTTGATACCCCAAACTTGGCTTATGGTATCCCAGGGGCTCAAGCTTTCTTCTTCATGGTTTCACGGATTCGGATTGGGCGGGAGACAAAGTTGGAAGGAAATCAACCTTCGGGGCTTGCCAATTCCTTGGTAGGTCCTTGGTGTGTTGGTCATCTAAGAAACAAAATTGTGTCTCCTTGTCTTCCGCCAAAGCCGAGTATATTGTGGGTGCTTGTTGTTGTGCAGAATTGTTATGGATGAGGCAAACTTTAAAGGATTACAGTGTCACTTGTGACAAAGTGCCTCTTCTTTGTGATAATGAAAGTGCAATCAAGATCGCCTACAACCCAGTGCAACACACAACAACTAATTATATTGATATTCGTCATCACTTCATGCGAGAGCATGTGAATAATGGAGATATTGACCTCTCTTATGTTAGCACCGAGAAGAACCTTGTGGATTTATTCACCAAGCCCCTTGATGAGAAGAGATTTTGAGAGTTAAGGCATGAGCTAAGTATCATTGATTTGAGCAATGTGGCTTGAGACCATGCACCCATACCCATGCATTCATATGTTATCCTATATAGATGTAGGCATGGACATAGGGGGAGTGCGGTCCTAATTATTGGGCTATCCCTCCCCCCATTATGGCCAAAGTAAGAAAATCATCCTCTTTATATCATTTTGTGATATGTGAGCTTTGATGGCTCAATGCATGGCGCCCAGAAAAGTGCTGGTGCGGTATTGATGTAGAGCTTGTTGGGAACCCCAAGAGGAAGGTATGATGAGCACAGCAGCAAGTTTCCCTTAGTTATGAAACCAAGGTTTAATCGAACCAGTAGGAGCAAGGAAACACCCCAAAGGTGTTACTAGCTGAGCTTTGGCAGGGCGCACTACCGGTGCTAGTAGCAACGTGGAGACCTGCACAACACAACCACAGAACTTTGTCCCCAACTTGCGATGAGGTTGTCAATCTCACCGTGTTTTGCGGTAAACAGAGGATTAAACGTATCGAATGGAAAGAAGTAATAGTTTGCAGAAAGTAAACCCAAAGCAGTAAAAGATTGTAGATTGAATGTAAAGAAAAGGACCGGGATCCATAGTTCACTAGAGGTGGCTCTCCTTAAGATAGATAACATGCTGGGTGAACAAATTACAGCGGGGCAATTGACAAACACCGAGAAAGCAATACATGCATATACTAATCATCTTGACTCCTTTGAGACTTGATTGGGCATTACAACATTATACATAGACCGACATCCAACTGCATCTATGACTAATAATCCACCTTCAGGTTATCATCCAAACCCCCTCCAGTATTAAGTTGCAAGCAACAGATTATTGTTTTACGAAGTGCGTGTAAAGTAAAAAATACGATTGTTCTATGAACAAAGGATTGTTGTTTTCTCCCTAGTAGCAACAGCACATCTAGTACCTTAGAGATTTCTGTCACTTCCCCAGATTACCAGAGGCATGAACCCACTATCGAGCATAAATACTAACTCTTGGAGTTGCTAGCATTTACTTGGCCAAGATAGCTATTAACAACGGAAAGCATGCAAGATCACAAATAACAAAGACATGATAGAATCAATAATCAATCTGAAATAGCATCTCAATATCTATTGGATCCCCGCAAACACAACATGCAGAATTACAAATAGATGATCTTGATCATGAACGGAGCTCACAAGATCTAGACATGAAAGCACAAAGGAGGAGAACCAGCCATCTAGCTACTACATGGATCCTTAGTCCAATGATGAACTACTCACGCATCATACCGGAGGCTTGCATGGTGATGAAGAAGGCCTCCAGGGTGAATTCCCCTCTCCGGCAGGGTGCCGAGAAGAGCTTCAGATCCCTCTCGATCTAGGGATGGAGATGACGGCGACTACATACTCTTTCGTGGATTTTTGATAGGGTACTTAGGGTTTACATCCCGAGGGCAATATATAGGTGGAAGGAGAGGCCGAGGGGTTGCCGGGAGTGGCCACACCACCCCTTGGCGTGGGCCAGGCCTGGCCGCGCGGCCAGGTGGTGTGGTGGCCCCCTGGCCCCTCTCCGTCTCGTATTCTGGCACTTGATGACATCCGGAAAAATAGGCACTTTGGCTTTTGTCCCGTCCAATTCCGAGAATATTCATTTTTTGACTTTCCTAGAACCAAAAACAGCAGAAAACAGGCAGCTGGCACTGTGGCGTCTTGTTAATAGGTTAGTCCAAGAAATCATATGAAAAGTACTCCAAAGATGGAACAAAACACAAGAAAGTGGATAAAACCAACCATGGAACATCAAAAATTATAGATACATTTGCAATGTATCAACATACCCAAGCTTAACTCTTGCTCGTCCTCGAGTAGGTAAGTGATAAAAAGAAAGAATAATTTTTGAGGTGACATGCACCATCAAAGACTTGATCAAAGTATTTGCAAAACATTCAAAGCTGGGATCATAGTACTTCAATCATAACATGAAAGACAAAGTTCTAGCAATAAGACAAAGAAACTATGATGCAACATGAAAAGGCACAAACAAAAGATTCTTGAATAACAATGCTTTGCAAGACGTTTGTTTGTTTCACATAAAGAAAACATAGCATAATAGTATTCAGCTTGTCCCTCAATAGAGTAGCAAATATAAATGCATAGGACATCTTCAAAGTTCATAAGAGTGACTAGATACAATAGTTTAAAACAAGCAATGTCAAGTTATGCATCAATGGCCACTATGCTCTCAAATTAGGTGCATAAAGATAGAAGGTGGAGACTCAATGTAATGGTGGAAGAAAAGCCTTTGTAAAAGGAAGTAAGGATTCAAGTCTCATAAAGAGCTTCCAAAAATTATGGTACTTATAGTTTTCAGCTCTCATTGCCCCTATCATAAGCATCTTTAAGGTGATTAAGGTTAAAGTGACACAACTAAGAGGATATGCTTGACAAGTTATAAACCGAAATCTCATGCCCCTTACTTACGAAGACCGATCCTCATGCTACTCAACTTCAGTCACGAGTAAGCTCTTGTCATTGTAAGTATATGTATATCATTAAGAACCGCCAACGGGGTACCCCTTGCACATGATACAGGAGCTTTCCCATAATCAAAATGACAAGGCAAGCAGACAATGAGCATCTCAGCGATCTTTTTATTTGCTATTTGCATAGATTTTTATTGAGGATGCTTCATAGAGTGCTCATTATGGTGATGCTGCAAGTTTCCACCATGATTAGGCATGGCTTAGGCTAGCAGCCCAGGCGTTTCTCTAACACACGTACAAACTCCATGATCTTACAAGTTCCACTTTTATTTCACACCGCCGGGATCCATAAGCAAAAGAACATGATATCAACGGGGTACAAAGTACAGGTGCAATGTTGAAAGCGTTCCCCATGAAACATGGTTCTGCTAATTCCAACTTATAAAGCGCAAGCATATACGGAACAAAGAAGGACCCAGAGGTTCAAGTTTATTAGATGCAAAAAGTAAAGTGTGCCATCTTGTTCGTGAGAGCTTTAATCACTAGTTTTCTCATAACAAGTTTAATTTGGAAGGTAAACAAAAGCATGAATATACTTGGAATAGCATAAGCTAGTAGGTAGTTATGGTGGACTCTTTGGAATAACTTGGTTTAGGGAGTTGGATGCATGAGTGGAACTCATACTTTGTTGTGGAGGCTAGCAAAAGACTGGGAGCGACAAACTAAGAGAGCAATAATGGCCATAATCATGCAGAGCGACAAAACATCATTGATCAAAGCATAAAGTGATACTAAAAGTTGGAAACTAAAGGATCATAAAGGCCATGGTGACTTGAGATAGTCATAACATGGTGTGAGCATGTGCCAAGTCAACCCAAATAAAGCATCAAAGGAGAATACCACTATACTATGCTTTAATATGCTAAAACAACGCATGATTCATCCAAGGCACATTAAGCAATCTCAATTGTTTATAACAAGTCATGCTACAGCAAAGAATACTAAGCATAAAGCAAAAACAATATCAAGCATGGCATGACAAAGCATAGGCCACAGTCAAAAACGAGCTCTTTTTACCACATACGCATGAACTTTCCTACTCTTTTCCAAACCAAACCAAACTATTTGCAAACCAATGTATGAAAGAGGGGGACCAACCAATTATTCAGAAAACTAAGCAAACCAAGCAAACTAAAAACCAAAACAAAAACGAAAAAGAAGACGCTCCAAGAAAAACACAACTCTGCATGAAACAATAAAAATGAAGCGTTTCGAAGAAACCTAGGATTTTTATTGATGAAGAAGGGGATGCCTTGGCTATCCCCAAGCTTTGACGCTTGTACTTCTTGGATATTTCTTGGGGTGACACGCGTGGCATCCCCATGCTTGAGCTTTAGTCCATCCTTCGTCTCATTACTTATTCCTTCCATACACCTGAAATTTTTCCTTCATACAAACTTCACACAATCTTTATTAGCAACATTTGTGCACTGAAGATAAATAAGTCTTAAGGTTCAGTTCTAACACCAAATAAACTTCCATTAGAACACTAGCTACTTTATCACTTCCCTCAAAAAGCTCAATTCCCCAAAAGAACTCAAAAAGGAACCCACAAGAAGCAAATGCAGAAAATGGCAGAAATCTGTCAAAACAGACCAGCAGGTAAAGACGAACTTTTTCGAAGACCTTCTGTTGCTCAAATCAAAAAGTGTTGAACTAACGAAAGTTACATAAAAACCTTGGTCAGAAGAAAAAGAAATTACAGCTCAATACGACATACAGAGATCTCTCACGAATTTTTATGGTGAAGCACAAAAATCTGTTTCGGGACAGCAACTTTCTCAATCATTACTTCTCTCTCCTTAGAGGTTACTCTTGGCACAAAAAAGCAAATAAAAAGGATAAGGAGAGGTTATTATAGAGGTAATAACTTCCAAGACTCATCTAAAACTTTTGTGTTATCTCCCAATAAGCACTTTTCTTTCCTTTAAGTTACGCATAAGAAGCAAGAAAAAGAACCAAGTATTCTCAAATGAAGAAGCATTAAGTCCAAATTTTGTCTTCATAGGAGAAGCAAAAGAAATCTTTTCTCTCTTTTTAGGGAAGTGTTCTATACCTTTCTTGAGTGTGACTTGATATTTAATGGTGCCTTCTTTCATATCAATGATGGCACCAACAGTTCTAAGAAAAGGTCTTCCCAAAGTAATACGACAAGAAGCATTGTATTCAACATCCAAAACATAGAAATCAACGGGGACATAGGAATCATTAACCATAATAAGAACATCATTAAGACTCCACATGAGTTTCTTTTTAGCATTATCATCAAGTGGGACATTCAAATAACAATCTTCAAGTGGAGGCTAATTAAGCATATCATAAATCCTTCTAGGCATAATAGAAACACTACTATCAAGATCACACAAAGCTTTGAAATCAAAGTCATTCACTTTCATATTAATGATGGGTTCCCAACCATCTTCTTGTTTTATAGGAATAGAAGCTTTATGTTTCATCTTTTCTTCTTTAATCTTTATGAGAGCATTAGTAATGTGTTTTGTAAAAGCCATGTTCATAGCACTAGCATTAGGACTTTTAGCAAGCTTTTGTAGGAACTTAATAACTTCAGAGATATTGCAACCATCAAGATCAAAATCAAATTTATCATCTAAAGTAGTAGAACTATTACTAGCCTCAACACTAGTGGTGGTAATAGTAGAAACACTAATGTTTCTAGCAATTTCATCTTCTCTTTCCCACTTAGCATGTAATTCAGCTAATAGTCTAACATTTTCATCAATTCTTACTTGGATAGCATTAGTAGCTACAAAGGGATTATCATTAGTTTCAGGTTTAGCAGCCATTTTATTCAAAGAGGTTTGAGCTTCAGCAAGTGATGCTATATTTCTTTCAGCATTAGAGAGTTTTTCCTCAATAGTTTTATTGAAAGCAGTTTGTTTACTAATAAAATCTTTAAGCATAACTTCAAGTTCAGAGGGAGCACTCCTATTATTGTTGTAAGAATTTACATAAGCATTACCATTGTTGGGAGGATATGGCTTATAATTGTTGTTACCAAAATTACTCCTGTAAGCATTATTACCATAAGCATTGTTGCCAAAATTGTTATTTCTTATGAAGTTCACATCAACTTGCTCTTCTTGAGCAACCAAAGAAGCCAAAGGGACATTATTTGGATCAATATGGGCTTTCCCATTAACAAGCATAGACATAATAATATCAATCTTATCACTCAAGGAGGAGGTTTCCTCAACAGAATTTAACTTCCTACCTTGTGGAGCTCTCTCAGTATGCCATTCAGAATAATTAGCCATCATATTGTCCAGAAGTTTTGTTGCAGCACCCAAAGTGATGGTCATAAAGGTACCTCCATCAGCAGAATCCAATAGGTTCCTTGAAGAATAGTTCAATCCTGCATAAAAAGTTTGGATGATCATCCAAGCAGTCAGTCCATGCGTGGGACAATTCTTTACCAAAGATTTCATTCTTTCCCAAGCTTGAGCAACATGCTCATTATCAAGTTGTTTAAACTTCATTATTTCACTTCTCATGGATATAATCTTAGCAGGAGGATAGTATTTTCCAATAAAAGCATCTTTGCATTTAGTCCAAGAATCATTACTATTCCTAGTTAAGAACCATTCTTTAGCTTTTCCTCTCAAAGAGAAAGGAAACAATTTTAGCTTAATAATATCACCATCTATATCCCTATGCTTTTGCATCTCCCATAGTTCAACAAAGTTATTTAGATGGGAAGCAGCATCTTCATTACCAATACCACAAAATTGTTCTCTCATTACAAGATTGAGCAAAGCAGGTTTTATCTCAAAGAAAGTAGCTTCATGAACATGTCGAGCAATAGGTGTGCTCATAAAATCATTGTTGTTGGTGCTAGTGAAGTCACATAACTTAGTGTTTACAAGAGTAGTCATTTTTTGTGTGTTTTCAAATAAGAAAGCAAACTTGTAAAACTATTTTTTGTGTTTTTGAATAACAAAACAAGCAAACAAAGCAACAAGAAATTAAGCAAAACAAAAACAACAAAGTAAAGAGATTGGTTATGAGGGACTCCCCTTGTGAAGATGTCCTTGACTCCACGACAACAGCGCCAGAAAATCGCTTGATGGCTCAATGCACGGCGCCCAGAAAAGTGTTGGTGCGGTGTTGATATAGAGCTTGTTGGGAACCCCAAGAGGAAGGTATGAGGAGCACAGCAGCAAGTTTCCCTCAGTTATGAAACCAAGGTTTAATCGAACCAGTAGGAGCAAGGAAACACCCCAAAGGTGTTACTAGCTGAGCTTTGGCAGGGCGCACTACCGGTGCTAGTAGCAACGTGGAGACCTGCACAACACAACCACTGAACTTTGTCCCCAACTTGTGATGAGGTTGTCAATCTCACCGTGTTTTGCGGTAAACAAAGGATTAAACGTATCGAATGGAAAGAAGTAATAGTTTGCAGAAAGTAAACACAAAGCAGTAAAAGATTGTAGATTGAATGTAAAGAAAAGGACCGGGATCCATAGTTCACTAGAGGTGGCTCTCCTTAAGATAGATAACATGTTGGGTGAACAAATTACAGCGGGGCAATTGACAAACACTGAGAAAGCAATACATACATATACTAATCATCTTGACTCCTTTGAGACTTGATTGGGCATTACAACATTATACATAGACCGCCATCCAACTGCATCTATGACTAATAATCCACCTTCAGGTTATCATCCGAACCCCCTCCAATATTAGGTTGCAAGCAATCAATTATTGCTTTATGAACTGCGTGTAAAGTAAACAATACGATTGTTCTATGAACAAAGGATTGTTGTTTTCTCCCTAGTAGCAACAGCACATCTAGTACCTTAGAGATTTATGTCACTTCCTCAGATTACTAGAGGCATGAACCCACTATCGAGCATAAATACTAACTCTTGAAGTTGCTAGCATCTACTTGGCCAAGATAGCTACTAACAACGGAAAGCATGCAAGATCACAAATAACAAAGACATGATAGAATCAATAATCAATCTGAAATAGCACCTCAATATCCATCAGATCCCTGCAAACACAACATGCAAAATTACAAATAGATGATCTTGATCATGAACGGAGCTCACAAGATCTAGACATGAAAGCACAAAGGAGGAGAACCGGCCATCTAGCTACTACATGGATCTGTAGTCCAAGGATGAACTACTCACGCATCACACCGGAGGCTTGCATGGTGATGAAGAAGGCCTCCAGGGTGAATTCCCCTCTCCGGCAGGGTGCCGGGAAGAGCTTCAGATCCCTCCCGATCTAGGGATGGAGATGACGGTGGCTACAGACTCTTTCGTAGATTTTTGATCGGGTACTTAGGGTTTACGTCCCGAGGGAAAGATATAGGCGGAAGGAGAGGGCGGGGGGTGTCGGGACCGACCACACCACCCCCTGGCGCGGGCCAGGCCTGGCCGCGCGGCCAGGTGGTGTGGTGGCCCCCTGGCCCCTCTCCGTCTCGTATTCTGGCACTTGATGACATCCGGAAAAATAGGCACTTTGGCTTTTGTCCCGTCCAATTCTGAGAATATTCATTTTCTGACTTTCCTGGAACCAAAAACAGCAGAAAACAGGCAGCTGGCACTGTGGCTCTTGTTAATAGGTTAGTCCAAGAAATCATATGAAAAGTACTCCAAAGTTGGAACAAAACACAAGAAAGTGGATAAAACCAAGCATGGAACATCAAAAATTATAGATACATTTGCAATGTATCAAGCTTCAATGGCGAGTTTTGGTAATAGACCCAAGATATATCTTCGCGGTGCCAAGCCAAGTATACTCAAACATGGTGGCCTCAGCCACCGACCCACAGATTGCTATGTGTCTAGTTGTTCTTTGCATTCTTGGTGGTTCCTTTTTATATTATGGTTGTTTGTGTCTTCCTTGGCTCTTCACCTGTTTACCTTGTGCCATTTTTTATGTTTTTTGCATGTCCTAATTGAATCTGGCGTTTTTTAGCAAAGGAGGTCGGAGACTCTGGGGTCTGACCCCGGATACTCCGGTGGCCCGGAGACTCCGGACCTTGGGCCTAGATACTCTGGCCTAGCGGTTTATCGCACAAATTGATTAGAGAGTCGGGGTGGGGGTAACTCCCAGTTACTCCTCTCCACCCCGACTCCCTTTTCTCCTCACCCACCCGCTCCCTCCTCCACCCGTCGCCACTGGGGCTTCCTCCGTCCCGGATCCGCCGCCGCCAGCTCCCCATCTTCTCCCCACCATCGGACCTTCTCTCTGCCGGCTGGGAACCATCCCCATGGACCAAGGTGCCCCCTCCTCTCTCTTTGTCTGCCTAGGGTTCCCCTAGATAGGGATGCAGTTAGGGACCTCTTTTTCCATGGAAGTTGGTGTTTATTATGGCAATTTCATGTTCTTGAAGTCTTGAGACCCCGATCTACGACTAGATGAAGTCCCCCCTTGATTCTCGTCTCTCACCATGTTTCCCGGCCGGAGACTTCGGTCAGCATGACCGGAGACTCCGACCCCTGTGGCCAGAGACTCCGGCCCTAGCCAGAAACTCCGGGGCTAGAGACCGGAGACTCTGGGGGCCTTCCTTTGTTTTGGGTCTAGTTCTCTTACTTATTCCACCATATGGTTCCAGGACTTGCAGAACTCATTTTTCGTTGTGTTTTCGTGCCTTCTTGCTTGTCTATGCAGGTGGTTTCGGTAGCTCTCGTCCTCGTCGCACCAAGTCCAAGACCCCGAACTATGGGGGAAACCCTCGTAAGATGTCCAGTCGGCACCCGTATGACAGCCGTGAGGAACAAGCAGAAAAGGCCAAGGGCGAGAAAGACATATCATTGAAGCGGCAAGAGGAAGAGCGTCTTTATCGTGTGGAACTTGCTAAGAAACGGAAGTATGATAATCTCACCACACTCTCAGGGCTGAACAATGATGAGTTCCGGGTCATGAGGAGGCAGTTGTCCTATGATATGGCAAGTAATAGCCCAGATACTCATTTCTGGAGGCATGAGCAGTATTTGATCATGACCGAGATTTATGCTCATCTGTCTGAAAAGAAGCTTGTGTGGCTGCAGCGTCCTCTAGATTTTGGCTTCATGAACATCAAGACCTATTTCTCTGAGGCTCTCTGGATCATCGAGAAACTTGGGTTGCATCATCTCATGGGTTTTCAACAGAGCTACAGTGTTCATATTGTGCATTAGTTATTTGCCATTCTCGTGTTCGGAGAAGGGAACGAGATTCCTATGACTTGGATGACTGGCGAGGTTTGTTGTCAGTCCAGCATTAGTGAGTTTGTTGCGGTCTTGGAGTATCCATTTGAGGGCAGGAATTCACCGGTTGGTCGTCGCATTCATGAGACTACCGGGCTTGAGTACAACAAGAAGCCTCTTGCTCCTATATACAACAAGAATCGTGTCCTTGGAGAAGCAAGGAACCTAAGGCCACCATTCCACATCTTGATCTGCATGTTTCGTGAGAAGATTTATCCTCAAGCGGGCAATCTTGACACTATTCGGTCAGCTTTGGTTCCTCTTATGGCTCTTGCTCATTCCGTGTACATCAAAGGCCCAGATGCTCCTGCCACTCCCCTCGACGTCATGTATTTCATCTTCATGGAAATGGCCATCAACATCTTTGAGAAGAAGACTCCCACCTATTCCCCCCGTGTCATGAGGCTAGTGCTATCCACCTTTGTGAAGATGAACTTGTCTTCTCCGCTTGAGGGCGTGCCTGTTGTTGCTCATTCTCCTCTCTAGTTGCAGCGCAAGCTCCCACTAGCACTGCCGATCCTCGTGGCTATTCTGCTCCCATGCCAGATGATGAGATTAGAGAGTATGAGGAGGATAGCCCTCCTGCTGCCAGCCCTGTCCGTGCTAGGAGGAAGAATGCTAGCAATGCCTTCCTTTTCTCGTGACTATGTGAAGGGGCAAATAAAGAAGGCCGCCTCTTGGAGAAGATGCTTCTGTGCATGAACATTGATATCCACAGGGGTCAATATGAAGCCTACAAGAGGGACAAGTAGATTCTGAAGAAGTTTCACCAATAGTAGGAAGATAATGATGCCGAAGGATCTAGTGATGCTCAGCCTCGGCCACATCCCTCTTGCACTCTCTCTTATGGTTCTTGGGATCAAGGCTCTGTTTATTGGGGTATGTTTGAGGATGATGCTTCCTATTCTCTCGGTGGCGTCTGCTGATGATGATCAAGGTTCCGTGGCGAGCTCCAATGATGACGAGGATGATGAGTGATCCGGTTGTGGCGTGTAGTGCTTCTCTTGTCCCCTTTTGGTGTCTTGATGCCAAAGGGGGAGAAGTTGCTAATAGGTAGCGTGGGATTTGCATGGGAAGTCACAAGATGGCTCTTCATTTGATTCCTTCGCTTGTGACTTGTTCTTATTTTCCTTGCTTTATTTGTGGACCTATGTTATGTATCATCTGTGGACCCATGTTGTGTGGCTACGTATGTGAAGACTATGTGGTATCTTATCTATGGATTCATATATCATGTATGATGAAGACCCCTCTTATTGGATTCTCTTATATATCTCTTCACCACATTTATTGGTACAAAGGTACGAGTATCACTTAACAATTCTTATCTCCTTGTATATGGTAGGTTTGTAATTTCTAGGGGGAGTGTCCTCCCTTCTTTTTGTGCACTTATATTCATATGCAAATCTCGTGTGTGCACACTTCAAGGGGGAGCCTCTCTACGTCTTGTACCTTGGGCTTGTCTACTTTTGTGCAAATCCTTGTGTTGTCATCAACCACCAAAAAGGGGGAGATTGAAAGGGCATTTCCTGCACTAATCATGTTTTGGTGTTTGTTGTCAACACAAGATAGTTTTTACCGTGTGCTAAGTATTGCATGTTCATCGTATAAAGGCACAAGACAGTATTCTAGTTTTCAAAGGAGAAGGGTTCAAATTTTGATCAAGGAAAGGTGCCCTATTGAAGCCGTGGTTGGCTGCATCCCTGAGTTCGGAGACTCCAAGGTCCAGGCCTGGAGACTCCGGGGTCTTGGTCCGGAGTCTCCGGCCTGGTCTCCGGGCAAGTCTCCGCCCCATGGTGTGTGCTCTCTGTATCTAGGTCTGGAGTTGGGCCCGGAGTCGAGTGCCCCACCAGAGACTCCAGGGCAGGTGCCCGGAGACTCCGGGCTAGTCTTTAGCCTTGACTTTGGGGTAGCTCGAAAAGCATTCAGGGACCCCCTCCAGAGTCCTGCCTGGAGTCCAGCGCCCACCCCGGAGACTGCGGCCATGCCCGGAGAGTCCGGCTCTGAAGTACAGAGACTATGGGGTTAGTGATGCAGCAACGACTATTTTTCTGGGGGGGATCTATATATACCCCTTCTTCTCCAAGTGAAGGTTGCGGCTTCTACTCTCTCCTCCATTAATGATGAGCTCCAACCTCCTAGATCTCCCTCTCGAGCCACTCAAACTTGATGCCTCTTGGGGATTTGAGGGAGGATACCTAGACCTAGCATTCCACCAAAGGGATTTGTGTTTCCCCACCATTTGTGTAAGTTTTTGTTACTCTAGGGATTGAGGAAACCCTAACTTGAAGAACTCGCCCTCCATAGCTCATCCTCGTGTGTAAGAGCTTCGAGGTCATCTTGGGAGCCTCCAATTTAGTTGTGGAGAAGTGCCCCAAGGTTTTGTACAAGGTTTTGGTCACCACCTTCAAGGTCACCGCATAGTGGATCATGTGCTTACCGCAAGGCGGGTGCTCGGGAGAATAGGGTGAGGCCTTAGTGGCACTGGTGGTCTTAGTACCGCCCACCCCTCCAACAGAGACATACTTCCCCTCAAAAGGAAGGAACTTCAGGAAAACATCTCCGTGTCCCCTCTTGGTGATTTATATCCTTTACTCCTTATTATTTCTTGCTTGCTTGCTTGTCATATAGGTTTGATCACTCAGTTGCATATCTAGAGAACTTACTTTGTGTCAATCCTTAAAATGAAAAGAAGCTAAAAATTGAGTAGCACCTATTCACCCCCCTCTAGTCGCTTATACCGATCTTTCACTGGGCCCTTAAATTAGATAACAAGCATAAGGCGAACATAGGTAATCATCCTCACTATTTAATAAACACTACAACACAATCACAAATGGATGGATTTAAAGGAGGCACGACACATCTCACCAATCCCCTACATCTCCCACGCCTATGGGGATTTACCCAGACATGAGAGGAAGATAAATCAAAAGCATAATTATATTGTAAATAGGAATCATCTCAAATTTATTATAGCAAACCACAATAGCAATCAAAGATCAAATCAAATACAAACCAAAGGTAGATCAAAGTATCAAACCCTAATCTTACAAGTTCCAATATCTCTCTCTCTAAGTAATGATGGGGATGATGGTGGAGTATGTGGTTGAGGAGTTGAAAATCATCGAGGAACGAGGAGAAGTTCTTCTCCACTTTCAGATATTATCTAACCCTCTCTGAATGAGTTTGCGACGACTGTGTTTTCTTTTCTGTCATCCTTCTTGTCGCTTTGCCTTCACAAAAGTTGCTTCTATTGATATAACAGTGCAGGCAGCGTGTAGTATGGGCAGATGGTACGGGCACGTCCCAACCGTACCGCTGGTCGTTAAGCATTCTGAACACCTCCAATAAAAGGGGCTCCAATTGGGGATTTGCTTCTTTAGGTGTAATTGGCCAATAAATGCTATTAGATCTTCTGTAAATTTTCATTGCCTAAAAATCATCACAAGAAACCAAGGATTCTCTAATTGCGATGTTAACGTCAGTAGAAAGGATAACCTTCAAGTGAAATCTGGCAATAAACAAGAGGAAAATCAATGATAAAAAGTGATGAAATTTGGAGCTATCAACTTCCCCAATCTTAGTGGTTACTCGCCTTCGAGTGACAAAGCTATAATGAGTAATAGCGAGGAATTGAATCAAAATGAAAAACTTACAAGTTCGAGGTTGTATCATATTCCATTATCTGAAATCCTGCAACCTTGAACATGAGCGTAATATATCTGAACAATTGCACGTAAGTTCAATTCCTAAATGCAAATAAGTCGCTAGCTAATAGTTCTTATAATTCAAACGAGATTGTTCAAAATTTGGCTATGCTTGCTGATGTCTACGCACTTCTATTCTTGTAGACAGTTGTTGGTCCTCCAAGTGCAGAGGTTTGTAGAACAGCAGCAAGTTTTCCCTTAAGTGGAATTCCCAAGGTTTATCGAACTCAGGGAGGAAGTGGTAAAAGGTATCCCCTCTTAAGCAACCCTGCAATCAAGATACAAGAAGTCTCTTGTGTCCCCAACACATCTAATACACTTGTCAGGTGTTTAAGTGCACTAGTTTGGCGAAGAGATAGTGAAATACAAGTGGTATGGATATAAGACAATGGTGCCAGAAAATAGCTTGATGGTGTGGAAAAGACTAAAGTGAAACTGAAATAAAGATAGAAGCAAGCAAACATGTAATAGATCTAACAGCAAATGGTGTTTCAGTGCTTAGAAACAAGGCCTAGGAATCATACTTTCACTAGTGAACACTCTCATATAAATATATTCTCTTTATGATACTACTCTTAACTACTCTCCGGTTGGACACTCTAATCCATGGTAGGGCTATAACAGCACACCTCAAAGTAAGCCTTTCCCATCTAGAAAACCCCACACTGTCACCTTGAGATCTAGATGGTTCCAACAAACACCACAATTTCATAGAGACATCCAACTCCAAATATAACTCATAACAAGTATTTGTAATCTCTAGCCTAAGTGCCACCATGATGTGCACGTTGTCACTTTCACACACATGGGGAGAGCAGAGATCTATTAAAGCACTTGAGTAGTAAGGTAGATCTACTTGATTATAAAGCTCATGATCACAATATGATCATGCATAGAGAGAGATGAACACATAGCTACCGGTAGAACCCTTAGCCTCGAGAGAGAAATACTCCCTCATCACCATGGGAATCAGCAACGGTGATGGAGATGGTGGTGGAGATCAATGGAGATGGCTCCGGGGGCACTTCCGCATCTCGGCAGGGTGCCGGAACAGAGACTTTCTGTCCCCCGAATCTCCCCTTCGGTAGCGGCGGCGCTGCGGAACTTTTCGTGGCTGGAGGCTGGATGATTTAGGGTAAATGCATCGGGAGGCTCTTATAGCCGAGAGGGGAGACCGAGGGGGTGTCGGAGGGGCCCACACCACCCCCTGGCGTGGCCTGGCCTGGCCCGCGCCACTAGGTAGTCTGGCCAGCCCCTGGCCCCTCTCTGTCTCGTCTTCTGGCTCCGTGAGTCTTCCGATAAAATATCGACTTTGGCTTTTGTCCGGTCCAATTCCAAGAATATTGATTTTCTGACTTTCTTGGAACCAAAAATAGCACAGGCAACTGGCACTGTGGCATCTTGTTAATAGGTTAGTCCAAGAAAGTCTATGAAATGTACTCCAAAGTTGGAACAAAACATAAGAAAGTAGATAAAACCAAGCATGGAACATCAAAAATTATAGATACATTTGCAATGTACCAACATCCCCAAGCTTAACTCCTGCTCGTCCTCGAGTAGGTAAGTGATAAAAAGAAAGAATAATTTTTGAGGTGACATGCACCATCATAAACTTGATCAAAGTATTTGTAAAACATGGATAGCTAGGATCATAGTACTTCAACATAGCATGAAAGATAAAGTTCTAGCAATAAGACATAACAACTATGTTGCAACATGAAAAGGCACAAACAAAATATTCGTGAATAACAATGCTTGGAAAGACATTTGTTTGTTACACATATAGAAAACATAGCATAGTGGCATTCAGCTTGTCCCTCATAGAGTAGCAAATATAAATGCATAGGACACCTTCAAAGTTCATAAGAGTGACTAGATACAAGTAGTTTAAAACAAGCAATATCAAAGTATGCATCAATCAACAAGTCTTGGGACAATGCACACGGAACTAAGAATGGCCACTATGCTCTCAAAGTAGGTGCATAAAGATAGAAGGTGGAGACTCAATATAATGGTGGAAGAAAAGCCTTCATAGAAGGAAGCAGGAATTCAAGTCTCATAAAGAGCTTCCAAAATTTTTGGTACTTATATCTTTCAGCTCTCATTGCCCCTATCATAAGCATCTTGAAGGTGATTAAGGTTAAAGTGAGCAAACTATGGTGTACATGCTTGACGAATTATAAGTTAGAAATCTCATGTCCCTTGAATACGAGGGCCGCTCCTCATGCTACTCAAGTTTAGTCACCGGTAAGTTCTTGTCATTGTAAGTACATGTGTATCATAGAGAACCGCCAACGGGGTACCCCTTTCCCGATGATACAGAAGAATCCCCATATCAAAATGACAAGGCAAGCAGACAACGAGCATCTCAGCAATCTTCTTATTTACCATGGGAATATGGTGCTTTTTCTCTCTTTCCTCTTTTCATAATCTCTTTTCTTTCTCTTTTTCTCTTTTTTCTCAATATAGGACTCTTTTTTTATAAGAAGAATGCTTCATAGACAGCTCATTATGGTTACGCTGAAGGTTTCCACCATGACAACATGGATTAGACCAGCGGCCCAGGCGTTTCTTTAACACATATATATATAACTCCATGGACTTACAAGCTCCCCTTTCATTTCACACTGACGACATCCATAGACAAAAGAGCATGATATCAACTAGGTACAAAGTACCAGTGCAATGTTGAAAGCGTTCCCCATGACAGCACGGTTCTGCTAATCCCAACAAATAAGTGCAAGCATATACAACACAGACGACACAATGTTTCAAGTTTATTAAGGGCAAGAAAAGTAAAGTGTGCCATCAAGTTCGTGAGAGCTTTAATCACTAGTTTTCTCATAACAAGTTTAATTTGGAAGGTAAACAAAAACATGAATATACTTCGAATAACATATGCTAGTAGGTAGGTATGGTGGACTCTTTGGAATAACTTGGTTTAAGGAGTTGGATGCATGAGTGGAACTCATACTTGGTTGTGGAGGCTGGCAAAAGACTGGGAGTGACAAACTAAGAGAGCAAAAATGGCCATAATCATGCAGAGCGACAAAACATCATTGATCAAAGCATAAAGTGATACTACAAGTTGAAAAATAAAGGATCATAAAGGCTATGGTGACTTTTGATAGTCATAACATGGTGTGAGCATGCGCCAAGTCAACCCAAATAAAGCATCAAAGGAGAATACCACAATACTATGCTTTAATATGCTAAAACAACGCATGATTCATCCAAGGCACATTAAGCAATCTCAATGTTTATAACAAGTCATGCTAAAGCAAACAATACTAGGAATAAATCCAAAACAATATCAAGCATGGCATGACAAAGCATAGGCCACAGTCAAAAACAAGATCTCTTTACCACTTAAGCATGAGCTTTCCTACTCTTTTCCAATCCAAACCAAACTATTTGAATACCAATGCATGAAAGAGGGGGTCCAACCAATTTATTCAGCAAACTAATAAAACCAAGCAAATGAAAACCAAAATGAAAACAAAAAATAAGATGCTCCAAGAACAACACAACTGTGCATGAAACAATAAAAATGAAGTGTTTGGAAGAAACCTGGGATTTTTATTGATGAAGAAGGGAATGCCTTGGGCATCCCCAAGATTTGACGCTTGTACTTCTTGGATATTTATTGGGGTGACACGCGTGGCATCCCCAAGCTTGATATTTAGTCCATCCTTCATCTCATTACTCATTCCTTCCATACACCTAAAAATTTTCCTTCATACAAAACTTCACACAATCTTCATTAGCAACATTAGTGCACTCAAGACAATAGGTCTTTAAGTTCAGTTCCAACACCAATAAAACTTCCATTAAAACACAAGCTACTGTAGCACTCCCCTCAAAAAGCTCAATTCCCCAAAAGAACTCAAAGAGGAACCAACAAGAAGCAAATGGAGAAAATGGCAGAAATCTGTCAAAAAAGACCAGCCTATAAAGACGAATTTTTTCGAAGACCTTCTGTTGCTCAAGTCAACAAGTCTTAAACTAACGAAAGTTAGATAACAACCTGGGGCAGAAGCACAAAATTCACGCCTCAAAAGGACGTACAGAGAGTGTACACGATTTTTTACGGTGAAGCACAGAAATCTGTTTCGGGACAGCAACTTTCCCAATCATTACTTCTCTCTCATTAGAGGTTACTCTTGGCACAAAAAGCAAATAAAAAGGAAAAGGAGCGGTTATTACATAAGTAATAACTTCCAAGACTCATCTAAAAATTTTAGGTTATCTCCTAGTAAGTACTTTTCTTTAACGCCTTTAAGTTAGGCATGATAGTTTGAGAAGATGCTCACATAAGAAATATGAATTGAAGTAAAAGAGAGCATCACGAAGCAAATTTAAAACACATTCAAGTCTAACCCACTTCCTATGCATAGGAATCTTGTAAATAAATAAGTCATGAAAGCACAAAGCAACAAGCATAGAAAAGCAAAACAAGTGCAACTTCAAGACTTTCAACATAAAGAGGGGAAACTTAATATTATTGAGATGCATAAAGCCATGTTTCCCTCTCTCATAATAACTTTCAGTAGCATCATGAATAAAATTAACAATATAACTATCACATGAAACATTCTTATCATGGGCCACATGCATATAATGATTATTACTCTCCACATAAGCATAGTCATTCTTATTAATTGTGGTGGGAGAAAATTCAACAAAATAGCTATCATTATTATTCTCATCACCATAATCATCAAATATAGGAGGTATATTGTAGTCATAATTAATTGCCTCCTCAATAGTAGGTGGACTGAAAATATCATATTCATTATTGTAATCATCATATATTGGAGGTTTGGTATCATCATAAGCAATAGAATAGCTATCTTCCAAAGCTGGGGAACTAAAAAGATCATTTTCATAAAAACTAGCTTCCCCAAGCTTAGACTTTTCCATAGCATTAGCAATAATGGTGTCCAAAGAATTCATACTAACAACATTGCTATTAGCATGCAAATAAAGTTCCATAGGTTCTTTAATTTTCTCTTCAAACACTTCATGTCCTAACTCAAGATAAATACTATAAAGCTCTCTAATTTTTTGTTGTTGTTTTCCATTAAGCCTAACTAGTGAAAACAAGAAACAAAAAGACAAAACTGCAGAATCTAAAGGAAATAACTTCGAGCACTCACACCGGAGGATGTGAGTACCTTTTACCTTACCTCCCCGGCAACGGCGCCAGAAAATACTTGCTGGCGCATGGTTGACATGGGAGCTTCCTCTTCTTCAGTCCCCGGCAACAGCGCCAGAAAATAGCTTGATGTCTACGCACTTCTATTCTTGTAGACAGTTGTTGGGCCTCCAAGTGCAGAGGTTTGTAGAACATTAGCAAGTTTTCCCTTAAGTGGATTACCCAAGGTTTATCGAACTCAGGGAGGAAGTGGTCAAAGTTATCCCCTCTCAAGCAACTCTGCAATCAAGATACAAGAAGTCTCTTGTGTCCCCAACACACCCAATACACTTGTTAGGTGTATAGGTGCACTAGTTCGACGAAGAGATAGTGAAATACCAGTGGTATGGATATAATACAATGGTGCCATAAAATAGCTTGATGGCGTGGAAAAGACTAAAGTAAAACTGAAATAAAGATAGAAGCAAGCAAACATGTAATAGATCTAATAGCAAACGGTGTTTTATGCTTAGAAACAAGGCCTAGGGATCATACTTTCACTAGTGAACACTCTCATATAAATATAGTCTCTTTATGATACTACTCTTAACTACTCTCCGGTTGGACACTCTAATCCATGGTAGGGATATAACAGCACACCTCAAAGTAAGTCTTTCCCATCTAGAAAACCCCACACTGGCACCTTGAGCTCTAGATGGTTCCAACAAACACCACAATTTCATAGAGACATCCAACTCCAAATATAACTTATAACAAGTATTTGTAATCTCTAGCCTAAGTGCCACCATGGTGTGCATGCTGTCACTTTCACACACATGGGGAGAGCAGAGATCTATTAAAGCACTTGAGTAGTAAGGTAGATCTACTTGATTACAAAGCTCATGATCACAATATTATCATGCATAGAGAGAGATGAACACATAGCTACCGGTAGAACCCTTAGCCTCGAGAGAGAACTACTCCCTCATCACCATGGGAATCAGCAACGGTGATGGAGATGGTGGTGGAGATTGATGGAGATGGCTCCGAGGGCACTTCCTCGTCCTGGCAGGGTGCCGAAACAAAGATTTTCTATCCCCCGAATCTCCCCTTCAGTGGCGGCGGCGCTGCGGAACTTTTCATGGCTGGAGGCTGGACGATTTAGGGTTTCTGCATCAGGAGGCTCTTATAGGCGAGAGGGGAGACCGAGGGGGTGCCGGAGGGGCCCACACCACCCCCTGGCGCGGCCTGGCCTGGCCCGCACCACCAAGTGGTGTGGCCAGCCCCTGGACCTTCTCTGTCTCGTCTTCTGGCTCTGTGAGTCTTCTGGTAAAATATCGACTTTGGCTTTTGTCCAGTCCAATTCCGAGAATATTGATTTTCTGACTTTCCTAGAACCAAAAACAGCAGAAAATAGGCAACTGGCACTATGGCATCTTATTAATAGGTTAGTCCAAGAAAATCTATGAGAAGTACTCCAAAGTTGGAACAAAACATAAGAAAGTGGATAAAACCAAGCATGGAACATCAAAAATTATAGATACATTTGCAATGTATCACTTGCAAATAAATTTCTTTCAGTGCCTCTCTTATTATCAGAGTGAAAATGTTTTAAGCGGGGTCGCTTGGGTCAAAATTAAGGGTGCATAAGTAGATGTCAAAAGAACGATAAGCTTAGAGCTCGTTCATTAACACCCACTTCGATAAACGTGGCTATCAAATACCTCTTCCTTTCCTTGTCTTTTCATGAACTCTAATTGTTCAATTTAGGTGGTGAGGTGATGCCAAAGGTCTCAAAAGTACTGAATATTTTCAGCTCATATCTGGACGGTTAATGTTTTCTTCCTTTCTCAAGGATCATCGAATGTTTATTTTTGTAAAGATTACACAATCTTTGAATACCAATAATTTTGCCCATATAGCGACCCATATGCTACTCAGGCCATCAACTCATAGCCGAAATCTAGGGTTATACCATAGATCGTTCAAAATCTAGCAGAGTTGTTGGCATCCAAAGGTGTGTATGAGAAACATAGAACTTTCATTTCTTTCTTCTCCCTTTTTTACAGCAGGTCAAAACAGGTTTTGGCATCTCCCTCTCCCACCATAAAAAGTTCATTCTATCAAACAATTATTTTTCAGAAGGTATCATCAAGTCAACGATCAGTGTGTTGGGTTGAGTACTACTAAGATTAAGCCCTCAAGGCAAAAATATGGCACCAAAGTTTTGATAGACACTTTCTCTTATTCTTAAAAGTTTGGAATTTAATCCAAGAAGTTGTTTTTCAAACTGATATTAATTGTCGTAAGTCTTAACCAACGTAGTGACAAAAAACTTTGGGCTCAAGTCCTAAAAGATAACGAATTAAGCACGGAGTCGAACTCAAGTGCAATTGAACGGACATAATATGTTCATGAATAAGCTTACATGAAGAAGGAAAATAGGAATGTGGTACCTCCTCTTGCTTGCTCATTTCCCACTTGAGCCAAATCTTTGCATACGTCTCCATAGCTCAATCACTAAAAGTGAGTAACCTACAAAAAAATCAACGAGAGTCAAGATAAATTTGCACAAATTAATATAAAAGCTAGTCTAATATTTTTGGGGTTTTCTTTATAACAATGCAAAACTGAAAGTAAACATGCATTGAAACAAAAAAATCAAAACAAGAAAGAAAAATATGAATGCAAAAAGGTGGGAGGAGTTTAACCTCCCCAAGCTTAGGCTCCTGGTTTATCTGGAATCAAAAAAGTTGCCACCATCAGGTGGCGGCTGCTGGTATAGAAAGTTTAGGTAATGGTTTGGAAGATCGGTCATGAAAGATGTGAATTCTTGGGTGAGGTTTACTATGTTGGTGTTCACATCATGCAACGTGTTTTCTATGTTGTCAATGTGATGCACCACCTGGTCAAATTCACCTCTTCGGACATAGTTGAATCCCGACTGTGGTGGAGGCATACTTGTTATTGGTGCTGAGGGAAAGGTTGTTGGTGATGGTGTTGTTGACCGTAGTCATCCCATCCCGCGGCGTTCAAATCTTCTCCACCTTGTTCATACTTCTGTTGGCCAGCTGCTACATTTTCCCAATTGGGGTGACCTCCTTGCGGTGCAATCCTCCCCGAGAGGATCAGTGCTTGTTGGAACTCCTCAATGAGGACCCAATTCTATTTACCTAGCAAACCAAAAGCTTGGACAAAAGGAAGCAAAACTTGGTGGAGATCACCGTTAGGCTCAAAATAAAGCGGGTAAGGACGAAGGGAGTGTTCAGGTCTATAAACCCCGATAAATTTGGTGCTAGCCATATAGATATCATCCAGAATCTTACTGTCAGCCACATCCCTGTCCTGTGGCAGGACAAACTCACTTGCGTAGGCGATCTGTGTGATCAAGCCACCACAGTGAATGTCCCTAGCGGAAGCCAACATTTGGCGGCGAAAGTGCTGGCTGAGTAAAGCACCTAAGTTTACCTTTTCCTCCATCTATGATGCAAGGCCATATGAATTACACTCATCTTGGGGCCTGCCATTGCCCCGAGATCTCCTTTCCGAAAAATATAATTTACTAGGAAGGTGTGAAAATAACGGATAGTGGGGTTCTGGATGGTGGCGCTCTTCTTGCGCAAATAATCAGTGTTCCCATGAAAAAAAATCTGCTCCCAAGAATGCATTGCCTCCAAGTATACATTATCATTAATCTCGAGCTCCCTCTCATGGGAGAATCTGAAACAATCACAAAATTCATAAAAGGAAATACTGTGGAGCTGCCCATTGAGTACAAAACTTATAGTGCAATTACGCTCTTGAGTTTCGAGATCATCATGGAATGATGACAGGAACTTGTACGTGGCGAGCTTGCAGGTGTCGACGGAGAGGTAGGATAAGGGGACCATGCCAGCTTGCGCAGTCATCTGCTTGAAGTCCTCCAAAAGCCCTTGGTAGGAGAGGAACTCATGGTCTACCCACCTGGTGGGTAAAACCTTGCGGATGCTCACCCTCTCATAGTCTCGGCTCATGGCGGCCCTCAAGTTGTCCACCTACGAATGCCTCTCCTTCAAACCCGGCGGCTTGGTGGAACCCGAGCGGAAAATCCTTCCAATGTTATGCATTCTGATGCAAAATTTTCAAAGAAAAATATGGACATCAAGTTTACATCACATGAACAAACGATTACAGGTAGAAGTTACAAATCCTAACGCGAGGAATCAACAATAATCTCAAAATTTGATGAACTCATCTAAATATCCAATATGATGAATTCAACCATGGATTTCATAAAACAAAGCATGGACCAGATGAGAAACTTACCGATGTGAAGATTCCCCCACTCAAAAACACGAAATCAAAGAAGAATCAAAGGTTCTAGGAGGCTAGGGTTTGAGGTGGAGAGAGAAGGAGTAAGAAAGAAAGAGGAAGAAGAAGAATGAGGATTGCTGGGAGCTGCCATCGTCGGCCTTTACCTAGCGATGCAGTTGGTACGGGCGGGTGGTACGAGCGCATCCCGCCTGTACCGGTGATAGTCACCGTTGGATCAAAATTAGGGTTCGAGATCAAACCTGGATCGTCTAGTACGAGTGCGTGGTACGGGCACATTCTGACCATACCGTTGCTCGTTACCGATACTATGAACTTTGGCCATCTTCGTCGATATTAGGTATGGGCGCGTCCGGCCATGCCGCAGCTCGTTATCAGTACAACAAAGTTGGTCGAAGGTGCCGTAGTTCAGTAAGGGCACGCGATATGGGCATATCCGGTTGTACCGGCGCTTGTTATGCTTTCTGAACCCCCTATCTTATTTTTCTCTTGCTTCTTATTTCCTCCAAGGTAAATTCTCTAAACAACTCAAGACTTAAAATAAATTTATTAGTACACACAAATTAATAAAATAAAAATAATAAAACTTAATTTACTGAGAATGGGTTAACTCCCATTAAGTATCTTGCTCTAGAGTTTAGGTTATAACCAAACTCCCGTACCATCGACATTTACCTCAAGATTCTCTTCATCTTTGGTTCTTGCTGCTTGAACATGCTTAGGTGGTGGAACATATTTTCCATTATATTCCAGTTTCTTCGGAAAGTATCGAATAATCTGATTATCATATATATTGAAGACAATCTTACCGCTAGAGCAGTATACGTTAGCTCCAACTGTGCTAAGAAAAGGTCTTACAAGGATGATAGAGAGTTTCTCATCCTTAGGAACATCAAGAATAATAAAATCAGTGGGTATAAGATGTTGATCTATTCTAAGTAGAACATCTTCGATCATACCGATAGGTTGTTTAGTTGTTTTATCCGCCATTTGTAAGGTGATTGAAGTAGGAGAGTACTCTCCGAGGTTCAATTTTTAAATAAGGAACAAGGCATAACACTAACACCTGCTCATAAATCACAAAGAGCATTAAGTATATTAGTTTTCCAAATTGCACAGGAGTTGGTATACCTGGGTCCCCAAGCTTAGCAGGAAGCTTATCACCAAAGCTTGTCATTACTGCTACAGTCTTAGTTACCTTCTTTTTTCTATTAAGAATATCTCGCATAAACTTTTTATAAGTAGGAACTTGAGTAGCATCAGTTAAAGTAAGTTCTAAGCGTAAGGTTCCCAGCACCTTAGCAAAAGAGTCATACATAGCTTTATCCGGTTCATATTGAAAACGATTAGGATCAAGAATTTTATTTTTGGTAGGTATTACCTTCTCCTTTACCTTTGCTACTGGTTCAACAATCTTTCTAGGTTTCCTTGTGGCTGATTTTTCCTTATTGGCGTGTTCTTCATGCGAGATGATAACTTTCTCTTCTTGTTCTTTTCTAAGACTGATTTCTCCCCTTGAATCGATTATCTCAGAGCCTGAATCATATAGTTAATGTTTGTCTCCTGCTTCCTCTTCTTCTCTAGCTTTGGACGCTTCATGCTCCCTCTTCTGGGTCTCATAATCAATGTCATCTTGAGTATCCACTAAATCCTATTCTTATTGACTCATCTCTTGAGTCTCTCTTATCTTGCTAGCTTGTTATTCTTGATAGCAAGGTGGTCCTTGTGGTTCCTGCTTTTCTGTACCACGTCTGGTGACAATGTTGGTAGAAACAATATTGAAATTTATTTGGTTCAAAATTAAATTTTGGGTTTCAATTGTTTTCTCACATTGAGTTTTAACCATACTTATATATCTATCTAAATGTTTTGTAGCATGACTCAAGTCATCAAAGACTTATGTTAGCTCTCTTATATTCATTTCTTGTGCCATAAGACGTTTATAGTTTTTCTCACGGAAATGATTTTGTTGATATCTAAACTTTTGCATTAAAAGATTTATATCATCCTCCATTACATAAGTTTGAAGAATGTCTACTTTATTTTCTTTAACAAGTTCCGAGGCTATACCTTTTTCTTCCATGGACTTTTTGACTTCCGGTATAAGATTTGGTAGTATGTGAATCATACCTTTTCGTGGTTCAACATCCTCAACTAGATTGTATTGTTCATCACTAAAGGATCTTACCTCGAAAAGCTTTACACATTCCGGCAGTGTTAAGTTGCATACAGCTCCTTCTGCGGATAGATCAATCATTTCTTTTGTCTCATCATTAAGCCCATTGTAAAAATATTGAATAATTAAATGCTCGTGAAAACCATGATTTGGGATTTTCATAATCATTGTATAAAAATGGTTCCATGCTTGATAAAAGGTTTCTCCAACTATTTGAAGAAAGTTTGTTATACTACGTTTAATTTGCATGATTTTAGTGAATGAACAATATTTATGCATGAATTCTCGGATGCAATCTTCATAGCTTTTTATAGTATGAATACTTAATGATTGTAACCAAGTAAAAGCATTATCTTTCAAGGACCAGTAGAAAAGTTTACGGAGTACAAACTCTATTGGTAAACTTGCTGGTTTAAGAGTAGCGCAAAGGTCATAGACCCTTATCAAGTGGTCACTAGGATCTTCCTCTTCTTTTCCTGCAAAATGAATTTCTTCCATCATATAAATTAGCTCAGGATATATTTTGAATTCCCGGCCTTCAAGTTCAGGACAAAGAATAGGAATTTTCCTTAGGTGCCTAGATGGATTCATGGATTGTCCATATGGTAGCTCAGGTTTAGTCACTTGGGTGATGGTTAAATCTGCCATCAGTGGAATCAAACTATTCACGCCTATAGTACGTGAGTTATAAAATCTTTCAATAAATTCTAGGCGTCTGGAACACGATCAATATACGGAGGTAGATAAGTTTTTCCTAATCGAGTGGTAGCTCTGTCTTCAATGGAGATCATGAATGGTGTCAACAACTGCTTTTGTTAAGAAATAACACTTAGCGCTTAGCTCCCTAGCAACGGTGCAAGAAAATATCTTGATGGTCTGCAAGTGCACAAGTTCGTCAGAGAATGTTTTTGTGGAAGTATTATTTCCAGTTTTTATATCAATCCTAATAAGGAATCTAGGTAAGTGTTTTATGCGGAGTTTCTATCACACTCAAGGTGTCACCGGTCTTGAGTGGATTGACTGCAAAAGCTGACGGTGGAAAGTGGTGAGTAAAAGATAGAGGAAACTAGCTTAGGGAATAAATAAGGATTAAATTGCATAAAAGTAAAGGATGCGAAAGGTGTTTAAAGGTCATGTAGATGAGAAGTTAGGCGCGGAGAGAAACAGTCCATGGTGATAGTGAAAGTGCCAAATGGATAAAGCTGAATAAGTGATAGTGTAATTCCTTATTTATAAGTGAGTAGGCAAGCAACCCATATACCGACTAGGAGTCCTCATGGCCAATTCTTCCTAGCGTCAATGATCCGGCTTCCTATTACCACGGCAATGGTCAGCACATTAATTAAGGTCTTGCGACCGGATCAAGGCTTTAAACTTGATGGTTCCTTATTGTCCTCGAGTAGTACTAGCTCCTCATTGATATCGGTCGTGTCACTCGAGGGTCGCCGATTCGCTAGTATACAAGTTCATACCTATGAGATCTTTGGATCATGTTACCTCGACCCTTAAATTAGATAACAAGCATTAGGCGAACATAGGTAATCATCCTCACTATTTAATAAACACTACAAAAATCACAAATGGATGGATTTAAAGGAGGCACGACACATCTCACCAAACCCCTACATCTCCCACTCCTATGGTGATTTACTTAGACATGAGAGGAAGACAAATCAAAAGCATAATTATATTGTAAATAGGAATCAGCTCAAAGTTATTGTAGCAAACCACAATAGCAATCAAAAATCAAATCAAATACAAACCAAAGGTAGATCAAAGTATCAAACCCTAATCTTACAAGTGCCAATATCTCTCTCTTTATCTAAGTAATGATGGGGATGATGGTGGAGTATGTGGTTGAGGAGTTGAAAATTGTCGAGGAACAAGGAGAAGTTCTTCTCCTCTTCTAGATCCGATCTAACCCTCTCTGAATGAGTTTGCGGCGACTGTGTTTTCTTTTCTGTCGTCCTTCTTGTTGCTTTGCCTTCACGAAAGTTTCTTCTATTGATAGAACAGAGTAGGCCGTGTGTAGTACGGGCGGACGGTATGAGTGCGTCTCGAACGTACTGCTGGTCGTTAAGCATTTTGAACGCCTCCAATGAAAGGGGCTCCAATTGGGGATTTGCTTCTTTAGGTGTAATTAGCCCATAAATGCTATTAGATCTTCCATAAATGGTCATTGCCTGGAAATCATCACAAGAAACTAAGGATTCGCTAATTGCAATATTAACGTTAGTAGGAAGGATAACCTTCAGTGAAATCCTGTAATAAACAAGAGGAAAATCAATGATAAAAAATGATGAAATTTGGAGCTATCAAGCACAATCTCTTAGCACATTGTACGTCAACATTTACATTAATATATATATAAATAGGTCACAAATTACACACACCTCCCTTGGACAGGACAAGAATCTCTTGGTGGTCCAACATCCGTCAAAGGCCACATTTTTTACAGCCACGACATTGCTATCCAATGGATAGGATTTGGTACCACCTTGGCTAATCAGCAGTAATCCGAGTCATACATGGTTGTTGGACCCTAACATTTCAATTGCCCATGTTCACTAAACAAAATCTGTGCATAGATCAAAAATCTCTAAATCTCTATGAACCCTAACCCTAGCTATGGTGCTGGCGAATGGAATACTTACCTCTGAGTTACCGCTCATATCAGTGGAGGACTCCTCTCCATCGCCCCAGGAAACCATGGTGCTGGCGAGCGACAACGAGAGATCAGCAGCGGTGGGCGGCGATGAGCTAGAGCAGGGAGGCGTGCTAGTGAGAAAAACAGGAGCGAGAGTGAGGACGAGGGACTCGGTCGGGAACCGGCTATTTTAGTCAACCAACGCAAACCAAATAGCCGCCCCTCCCTTTGTCAATCACGTTGCCACGTGGACCTGACATGTAGGCTAGAGTTGTCATAAAATAGGTTAGGAGCGAGCAACCGTAGAATTAGTGCTTTCTATCATGACCATGCCCCCAAAACCCTCTTTATGTGTCAACTCGCCCAATGTTGGTAGTTTTTTGACACCTCTGACCCAAATATGGTAGTATTGCATCATTTTCTCGATAATTATAGTTGCAAGTGAGCTTGTAGTTGTGATTGAATAACATCACCTTACTGGGAACTAAGTTAATGTAGGGGTTCCACGTATGAAAACAATAAATTTTACCCTACGCCCCTGAACCCCTGAAGCTGCTAGGACCTATCTATTAGTAATACAGTAACGGAAGGGGCTTTTCGCAAACTTATCCTTGAAGACCGGAAAGCGTTGTCAACACTCAGGAGAGAGTGGTTGATGTAGACGAGCCAAAGCTGACCTCAAGGTCGTGATGAAGTCCTTGCGCTCCAACGGCTCCAACAACTTGAGTGCCTCAAGTGCGACACCTCGCTGGGAGTTACACACGTCCGGTGCCTGACGATGACTCCCGCTTCCCCGATCCAGCAGCAGTTGCGGAAGTAGAGCTCCTGGATCCGAATCCCGCAACTCGACGGCGCTCCGCGGTGAAGATTTCTCTCGTTCGCGTAGTCCAGACTTGGGACCACAGTCACGAGAGATAGGGGGAGAGAGAAAGTATCAATTAGAGGTCCTCCCAAAAGTGAGAAGACCTTTATTGATTATTGGTGTATTTTATTTGGCCAAATACCCCCACTATATATAGGGGAGGGGAGGTACTACCTCCCTCAAAGTCCCGGGGTGGGACTAAAGGAGAGGAGGGGGAGGGGAGGCCACCGACCACCTAGTGGGCCCCGCGCGGTAGGGCTAGGCCCAGCCGGCCACCCCCTTGGCCCCTTCTCCCTCTCTCCTTTCCCTAATGGGCCCTCTCCCTCCGGGAATTGGCCCATTAAGCCTTTGACCATTTAAATTGATTTTTCTCTTTATTAAATAATTATGAATAAATGATTAAATCAATATTTAACATTCATTCACATATTATTCAACCTCCGTGGCTATGGAACATTTCCACCTCCACTCTAGACATCCTCCAAACTTACCAAAACCCTTCCGGTTTTCTCTCTACAATTCTTCGGCGATTCTACCGATCCTATAAACACTCTCTAAGCATTATCAAGCCCTTAAGCGTGATACCCCACGGTTCGGGAACACTCCAGACATGGTTGGGCCACTCCCGCATCAACAGAGGGACTTGGATGGTCATGTGACCCATGTGCGTTCCACGAAGATCTTTCGTCGTTTGAACCGGGACAGTCATGTCTTATTCCCTTTGTCTCTCGATACTTGCATTTCCCGAGATCTGATCAATGACATCACCATGTTGTGTTCAATCTCGTTACCGAATAATGCTACTTGACTTGTTCCGACAAGTGATATCCCTATGATCAAATCACACGCAGCGCAGCTATTGGATATAACTTCTCCGAGTGGGCCCTTGAGTATCTTCCCGTCACATGGATGGACAAATCCCACTCTTGACATATATTGCCTCAACGGTTTTCTCTGCGTACCTAAACACACCTTTATAACCACTGTATTACCAAGTGGCGCTTGATGTTATCAAAGCACTCTCGGGAGACAGTGATTGATATAGCCTCACGGTCTAAGGAATAGTCTACGAGGATCCATTTCTAATCATCTTAACTTGAACTTCGTGACATGATCGGGTCACGATGTTTAGGTTGGGTATTGGTTCATCATCTCATTCTCGGAATGAGATGACTTCATTTCCAACTAGCATAAATGCCACATGATCAGGAAACATGCTTGCTCATGGAAGAGGTTGAGTCTTAGGTCTGGACTTTATAGTCCAAAATCCTTTGCAACTTACTAATGTCACCTTGATTGACATTAATACTTTATCATCACATGATAACATCTGTGTGTATGCATCGTCGCTATGGCAGCAGAACGAGGCCTGATTCCAGGGGCCTACAGTGACTTTAGATCAACCTCGAGGGCTTTCTCATGGGCACTGTGCCCTGGGACACATCATTCTACGTTAAAAGCAAACTAGCCCCGCCATAACATTATACAACACTTTAGATGGTACCCTTATCTACTATTATAAATGTATTCATCGAAACACTAGTGCACTCTGTTCAACTTTCGATATCTTTGTTCACCTCGCTTCCTACTTGACTTTAATCGGTATTTACAAGAGTTTCCAACATATTCCCTTATAACATAACCCTTTATGTTTTAACATATGTCATCCTTTATGGATTTGGAAAACATGTCTACAGTTCTCTATTAGACACTACGGACAAACTTAGCTCAACATTCTGTGATTCGAACTTAATCACTTTCAAACGTTCCTTATTGGATCATATATTATGTTAAGTTATCATCATGGTTTTCTAAGATAGAACCTATGTCTCAACATAGTGGATGATGATCATCCTTTTCTTTCTTTCAACCATTGATGTTAAACTTAATGATATTCCTAACTTGAGTTATTAAGGACTAGTTCCTTAATTAACTTCTATTTCGAGACCCTTTTTCAAAATCCCTTAAGGAATACTACATAATATCATAATACACCTATTATCAACTTCTACGCCTTATAAATCATTATTTATAAGTATTTGCGCTTTTATTCTTAACACACTTAAGAATCACTGTACAAGCTCCCACTCAAAAATATGTCATTCACATATTGTTTTAGGAAGACTTTCATAGCTCCCACTCAATTTCATGCAAATTGCACATCCACTCACTATTTTGAATAACTTTAAAAATCCTTTGATCAAATATCAAACTTTGAGTTTTACTATGAGATACTAGTACTATTACTAGTTTTAAATCCTCTAGACATTCAGCACACTTGAATCAAATTCATTTTAATTTGTCCAATACTTGACAATTGTGCTTTTGTCATTCACCCCCTTTTCCACTATGGCTTTGTAGTCATTTGGGAAAATTCAAGTAACCCCTTTTACTTGTGAGATTCAGCAACGAATTGTTTTCTAATCTCAAGTGAATTTTGCTTTTAGGATTTCTCATAATTCTAGTTTACCATTATTTCCTTAGTAGTTTGTAGGTATGTCATATTCTAAGAATCATGAAAAATGATTCACAAATGTCTCCATACAAGATATGGATTACATTTTGAATCCTACTTCATGTAGTGAAAACACCAGTGGGGAAAACACAATGATCATTATCATTGATTCTTTTCCTTTGTGAAGAGAATCGTTCGGGAACATTGTCCATTGTGCTTCTCAACACTCTGATGCAGGGTTTTGAATCCTCATCGTGTTTACACTATTTTCCATTAGATCCATAATTGAGAAATATCACTAAAAGTGAGCTTTCTTAAGAATGCACTAAAATTCAAGCAATACTGGTTTTGCTTCTCTTTTGGTTTTAGCTATGGATTTCGTATTCAAAGTTTCCAATGAATACTCTACAAGGACTTATTCGCTATTGTTTTGGTTATATCGAATAACCCAAAACTTTCACGAATTCAAGTGGTTCACTATATATTATAATTGGGTGCTAACTATTTATAACTAATGGTCTGTACATCTACACTACAACGATTTATTTGGTGCCATCTATTAACCCACTTTGATATCTAATATCACATTGTGATGCTTTGCATTTCGACGTTTCAAAACGCTTTGCATTTCACAATTTCTTCTATGCCATTCTTATAAAGTCAAATTTCATTACTATTGATCAAATCATAGTAATTTGATTCTCTTTTATATTTATACCCTTTGTTGATGAAATACTTTGATCAAATCAAATAGTTTCATATTCGTGTTTCCTTTGGTAAACTACTTTACTCATTCAAACAATCATATAATGATAATTACCATTTTCGTTAAAACACAATACATCGAATATGTATTTACTTTTAACATTTCATTAAACACTTTGTAATCAAGTAATACACGGTGTTCAAGTTATTTTGCCAAACTTAGGCATGATTTATATGTGATAAGAAATCAAATGACTTTCACATATTATCGTTGTAACTTTGAATTTAAACAATGGTTTCATTCATTAATGAATATATCATTAAGTTGGGTATTTTAAGGCATTTTTTATGTTTTACAAATGGTCATGCATTATCAATTAGTTTCAAACGAACAAGGATAATTCACACATAATCAAACAAGATATGAACATGAATAGAAATCATTCATAAAAAGTAGAACAACTGTTTGTTACAAACTTATATGAATAACTGTCTCACAAAGTGTGAGACACACTAAAGAAGTTCACAATATTTTGATTACAATAATTATCCTAAACACAAACTAAATGATAAATGTCGAGGGAGAGTGTCATCGGCCATCATCATCATGCTCGCCATCAACATGCAACGTCACCTCCTCTCCAGCAAGCACCTCTCATGCAGAAGGACCTGTTTTCGGCAAAATAGAACAAGTATCAAATATACTTAACACTACAAATGTGTTTGCAAGATTATAACATTTATAAAACTGTATATCAAATACATACCTTTGTCATTCATGACCTGAGCGGCATCGGGTTCAATCAACACATTCCTGAGATGTGTCATGAACCGGTGGAACTCCATTGATTCCGCGTCGCCCCTCATTACGCAAGTCCTGACTTGTGCTTGGTAGCTTGGTGGCAGCAACCGCAGCACAACGCCGTTTGCAAAAGAGCCCGTCATCCAGCTATCCAGGAAGTATGCAGGCCTCACGTACACATCATGCATGCGCTCCAAGTGGTCGTCTAGTGATGAGTTCTCGTCCATCTTAATGGAGAGGAAGTCTCCCATCAACTCATGCTCCCATATGCGTGCTTGTTCCATGAAATGTGTCCTAAGCTGTAGCATCACCGAACGAGGGTTGACATCACCCATGAAAGGCCACAGCTCATCCACCATTCTGAAACGCATAGTAAAAATGAAGTAGGCCATCTCGCGACGGAGATAGCGGTCTTTGCGCTGCTCTGGGGTCTCTAGGTCAATGGACTGATCCAAATCCATCCCGTCAAGTATGTAGTCGACCATGTCATTCTCGCTAAGGAGAACGTGGAGACGTGCAACCCATTTGGAGAAGTTTGATCCATCTAATCTGAGCGTCTCTCCTTCTAACCAATCAATCGTCAACAGGAAAGGTGGCATCTACATTTATATTTGCAAAAGGAATTTAGACTAAGTTTATAATTAAATGAGTTAATAATAACTCCACTCAGAAACACCTATCCCCAAAAGGGTTCCTAGTGATAACACGACCCCTATCAGCCACATCTCCCCCGATCGTCACAGCCATCAATGTGGGTTCAAGGGTGGACGCTAAACGTTGGTCACATCATTCATGCTACTCGTGCTCGATCTTTCGACCATCCACGTTCAGAGGCCATATCTACACATGCTAGGCTCGCCAACTCAACCTTAGTGTATTCGCTGTGCAACATGGCTTACACCCACTGTATGTGAATGTAGATATGTCTGACACTCATGCCTGTACCATGGATCGCCTCATACAGAAGAACTTTCTTGGCGGTGCACACTAAGGGGGAACACAATCGTTGGTAATTTTAACAGGGATCATCTTATTAGGCTACTGTCGAGTATCTAATACTAGCACACAATAATATATACAAACAATAACATTGAATGTAAATGCGATGTGATATGGTCCCTCACATCGTGATCTCCATCCGTCGTCACCGGATTCTGGCGCCAAGGTTCCGACGCCGTAGACACCAGGGCACCAGTGTCATTCCGGCGTGGTAGTCTGTCACCTCCATGACTATCTACTACTACGTAACAAAAGGTAATCACTTTACCTTTGCCACAACCATATCACAAAGCAATGCCCCCTCCAAAACAAAGTTAGACGCCTCTACTTTATCTTTGCATGTTTTACGTGGCTGAATGGGCTTTCGCACAAGAACCATTCTTATCTAGAACTTTCAGCACAACGCTGATCGAGTAGTTATCTCTACTACACCCCTTTCGGGGCCCTCCGTTGCAAATGGTATACCAACTAATGCGAGAGAGACAGACACCCCCCTAATCCACTTTATACGGTACAAGCCGTATGTCAAGCATGGACCAGTCTCGCGAATGAAGGCGTAAAGTCGATTGGGGGCCGCTTCTTCAAGCATTACTGCGGTATACACAAGTACATGTGGGAGGGTAACAACTAAAAGATCAACGCCCACAAGCTACATCTCGTGTGTTCTACCCGTACTAGCATTACTACGCATAGATCTAGCTCTGATACCACTGTAGGGGTTCCGCGTATGAAAACAATAAATTTTACCCTACGCCCCTGAACCCCTAAAGCTGCCAGGACCTATCTATTAGTAATAACGGGAGGGGCTTTTCGCGAACTTACCCTTGAATACCGAAAAGCGTTGTCAACGCTCAGGAGAGTGTGGTTGATGTAGACGAGCTGAAGCCGATCTCAAGGTCGTGATGAAGTCCTTGCGCTCCAACGGCTCCAATGACTTGAGTGCCTTAAGTGTGACACCTTGCAGGGAGTTACACACGTCTGGTGCCTGACGATGCCTCCCACTTCCCCGATCCAGCAGCAGTTGCGGAAGTAGAGCTCCTGAATCCGAATCCCGCAGCGCGACTGCGCTCCGCGGTGAAGATATCTCTCGTTCGCGCAGTCTAGACTTGGGACCATGGTCACGAGAGAGAGAATGGGAGAGAGAAAATATCAATTAGAGGTCCTCCCAAAAGTGAGAAGACCTTTATTGATTATTGGTGTCTTTTATTCGGCCAAATACCCCCACTATATATAGGGGGAGGGGAGGTACTACCTCCCTCAAAGTCCCGGGGTGGGACTAAAGGAGAGGAGGGGGAGGGGATGCTGCCAGCCACCTAGTGGGCCCCGTGTGGGGGGGGGCTAGGCCTAGCCGGCCAACCCCTTGGCCCCTTATCCCTCTCTCCTTTCCCTAACGGGCCCTCTCCCTCCGGGAATTGGCCCATCAAGCCTTTGACCATTTAAATTGATTTTTCTCATTATTAAATAATTATGAGTAAATGATTAAATCAATATTTAACATTCATTCACATATTATTCAACCTCCGTGGCTATGGAACATTTCCACCTCCACTCCGGACATCGTCCGGACTTACCGAAACCCTTCCGGTTTTCTCTCTACAATTCTTGGCGATTCTACCGATCCTATAAACACTCTCTAAGCATCATAAAGCCCTTAAGGGTGATACCCTATGGTTCGGGAACACTCCAGACATGGTCGGAACACTCCCGCACCAATGATCAACAGAGGGACCTGGATGGCCATGTGACCCCTATGCGTTCCACGAAGATCTTTCGTCGTTTGAACCGGGACAGTCATGTCTTATTCCCTTTGTCTCTCGATACTTGCATTGCCCGATATCCGATCAATGACATCACCATGTTGTGTTCAATATCGTTACCAAACAATGCTACTCGAGTCATTCCAACAAGTGATATCCCCGTGATCAAATCACACGCTGCGCAGCTATTGGATATAACTTCTCCGAGTGGGCCCTTGACTATCTTCCCGTCACATGGACGGAGAAATCCCGCTCTTGACATATATTGCCTCAATGGTTTCCTCTGAGTACCTTAATACACCTTTATAACCACTGTATTACCAAGTGGCGCTTGATGCTATCAAATCACTCTTGGGAGACAGTGATTGATATAGCCTCACGGTCTAAGGAATAGTCTACGAGGATCCATTTCTAATCATCATAACTTGAACTTTGTGACATGATCGGGTCACGATGTTTAGGTTGGTTATTGGTTCATCATCTCATTCTCGGAATGAGCTGACTTCATTTCCAACTGGCATAAATGCCACATGATCAAAAAAAAATCATCCATTGACCAATGAACCAGTGACTAGAGTTTCACTGAGAACCCCTGGTTGTTTGTATATCACACGTGTATTGATGTTTCCACTCAATACAGTTATAGCGTGATATAAAACTTAATCATAAACTATATGAAATATGATAATAGTCCTTATAACTATTTGTCTCTAGGGCATATTTCCAACAGTTAATTCTTAGTCCACTAAAACTTAGACACACCCTTACTATGAATTATGATCCCTCATTTGTCACATCATTTCCCTGTTCCATGAGTAGATTACTTAAGGAGCGGATGTGAACAAACACATTGAGGTAGCAACACCACTTCAGGAGATGAAGCAAATGTTCAGTTCTATAGTGTGGTCCCTTTCATCCAGAGGTTAGGGTATCAGCTTTACCTATCTAGACACGGTTTCGATTCCATTTATACGAGATGTGGTAAAAAAGCGGAATCAACATGCCAATTGGTTGGATCAACAAGGCTAGCTAGCGGCGACCTTTTCCCCTCCCACATTTACCCTTCTTCTCCTTAAAGGCTCCCATGAGAGACTGTGTTGCTCTCGAGCCCCTGTCGCCAGAATAGCCGACTAGAGGAGGTGAAGGAGGGGCGTTAGAGTAGTTATAGGAAGTAGTTTTATATGTACGTGTCGGCTCTATGATGTGGTTTGGCGATATGTCAGGAGGTGGCATCTAGATCTTTCACCCGAGATTTGGAGCTGTCAGGTTCTTCTCTTCCTCGATGTGGAGCTACAGCTATGAAAGATGGAGGCGTTGTGGAGATGGGAGGCAGATCCTCTGCATATAAAGGGCCTTTATCTGTGGCTACTAGTTCCCAAGGTTGGATATGGATTCCCCGCTTCTCTGTTCATCATGGTGATGAGGAAGAAGAGGGGTTCCTCCCTTATACTGATGGGTGGCCTAGCAAGCCACAATGAAGCTCGTAAGCTACTCTCGGGAGTTCATCGATGGCTGCCTATTGTTGGCGACCATTCAAGGTGGTCGCTAGGTGACTGCTCCCACCCTACTATTCGGCTTCGGTCACTTCTAGCTAGCGATTGAAGGCAAGAAATAACCTCCATGCTTCTATGCTAAGACGGAGCCCCTTTCCCCACTATAGTTGGCTCCTGGAGCTTTGCCCCAAGTGGCAACATCCACGACGGTGAGGTTCTTGACGGTGGTCTGATGTGGTGGTTCTAGAGTTGGACCCATGGCGTTTCTACAGATACTTTTAGGGTCCTTATTACAAAATTCCAGGCTTGTTTGTAATTTCATGTATCTTTGGGCCCTCCTTATAATTGTAATGCCACTGCTCGGTGAAGCTTCTAGGTCCCTCTAGGACCATCCCATGTTCAAAAAAAATTGATTTGACAAAATATGCCAGGCCAGATTTTAGATTTAAAACTTATTGTCTACTTCTAGGAAATATTTAGAACATAGAACTCTCTATAATCCAATGTCGCATTTTCTAAAGATTAAGGAACAAGAGGGACTCCTCTCCAGGCTGCTCGTGCGAGCGGCTCTAAAGAGAACTAACCTGTAGCTAGCAGTTCTCCCATCGATCTCCTCCCTCCAGCCGCTACCGCTGGCGGTGGCGTCCGCGCCTGGCTGTCGAAGGCGGCGGGTCAGGGGTGCGCACCCTAACAGTTCCTCTTCATGCTGAAGGGATGTCTCTCGAGCGGTGTAGGTGGAGGCGAGCAGCATTGTCGGTGGTACTCGTCGGCGGATGGTGGGGAGGCGGGCAAGAGAGGTTGTTCCTGACATGATGTAGTCGAGAAGGAGCATGGTGGTCACCAGCGTGGGACCTAGGCAGTGGAACAGATCCAAATTTCCATGGACAGCAACAATGGAGTGCTGCCAGGTATCTGGAGTAGTGGCGTGCTACACACAGTTCCAGACGAGCCAAGGCGCCTCCCAGTGGCGCTGACAAGGGAGATAGAGGAGCTAGTGTCGCCAGAGGGAGGGAGGTGGTGGCCGGCAGTGCGCAGTGATCACCAGGGTGGCGTGTGTAACACCCCGTCCACTCCTGGGCCCGGGGGGTGTCACTCCTGGCAGCTTAATAGGATATCTAGACTGGCCCCATAGACCAACACTAGTCTTTTCTGCGCACTTTTTCCTCACTCGTGCGCACCCGGTTATCCACTTCCCGGTCGGTCACCCATCCTAGAATTGCTCTAGGCCAAGCACGCTTAACCTTAGAGTGCTTTTCGAATGAGCTTCCGGAATAGAAGTTGCAACTTGTTGATATGGGAATCCTATCAATCGTATTAAGCCATGTGCCTAGATCTCACATACACACACCCTTTAGAAGATCGATGCCCTCATCGATTAAGCACACCCTAGGAACGTTCCCTCTTGGCACGCGTCTGTGTGTCTAGTGCCGGCACATGTGCCATGCCGTGTCCACTCCGGGCCACACGCGCCATGCTCCACATGTCCCTCCACTGACCCGCACACACCCGTGTAATCGCAAGGGTCGGCTCTGATACCACTTGTAACACCCCGTCCACTCCTGGGCCCGGGAGGTGTCACTCCTGGCAGCTTAATAGGATATCTAGACTGGCCCCACAGACCAACACTAGTCTTTTCTGCGAACTTTGTCCTCACTCGTGCGCACCCGGTTACCCACTTCCCGGTCGGTCAACCATCCTAGAATTGCTCTAGGCCAAGCACGCTTAACCTTAGAGTTCTTTTCGAATGAGCTTCCGGAATAGAAGTTGCAACTTGTTGATATGGGTATCATATCAATCCTATTAAGCCATGTGCTTGGATCTCACAGCGTGGCCCACATTTGGGCCTGGTTTGGGCCTGTATGGTAATGCTGGTTGTGGTGGTATGGCCTAGGCCCGCTTCCAGGCTATGGCTAGGACACCAGATCTAGGCATGGCGGGCATAGATCTGGTGACCATCGAAGCCCTTGCCATGGTTCGTCCTGCCCTACATCCCGATCGTTGGCACGTTCTTGACTAGGTGGGTCTAGACCTGGTGCTGGCTTCCTCGGCTGTGCCGTTGGAGCACCATTGTGTACCTCCCCGGCAAGTGGTGTAGTGTTCCTCAGACGGCGGCGGTCTGACAGGCCCGAGTGAGCATGGGGGTGACATCACTGCTACTTGGCAGCGGGGATCTGCAGTGGTGGTGGATCCACTAGTGGACGGAGGATTAGGTACTAGTGTTGGGGTTGACGGTGATTGTGGCACCCTTGCTATAGTGCGGCGGCGGGGCTTCACATGCCCATTTGGGCTCGGCCGGGCCAGAGAGGGCATGGTTTGAACATGCTGCTACATCTAGCCGTCTACCGCCAGAATGCGGTGGAGGCAGTTCTCACCCTCATGCGGTTGTACCATCAACCCTCGTAGAAGTTTAATCTTTTTGGTTTTACCGGTCTTGCAACATGGGCCACGATGAGCTGACGGTGGTGGCTACAAGACTGTGGTGACATGTGCTGGTGGGCGGCGAGCTTGGTGGAGCAATACAAAACATCCTACAGTATGGTTTTTTGAGGGGTCGGGAGAAATCCTTATCGTCTAGACATCGACGCGGTGACACCTGGGGGTGTCACTATCCTTCCTAAAGGGTGTCAGGGGAAACCCTAGGACATGTCCGAGCAGCAATATCATCATCGTCGCTTCTCTTCTTGGAGCTGTTGCTTGGTACGCGACAGTTTGAGGCGCTAGGAGCGTGGTGGAAATTCTCCGGGGGCGCAACGGTTGTGAGCCATCTTCGTTTCATCGAGCTACTATTGTCAAATTTGTTTTTCTCTTCTTTTTTCTTTCTTGGTTTTTTTGGTCTTGATTTGTGCTGTCTACCCCACCGGTGGTCCCAAACTTATATTAGTTGGTTGCTAGACGAAATCCTATTTCAAGGAGGAACAAGAGCAGATCTATTAAAAAAATCTTTGTCAGAGAGAAAATCTAAATAGTAACATCAAATCACAAAGTACATGAAAGTTCTTCATTTATTATGGGGATATACTCGTAAGGGAGATGCATAGAGGAAGAGAACAAACTTCATATATCCCTTTTTTACTAAATCAAGAAACAAGATCAGACATGATTCCGGTTCGTCTCCATTTTAGTGACTCTTCCCTAAGCAAGGTAGCCGAAGTCATCGAAGGGTTTGTTTGAATAATGGACTAGTAACTATTACTCATTTGAAAGTTTCCCATAGTGATCTAATTTCTTCAAAAGAAAATAACACGAGAACCCATGGTGAAGAAACAAGGAGATCTTTCTCTATGGACATATTAGTTGGAAAAATCATAGGAAAATTCTTACCGGCTAAAATATGGAGAAAAACAACACCCAAATGCTTCCGCTTACTCATCACAACTCGAGGGTATGCCTCTTACCACGCCAGTCCTTATTTTTTTGCACTGTGTTATTATATGCAATAATAAACTTGGAAATAAAAAAAAAGTTTGGATCCGAAAAGGTGTGCTTGGCTGTTGTTCACTCGGCACAACAAATTAGGAGGAATTTGTTCCATTTCAGGTACTTCTTCTTGAAAATAGGGAAGGATAAATACCTAAATCTTCCTACTCCAAAACTAAGTCATGTTTTTCCAAGTGTTCTTTATGTACTTTTGTTTACAAGTATTCTTTATATAGTTATTCGACCTATTGCTCTAGATCCTTGTTTACTAGGAAGATAGGATTCAAAAGGATTGAACTACCTACTCATTATTTGGAGGTGCATCATAGGACACTAAAAGTTGTGGTATCTTATGGACCTAATATAGGTCACATCCCTCACGACATAAGATTGAAAGATCCAGACCTTCCTCTTTGGAGCGTAAACAGACATGGCCAAATCATATAAGAAAGATCAGTCTAGTATCTATTTTGATAGAGATAAATATAGGGATCCCAATAAATCAAAATATATGAAAATTGTGCTTTTTACTACTACTATTATTTATTATACTTTTTCAAGGAAACATCGTTTTTCAATTTGACTGAATTGGTCGGAGCCTAGATGAGCAAGAAGAGCCCAGGAAAGATGTCATATCATCATAGAGTATTCAACTATAAGTATAGGACTATTGGTCTGAGAGAAAGGCAGTCTCTCAAGAAACATGGCCCAAATTCACTTTTTTATTTTCACATGGGCAACAATTGGGAATAAAACAGACCATAAACATGAGTTTCAACTGTAAAAAAGGGTATGAAAGACTTATTTTTTAAGGAGGATAAGAAAATGTTAAGATTATTTATTGATGTTATTCTGTGTTATTTACTACCTTTGGCTTTCAGAAAAGTTTTCTACTTTGGAAATTCTTGACAAGTACCAAGTGGAGGAGCTTAAGAAGTCATTACATAATTATTCTTTTTAGTTCTCTTCGATGTATCGAAAATGCATTCCTAAACAAGATAATTCAGGGGAGATGCGCCCCTTTAGAAAACCTCATAATGCAGATATCATTGTCATGGATATGACTTTTGAAGACATCTTTCTAACGTGCTCCCATGGGTTTCTAAAAGGGAGAGGAGTCATCCCCTTTTTCACTCCTATTCCAAAACCGGAAAAGGTTGATAGACTCATTCAAGCAGGTATAGTAGGTTCGTTTCTTAATATTAATATTCATGCACGTCACACATGCTCTTTTTTTATCCATGCACGTCACACATGCCTTGGCTTCCTGTGTGATCTGCCAAATGTCGGATAGTCATGCATGGTGCAAACCAACATTGCACGAAGATCAAACTCTTCTTTTCTGTAGGCATCATACATTTTTACTCCTTCTTTCCAAAAAGTTTCAAGTAAATATCAATGTCATTACCGGGTTCCTTCGATCCTTGGATAAGCATTGATATCATGATGCACCTTTTCTTCATGCATAGCTAAGGAGGAAGGTTATACATATACAAAAGCACCGGCCAAGTGCTTTGTTTAGTCCTCATATTGCCAAATGGATTCATTATGTATGTACAAAACCAAAATCTTACATTTTCTTGTTCACGACCAAAATCCTTGTACTTATTATCAAAAAAATTCCATTGGGAAGCATCAACAGGGTGGCTTAACCTTTTATCCTTATTTCGTCCATCCTCATCCCACTCTCTAGGTTTCAAGCAGACGTTTTAAATGAGGAATTATATGCAAGTACGACACAACCTTATTAGAGATTTATGTCTTGATCTCATCATCGGACTTATTCTTGTGTTTTGCTCTCTTGTGCTTGTATCGAGGATGTTTGCAAATTGGATAGGCACATAAATCTTTATACTCATTATGGTAGAAGATCCAATCTTTAACACAAGCGTGTATATTATTACCTCCGGTCCTGATGGGAAAATTAGTTTTTTTGTAGCAGCCGTACTTTCTGGGAGCTCATTATCATCTGGAAGCAGATATTTGAAAATAGATAACATCTTCGTGAAGCTTTTGTCCGACAGTCCGCTTTCAGCCTTAAATCTCAGTAGTTTTATATTGTCGTCAATTTTGTGTGCTCCTTTTCTCTACAATTTGGATATAACTGATTCTTTCAATAATCTAGTAAGGACTAAAACTCCTTGTACTCTTTTGAAACTGGATCATCGTCCTGAAAGTTACGCAACATCGCACGCATGTTGGCTATTTCAGTAGCATTGCCATCAACATTAACTTCTTCATCTCCACGGACTAGCATCTCATTCTCATCCTCATCCATCTCATTATCAGGACCTGCCATCTCATCATCTGCCATCTGATTACAACTACCTTGCCTCTCTTCAAGCATGGCGGATACTTCGTTGTGTTTAGTCCAACAGTTGTATCCATCTATAAAGCCCCGTTGAATCAAGTGTCCCTCGATCATACTTATGCTCTCCCGAGACATACAATTCCTGCAATCACGACACCGACATCTAATCCACTTTTTCTTATTCGTCTTCATATGTATGAGAGCTCCATTCTTGAAACTACGGAGGCCAACGCGGTACGCTACGCTTGCACCTCTCGTCCATCCATTCTCGATTCATCTCGGTAAAGAAGGATTTATGACTACCAGCTATCTATAAACTACTACTTCACTAGTCAAATAACTAAAGCAAACCTCTACTTCATCCTCTCCGCTGACAACTGATCCGTTGCACCGTCGCACCTAGGCACAACCCTCATCCACACCTAGGCACAACCCTCCGCCGCACCTAGGCACAACCATCCTCCACACCTAAGCACAACCCTCCTCTGCACAACCCAAAGTTGCAGAAGGCCGTATGCCGCTCGATACAACAATAGTTCTCGGCACAGCCAGCACCCTTCAGCGGGATCTTGGCACAGCGGCAGCCGCACACCTTAAAACTGACCTCTCTGTGTCGCCGCACCCACCGCCGTCGCCGCCACAAGTTGCTATATGGAGTGAAGTGATGCTGCTGGATGCATGGTAGTGGACGGTCGGAACGGAAAATTATTAACATGTCACAATTCACACACAATTTCTGAACATAAAACGTTTATGATATGTCCCAATATTCCAAACAATAAAATATAAGGCCCATTTTTGAAACAACGCACACGGTTTTGATGTTCACTATGGTGTCCGGACAGAGGGTACTTCGCAGACGACTAAGTTTGGGGAACGATATGTGATACATATCATACGGCGGGGGAATTACCATTTGCTATCATTTTGCAGCGCGGGCTATCGGGGGACCTGGAGACGGTCGAATTTTTGTAGCGTCAACGCTAATAGGTCCGATCCGTACTAGTGCACATTATCGTCACCATTAACAATTGCTATTTAATTTTAAAATATTATAATAAAATAATAGAAACTTACATACTTTATATTTTATTTATAGTCAGTTTAACAAGAATCGAGTCAGTGACCATCTTCTAAAATCCGTGCAAAGAACAACTTTTTGTAGCCCGTTATTTCAAACCTAATAGACATTTTTACTATGAACAATTGAATCGGAAATATTAATCTTTCTTACTCCCTCTCCAAAATGTAAAGCGTTACGATTAATCAAAACTCAATGTTCTATCCCGTGAAATAAAGAGGGGTGGAGGCTAGGGCGAAAACCCTAGCAGCAGCCGCCATCAGCTTTGCCCTCGCCATTTACAAGTGGGAATCGATAGGTCTCTGCCTCCTTTGCTTGTCGCTACGGCGGCGGGAGGGGGTGGGGACCTCGGACCTGCGCCCGACGCTGTTGAAGGGCCACTATTGTTAGAGTTTGGTCAATTGGCATCGTCATCGTGGTGACTATGACACCGTTGTGCGGGACAAGAATAAGTTTTACTAGCCTCCTCGTCCACCTCGTAAGCAGAAAAGTACAAGTGTACTCATAGTCGAAATACACGAAAATACAATTGTACTCAGAGCGAAGTACATGAAAGTACTACTGTACTAAGAGCCAAAGTACAGAAAAGTACAAGTGTACCTACTTTTAAAGTACGCGAAAGAGTGTAGTAACTCAAGTATAAAGTACACTAAAAACCCGAAGTACAAAAAATACAGAACTGAAGTAATTTAAAGTACAAACGCAACGATTTTGAAAGTAAAAAAAGTTGTTCAAAACCTATTAACACATGATCTAGTTTTAAACCTCTCGACACGAGGAGCTCAAAAGTAAAACTGTCATAATTTGTAAAACCGGTTTCCAGGGAAAATCTGTACTCTCGCCCTCCCGTGTCTCCCCCTATCATCATAGTCCAACTTGTTTTCTCGTTGCGATACTTATCAAGCATGCAACGGCTCACTAGAAATCCCGCGTGAAAAAAAAGATGCCACTTGGCGCGTTGACGGGCAGCGACACTTATTATAAACCACTTAAGTGGGCTGGCCCATTAACGGAAGCCTTCGGGTGGCGAGGGCGAGTCTTGCAACGCAGGCGCTGTATATCATTTTTGTACTGGCCCACAGCGCCCATGAGCATACATAATCAATTGGTTTTAGCCGCACTTTATATTTTTGAAGGAGCTTTAGCCGCATCTGACTAGATAGACTAGATGGGCCTGGTATGCAGTCTTTCCCGGCCGAATTATGAGCAGCCGGATACTTTAGACTCGTGGCGGAGCACTCCGTTGGAACTTGCCCAGCCCAATAAGGTTTAGGTTAGAGTTTACTATTTTTTTACTTCATTTAATACTTGCTTGATAGATAACCTTTGTTCTGAAATTGTACATGGAATACGTGAAAATGTTCACCTGACACGAACACTTGTTTAGAAGTACATGATTTTTTTTTTGAAAATATGCGTACATTTATTTTGATTGTTGTGAATTATTTTTGAAAGTGCAATAATATTTACATCATAAAATAGGTTTACATATGTCATATGACACAAACAAGTTTTAGGTTTTCTATATATATATATATATATATATATTGTGGTGTATATATACGAAACATATATACATATATTTATAAATTGAATCAAAATATATAATACTCTCTCCATCTAGAAATAACTGACTTCGGTTTGTCTAAATTCGAATATATCTATACCCTAAAATACGTCTAGATACATTCGAATCTAAACAAATCCAAGTCAGTTATTTCTGGACGGAGGGAGTATGATGAATCAAAATAATTTTGGTTTACATATGTCAAAAAATATTATGAAAGTTACACCACATACTCCTTTCATCCACAAAAGTATACTTCTAGCGTTTGTCCTAAGTCAAACTTAGCAAATTTGACCAACTTTACGGAAAAACGCAGCACCATATATGACACTTAATTAGTACCATTAAATCCATTTTGAAATGCAGGTTCATAGTGTACCGATCTGACTGTATACATGTTGCTACATTTATCAAAAAGTCCGTCAAATGTTAAAAGGTATGACTCAAACAAAAATCTAGAAGTATATTTTTTTTCGGACGGCCGGAGTATGTGTTATGAGTCGCGTTAACAGCAAGCTCAATTAGCATTCCTTCAGCAGGCGACACCCAACGAGCAAAGAATTGGTGGTCAATCATGACGATATACACAAGATGGTATGTTGAGACCGAGTGGATTTAGGAGGAATGAGATGGGCCATTTGCCATCAGGGAAGTTGCCATCATTGGTTGCGTAGATATTTAGTGGGTCGGCGGGTGGGCGTAGCCTCTCGACCAGGGTCTGAAAGTTTAGGGGTGCTGGAATATTATTTCCGAGCTAGAGAATTGAAATAATTTGAAGTTAAATTTAAACTATATAAATTTTTATTAAATGTTAGTTAAATGTGTTGGATCAAAACCTGAACGAATTTCTGATATATCCAAAATTTCAAATATTTTGCGAAGTCCAAAAATTCACTGGTGCCGAATTTTTTAACCTTGCACGGGTGTGCCTTGTCTATGGCTGTGTGACCAAAACTGGTGTAGTGCATCATTTCCCAAATCATACTGGAACTCCGGATGTCATTGTCGTGGTAAGTTTTTTCTCCATATCCTTCTTTATTAGAGCATCTCCACTCGAGGTCCTCAAAGCCCCCCCAAAGGCCTATGAGGGTCGCCGGCGCCAAAAAACACGCCCAGCCGCGGCCCTCATTTCAGAATTTCCGCCGAGCGCGGTCCAATTATTTAGCCCGCGGTCCCAGGCGAAATCCAATGTACAGGGAGACGAGCGGAGGCGCCGGCGAGTCAAGAAAACGGTGCGAGCCAGCCTTGTCGGTGACAAACGACCAGAAAATCTGTCATATACCCTTGCACCCCTCCCCCCCCCCCCCCCCGACCCCCTGGCGGCCGCCGTGACCACCCCTACCCCGTCGTCGGGAACCCGCCTCCGGTAGCACTCCCCACCGCCAAATAAACCCACACCGCCTCTTCCTCCGCCGTCCTTGCGTCCAACCGCCGGCCGGCGAACCTCTGCTCCCACCCGACTTCCTCCCCGCACACAAGGTGTTCGATCATTTGCCAAGACGATGGACTCGGACGACGAGGAGGTCATGGCCGCTCTGATGGATGAGGATGTCGTTGCGATGAATGGAGCGGCGGCCAGGGACAACGAGCACCTGTCTATCCTCCTCGCCCTCATGTCCATGATCATCGAGGAGGACAAGCCGGTCCGCGGCAGCTCGGCGCCTGGACGCCGCAAGAGCAAGCCGAGGCAGAGGATGGAAGGGTACTGCATGTTGTATGCAGACTACTTCGCCGATGATCCAGTGCACGGCGATGTTACATTCCGCCACCGTTTCAGGATGAGCATGAAGCTCTTCCTCAAGATCGTCGAGAAGCTGAGAGAGTTCGATGACTTCTTCAAGCTGAAGAGGGACTCCGTCGGTATGCTTGGCTTCTCCACTATCCAAAAATGCACAGTTGCCCTTTGGATGCTAGCATATGGAATGCCTGAAGACACACAGGACGACTACATGCACATGGCTGAGTCCACGACCATTGATTGCATGTATAGGTTTTGCAGGGCAATTGTGGTGGTGTTTGGCGACACATATCTGCGCACACCCAATGAAGGCGACACTGCTCGTCTGTTGGCACATAATGCAAACAGAGGATTCCCTGGGATGCTTGGAAGCATCGATTGTATGCACTGGGCATGGAAGAACTGTCCGTTTGCAAACCAGGGCATGTACAAGGGCCACAAAGGAGCATGCAGTGTGGTTCTTGATGCAGTGCTTGATAAGGATCTCTGGATTTGGCATGCATTCTTCGGGATGGCAGGATCTCACAATGACATCAACGTGCTCCAGTGCTCGGATGTGTTTGCCAAGTTTGTTTCAGGCAATTCTCCTCCTGTGGCTTAAGAGATCAATGGCCACCAAAATGACAAGGGCTACTATCTGGCTGATGGCATCTATCCAAAGTGGTCCACATTTGTCAAGACCATTTCAAATGCAGTGCCTGGAGGGAAGAAAGCTTGGTTTGCTCAGTGTTAGGAGGCTTGCAGGAAAGATGTGGAGAGGGCATTTGGTGTGCTGCAAGCTCGATTTGCCATTGTTCGGTACCCTGCGCTTACATGGTCCAAGGATCAGATGTGGGAGGTCGTGACTGCTTGTATCATCTTGCACAACATGATCATCGAGAGCGAGTAGGAGAACCCAGTGTTCGACACTCAACCATACTATCGCTAGGGTCCTCTTGCAGATGTTGATCATCAGGTGCCTACTGCCTTTGCCTCTTTCCTGGCCAAGCGTCAAGAACTTCGAGACTCCAACACTCATCACCAGCTTGAAAATAATTTGATCGAGCATTTGTGAAACATAAAAGCAGCTCTCTAGTTTCTTGGTCATTGTGATTCAAACTTGTTTAATTTATGCGGTGTGTTAAACATAATTTATTTGTATACTATGTTGAACTGGTTGAATAATTGTGTTGAATTTGTGTTCCAATTTAATTGATTGCTTGTGTTGAAATTATTCAGAAAATAAAAAAATGCCCGGTTTGGGGTGCACGGTGGCCACCGGCCAGCCCCATTTCTGATTTCGCGCCGGCGCCATCCCATACGGCCCAAAAAATGGCCACGCCGGAGTCCGTACAGGGATCCCGAGTGGAGATGCTCTTAAAACTACATTAACTATGATAGGTCAAGATCGAAGAGAATTTTTTATATCTCCGAATATCCGGATAATTAATTAGGAGAGATGTAAAATAAAACTATGTGTTACCCAAATTTTAAACCTTTGCTCTTGACGCGTGTAGTGTCATCCCTGGCTCTGTTCCCCATAACTCACCTCAGAATCATAATTGGAAGTCCGTCGTGTTTAGGTTTTTCTCCATTCGGGATGCCGTTGAAATCACTTTCAGGTTTGACGCGTTGTGCTCGTACGTAGTACGTCTTGCTCTGGCAGGCAGCTGGATCAGCGAACCCGTAGCGCATGTGCTGACTGTCTCCCCCTTGATGGAGCAATAATTTTTTGTGACAGCGCAGGCAGGCAGTGAGCCGAAGCCGATCCATTTCTCCGATCCCACCGCGCGCAGAAGCCCGGCGCCCCGGAGCACGCGTAACTCCCACTGAATGTTCGTCAGGTTTCCATCATGGCATCTCGCAGCAGCTGTGGATCGCTTTGCGGTTACTAGTACTTCAGAGAGCTAGCCTGAACCTCTGATGACTTATAACTTCCGTCATGATTACCTCACGCAGCGAAAGGCAGAGACGACGACGACGTTCGCTAGGTTGCGCCGACGCAGGGACAAGAAGGATCACATGACGGGAGGAGAGGCGGGCAGGCCGCGCAGGTCGCAAAAGCTGGGGAGATCATGGCGATATCGCCGTCTGCTCCTGCATGCCGTTACGCGAGAGCAGGTCAGCAGAAAGGGGGAAAGCCTTCTTCTGCTTGGCGCCTGCCTGGCCGAGAGGATGGTCGAGCCCATGAGGTAAGACACAGGGCAGTCGGCCGGATTATCGATGCAAAGGCGGCCGGTGGCCGGTGCGGTGGTGGCCGGCCGGGATGGTCCCGACCCGTCCGATCGTGCAGGCCATTGATCCTTTCCCTTAATTTTGTTGCGAACCTTTTTTTTAATTTTTCTGGGTGCTTGCCGTGCCATGCTGCTGATCACCAGTAGATGGCTAGGTTACATCCCTGTCGTACGACATCTCCACACCTCGAATTATGTGTGCAGCCATCTGAGACAGACGATGATCGGTCCCGTCCCATGTGGTCTATCTAGACCCATCACGTACGTACCTTGCCTTATTCTCCGTAGAATTTCCATCCATGCTACGTACAGTACACATGTAGATCAGGAATAAGCACGTACGGGTCGTGTACACCATTCTGCATACAATTCGTCAAGAGTACGTACACGTACGGATACCCTCCCCCACAAAACATAGCATACACGCACCACGTGCGTAGTCAGCCAGCCAGCCAGTATGTCGCCCCCATATGCATGCATGTTGCCGTCTGAATCACGTATGCATTCATCTGGTACGTCTCCCTTGTCCTTTGCTCCACTCCATTTCCCGTGGACTTGCCCTCCCTAGCGTTGAAGCTAGCTAGCATGGATCCCGGCCGGCCGGCCGGCTGCATGCGCTTGGCGCCGCTCCATATGGGCGGTGACGCTCTGACACGCGCATGCACCGTGCATGGCGCCACGTTCGTGCAGCGCAGTGGAAAACGCCAACAGGCGACAACGTCAGGCGCACGTACGTCTGCCCCCCTCGCTACAACAACACGTGTCGATATATAGATATAGGACGCGCGCTACGATCGACTAGGATGCATGCATATCACGCATCATTCGTGGTTGATCATCAAAAGCTAAATGACAATTGACACATTTCTCGTCGTTGCGGTAATCGATGAGTACGTACGTACGTGTGCAACCACTGCCTTGTTCGCTTCATTCGCGATCAGCTAGCCTACCAGCTGCAGAGACTGCTACTACTTGTATATCTCGTCATATATATCCGCCGTAGTTCGCACTAGCTGTTTCAAACTTGTTTCAATTTTTTCAGAGGGAGTAGTATATGCGTACGATCTGGTTTGAAATGGAGGTGCATGTCCAGCCGCATGGGCATGCGGACCGGCCGAGAGAAGCGGCCGGGTGCAAGAGCCCACGTAGTTCGCGGAATCTGATGCGGATGCCAGCTTGGCGTGAATGGCTGCCCGGAGGAATCGAACGCGAGTAGGTCCAAGCGGCACCACACCAGGAATTTGCCCCGCCGAGGCGCACCCGTGTGGTCTGGCACTGTCCCTCCCATTTCATAATGCTTTATTTGCAGATGGTACAGCCGAATCGTCAGCTCTGCTAGATCCTGCTCGCGTCCAATCCATACATACACAACTTTTTGAAAATGGCAACGCACGCATACATCCGAGTGCACAGTGCGTCCACAACATCACAAGGTTAAACATTTTGTAAATACACGAAAAATGCGAATGACATTTTTTTTCAGTTTTATAATTATTGGGATTCCGACACATGTGTGCGTGGGACGACACGTGTGAGTATTTATTTATTTTCGCATGCACGGGAGGCAAAATAAGGCATCACTACTACTACTATACCCTGGTCTCAGTACAGTATTCTTTTGGTGTGCACATATGCATGCATGGGGGATGGACCGGTCCGGCCCGCACTGTTGGCGTGACAAGGAAGTTGGGGCGAACTGTTGTCACGACCGATCGACCGCTGAGGCCAGTACGTGCATGCAGTACCACGTAGTACGTCTTTCGCCTTTACAAACTCGATCGATCCATGATCGATCACTGACCGCTCCATGCAGCAGGATCGATCCGTCAAATTATTCAGCGGTACGTACGTACGCACGCTCCCATGCATGCATGCCATGCATAGCGACTCATGTACTGGCACTGCACACATGTTTTGTACCACTACAAAAGCATCATCTCTCGGGCGCACAACACCTTACGTCAACTCAGCTCCTGCATGCACCACTATTTCCATCGAGAGCCGAGATACTTTAGCTAGCTATATAGCCATGCATAAGACTTGCATGCAATCTTGTAGTACTACGTGGGATGGGCAAGTTATATTTTGCCACCAGAATGCTGTATGCAAGCCCTTGTACGTGGAATGTGCAAGAGTTCCATTTTGCCACGAGAATTAATACGTAAAGCTTGTACGTGGAAATGTGCAGGTTCATGCATAATACATATCCCGTTGCCAGGACACGAGAATACGCATTCACAGTGGAGAATACGGACGAATTAGCAAGGAACAAACATCATGTCTCCTATCGAGGAATCCGTTTTCCACTTGGCGTAACGGGGAAAAAAGCCGTGTATGCATGTGACGACATGTGTGAGAGATCGCGAGTCACTACAGTTCAATGCTGTTCAGGATAAAGAGGGTTGAAGGGACTACAGAGGCAAAAGGTGCCAACAGGGTTGCAGGTGATTTGATGTTGGCGAGAAATGCGCGCATATAACAATTAGGGGAGCGCATCCACAGTCCTTCTCATGAATTCAAAGCTCAACAGGCACGACGATCATTCAGGAAAAAATTCTACAGAAGCAAGCAGCATGCCTCCAATTAAGCCCGGACGAGCTGAGCCTTTGTCCCCATGCATACGCTATACTACTGTTGGGGTAACCTGTTGGAAGTGAAGTGCTCATTGACTAGATTAACTGTTGAGACTGTTCAAACCAAGTGCGATCCTGTTTTGTGGAGCAAAAACAAACACTGTACTCGAATAGTCAATGCAAATTTGAATTCACAATATAATGAAGGCTTAACAAGAATGAAGAGTAGTACCACACAAAGATCTAAATTTTGCTACCTACAGTGCTACTATTTCCGTATGAACTACTACTTGCTCCCAAAACCTCTTTGGCTAGCTAGCCATCAGCACGTAGATAGTAGCCCACTAGGGCATGCTGGTGCCTCGGGTTGAGACCAGAAATGACAGGAGTATCGTCCAGCAACGGACAATGGAGACCCATACTACATGTGGGCACTCTATCGTGAGGAGAGAGTAAATGCATTTCCCATCGATGAGAAGAAGAGGCATTGCCAGTAAATAGAGGATAAGGACATGTAACTGCTCACGGTGCTAGCTAGCTAGAGAGCCCAATGCACTCCAGTAGGATCTATCATTGGCCAATACATGCATGTCCGACGCTAGCCATTTTCTGTACACTATGGTAAGAATAGGGGGGTGCACTAGTGCAGTGTCCATGTGACAAGCTAGCCATTTAGGTGTTTGGATCAACATGTTGAAGGTCTGTGAATCTCTATGGGGACATATACATGTGTACCGTATGTTTGTAGGAAAACAGGTCTGTGGTGGGCACGCATTGTGGGCTTGTGTGAGCTGTGTTCCTCGTGCAGCCAGCCAGAGTGGCAGCAGCAGGAGTAGGGTGAAGGAAGGTGGTGGATGAGGAGGAAGAAGAAGAAGGAGGAGGAAGCCTTGGAAACATACCCTGTGCGTGCCAGGAGAAATAATGAGGCCATCGATTTCAAATGTCCCGAGCAGAAAAGATCCTTCCTTTACTACAGCTACCGCTGCCGGCCGCTGCTGCTGCCGGCAATATAATACTACTACGCAGGTTTGATTCCTTTGGATCGAGAGCTGGCTGGCGTAGTGTAGATGAGATCTGATCGGAGCATTCATGGCGATCGGGTCTGGAATGTGTGTATCTGATCGAGCAAGCATGACCTCTTCTTGGTGTCAGAACATCGTTTGCTGCTCCTGGATCGGTGCTCTCCCACAAGAATGCCTTGTCCTATATAAGCTACAAGTCTACAAAGCCGATCTCAAGAATTTCACTTGAAAATGTTTCCGGATACTATTGTTTGTTCTGAAAACGTAGTCCGAAGCATTTCGAAGTACTAGCAAAATGCAGTAAGAATTATAGAAGCTGAAGCTGGAGAATTGCTCTAGAAAAAAGAAAAGGCTGCTGTAGAGAACAAAGCTCTTGTGAACAGGATGCTAGTAGTATGCCTGGTAAAGAATCCTGTTTCAGAGGAGGAGTATGTCTGGCACAGCACAATGAATGTGATACCATGGATCGAATTGCCTAGGCAGTTACTCTAAACCACACTGTTTGCCTGCTGTAACCTACAATTGTGGCAACCTATAGCTAGTGGCAGGCTTGGAACACCGCGGGATACACACACATCAGGAAGGAAACGGGGCCCACGGGCAGGACGGTCCCCCACCACCACCACCACCCTTCGGCCCTCGCCGTGCCCTGCGTGCACCGCAGCTGCATGCGTCACAGGTCTTCGGGCAACTGTTCCTGTTTCTACTTCTGAAACAGAGGGCGTGGAGGCATGTGCGTAGGAGGAGTACGTAGCATGGTTTAGTCCAACCTGCCACTGTAGCGCCCTCGCGCGCGCGCGTCGTAGCTCCTGTTCGCGTCGCCTGCAGCGGCATTGTGTCTCCCCTTCGCGTGTTTGGAGTATGTATGTACGCGATTCAATGCACGGCTAGGTTGGTCGCTACGGCAACTGTGCGGCGTCGGTCTTACTGGTTCAAGGCTCTGTAATCCGTTCTGCTTACAAGATGGAGAGCGGATTTGAATCTATACTCTATAGTGCCTGAAGCCAGTGTGCCGTGGGCAAGGAGGAGGAGCACGGAAGACCGCCTCTTCCCGGGCGCAATGCGATGCGAGCGCAAGGCGGTGTTCAGAGCCGATTGGCACTAGTAGTACGTCGTAGCACGGCCACACCGCCGGAGCAGTGGAGGGGGAACAGCCGGTTTGATAGCTGATGGGGGGCGAGGTGACTGGTGGTGGTGGGCGGGTCGCGTGCGCGCGCGGTGCGGCTGCCGGCCTCGCGGAGAGCAGCGCGGCAGCCAGGTGCGTGTCCGGGCTGGCATGGCCGTTCTCCATCTCCAGTCTCCACCGATCGAAACAGCGCCTCCACTTCTTCCACTTGACGCGCGCTGGTGATGAGGAGACAACGCGTGCAGCTAGTGCGCGCGCGCGGCACAAGGACGCGGTACGCGCGCCGCGGCACGCAGGTCTCGTACGGACGGGACGTACCGCGCGTCAACTTCGTGCCCCGGCCGGCCGGTCCCCGTGTGAACTGCGAAGAAGGAACGGCGCGCACGGGGTACGCGATCGCGGGGCCGGCGCCCGCCCGTTATGCAACGTCTGTACGGAACCTGATTGGCCCGTACCGCTGTTTTGCCTACAACGCCGCACGCACGACCATCCATATACGAGACTAGACGCGTGTTTGGTTGCTTGGGCCAGATTTACACTTTTTTCTAGTTGGTCTAGCGGATGCTGCATGTGGGGAGGTTGGTCTCAGGTCCGGATGGGCAGCTTATTTCGTTTGCAGTATTTTCGTTTCCCCACTAGGAGAGTTTATATGGTCACTTTGTTTGATTTCTTAGATAAGGCTCGGCTGATGCAAATGTGCATGTTTGCAATCCCGCGTACGGCCCGATGTGGTTACCTTGCATGGCAAATGATGAGCTTACCAACTACTCGTCGAGGTTTAAGATCTTACACATGATCGATCACATGAATCAGAATAACTGGTAGTACACAATCCACATGATCAGGACAACGATGATGAAGTCTTTGATCATACTTTTACCCTGTATAGGTGGAACCTCTTCATGTGAATGAACTTGATGAACCGCAGCGGAGGAGTGAAATTGATGTTCATATCTCATGACAGTTGTGGACGTTCTGCTAAGAACTCAGAGTATGCTATTTGTGTCTGTTCTAGAGTCTTAAACTCCTTATGGACGTTGTGATGGTAACCCGTCACTTGTTGGCTGCACTCCTCCCATGTCTTGTAGATTCTCGGCTTCTTGTCGTTACACCATGTACCAGTTGTATTTCTGTGAGACATAACACATATGCAATATAAGGATCACAACTAAAGCAGGCAAATCAAATTCACAAACACAAGGTAATCAACATAAGCAATTTAAGCATGTACGATCATATGGCAAAAGCATCAACAGTTCATCTACAAGCTACTGTGATCCTACCGATCGCCACCAACTTTTATGGTGTCATCCTACCACCACATCAAAAGGGGTGCAATCCTACCACCGCAAGTTCTCCATAATGTGAGGGGTTAGTATATACCACCTCACAATAAGCAAACATTCGAATAAGTTTACATCAAGTCCCTAGCTACTTCAAAATATACAATCAACAACTTCTTCTTCATCATGCATGCACCGGCCGCCACCATCTCCATGATCAGGGAGCAAGCACTACACGTAGTAGTGCTTGGCCAGGTAGGTCCTGATCCAGAGATCCATGTGGTCCTCCGCCATCTGAACAAAGTCGTTGCACATAGCCATGTTGTCGAAGAGGTGGCTGAGCACCACCATCAGAGCCTTAGGGTTGTAGCCTTTGGCGCTCATGACGACGTCGTAGAGAGCTGGGTGCACATTAGGAGGGGAAGAAGTGGGGATGGCAGTCACCACCGCTTTCACGACATCGGTCATGCACGTGATGACAACGACATCCTCCTCTCCCTGTAGTGACATCTTCCTCTTCTTGGGGATCGAAGCCAGCAGCAACGTAGGCATTGGTGCTAGCGCCAGCACCAGCACCAAAGCCTGGAGCAGGAGAACCAGCATCGGCATCGGTCTTGACCTCTTCACCAGTCACCACTATCTTGGACTTCTAGGTCTGCATGTATTCAGGGCTTGGTGCACCAAGAGTCTCACTGGAGCCCATGGAAAACCTGCTAGTGGCAAGGCCAAACGAGAAGATGGCATCCATCTGCATATAGTTGGCGACTGGTTTGTTGAGATACTCGGTATCCTTGGGGTGATCCTGAGATGGGGAATTGCAGGGAGGTAAGTGGTAGTTAGCGAGGTTACAAAAGGGAATTGTAGGGATGTTACTGCAAGAAATGAAATTAATTAGTACCAAGATGTGTCCTCTGTAGTGGGTGTCCTCCAAGATGATGGTGCAAGTCTCTCCATCCCACCTAGCCCCGCTAAGGTCTCTGAGCTTGGACACATGGATCCACCTGGTCCTCCACTTACACAGGTGGTTTTACACCTGCTGTGAGGACACCTCGATGCTAGAAAACTCAAACACCTTGTGGGCAATAGTGTTCAGGTGCACCTCCTTGAACCCCTTCTCCATCCTGACATCGCTCTTGATGATCTTACACATCTGTTTGAGCATGAACACCGAAAGGAATGGTTCCCACTTCATGGTTCCCTTCACCCCCTTGCAGTGCCCGTGCTCTGGGCTTTGCCAGCCTTTACGGCCTTCTTCTTGGCCACGATCTTGGCAGCTTGCTCTGCAATCTGCTCCACTGTTTACCCGGTCATCGGAGGCATAGACAAGATCTCCAAGCACTGGGGATAGGTGAGCCTCAAAGGTAGGAGCTGGGGTTGGGTTTCAGTGACAAAGGTCTCCTGAGAATCCATGAGGGCCTGGCTAAACTCATCAGGGGTCATCTCCTACAGATCTCACGGTCGCACATATTAGGATCTAGACTAGACATGAACACAAGCTTATGGGATGTTGACAAAATTACTTACCTAGACATGCAATAAGTATACAAAAACATCGATCTATGACTACACCGAGCACATTGGGCATACTAACATAGATCTACCACAAACTACAATCAGATCTAGGAGGTGGTAATAGATTGAAACTACTATACCTAGGGTTTGATGAAACTCACCGACATCGGAGGAGCGGAGCACATCACCGCTGGAGATCATGGAGAAGAAGGACTACACCAGCTGATCTTAAACCACCATCACCACTACCACCGCTTATACCTGCTGGCCGATAAAGAACTTCACCGACTTCAGAGCTCGAAGAATGGGGAAAATGGTGGTGAGGCACTATGTGGTGAGCCAGGTGGTGATATATACCGCCGCTCTTCCGCGTGCGGTGATGAAATTTCTCCTGCCAGCTTTTGGGGGAAAGCTGTGGCTCGAGCCATCGCCAAACTCACCCGGGTGGCACGCGGTTTCCTCCACTTTTGCAGGAGCGCAGCCTGTTGATACGTTACTAACGTATCTATAATTTTTGATGTTCCATGCTTGGTTTTCTCTACTTTCTTATGTTTTGTCCACACTTTGGAGTATTTTTATACACTTTCTGGGACTAACCTATTAACAAGATCCACAGTGCGAGTTGCCTGTTTTCTGCTGTTTTTGGTTCCAGAAAAGTCAGAAAATCAATATTCTCGGAATTTGACGGGACAAAAGCCAAAGTCGATATTTTACCGGAAGACTCACAGAGCTAGAAGACGAGACGGAGAGGGGCCACAGGGTGGCCACATCACCCCTTGGCACGGGTAGCCCTAGGATGCGCCAGGGCATGGTGTGGGCCCCCTGGCCGCCCACCGTCCTTTTCTCTTCGCCTATAAGATGCCTCCCGATGCAAAAACCCTAAATCGTCAATCAGAAATCCACGAAAAGTTCCGCAGTGCCGCCGCCACCGAAGAGGAGATTCGGGGGACAGAAAGTCTCTGTTCCAGCACCCTACTGGGACGAGGAATTGCCCCCGGAGCCATCTCCATCGATCTCCACCACCATCTCCAGCGTCGTTGTTGATTCCCATGATGAGGAGGGAGTAGTTCTTCCTCGAGGCTAAGGGTTCTACCGGTAGCTATGTGTTCATCTCTCTCTCTATGCATGATCATATTGTGATCATGAGCTTTGTAATCAAGTAGATCTACCTTGCTACTCAAGTGCTTTGATAGATCTCTACTCTCTCCATGTGTGTGAAAGTGACAGCGTGTACACCATGGTGGCACTTAGGCTAGAGATTACAAATACTTGTTATGAGTTATATTCGGAGTTGGATGTGAAGGAGTTATGCCTTAGAGGCAAATAATAAAGTGTATTATTTGATATACCTTCTGTATGTTCATAATACGTTTCATATTGTGCTATAACTATGTTAATACGAAACGTTAATACACGTGTGGTATGTAAACAAACCGTGTCTCTAGTTACCTCTAGTGAACTAGTTCATTGGTCATGAGGATGGTCTATGTTTCAAGACCATGGGCATTTATGCCAACTCACAATGAGGTCATGTTATTAGTTAAATAACATGATAGACAAACATCCGACCGTTATATCGTAATGAGATCTAGTTACATGTTAACATTGATGATAAAACACAGAGAACCTCGCAACCTGATCCTTTGACTGTGAGGTAATGCAAATCACCATTCTGGAAGAAGCTTAGATGGTTATCAAGAATCATCTCGTAACAGGGTGATCAAAAAGGTACCACTCAGGTTTTCCGAAGGAATGCGTATAGGAGTACATCAAGACCAGGATTTGTCTAGTCTGTGTAACAGACAGATACATGTGGCCATCTCGGTGACATTACATTAATGAAGCTTGCAAGCATGTGACTAGGTCACAAAATGCAATGACATGATAACGAGTAAAACAAGTTCATCGGTAACGAGATCGAACTAAGGTATGCAGATACCGAAGATGAAGTCTCGGATGAATTAGGTATCGTATGACAAAGAGAATGGGGAACGACTATCTCACGGTTCGAGCGATTGTATTCGTGAAATGCACGGGGGTCACATGGCCATCCAGGTCCCTCTGTTGATCATTGATATGAGAATGGTCTCTATCATGTCCGGAGTGTTTCCGAACCGAAGGATGTCATGCTTAAGGGTGGGGACACTTAGGGTAGGTGAGGTATCATATGAGAAATAGAGAGAGAGAAACCAGAATAGTTTCGGTAACATCCGATGGAGATCGGAAGGGGTCCGGAAGATGTTCCGGAGTGAAGGAATAATATAATATGTGTATTTGAATGTTAATTGGAGAATTAATATTAAATATATATATTTTTTATTTATTAAAAGGCACTATATTGCTAATGGGCCTCACCCGAGGGGAGGCCCAAGTGGGCAAGGCGCCTAAGGGGTGGGGGGCCAGCCGGCCTAGGGCTAATGGGCCACCCGAGTGGGGCCCACCTAGGGCCGGCGGCTGCCCCAAGGTGGCCGACGGGTGTGGGTATTAGTCCCACACCGCCTGGCCCCTGGGTGGTGCGCCCCCTCCTACTATATAAAGGGGTCCCCCCTCCCCTTGGAACACACCCATTCCTCTCATTCTCTCTCTCATCTACTGAGGGCTTCCCCGTAATATTGGAAAGGACCTCGTGGTTAAGTTCTCCACCTTCACACCACCGTCGTGTGATCAGCGATCCGTCATCTACTTCTTCTGCTGCTCGGCTGGATCGGAGCCCGGTTGACGTCCACTACACCGGACGTGTGACGAACTTCGGAGGCACCACACTTGGGGTGCTGCTCGTCTTCATCAATATATGCCTTCCTGCGTAAGGCGTGCCTCTCTCTGCAAAGGTATGGATACTGTATTCCTTCTCCGTTACTTATGTCTACATAGTGTAGATCCTGGTATTAGTGTTCGAGTAGATAGAAATTTTTTGTTTTCTGCTACGGAACCATTCAGGATGTTTCTATGAAATTGTGGTGTTTGTTGGAACCATCTAGAGTTCAAGGTGACAGTGTGGGGTTATCTATATGGGGAAAGCGAACTTTGAGGTGTGCTTTTATAGCCTTACCATGGATTAGAGTGTCCAACCAGAGAGTAGTTCAGAGTAGTATCATAAAGAGAAGATATTTATATGAGAGTGTTCACTAGCGAAAGTATGATCCCTAGGCCTTGTTTCTAAGCATTGAAACACCGTTTGCAATTAGATCTGTTACATGTTTGCTTGCTTCCATCTTTATTTCATATTGCCTTTAGTCTCATCCCACGTCAACCACACGCTATCAAAGCTATTTTCTGGCACCGTTGTCTTATATCCATACCACTTGTATTTCACTATCTCTTCGCCGAACTAGTGCACCTATACACCTAACAAGTGTATTGGGGACACAAGAGACTTCTTGTATCTTGATTGCAGGTTGCTTGAGAGGGATACCTTTGACCACTTCCACCCTGAGTTCGTGTCGTGGAAATGGGCACGGCAGTCGCTGCAGTAGGCAGCGATTGATTGAATTGGGGGCGAGAGCTGGTGGCCATCTGCGGAGCGAGATGGGGGCGGATGCACATGGGTTTACCCAGGTTAGGCCCCCTGGAGGGTAAAGACCTACTCCTGCTAGATTAGATTACTGGAGAGCGAGTTACAGGGGTGGCGAGCTCGGCGTCTAAGCAGCGATTCGCTTGAAGGGGTGTATGATGGAATGTGAGTCCTCAGGATACCCTAGGGAGGTTTATATATATGAGGCACCTCGCTAGAGTTTACAAGTTACAACCGAACAGAATGTGGATTCAGAGGCTTTGACCTAATCCGACTAGGCTTCTGGTATGCTTCTGGGCCCCCAGTCTCTAGTCGCTGGGCCTTCTCCTTGGTCGCATTCCAGTCGACGTCCTGCAGGCCCACTCGCGAGACGTTTGGTCCAATCGGAACATCCTGCTAGGCATACCCCATTCGGCATATCCCCATCAGTAGTCCCCGAGGCCATCGTTGATTTAGACGCACGTGGTCGTTTGGCAGTCGGAGTAGGCGAGTCCAATTTGGATGCCCAGTCGAATCGGTGATGGACTCCACTAAAACCAAGGAAATTTCCGCAGGCTCCCAATCGCTGCTCCGGCGAACGTCACGGCGGCCAAGTCGCTGCTTCGGCGAATGGACAGGGTTAGTCGCCAGTGAATGGAACGGAGGAGTTGGACCGTCAACCTGGTCAAACTATCCGTTGGGATCCAACGGTAACTTCAGCATAATTACCGGAGGTAACGGCTACCCCGAATCTGGCGGGTAGTGCCCCCTTATAAGGGGAGTAACGAACCAGCCTTGTAGATCCTTCCCCGCGTTCTTTATTCTCACGCATTCATTTCTCCTGTCTTCCTTCGACTCGATCCTTCCACACCGAGCGACTCCACATCCTCCCAAATGGCGCCTCCAAAATGCTCATGGGGGAACTCCAAGTGTACCACGGCCCATCTCAAATCCTTCGAGGACGCCGGAGTCCTCCACAAGGGAAACTGGCGGGTTCCTGCTCCCTCCGAGATCGAGCCAAAGCCACGAGCCAGTGAGTTCATTTGCTTCCCCAGCCATCTAGAAAGGGGTTTGGGTTTCCCCACCTCACTCTTCTTCCGACGCTTCTGTGCGTATTATGCAATCAAAAGCCGTCGGATCTCGGTCCACACAACATCGAGCAGCTGGCGATCTTCGTCGCCTTCTGCGAATGCTATCTCGGATGCAGGCCGTATTTCCCGCTGTGGCTGGAGCTCTTCCACGGCCGCATCGGGCGCGAGGCGTCCGGCGGCTTGATGTTGGCGGCCGCTAGCGTCACATTCCAATTGAAGCCGAAGGCCAACTTCGTCAAACTCCTACTGCCGAAGAAGGCCACGAGCGAGTGGAAAAAGAGCTAGTTCTATGTGAAGGAATCCACCCCCTCCGGCGAAGTTGCACTTCCCGAGTTCGTCGCAGAAAGGAGTGAGCATCGTTGGCTGGCGCCGAAGATACTCCCTGAAGACCAGAGGATGGCCATCGCGGAGATGATGGACCAGATCCAGAGGTTGAAGGATCAGGGGTTGTCTTCAATCAACCTCTACAACTGCTGGCTCAGGCGGCGTCTAGTTCTGCTAGCGGCTCGGCCGCATTGGATGTATGAGTATAGCGGGAAACACGATCCCTCCCGGACCAGCAAAGAGTCGTGGGAGACCGAAGATTACAAGGCCGCCCTGAAGAAGATCACTGATGCGGAATTCACGACCACATCGGCCGGGCTCGCCCCGTACACTCTCATGAAGAACGAAGCCCCCACAGTAAGTTCTCCTTCTAGTCGCAATCTCTACAATGTAACTCACAGTCGTGTCGTTCGATATTCATTGGTGGTTGTTCTCAGTTGGTCCAGGTGTTGGAGGGTTGGCTCCCTCCGCTTGACGAAGAGGTTCCCTAGGAGCTCGAAGAGGCCTCCGAGGGAGATTCCTCCGAAAGCAACGAGGAGGAGGAGGAGGTTCCTCCCCCAGCGCCTACAACTTGCAAGACTCGCATGCAAAAGCAGCGCGAGTTCGAGGCGAGTCGCAGCCTTGATGAACATGAAGGAGGAGACGAGATCGTGCAAGAGCACACGTCTCGGCGCATGGCCACGCCGGTGAAGCCCGCGTGCAAGCCGAAGTCGCCAGCAAGGAAGCTAGCATCGCCACCAAGGTCAGCGGTGGTGTTTGAGTCTGATTCCGAGTCCGATGATGATGACGCCCCCGATTCTTCGTACAGGATCCCAGAGGATGCGGTCCCAATGGAGGAATTGGGGGACGAGGACACCGAGGCGGCGGTAGAAGTTCCTCTGGCGGTAATTGCGCCAACGGCTTCGAGGGTGCCAAGCCAGGAGGCGGCCAAGGCCGCGGGGTCGAAATCGCCGCAACCTTCAAGACTGGCCGCGTCTTAGGAGCCGGACATTCCGGCGACCGCGGCTTCGTCATCAAGGAAGCCCACGGTGTCATGGGCTTCAGATGTCTTCGAGAGGGGTCTCACGCGCAAGGTGGGGCCGGAGTTAGACAAGCCCGCCCACATCAGCACCGGGCTGCACATTCTCCCAGTCACTAAGTAAGTTTCGACTTCTCCATTCCAAGTTGTGTTCCGTTTTTATGCTGTCTCTATATTGACTTTGGAGGTTTGGCAGGTCTGGGGCCAAGAAGATTGGTCGCCCTTCAATGGCGAAGATCCCGCCGGTCGCCACCACGGGAGAGGGTGACCTTCCCAAGAAGAGGAAACCTGCTGAAGACGTGGCGACTGTGGAGGGCGCGAAGAGGCAGAAGGGCCGTGCCGACGATGTCGTGGCGATGGATAGCGCCAAGGAGTGCCATCTCGCTGAAGTCTTCGAAGAGGTGGCGACGGCGCGGTCGGAGCCAGTCGCTCCTGTGACGGAAGCGCCGGCTACGGCGACTAGTGCCCCGGCTAGAGCGTTAGCAACGTTCCCACGCTTCATGGCGAGGGGGTTTCCAGGCGTGGTGGATAACCAGCCTCCACAGAGCCCGGAGATCGTTGATGAAGACGTCGGGTCTCGTCGTGGGCGCACCTCCTTCATGGTCCCGTCGACTGACGCTGGAGAGCTTCACAAGATGCTTGGCACCGCCATTCAGGTACGTCCAGTCCCCGAGTGTCTAGCTGCTGAATTTCAGTGGCTAGGCACTGAGTTGCTTCTACTCTCCAGTCCCCGAGTCCCTAGTCGCTGAATTTCAGCGGCTAGGGACTGAATTTCTTCTACTCTCTAGTCCCCGAGTTCCTAGTCGCTGAATTTCAGCGGCTAGGGACTGGATATTGTTTTTGGTAAGTACTAAGTTTTCTTACTCTTGCAGGGTTTGCAGAGGGAGTCGACAGATCGACAGGCCGCGAAGGAGCGTCTAGAGCGGGATCTGCGCGTGGCGCAGGAAGCAAACCGGCGACTCCAGGAGACTGTTGGTAAGTACTTGATTCGTTTTTCGACTGTGAACTGTTGGTGTGCTAGAGTGTTGACGATTTGTCCCTTTTCTTTTCAGATGGTCTTCCGGCTGTGATTTGCAAGGCTCGTGAAGGGTACATCCTAGTCGCCGAGCTGGACGCGGCGAATGGGCGAATTGCCTCGCTAATCCAGGAGTTGGAGGAGGCGAATGCGGCCTCAATTTCTTCTAAGGATCGAGCAAAGGCTGCAGTCGCTGCGGCTGAAGAGGAGTGCAAGGCCGCGGACTCGATCATCCTGGGGCTACAGAACGATCACGCCGCCCTGGAGAAGCATGTCACCGAGCACTGCCACAAGCTTCTTGGTGAGTCTCTGTTCTTTGCTTAACATGTTTGGCGAGTCCCCGAGTGGGGAGGTCCATAGTGTGACTGACGTCTGATGTTGCAACTGTGATAGGGCAAAGCGACCTGGTGGTTCAGACCTTCAACGCCTCGCAGTGCGTGACTACCATGGTGAATGTGGCCACTGCTTTGACATTGTGCGTCCAACCAGTCCTTCAGGGGATATCCCCCACCGAGGTTATTCCTAGGGGACTTACGGAAGTGTGGTGCTATCTGGAGGAGGTGCCCGACGTCGTGGAGTGGATGGCACGCTCGGCTTTCAGGCACGGGGCCACCACAGCATTGAGCCTGGGTCTCGCCCACTTCCCCGATGATTTCGACCTTGATGACATCACTAGCGGCTACCCTTCGGCGACTGGTACGGTGGAGATGTTGGAGGTGCTGAAGCTAACTGCCAAGGCCGCCCCTTTTGCTGACCGGGTGTTGGCGATGGGGGAACTCCTGCCATACCAGGAGACGGTACTGGCGCCTGGCGACCCCGAGCCGGAGCATCACGACATGAAGTCGGAGCAACCCTTCCGGTCGGCATTGTCGAAGTCCCTGACGACCTACCCGACGAACCCATGGCAACCTTTTGTTCGTGTCAAGGGTGGTGGGGATGCTTCTTCGTTAGGGCCTGCGAAATAGATAGTATCGCTGGGCAGTTTGTAATATATGCCAAGTGGCGTTTTTTGTAATATGAACAATATTTTGAGTAAGAGGAGTCAATCGACTCGTAATGTGATCGTGATTGTGTGGTGTGTTTATTTTTATTTGAGCGAGTCCTCGAGCGTGTCCGCCCTTTAATAGGGTATAACTCGATTGTATACATATGTGTTTTCTTTTATGGTGTATTGTTTGTCCCTTGCGCCTCCTGAAGGGGCGAGTCCCCGAGCGCGGGTGGGTTTGTTTGTAGGCGAGTCCCCGAGCGTGGTACTTAGCCGTTGTGGGCGCGTGCCTGTTGCAAGTTGCTAGTGCGTTGTTTGTAACGCGTCTCCTTCCCTGGCTCGGAGAGCCAGTCGTTGGGCGAGTCCAAGGCAGCTCTCTTACTTGGTGTGTTCCCGAGCCACGTGAGGGTTCCATTTTTGCAGAGTCCCCGTGCGTGGTACTTAACCGTTCGAGTCGCTTTGCACGAGGATAGGAAGGATAGGTCGCTGTGAGAAGCGTATACCGGTCGTCTTGGCCCGGTGGGCCAGTCGAGCTAGGCGACTCCGACGGTGGCTCCGGGGTGGCGTATTCATGGACGTCCCTAGGCCTGAGTATTTTCGGTGCCCTTGGGCCGCACTACTTAGCCATGCCAGTCGCTCGACCAAGGGTTGACTTCCGTGGGTAGCGTATTGCTAATTGTATGAGTGCGAGTGGCACAAGGATATGGCGAGTAGACACAATTTTGTGGACCGAATATATTTCATTATATATGTCAGCTGAGTACATGTTTCAGTTCTATGTATAGAACTTTCAGAGGAGGTTTACATTCCATGGCCTCCCAACCTCGAGCTGGTCGTCGCCTTGTATGTCGATGAGGTAGTAGGCATCATTGCCGAGGACTCGCCCTATGGCGAATGGACCCTCCCATGGGGGGAGAGCTTGTGCAGGCCCTTCTTGTCTTGAGCCAGTCGTAGGACCAGGTCGCCCTCCTGGAAGGTGCGAGTTCGGACTCGGCGGCTATGGTAGCGGCGGAGTCCCTGCTGGTAGATGGCTGTGCGGGAGCGAGCCAGGTCGTGTGCCTCGTTGATTTGGTCGATGCTGTCTTGGCGGGCGGTCTCGTTTGTCGCCTCGACATAGTTGGCGACTCGAGGTGAGTCGTGCTCCAGGTATGTTGGCATTACAGCTTCGGCTCCGTACACCATGAAGAAGGGTGTGAACCCGGTGGAGCGGTTGACGGACGTGTGGATCCCCCATATGACGGAAGGGAGCTCTTCGACCCAGCATCCTGGGGTGCGCTCGATGGGCACCTGGAGTCGTGGCTTGAGCCCGTGGAGGACGCTCTGGTTGGCGCGTTCTGCTTGGCCGTTTGACTCCGGGTGGGCGACTGAGGCGAGGTCGAGTCGTATGCCGTGCTCTTTGCAGAATTCCGCCATGGCCCCTTTGGCGAAGTTGGTGCCGTTGTCTGTTATGATGTTGTGCAGGTAGCTATACCGGTAGATGAGCTCGCGTAAGAACTTGGTGGCCGTCTTGCCGTCGCACTTTTTGATTGGCTTGGCCTCGACTCATTTGGTGAACTTATCGACCGCGACCAGGAGGTGGGTGAAGCAGGATGGGGCCTTCTTGAATGGGCCTACCATGTCCATGCCCCACACAGCGAATGGCCATGTGATGGGGATGGTATTGAGTGCCGAACCAGGGAGGTGCGTCTGGTTGGCGTACTTATGGCACTCGACGCATTGTTTGACGATGTTGGTGGTGTCGGCGTACGCGGTGAGCCAGTAGAAGCCGTGCCGCATGGCCTTGGCGACCAGTGACTTGGCGCCGGTGTGATGGCTGCAGTCGCCGACGTGAATGTCCTGGAGTATCTTGCGGCCTTCTTTTGGCTGTACGCAGCGCTGGAACACGCCAGTCATGTTGTGTTTGTGTAGCTCGTCGTTGATGATGACGAAGGATTTGCAGCAGCGCACGATCATTCGTGCCTCCGTCTTGTTGCTTGGGAGGATCTTGTGCTCGAGGAAGGCGATGTATGGTGCCGTCCAGTCGCTGGGTTCCGCGACCATGGCGACTAGGGTCGGCTCTGGTTGTAGTGGTATCCAACGTCGATCTCCTTTGGTAGGCAGACCGAAGGTTTGTGGATGATGTCGAGGAAGATGCCTGCTGGTGGCGTTTGTCGGGCTGACCCGATGCAGGAAAGGGCGTCTGCCTCCTCATTCTTGCGTCTGTCGATCCACTCGACAGAATAGCCGTCGAAGTGTCCTCCCAGCTGGTCTACCGCTTGGTGGTACGTGATCATTGTTGAAGAGACAGCTTCGCATGTTCCGGCGACCTGGCCGGCGACTAGGTCGGAGTCGCCATAGCACCATAGGCGGTTGATGTTCATTTCCTTGGCGGCCCGCATGCCGTGGAGGAGGGCCTCGTATTCTTCCATGTTGTTGGTGCAGGGCTTGAAGTTGAGGTGGAGCACGTATCGGAGCTTGTCCCCTTTGGGGGAGGTCAGTATGACCCTGGCCCCTGCACCGTTGACGTTCTTGGAGCCGTCGAAGTGTAGCGACCAGTAGTGGAGATATGGTAGCTTCTCCGGCTGTTGCGCTTCTTCCCAATCTGCGAGGAAATCAGCTAGGGCTTGTGATTTGATTGCTTTGCGGGGCTCGTATTTGATGTTGTGGACGCCGATTTTGACGGCCCACTTGGTGACTCGCCCAGTCGCCTCGCGATTGCGTATTATGTCCTGCAGTGTGTGGATGAGACCAAAGTGATTGGGTGCTCTTGGAAATAATGGGGGAGTCACCGCTGCGCTTGGAATACCGCTTACACCAGTTTCTGGTACTGCGGGTAGCGTTGTCGTGAGTCCGTCAGGACTTCGCTGATGTAGTAGACGGGGCACTATATGGGGCGCTCCTTGCCCTCCTCTGGCCGTTCGATGACCAGCACGGCGCTGACGACTTGATTAGAGGCCGCCACGTAGACGAGCATTGGCTCTTTGTCGATTGGGGTGGCAAGTAGTGGAGCCGCGACTAGCACTTCTTTGAGTGCTTTGAGTGCATCGTCCGCCTCCGTGTCCCATTGGAACGTGGGGTTCTTGCGCATCAGGCGATAGAGAGGAATGGCTTTCTCGCCCAGTCGAGGGATGAAGCGACTGAGAGCCGCGACTCGCCCGACCAACTTCTGGACGTCGCGCAGGCACTCGGGTTTTCCGAGTCGCTCGATGGTGTCAATCTTGTTAGGGTTGGCTTCGATGCCTCACTTGGAGACTACGTATCCCAGTAGTTGTCCGGTGGGGACGCCGAAGGTGCACTTTCCTGGGTTTAGCTTGATGTTGTACCTCCATAGATTTGCGAAGGTTTCGGCCAGGTCGGCGAGCAGGTCGTCCTGGCGGGTGGATTTTACCACCACGTCGTCGATGTATACGTGAATGTTGTGGCCAATTTGGCTCGCGAGGTACTCCTGCATGCACCTTTGGTATGTGGCGCCGGCATTCTTGAGGCCGAATGTCATGGTCGTGTAGCAGAAGACGCCGAATGGCGTGATGAACGCCGTCTTCTCCTCAGCCTCGGCCGCCATTTTGATCTGGTTGTAATCGGAGTAAGCGTCGAGGAAGCACAGTGACTCTGATCCCGCGATCGAGTCGATGATCTGATCGATGCGCGGTAGGACGAACTCCTCCTTCGGGCAGGCGCTGTTGAGGTTAGTGTAGTCGATACACATTCTCCATGTATTGTTCTTTTTCAGGACCAGGACTGGGTTCGCCGGCCACTTGGAGTGTTTTATTGGCCGAATGAAGCATGCGGCCAACAAGCGTTGCACTTCTTCGGTGATTTCTCGGCGGCGCTCTTCATTGAAGGGCCGCAGCGACTGCTTTACCGGTCACACTTTCGGGTCAGCGTGTAGTTTGTGCTCAGCGAGTTCCCTCGGGACACCTGGCATATCAGAAGGTTTCCATGTGAAGATGTCAAGGTTCTCACGGAGGAACTCGATGAGCGTGCTTTCCTATGCGGGGCTCATATGCGGCCCAATGGTGACCGTCTGGCTGGAGTCGCCCGAGACGAGCTCGACGGTGCGGGTATGCATGGTTGCCTCCAACATGGAGTTCACAGCGGTTGGCTTCTTCAGTATGGTGGGGTCTTCCTTGTTGATGTTGCCCGCGTATTTCGCGAGCTCCTCCGCGTAGTTAGTCTCCATGGCGATGACAACGTCGGCGAACTCAACGCCTTTGTCCTCACATTCCACGGCCATATCGGGGTCGCCATGGACGGTGATGATACCGCTCGGCCCTGGGAGCTTCATCATGTTGTATGCGTAGTGGGGGGTCACCATAAATTTGGCAAACATTTGGCGTCCTAGGACGCAGTGGTAGGGGCTGTGGAAGTTCACCAGCTCGAACTCAATTCGCTCGGTGCGGTAGTTTGCTGGAGTGCCAAAGGTGACCGGTAATGTCACTTTTCCGATCGAGTACGCCTTCCGACCAGGGACGATGCCATGGAAGGTTGTCAGGGTCGGCTGGATTGCCAATTTCGGGAGCTGGAGCCTTTTGAACGTGTCCAGATACATGATGTTGATGGAGCTCCCGCCGTCCATCAGTGTCTTGGGCAGCCAATAGTTGGCTACTTTGGGCCTGACTACCAAGGCGACTCGCCCTGGGTACTCGATCTTGGGAGCGTGGTCCTGGCGACTCCAGGTGATGCTTTGTTCAGACTAGTTGAGGAAGCGTGGGATGTCGACCTGTGTCATCGCATTGACGGCGACTGCGCGGGCGAGCACCTTCCTCTCGCGTTTGGTGCTAAGCCCGGTGAAGGTGTGTAGCGAGCCGACGGTGTTGCCGAAGCCGCCGGCGTTTCTATTGTCCTGAGGTGGGTTGTTGTTGGGGTCCTCCCTTGCTTGCCTTGCCTTTTTGATCCCTTTGAGAGAGTGGTAGTCCTCGGTGGTGTGGTGGCGGGTTTCCCCTCCCTGCTGTGGTAGATGCAGGGCTGGTTGACCAGGGTGGCGGGGTCGAATTTCGGCCTCGCCGCGTTGTTGGCGCCATAGTTTCCGCTATCGTGGTAATTTCCTCCGTCGCGGCGGTAGATCTTGGGGTCACGTTGGCTGTAGCCGGCATTGGCGATGAAGTCGACTCGCCCATCCGTGCGGCGCTTTCTGGTGATGCTGGTCTTGTTGTAGCGCATGTCGCGCTGCCGCCCACTGTCGTGGCCGCTGGTGCGGCGTCTTCCTCCCGACTCGTCATTGGAATCTTGGTTGGGGTCCTCCTCCGCGTAGCGCTTGGCGATTTCGAGGAGGTCGGGGATGTTGTTGAGCGTCCGGTAGACCCTCTTGATCTTAGAGACCAGTGGTTCATACCGGCACGCGTTCTTGAAGCAATGTATCGCCATGTCCGGGTGGATGCCGGAGGCGTTGATCCACAGTTCTTGTCACCTTTGAATCCAGTGGCGGGTCCACTCGCGTTGTCCCTGGATGCACCGCTCCAGGTCTTCAATCGTGGTGGCGCGGGTGTAGGAGCCCTCGAAGTGCCGGAGGAAGACATCCTGCATTTCCTCCCAGGAGTTGATCCTATCAGCGGCGAGGGTGTTGATCCATTGCCGGGTCGCACCCTCCATCATTAGGGGGAGGTAGCAAGCAGCGAGCAGGTCGGTGTGGCTGACGATTCCCATCTCCATGAGGTATGTGTCCAGCCACACTGCTGGGTCATACGTTGGATCGCACTTTTCGAACTCCTTGGGCGCCTTGAAGTTGGCGGGGTACTTTTCCCCTCTGATCACAGGCCCGAAGCATTGGGGCCGACTCGGCTGAGCGAGCCCCTGGGTTCAGGGTCGCCACGATTACTAAGGGTGTGCCTCAAGTTGTTGGGCTGGCGCGCCCGCCAGGCCTGGTTGTTGACTATGTGTGTGCAGGCGTCGATGGGCTGCCTGTTGGCGGCGACCGTGTTGTTCACCGGTCGTGGTTTGTTGGTGGAGAGTGCAGGGTTGGCGGCCCGCGGTTGGTTCGCTAGTGGTTGCGGTGGTGGACAGGTCACGACATTGGTGATGGTGGTGTGGCCGCTTGAGGCCGCCCTGCTTGCTGAGGAGCAGGAATACATCCGACCCCGCGGGTCGACTCCCGCGGCTTGTTGCTCGACGACTCTGGTGAGCAGGGCCTTGGCATACTGGATCTGCAGCGTGCCGTCTACCTGGACGTCGGGGTTGCCGACCGCAGCATCGGCCGCGACGACGTTGTCCATCAGGGTGGAGTAGAGTGGGAGTCCGTTGGCGTCGCGGGCTTGTGGCGAGATGATGATCCGCGGCTGGTTCGGCGGGGGTGCACGACCAATGGGTGGTGGAGGGGCTCCGGACACCGGTGCGCCGGGTGGTGGTCGGTTGCTTCCACCTGGTGGCGCGTTCTCGCAGTACTCGCGCTCGGCCGCGCGTGCGGGGTCGCTTTTGTCGTTGAAGTTCAGGACGCGGCCCTGGACGTTGGAGTTTAGGCGGGTCCTAATGCGGCGCTAGTGATAGAGCGATAACTCCCGCGCCATTTCCCGCTCCAGGCGGTATTTCTCACGCTCGGCGAGCTCATTGTGCTGCACCTCCACGAGTCTTAGGCGGGCCTCCTCCACCTATGTGACCGTGGCGGTCGGCGGGATCGGTGTGGAGAACGGATCTGGCGGGGCGGCCGTGTTGCCCGCCATGTAGATCGCGTTAAAGCGATTGGATCTGGCGCGGAAGTCTTCGGGCGACTCTGAGCCGGAATCGGAGTCGAAGATCCCGAGGACGGAGGAGTCCTCGAAATACTCAAGGTTGGATACTCGTGTGATGGAGTCCTCTCGTGATGCTGCGGTGATAGATCCGTCGACCGACGTAGGGGTCGTGGAGTTGGCATCGTCGTTTAGGGCCTCGTCATTCATGGCGGCGTTGGTCTCGGCCGCGTTGCTGGCGGCCGAGTCATACTCGGTGACGAGGCTCCTGATGGAGCGGACCAGCTCCTCCGAGAGCAGATCGCGGTGTGGCGGCGCTCCGCCAACGATCACCGTCGCTGCTGGGTCGACCGTGTTGGAGATATGCCCAAGAGGCAATAATGAAAGTGATTATTATTATATCTTTGTGTTTATGATGAATGTTTACATCCCATGATATAATTGTATTATTAGGAAACACTAATACATGTGTGTTTTGTAAACATATAAGAGTCCCTAGTAAGCCTCTTGTTGAACTAGCTTGTTGATTAATTGATGATCATGGTTTCCTGATCATGGACATTAGATGTGATTAATAACAAGGTTATATCATTAGGAGAATGATGTGATGGACACACACCCATAGTAAGCGTAGCATAAGATCAAGTCATTAAGTTCGTATTGCTGTAAGCTTTCAAATACATAGTAACCTATTCCTTCGACCATGAGGTTGTGTTAATCACCATCACCGGATGGATACTTTGATGACATCAAATTCCGCTTCGTAACTGGGTGGTTATAAAAGTGTCCTTGGGTATTCTGAAAGTATGTGTTGAAGCGCATGAACCAAGATTGGGATTTGTCCATCCATATGACGGATAGATATGCTCTGGGCCCTCTCGGTGGAATGTCATCTAGTTAGCTTGCAAGCATGTGACTGGGTCACAAGGGATGACATATCACGGAACGAGTAAAGAGTACTTATCAGTAACGAGGTAGAACTAGGTATGGAGATACCGACGATCAAACCTCGGATAAGTATAGTATCGTGAGACAAAGGGAATTAGTTTCGTATGTAAATGGTTCAATCGATCGCAAAGTCATCGTTGAGTATGTGGGAGCCATTATGGATCTCCAGGTCCCGCTGATGGTTATTGATAGGATATGTGTCTCTATCATGTCTACATATTCACGAACCGTAGGGTGACACACTTAAGGTTCGAAGTTGTTTTAAGTAGATATGGAATGTGCGTTGGAGACCGAATGTTGTTCGGAGTCTCGGATTGGATTCGGGACATCACGAGGAGATCCGGAATGGTCCGGAGAATAAGATTCATATATAGGAGATCATTTTATGAGTTAGGAAATGTTCTGGAGTGTTTGTATGAGGATTCTAGAAGGTTTCGGAATGTTCCGGAAGGTTCTAGAAGATATCTTGGAGTTTGCTTGAAAATCAAGATAGGGATCAAGGAGTCCTGGTGGGTCAAGATACGGATTCGTGGGGGAGGAGGACTCCTCCCCCCACCTCCAATCCGCCGGCCATAGAGAGGGAGGGGAGTCCTACAAGGACTCCCCCTCCCTAGGCGCCTCCCCTCTTTAAATAGAGGGGCAGGGGCGCCCCCTCCTCCCTGCTCTCATAATGTCCAATCTCTGCCGCCTCTCTCCTCCACCATCTTCTGCACAGGCATAGGCGAAGCCCTGCAGAATATTCTACTCCACCACCACCACCACGCCGTCGTGCTGCTGGGATTCCGTGGAGAAGATCTACTACCTCCGCTGCTCGCTGGAACGGGGAGAGGAAGGTCTGCTTCGACTCCGCACGTGTGACCGACTGCGGAAGCGCTGCCGAAACGTGGCGCTGGAAGGATCGTCTACTTGACCAAGGGCGGAAGCGCTGCTGGAACGCGACGCCGGAAGGATCGTCCACACGATCTTGAGATCGGCAAGTGATCGACTACATCAACCACGAGATCTAATCTCGTTAACGCTTTCGGATCTACGAGGGTTAGTTCATATCTATCTCGTTGCTCTTATCTAATAGATTAGATCTTGGCTTTTATCTAGATTAGATCTGGGTTTTGTTCGTTGTTGCGATAGAAATTTTTTGTTTTCCATGCTACGAACCCATCAGTGGTATCAAAGCCGTATCTATGCGTAGATCTGTTGCACGAGTAGAACACAATGTTTTTGTGGGCGTTGATGCTTTTGTTGTCGGTGTCTTAGCGTGTACTTTGCATCTTGCGGCATGGTGGGATGAAGCGGCTCGGGCTAACATTACATGTCATCGCACATGAGACTTGCTCCACGCTTGACGTGCAACTTGCTTTGCACAAGTGGCTTTGCGGGTGTCTGTCTCTCCCACCATAGTTAAGATTCGATTTACAATGAGCATCTTGACAACACTTGTATCAACGTTGTGGTTCTTGTTCGTAGGTAAGATCGGTCTTATGCGAAAGCCCCAAACCACATAAAACTTGCAAAGAAAATTAGAGGCGTCTAACTTGTTTTTGCAGGGGTTTTGTGATGTGATATGGCCAACATGTGATTGTGATTGTATTTGATGTATGCAATGATCCTTGTTGTAATATGGCAACCGGCAGGAGCCTAATGGTTGTCTTTAATTCTGTTAAGACCTGCGTGTCTATTCATCTTGTAATAGCTTTATTCCAAGTAGTTGTAATAGTTGCTGGTGATGATGGACAACCATGAAGCGGCGCCACTGACCTTGACGCAATGCTGGTGATGATGGAGATCATGTTCGTGCTTTGGAGATGGAGATCAAAGGCGCAAGAAGAAAAGGCCATATCATATCACACTTATTATGAATTGCCTGTGATGTTAATCCTTTATGCATCTTGTATTGCTTAGATTGCGACGGTAGCATTATAAGATGATCCCTCTCACTAAATATCAAGTAATAAAGTGTTCACCCTTAGTTGGCACCGTTGCTAAGACTCGTTGTTTTGAAGCATCTCGTGATGATCGGGTGTGATAGATTCTACGTGTGCATACAACGGGTGCAAGCCAGATTTGCACATGCGGAAACTAAGGTTACCTTGACGAGCCTAGCATGTACAGACATGGTCTCGGAACACGGAATACCGAAAGGTAGAGCATGAGTCATATAATTGATATGATGAACATGAAGATTGTTCGCCGATGAAACTACATCTTCTCTCGTGAAGATCGGACTTGGTGTAGTGGACTTGGTTCGTGTAATCACTAAGACAATGTGAGGGATGTTGTTTTGAGTGGGAGTTTACCTAGTTAGTTTAATAATTAAATTTGAACTCAATTTGTCATAAACTTAGTCCAAACTACTTGCAAATTGTTGTAGATTATGACGACCCCCTCCATCAATTTCAATGCATTCCTAGAGAAAGAAAAACTTAAGAACAATGGAAGCAATTTCACGGACTGGTTCCGTGGACTGAAGATCGTCCTCAGGGCTGGTCAGTTGACCTATGTGCTCGATGCACCGCTAGGTGACCCACCTGCAGATAATGCCACCGATGACGAAAAGAATGTTTTCGTCACTCGGAAGAATCATTACTCCACAGTTCAGTGTGCCATCCTGTACGGTTTAGAAGCGGAGCTCCAACAGCGTTTTGAGCACCACGACCCGTTCGAGATCATTAAGGTGCTCAGGCTAATTTTTGAGACTCGCGCGGCCATGGAGAGCTATGAGGCCTCCGAAAAGTTCTTTAACTGTAAGATGGAAGAAGGAAGCTCCGTTAGCGAGCACGTGCTCACCATGTCTGGGTACGCAAAGAAGCTCCAAGAGTTGGGAATATCGATTCCTAATGAACTAGGGATTCACCGTCTCTTTCAATCACTGCCACCAAGTTACAAGAACTTTGTGATGAACTACAACATGCACTGCATGAACAAGACGTTGCCTGAACTGTCGTCCATGCTAAAAACTGCTGAAGTGGAGATCAAGAAGGAGCAACAAGTGTTGATGGTCAATAAGACCACCAATTTCAAGAAACAGGGCAAGCCTAAGAACAAGGGCAATTTCAAGAAGGACGGCAAGAAAGCTGCCGCACTTGCTAAGAAGCCCAAGGCTGGTCCTAATCCTGAAACTGAGTGCTTCTACTGCAAGGGTGCTGGTCACTGGAAGCGTAACTGCCCCAAGTACCTGGCAGATCTGAAGAACGGCAACATCAAGAAGAAAGGTATATTTGATATATGTGTTATAGATGTGTATCTTACTAGTAATCGTAGTAGTGCCTGGGTATTTGATACTGGTTCGGTTGCTCATATTTGTAACTCGAAACAGGAGCTACGGAATAAACGAAGACTGGCAAGAGACGAGGTGACGATGCGCGTTGGAAATGGCTCCAAGGTTGATGTGATCGCCGTCGGCACGCTCCCTCTACATCTACCTTCGGGATTAGTTTTAAATTTAAATAATTGTTATTTGGTGCCTGCGTTAAGCATGAACATTATATCTAGATCCTGTTTATTGCGAGACGGTTACTCTTTTAAGTCCGAGAATAAAGGTTGTTCGATTTATGTGAGTAATATCTTTTATGGTAATGCACCTGAGATGAATGGTTTATTCTTACTGAATCTCGATAGTAGTGATACACATGTTCACAACATAGATGCTAAACGAATAAAATTGAATGATAATTCTACATACATGTGGCACTGTCGTCTTGGTCACATTGGAGTGAAGCGTATGAAGAAACTCCATTCAGATGGACTTCTTGAATCACTTGATTTTGAATCACTTGAAAGATGCGAAGCATGTCTAATGGGAAAAATGACTAAGACTCCATTCTCTGGTACAATGGAGCGAGCTACAGACTTATTGGAAATAATACATACCGATGTGTGCGGTCCAATGAGTGTAGCATCGCGTGGTGGATATCGTTATGTTCTCACTTTCACGGATGACTTGAGTAGATATGGGTATGTCTACTTTATGAAACATAAGTCCAAAACTTTCGAGAAGTTTAAGGAATTTCAAAGTGAAGTGGAAAATCATCGTAACAAGAAGATTAAGTTTCTGCGTTCTGATCGCGGGGGTGAATATCTGAGTTACGAGTTTGGCATGCATTTAAAGAAATGTGGAATACTTTCACAGTTGACACCGCCGGGAACACCACAGCGTAATGGTGTGTCCGAACATCGTAATCGAACTCTCTTAGATATGGTTCGGTCTATGATGTCTCTTACAGATTTATCGTTATCATTTTGGGGCTATGCATTAGAGACAGCCGCATTCACTTTAAATAGGGCACCATCTAAATCCGTTGAAACGACACCATACGAATTGTGGTTTGGTAAGAAACCTAAGTTGTCGTTCCTTAAAATTTGGGGTTGCGAAGCATATGTAAAGAAGTTACAACCTGATAAGCTAGAACCCAAAGCGGAGAAATGCGTCTTCATAGGATACCCTAAAGAAACAATTGGGTATACCTTCTATCATAGATCCGAAGGCAAAGATTACTGGAGAGCGAGTTAACGTTATAGGGGTGGCGAGCTCGGTGTCTAAGCAGCGAGTCGCTTGAAGGGGTGTATGATGGTGAAGGGTTCCATAGCAGAAAACAAAAAATTTCTATCTAGTCGAACACTAATACCAGGATCTATGCTATGTAGACATAAGTAGAGAAGGAATATAGTATTCGTACCTTTGCAGACATAGGCACGCCTTACGCAGGAAGGCGTATGTTGATGAAGACGAGCAGCACCCCAAGTGTGGTGCCTCCGAAGTATTACACATGTCCGGTGTAGGTAACGTCTCCCGGGCTCCGATCCAGCCGAGCAGCGGAAGAAGAAGATGTCAGACCGAAGATCACACGGCGGTAGTGTGAAGGTGGAGAACTCAAATCCCTCGAGGTCCTCCCCAATATTACGGAGAAGTCCTCAGAGGAATATGAGAGAGAGAATGAGAAAATTGGATGCCTCCAAAGGGGTGGGGGTGGAGGGGCTTGTTCGTCTGCGGTACCAAAGTTGGCAGGCCAGCGTATGGCAGTACCTAAGTTGCCTGAAATTACCGCGTTTCGAAAAGTTGGGCCACCAACTACTGAGAGGGGCCATTTCGAGGCAAACTCATCTCACCCTGCCTAATACAAACATTCCGTTAAACAGCCCCGTGAAGTAGACGGTCGGGACCCACATGTCGGTTATATGTCCGTCACGCGGGCGCCAACGCGGCAACCTCTTAGGAAAATCAAGCAGCTAAGAGATGCGTTGACCAATTTCACAAATCCATTCCCAGCTTTCCCCTAGCACCGGCGGTGTCGGAATCCACCCTCCAGGCAGGACGATCCCTTCGGACATTTGACTTCCGAGGCCAAGTTGCTGCGCCCAGTTGCTGTGCCTAGTCGCTGATACCGAGCTCCAATGGCGCATGCCGTAGCCGCCGTTGCGAGGCTCTAGCTCAACCTCCGCCGCCGACGAGCCGAGCAGCTCGGAGGATGGCAGATCCTACTATCAAGAAAGATGAAGTTTTTTCTACAAGCGGGTGATCTACCCTTCTCTTTGCTATTCGCACTAGTTACAACTGCTAGCTGGCTACTAAACCTCCAATAGTTTGTTAGCCCATCGCTGACAAACATATTTTGTCCACAGTTTTCTGTCAAGTGGGATTTGCGCGGACCCCCCTTGCCTAGTTACGGTAGTCCTCTATAGGTACGACTCTAAGGGCAACAGGTATGGACACCATTGTTTCACGATGGAAGAAGCGCCTGCGTAGATCTACACTATATCTGGTATGGTTGCTGCTCTACGTAATCATGTTGAATTATGGCCGAAGCAGACTGCAAAGTTCAGTTCATGGATGAACGCGGCATCATGGTTCCTATAACGTGTGATAGTCAGCTAATTGGGTTGATGAAAAGGTATGCTTCGGCTGCCATGTTTGAGCTGAAATGTGATGTACTGGATGTGGAAGCTGCTGCAACTGGGAGTCTCCCTTCTATTCTTGGACAGGGTGGTTGCTCGAACGCAATTAGCTCCTGGTAAGCAAAGGTCGCTTGGGGTTCGCATGTTTGTGCTGAATTGTAATTTTTGTTTTATTTACTCTGTAGATATTGGGCAGTTATGCAACAGTCTTGTTTCTTTGACAGGAAGCGCCGCAAGGTTAGAAACATGACTGCCGGGTCAGTCATGTTGCTGCCCGAAGAAATTAAAAACGAGTGGAAAGATGACGCTGGACATGATTCTGGTGCCCATTGTCCCGGCGATGCAGAGTACGTGAAGCTAAGAAAATTGGCACCGAGGAAGAGGAAGAAGGCAGGAAATGAAGAAGCCATTGGATGTGAAGGCTTGGCACCTAGGCTGCGGAAGAAGGTTGCTGGCAATGAAGATGCATAGTAATGTGTTGAACTTGAACCTATATATGTAATTCTGTTAAATTATGATCGCTTTGTGTGTGGCACGTTGCTGGGCGAAACAATCTACCCATGTTCTCTGAGTAAAATGTACCGCGACTTTGGGTTTGGAAACGCCCGAGTCAGTAGTTGAATCTGAAATTGTGATTTTGCCACTACTAACTGAAAACAATGATTGCTGAGGGGCAGGAGGTCTCCAAATACGACGGAATGTAAGTGCCACATAAATAAATTATTTAAGGTGCCACACTCCATGAAGCAGCAACTTATTTCAGATGCTGCACAACGACGTGGCAACATAAACAGCAATGTTCTCACCGATAATGCCCAAATGATGAGGAAATGAAGGAAATATGCCTTGAGAGGCAATAATAAAGTTGTTATTATATATTCCTTATATATGATAGATGTTTATTTTACATGCTAGAATTGTATTGATCAGAAACATCAATACATGTGTGTTTAATAAACAAAAAGGGTTCCTAGTTATGCCTCTCTTATAGACTAGCTTGTTGATTAACAAGATGATCAAGGTTTCCTGATCATGGACATTGGATGTTGTTAATAACAAGGTCACACCATTGGTGGAATGATGTGATGAACATTCATCCGAAGTATAGCATTACGATCAAGTCATTATGTTTATATTGCTATAACATCATACGAAGTAATCTTTATCCTTAGACCATGAGATCATGTTAATTGCTAACACCGGAAGAGTATCTTGATAACATCAAACGTCACACCGTAACAGGGTGACTATAAAGATGGGTTCAGTACTACGAAGGTGTTATGTTGAGGCTCATGGATCAAGAGTGGAATTTGTCAATCCAGATGACGGATAGATATACTCTGGGCCCTCTCGGTGATATCACATTAAGATAGCTTGCAAGCAAGTGATGTGATCACTAGAATGTTATATCACGGGAACGAGAAAAGAGTGCACGTCGGTAACGAGATCAAACTAGGTATGGAGATACCGATGATCGAATCTCAGACATGTAATATATCGAGAGACAAAGGGATTTAGCTACAAGCATTAAAGGTTCTCACGATCACAGAAGTCATCGTTGAATGTGTAGGAGTCAGTACGGATCTCCAGGTCCCGCTGCTGATTATTGATCGGAGAAGGGTCTCGATCATGTCTGCATTATTCGCGAACCGTAGGGTGGCACACTTAAGAGTTACCGGACACCATTTTGGAGCACATATGTTTCAGACGAAAGAATTGCAAAGCACAGGAATTGTTTCAATAGAAACCGGAAATTGTTTCGGGTGAAATTGCAGAAAGTGGTTCTGCATGTGATATTGAAATATTGCAAGGGGCTATATGTGAATGTTTGTTAATTAAAGTAATTAACAAAATTCTGAATAAATTTAATAAAAAGAGTTTTATTAAATGAGAGAGCATTAAATTTGGAGAAATTTAATGCATTTAAAGTGGAGACTTTAAAAGGGAATGTGAAGAGGCATTTTAATGTGGAGGGATTACCACCACATGAATGGGGGAGGTGAGGGGTCACCCCCCCATGCGCTGGCCATGGAGAGAGGGGGCACCCCCTCCTCCTATAAAAGGCCACCCATTCCCTCCTTCATCCTAACACCTCCTTGTGAAGGATCTCTCTCCCCCTCTAGAATTATTCCCCCATGGTCTCGGATTAGCGAGATACATGTTCCCGGTGGCATTTCGTCTGGAAGGAGTTGTTGCTTCTGCTGGATCTCTGGAGCGAGGAGGTGGAGGTTGTCCGGTGGCTTGAATGTGTGTGCGAGTGCGGACGGGCTGCTGAGTTGCGGCGCTCGGACTTCCTCACGATCTTGAGATCGGCAAGTGTACGACTACATCAACCACGAGTTCCTACTCGTTAACAAAACTCGTTGTCTTCGAGGGTAAGTTCTCGTAGGATGTATGTCCACCCGTTGCTTTGTACCTAGTAGATAGATCTTGGCGTGTAGTTCACACCGTAGGAAATTTTTTGTTTTCTATGCTGCGGACCCAACAGTGGTATGAGAGCCAGGTCTATGCGTAGGTGCTTTGCACGGGTAGTACACATATGTTTATATGTGGGAGATGATGATCATGTTATTGCATCTTCTATGTATTTTGGATATTGGTGGCATAGTGGGATGAAGCGGCCCGGACCAACCTTACATGTCATTGTACATGAGACCGGTTCCACGACTGACATGCAACTTGTTTTGCATAAGTGGCTGGCGGGTGTCTGTCTCTCCTACTATAGTCAATATCTGATTTACAACGAGTTGCTAATAACTTAGTTATCCTCGTTGTGGTTCATGTTCGTAGGTGAGAACGGTTCTATCTCCGAAAGCCCTAAGCCACGTAAAACTTGCAACTGATAAATTAGAGGCGTCTAGTTTAGATAGTTGCTGGGCTAGTGTATTGATATGGTATTGTTGTAAGTAGATGTATGATAGATACTCTTACAACACACTCAACGTGTAAGTTCCATAGACCTTGGCCTTACACACAAAGGAATGGTAGAGATCATACCACGATGCAAGTGATAGAGATCAAATGCATGGACCATATCATCTCACTTTACACATTAGATGTTAGCATCTTATACTGCTAGTTTGGCGCTTTTGGTAGCATTATAAGATGATCCCTCATTTAGATATCAAGATAAAAATGTGTTCTTCCTTAAGTATGCACCGTTCTGTGAATCGTGTTTCGAGACATCACGTGATGATCGGGTGTACTCGAATCTACGCTTTCATAGGAACGGGTGTAAGACAGTTTTACACACGTGAATACTAAGGTTCTTACTTGGCGAGCCTAGCATGTACATACATGGCCTCGGAACACGGACCGAAAGGTTAAGCATGAGTCATATAGTTGATATGATGCCCATAGATGCTCGCCTTTGAAGCTACATCAACTCACGTGATGATCGGACTTGGTGTAGTGGATTTGGTTCATGTAATCACCAAAAAGACACGAGGGATGTCGTTTTTTAGTGGGAGTTCATTAGTAATTTGGATTAGTTGAACTCAATCTATCATAAACTTATTCTAAATAAACTTTACAAATTCTGTTGTAGATGGCACCACCTGCTTTTAATTTCAATGTGTTCATGGAGAAAGAGAAACTTGCTGCGAATGGTAGCAACTTCACCAACTGGGCTATGAATTTGAGGATTCTCCTCACTGCTGCACAAAAGCAATTTGTGCTAGATGCGCCGCTAGGCCCCCCACCAGCTCCTGTTGCCCCTGACGAGGAAAATAATGTCTATGTGACTCGTCAGGAGGACCACAACTTAGTTCATTGCGGCATACTGTATGGGCTAGAGCCAGAACTTCGAAAGCGTTTCGAAAATGGCAATGCCTTTGATACCATGGGAGAATTGAAAATGATTTTCGATACCCATGCTGCCGTAGAGAGTTATAATGCTACAGAAAAGTTCTTTAGCTGCATGATGGAGGAAAACAGCTCCGTTAGTGAGCACGTACTCAAAATGTCTGGGTACGCTGATAAGCTTGTGTCCTTGGGAATAACAATTCCCATTGACTTAGGCATACATCGTGTTCTCCAATCTCTGCCACCTAGCTACAAGAGCTTCGTGATGAACTATAATATGCAGGGCATGCAGAAGTCTCTTCCCGAGCTTCTGTCAATGCTTAAGACTGCAGAAGTGGAGATTAAGAAAGAACATCAAGTGTTGATGATCAATAGGACCACCGGTTTCAAGAAAGACAAGAAAGGCAAGCACAAGGGAAAGAAGGGTGGCAAGTCTGTTGCCACGCCTGAAAAGAAACCCCGAGCTGGCCCTAAGTCTGACACTGAGTGCTACTATTGTAAGGGGACTGGCCATTGGAAGCGCAACTGCCCCAAGTATTTGGCGGACAAGAAGTCCGGCAAGGCAAACAAAGGTATATGTGATATACATGTTATTGATGTGTACTTGACTAGTACTCGCAGTAGCACCTGGGTATTTGATACGGGACCGGTTGCTAATATATGTAACTCGGTTCAGGGGCTACGGAACAAGCGACAACTAGCAAGGGATGAGGTCAGAATACGGGTCGGCAATGGATCAAAAGTTGATGTGATCGCCGTCGGCACGCTACCTCTCCATTTGCCATCGGGATTAGTTATAAACCCAAATAATTGTTATTTGGTGCCTGCACTGAGCATGAACATTGTATCTGGATCGTGTTTGATGCAAAGTGGTCATTCCTTTAAATCTGAAAACAATGGTTGTTCAATTTATAAGAATCATATCTTTTATGGTCATGCACCTATGTTGAATGGTTTATTTCTGGTGGATCTCAATAGTAATATTACACACATTCATAATGTTAATGCTAAAAAGATTAAACTTGATGATGATATGTCTACATATATGTGGCACTGCCGTCTAGGTCATATTGGCGTTAAACGCATGAAGAAACTCCATTCTGATGGACTTTTGGAATCACTTGATTTTGAATCATTTGATACATGTGAGCCATGCCTTATGGGCAAGATGACTAGAACGCCGTTTTCCGGTTCAATGGAACGGGCGACAGATCTATTGGAAATCATACATACTGATGTGTGTGGACCAATGAGTGTGTCAGCGCGAGGTGGATATCGTTATTTAGTTACTGTCACGGATGATTTGAGTAGATATGGGTATATCTATTTGATGAAACACAAGTCTGAAACTTTTGAAAAGTTCAAGGAATTTCAGAATGAAGTGGAAAATCATCGTAATAGAAAGATCAAATTTCTACGGTCTGACCGTGGAGGAGAGTATCTAAGTTACGAGTTTAGCACACACATGAAAGAGTGTGGAATAGTTTCACAACTCACGCCTGCCGGAACACCACAATGTAATGGTGTGTCGGAACGTCGTAATCGTACCTTATTAGATATGGTTCGATCTATGATGTCTCTGACTGACTTGCCACTGTCATTTTGGGGTTATGCACTGGAAACAACTGCATTCACTTTAAATCGTGCACCATCTAAATCTGTTGAAACGACACCGTATGAATTATGGTTTGGAAACAAACCTAAGCTGTCATTTCTTAAAGTTTGGGGATGCGATGTTTATGTGAAGAAACTTCAACCGGATAAACTCGAACCCAAAGCGGAAAAATGCGTCTTCATAGGATACCCTAAGGAAACAATTGGGTATACCTTCTATCACAGATCCGAGGGCAAGGTTTTTGTTGCCAAGAATGGATCCTTTCTTAAGGAGTTTCTCACGAAAGGTGTGAGTAGTCGGAAGGTAGAACTCGAAGAGGTTATTGAACCTTCTCTTCATGGAATGGCGAGTGGTGCGGCACCGGAAGTTATTTCGGAGTTGACTTCACATGATGAAGAGAGAGCCAATGATAATGATCATGAAACTCCGAAAGAGGACACTACCGAACCTCGCAAGTCAAGCAGGACACGTGCAACTCCTGAACTGTACGGCAATCCTGTTGTGAATTTCATGGTTGATGAAATGGATGACCCTGCGACGTATGAAGAAGCGATGATGAGCCCGGATTCCAACAAATGGCTAGAAGCCATGAAATCCAAGATGGAATCCATGTACGAGAACCAAGTTTGGAACTTGGTGGACTTACCTCACGACCGAAAGGCTGTTGAGAATAAATGGATTTTCAAAAGAGAAACTGATGCTGATGGTAATGTGACCATCTATAAGGCTCGACTTGTCGCAAAGGGGTTTCGACAAATTCAAGGAGTTGACTACGATGAGACATTCTCTCCCGTAGCGATGCTTAAGTCGGTTAGGATTATGTTAGCAATGGCTACATATTTCGATTATGAAATATGGCAGATGGATGTCAAAACTGCGTTCCTCAATGGTAATATTGAAGAAGAGTTGTATATGATACAACCTAAGGGTTTTGTCGATCCTAAGGATGCTAATAAGGGATGCAAACTTCAGCGATCCATCTATGGACTGAAGCAAGCATCCCGGAATTGGAATCTCCGCTTTGATGAGGTGATCAAAGAGTTTGGATTTGTCCAAACTTATGGAGAGGCTTGTATTTACAAGAAAGTGAGTAGGAGCAATGTGGCATTTCTGATATTATATGTGGATGACATATTATTGATTGGAAATGATATAGATCTTTTAAACAGTGTTAAAAGTTATCTAAACAGCAAATTTTCGATGAAAGACCTTGGTGAAGCATCATATATATTAGGCATTAAAATCTATAGAGATATATCAAGGCGCCTAATTGGGCTATCGCAGAGTACATACCTTGATAAGATATTAAAGAAGTTTAATATGGACGAAAGTAAGAAGGGGTTCTTACCTATGTTGCAAGGCAAGACATTGAGTAAGACTCAAAGTCCGGCTACGGCAGAAGAAAGAGAGATGATGGATAAGATCCCCTATGCCTCGGCCATAGGCTCTATTATGTATGCCATGCTATGTACAAGACCGGATGTGGCACATGCTATTAGTTTGACTAGTAGGTACCAATCTGATCCAGGTTCGAAACACTGGATAGCGGTAAAGAACATCCTCAAGTACTTGAGAAGAACTAAGGATATGTTTCTTATATACGGAGGTGAAGAAGAGCTAGTCGCTAAGTGTTATGTCGATGCTAGCTTTGACACCGATCCGGATGACTGTAAGTCTCAATCCGGATACGTATTTCTCTTGAACGGAGCAGCAGTTAGTTGGAGGAGTTCCAAACAACCTGTGGTGGCTGGATCAACGGCGGAGGCGGAATATGTTGCTGCTTCAGAAGCGGCGCAAGAGGCGGTTTGGATGAAAGAGTTCATTACGGAACTAGGTGTGGTTCCCAGTGCGTTGGACCCAATGGTGATCTATTGTGACAATAATGGAGCCATAGCCAACGCAAAGGAACCGAGGTCTCACAAGAATTCCAAGCATATTAAGCGCCGGTTTCACTCCATCCGCGAGCATGTCAAGGATGGAGATATAAATATTTGTAAAGTACACACGGACCTAAATGTAGCAGATCCGTTGACTAAAGTTCTCCCTAGGGAAAAACATGATCAACACCAGAACTCCATGGATGTTAGATTTATCACTATGTGAACTAGATTATTGTCTCTAGTGCAAGTGGGAGACTGAAGGAAATATGCCCTAAGAGGCAATAATAAAGTTGTTATTATATATTCCTTATATATGATAGATGTTTATTTTACATGCTAGAATTGTATTGATCGGAAACATCAATACATGTGTGTTTAATAAACAAAAAGGGTTCCTAGTTATGCCTCTCTTATAGACTAGCTTGTTGATTAACAAGATGATCAAGGTTTCCTGATCATGGACATTGGATGTTGTTAATAACAAGGTCACACCATTGGTGGAATGATGTGATGAACATTCATTCTAAGTATAGCATTACGATCAAGTCATTATGTTTATATTGCTATAACATCATACGAAGTAATCTTTATCCTTAGACCATGAGATCATGTTAATTGCTAACACCGGAAGAGTATCTTGATAACATCAAACGTCACACCGTAACAGGGTGACTATAAAGATGGGTTCAGTACTACGAATGTGTTATGTTGAGGCTCATGGATCAAGAGTGGAATTTGTCAATCCAAATGATGGATAGATATACTCTGGGCCCTCTCGGTGATATCACATTAAGATAGCTTGCAAGCAAATGATGTGATCACTAGAATGTTATATCACGGGAACGAGAAAAGAGTGCATGTCGGTAACGAGATCAAACTAGGTATGGAGATACCGATGATCCAATCTCGGACATGTAATATATCGAGAGACAAAGGGATTTAGTTACAAGCGTTAAAGATTCTCACGATCACAGAAGTCATCGTTGAATGTGTAGGAGTCAGTACGGATCTCCAGGTCCCGCTGCTGATTATTGATCGGAGAAGGGTCTCGATCATGTCTGCATTATTCGCGAACCGTAGGGTGGCACACTTAAGAGTTACCAGACACCATTTTGGAGCACATATGTTTCAGACGAAAGAATTGCAAAGCGCAGGAATTGTTTCAATAGAAACCGGAAATAGTTTCGGGTGAAATTGCAGAAAGTGGTTCTGCATGTGATATTGAAATATTACAAGGGGCTATATGTGAATGTTTGTTAATTAAAGTAATTAACAAAATTCTGAATAAATTTAATAAAAAGAGTTTTATTAAATGAGAGAGTATTAAATTTGGAGAAATTTAATTCATTTAAAGTGGAGAATTTAAAAGGGAATGTGAAGAGGCATTTTAACGTGGAGGGGTTACCACCACATGAATGGGGGAGGTGAGGGGTCACCCCCCATGCGCTGGCCATGGAGAGAGGGGGCACCCCCTCCTCCTATAAAAGGCCACCCATTCCCTCCTTCATCCTGACACCTCCTTGTGAAGGATCTATCTCCCCCTCTAGAATTATTCCCCCATGGTCTCGGATTAGCGAGATACATGTTCCCGGTGGCATTTCGTCTGGAAGGAGTTGCTGCTTCCGCTGGATCGCTGGAGCGAGAAGGTGGAGGTTGTCCGGTGGCTTGAACATGTGTGCGAGTGCGGATGCGCTGCTGAGTTGCGGCGCTCGGACTTCCTCACGATCCTGAGATCGGAAAGTGTACGACTACATCAACCACGAGTTCCTACTCGTTAACAAAACTCGTTGTCTTCGAGGGTAAGTTCTCGTTGGATGTATGTCCACCCGTTGGTTTGTACCTAGTAGATAGATCTTGGCGTGTAGTTCACACCGTAGGAATTTTTTTGTTTTCTATGCTGCGGACCCAACAGGAAATGGGTACCACTTTCTGGCCTAATCTTGAGCCCGTCTATCTCACCGCCTATCTGCTCCTGCATCCCCTGCATCTGGCGAAGCTCCCAGATCTCCAGTAACCGGGTGTATGTGCTTCCACTTTATAAATTGTGGTTGTGCCATTTGCATGCGGCACAATCCACGTAGATTACGTTTAAACAAACCACCAGTGTCAGAATACACTAGTAGAAAAGGTGTCTTTGGTCCACGGTTACGTTCCCAATCCGGGACAGAGATCTAAATCGAGGCATAAATTGATCTAAATCACAAATTCTTCCACAAACTAATTCGGGGTCAGACCAATTTTTTTCCTCCCTGGAATCCAGGACCAATAGTTCAGATCCCTAGGTCAACAAGTACAAATATTACAACTTAAAAAGGCACGGAGCTTAAGCTAAATAGAACTAGTTATCACACATCTCCTTGATCTTCCTAATCTTGGCCCGATGCGCATCTTCCTGCGAGAGCAAGGATCGAATTGTCTGCTCCTTCCTTTTAGCATCTTCCTTGCACAGCTTCAATTGTTTCTCTGCATTTTTCCTCATGCACTTGTCAATACTCGTAGTTGTGTACTACAGGACTTTGGTCTGGTGGAGATCGTTCCTTGCTTGAGTCAGTTCTTGCTCTGCTTTAGCCTTCAGGGCCAACGCCGCATCCCTCTCCTTCTCGACTTTGATAACCTTGTCTTGCACCCACCTAAGATCTCACTTATGCTTGGTTGTGTCAACTGGTTCCCATAGATTCATCTCAACACTGTCAAAAAGTGAGCTGAATATGGATTCTTTCAACTCGACAGTCATTTCCCATATTTTGTCCAGTGTTTTCTGCATCGATTTGGGCCACTCTGGTTCTACCCATTTGACAACACTGCAACTTCCGCCTTGCATCATTGCACGAGGTCCTTGACACCGTAGAAACCTCCTGCCTGCATTTTGTCCTTCGAAGGCTACAAATTTAGCGGGCACATATCCATGTTTACATACCACAGGACTGTCTTCATCCTCTAAACCGTGATAGTCAGAGTCATACATCGTCTGGTTGGCCTAACACATCATACGCACATGAGTAAAAAGATTAGATCTAGCTCAAAAAATAGATAACTGGCCACATATGATAGAAATAGAGATGATACGACTCACATCGAAATCACCGTCCATGTCATCACGACGTGTTTCCTCGCCGTCTCCCCTTGAACCCATGGTGAGAGGGGTGTGTGTGTGGGGGGGGGGGGGGTGTGGCTGCCGGAGAGGGGATTGGAATGGAGGCGCCGTCGGCTAGCGGCTACGGCAGGATGGGAGTGAAGTGGGGAAAGTGGCTTCGAGGGTAAGGAAGAGAAGTACGGGGAGGAAGAGAAGTAATGGGGACGTGACACTAGGATGTGGCCCACTGAACTCGTGAGACGTGACACTCGAAACAGGGGAGCGCCCGGTGTTGCCAGTTTGTCCAAAGCAAGCATGGCCAATCATGCCGCAGAACAGCCTACTCGCGGATCGCTCTCACGAAGACCATCCCAATCGTCCAAGTGCCCCAATCGAACGGTATGTAACAATCGTCAAGCAGAACAACTGTGTTAAGGCGTGCCTTCTAGAAGACTCGATCTAACGGCTACCCATGCAATGAAACTGGGTGTGGTTTATGGAAGTAAAAGACATGCAATGACACTGGCTGTGATTCATGAAAAGAACAGACATGCAATGACACTGGTGGATCCTTATGTGGTTCATGAAAAGAACAGACAGGCAATGACACTGGTGGATCCTTTTGTGGTTTGTTTAGAAGAACACACATGCAATGACACTGGGTGTGGTTCATGAGAAGAACACACACGCAATGACACAGGTGGATCCTTATGTGGTTTGTTTAGAGGAACAGACATGCAATGACATTGGTGGATCCACATGTGGTTTATGGAAGTAAAAGACATGCAATGACACTGGTAGATCCTTATGTGGTTCATGAAAAGAACAGACATGCAGTGAAACTGGGTGTGGTTCATGAATAGAACAGACATGCACTGACACTGGGTATGGTTCATGAAAAGAACAGATATGCAATGACACTGGTGGGCCCATCCTTACGTGGTTCATGAGAAGAACAGACAGGCAATGACACTGGTGGATCCTTATGTGGTTTGTTTAGAGGAACACACATGCAATGACACCGGTGGATCCACATGTGGTTTATGGAAGTAAAAGACATGCAATGACACTGGTAGATCCTTATGTGGTTCATGAAAAGAACAGACATGCAGTGAAACTGGGTGTGGTTCATGAAAAGAACAGACATGCAGTGAAGCTGGGTGTGGTTCATGAAAAGAACAGACATGCAGTGAAACTGGGTGTGGTTCATGAATAGAACAGACATGCACTAACACTGGTGGGCCCATCCTTATGTGGTTCATGAAAAGAACAGACATGCAATGACACTGGTGGATCCTTATGTGGTTTGTTTAGAAGAACACACATGCAATGACACTGTGTGTGGTTCATGAAAAGAACACACACATAATGACACTGGTGGATCCTTATGTTGTTTGTTTAGAGGAACAGACATGCAATGACACCGGTGGATCCACGTGTGGTTCATGAGAAGAACAGACATCCAATGACTCTCATAGATCCTTATGTGGTTCATGAAAAGAACTGACATGCAGTGAAACTGGGTGTGGTTCATGAATAGAACAGACATGCACTAACACTGGGTGTGGTTCATGAAAAGAACAGACATGTAATGACACTGGTGGGCCCATCCTTATGTGGTTCATGAAAAGAACAGACATGCAGTGACACTGGCGGATCCTTATGTGGTTTGTTTAGAGGAACAGACATGCAATGACACCGATGGATCCACATGTGGTTTATGGAAGTAACACACATGCAATGACACTGGTTTGGTTCATGAAAAGAACGGACATGTAATGACACTGGTAGATCCTTATGTGGTTCATGAAAAGAACAGACATGCAATGACACTGGTGGATCCTTATGTGGTTTGTTTAGAGGAACATACATCCAATGACTCTGGCCGTGGTTCATGAAAACAACAAACATGCAATGACACTAGGTGTGGTTCATGAAAAGAACAGACATGCAATGACTTATGTGGTTTGTTTAGAACAACACACATGCAATGACACTGGGTGTGGTTCATGAAAAGAACATATAAGCAATGACACTGGTGGATCCTTATGTGGTTTGTTTAGAATAACACGCATGCAATGACACTGGGTGTGGTTCATGAAAAGAACAGACACGCAATGACACTGGTGGAACCTTATGTGGTTTGTTTAGAGGAACAGACATGCAATCACACTAGGTGGATCCATATGTGGTTTATGGAAGTAAAAGACATGCAATGACACTGGCTGTGATTCATGAAAAGAACAGACATGCAATGACACTGGTGTATCCTTATGTGGTTCATGAAAAGAATAGACATGCAATGACACAGGTGGATCCTTATGTGGTTTGTTTAGAAGAACACACATGCAATGACACTGGGTGTTGTTCATGAGAAGAACACACACGCAATGACACTGGTGGATCCTTATGTGGTTTGTTTAGAGGAACATACATGCAATGACACCGGTGAATCCACATATGGTTTCAGGAAGTAAAAGACATGCAATGACACTAGTAGATCCTTATGTGGTTCATGAAAAGAACAGACATGCAGTGAAACTGGGTGTGGTTCATGAATAGAACAGACATGCACTGCCACTGGGTATGGTTCACGAAAAGAACAGACATGCAATGACACTAGTGGGCCCATCCTTATGTGGTTCATGAGAAGAACAGACAGCCATGACACAGGTGGATCCTTATGTGGTTTGTTTAGAGGAACACACATGCAATGACACCGGTGGATCCACATGTGGTTTATGGAAGTAAAAGACATGCAATGACACTGGTAGATCCTTATGTGGTTCATGAAAAGAACAGACATGCAGTGAAACTAGGTGTGGTTCATGAAAAGAATAGACATGCAGTGAAACTGGGTGTGGTTCATGAAAAGAACAGACATGCAGTGAAACTGTGTGTGGTTCATGAAAAGAACAGACATGCAGTGAAACTGGGTGTGGTTCATGAATAGAACATACATGCATTGACACTGGTGGGCCCATCCTTATGTGGTTCATGAAAAGAACAGACATGCAATGACACTGGTGGATCCTTATGTGGTTTGTTTAGAAGAACACACATGCAATGACACTATGTGTGGTTCATGAGAAGAACACACACGCAATGACACTGGTGGATCCTTATGTGGTTTGTTTAGAGGAACAGACATGCAATGACACCGGTGGATCCACGTGTGGTTCATGAAAAGAACAGACATCCAATGACTCTCGTAGATCCTTGTGTGCTTCATGAAAAGAACTGACATGCAGTGACACTGGGTGTGGTTCATGAAAAGAGGAGACATGCACTGACACTAGGAGTGGTTCATGAAAAGAATAGACATGCAATGACACTGGTGGGCCCATCCTTATGTGGTTCATGAGAAGAACAGACATGCAGTGACACTGGTGGATCCTTATGTGGTTTATGGAAAGAACACGCATGCAATGACACTGGGTGTGGTTCATTAAATAACATACACACAATGACACTGGTAGATCCTTATGTGGTGTGTTTAGAGGAACAGACATGCAATCACATTAGGTGGATCCATATGTGGTTTATGGAAGTAAAAGACATGCAATGACACTGGCTATGATTCATGAAAAGAACAGACATGCAATGACACTGGTGGATCCTTATGTGGCTCATGAAAAGAATAGACAGGCAATGACACTAGTGTTTGGTCCGCAGCATAGAAAACAAAAAATTTCCTATGGTGTGAACTACACGCCAAGATCTATCTACTAGGTACAAAGCAACGGGTGGACATACATCCAACGAGAACTTACCCTCGAAGACAACGAGTTTTGTTAACGAGTAGGAACTCGTGGTTGATGTAGTCGTACACTTGCCGATCTCAAGATCGTGAGGAAGTCCGAGGGCCGCAACTCAGCAGCGCATCCGCACCCGCACACACGTTCAAGCCACCGGACAACCTCCACCTCCTTGCTCCAGCGATCCAGCGGAAGCAGCAACTCCTTCCAGATGAAATGCCACTGAGAACATGTATCTCGCTAATCCGAGACCATGGGGAAATAATTCTAGAGGGGGAGAGAGATCCTTCACAAGGAGGTGTGAGGATGAAGGAGGGAATGGGTGGCCTTTTTATAGGAGGAGGGGGGTGCCCCCTCTCTCCATGGCCGGCGCATGGGGGGTGACCCCTCACCTCCCCCATTCATGTGGTGGTAACCCCATCCACATTAAAATGCCTCTTCACATTCCCTTTTAAAGTCTCCACTTTAAATGCATTAAATTTCTCCAAATTTAATGCTCTCTCATTTAATACAACTCTTTTTATTAGATTGATTCAGAATTTTGTTAATTACTTTAATTAACAAACATTCACATATAGCCCCTTGCAATATTTCAATATCACATGTAGAACCACTTTCTGCAATTTCACCCGAAACAATTTCCGGTTTCTATTGAAACAATTCCTGCGCTCTGCAATTCTTTCGTATGAAACATATGTGCTCCAAAATGGTGTCCGGTAAATCTTAAGTGTGCCACCCTACGGTTCGCGAATAATGCAGACATGATCGAGACCCTTCTCCGATCAATAATCAGCAGCGGGACCTGGAGATCCGTACTGACTCCTACACATTCAACGATGACTTTTGTGATCGTGAGATCCTTTAACGCTTGTAACTAAATCCCTTTGTCTCTCGATATATTACATGTCCGAGATTGGATCATCGGTATCTCCATACCTAGTTTGATCTCGTTACCGACATGCACTCTTTTCTCGTTCCCGTGATATAACATTCTAGTGATCACATCACTTGCTTGCAAGCTATCTTAATGTGATATCACCGAGAGGGCCCAGAGTATATCTATCCATCATCTGGATTGACAAATTCCACTCTTGATCCATGAGCCTCAACATAACACCTTCGTAGTACTGAACCCATCTTTATAGTCACCCTGTTACGGTGTGACGTTTGATGTTATCAAGATACTCTTCCGGTGTTAGCAATTAACATGATCTCATGGTCTAAGGATAAAGATTACTTCGTATGATGTTATAGCAATATAAACATAATGACTTGATCGTAATGCTATACTTCGGATGAATGTTCATCACATCATTCCACCAATGGTGTGACCTTGTTATTAACAACATCCAATGTCCATGATCAGGAAACCTTGATCATCTTGTTAATCAACAAGCTAGTCTATAAGAGAGGCATAACTAGGAACCGTTTTTGTTTATTAAACACACATGTATTGATGTTTCCGATCAATACAATTCTAGCATGTAAAATAAACATCTATCATATATAAGGAATATATAATAACAACTTTATTATTGCCTCTTAGGGCATATTTCCTTCAGTCTCCCACTTGCACTAGAGACAATAATCTAGTTCACATAGTGATAAATCTAACATCCATGGAGTTCTGGTGTTGATCATGTTTTTCCCTAGGGAGAACTTTAGTCAACGGATCTGCTACATTTAGGTCCGTGTGTACTTTACAAATATTTATATCTCCATCCTTGACATGCTCGCGGATGGAGTGAAACCGGCGCTTAATATGCTTGGAATTCTTGTGAGACCTCGGTTCCTTTGCGTTGGCTATGGCTCCATTATTGTCACAATAGATCACCATTGGGTCCAACGCACTGGGAACCACACCTAGTTCCGTAATGAACTCTTTCATCCAAACCGCCTCCTGCGCCGCTTCTGAAGCAGCAACATATTCCGCCTCCGCCGTTGATCCAGCCACCACAGGTTGTTTGGAACTCCTCCAACTAACTGCTGCTCCGTTCAAGAGAAATACGTATCCGTATTGAGACTTACAGTTATCCGGATCGGTGTCAAAGCTAGCATCGACATAACACTTAGCGACTAGCTCTTCTTCACCTCCGTATATAAGAAACATATCCTTAGTTCTTCTCAAGTACTTGAGGATGTTCTTTACCGCTATCCAGTGTTTCGAACCTGGATCAGATTGGTACCTACTAGTCAAACTAATAGCATGTGCCACATCCGGTCTTGTACATAGCATGGCATACATAATAGAGCCTATGGCCGAGGCATAGGGAATCTTATCCATCATCTCTCTTTCTTCTGCCGTAGCCGGACTTTGAGTCTTACTCAATGTCTTGCCTTGCAACATAGGTAAGAACCCCTTCTTACTTTCGTCCATATTAAACTTCTTTAATATCTTATCAAGGTATGTACTCTGCGATAGCCCAATTAGGCGCCTTGATATCTCTATAGATTTTAATGCCTAATATATATGATGCTTCACCAAGGTCTTTCATCGAAAATTTGCTGTTTAGATAACTTTTAACACTGTTTAAAAGATCTATATCATTTCCAATCAATAATATGTCATCCACATATAATATCAGAAATGCCACATTGCTCCTACTCACTTTCTTGTAAATACAAGCCTCTCCATAAGTTTGGACAAATCCAAACTCTTTGATCACCTCATCAAAGCGGAGATTCCAATTCCGGGATGCTTGCTTCAGTCCATAGATGGATCGCTGAAGTTTGCATACCTTATTAGCATCCTTAGGATCGACAAAACCCTTAGGTTGTATCATATACAACTCTTCTTCAATATTACCATTGAGGAACGCAGTTTTGACATCCATCTGCCATATTTCATAATCGAAATATGTAGCCATTGCTAACATAATCCTAACCGACTTAAGCATCGCTACGGGAGAGAATGTCTCATCGTAGTCAACTCCTTGAATTTGTCGAAACCCCTTTGCGACAAGTCGAGCCTTATAGATGGTCACATTACCATCAGCATCAATTTCTCTTTTGAAAATCCATTTATTCTCAACAGCCTTTCGGTCGTGAGGTAAGTCCACCAAGTTCCAAACTTGGTTCTCGTACATGGATTCCATCTTGGATTTCATGGCTTCTAGCCATTTGTTGGAATCCGGGCTCATCATCGCTTCTTCATACGTCGCAGGGTCATCCATTTCATCAACCATGAAATTCACAACAGGATTGCCATACAGTTCAGGAGTTGCACGTGTCCTGCTTGACTTGCGAGGTTCGGTAGTGTCCTCTTTCGGAGTTTCATGATCATTATCATTGGCTCTCTCTTCATCATGTGAAGTCAACTCCGAAATAACTTCCGGTGCCGCACCACTCGCCATTCCATGAAGAGAAGGTTCAATAACCTCTTCGAGTTCTACCTTCCGACTACTCACACCTTTCGTGAGAAACTCCTTAAGAAAGGATCCATTCTTGGCAACAAAAACCTTGCCCTCGGATCTGTGATAGAAGGTATACCCAATTGTTTCCTTAGGGTATCCTATGAAGACGCATTTTTCCGCTTTGGGTTCGAGTTTATCCGGTTGAAGTTTCTTCACATAAACATCGCATCCCCAAACTTTAAGAAATGACAGCTTAGGTTTGTTTCCAAACCATAATTCATACGGTGTCGTTTCAACAGATTTAGATGGTGCACGATTTAAAGTGAATGCAGTTGTTTCCAGTGCATAACCCCAAAATGACAGTGGCAAGTCAGTCAGAGACATCATAGATCGAACCATATCTAATAAGGTACGATTACGACGTTCCGACACACCATTACATTGTGGTGTTCCGGCAGGCGTGAGTTGTGAAACTATTCCACACTCTTTCATGTGTGTGCTAAACTCGTAACTTAGATACTCTCCTCCACGGTCAGACCGTAGAAATTTGATCTTTCTATTACGATGATTTTCCACTTCATTCTGAAATTCCTTGAACTTTTCAAAAGTTTCAGACTTGTGTTTCATCAAATAGATATACCCATATCTACTCAAATCATCCGTGACAGTAACTAAATAACGATATCCACCTCGCGCTGACACACTCATTGGTCCACACACATCAGTATGTATGATTTCCAATAGATCTGTCGCCCGTTCCATTGAACCGGAAAACGGCGTTCTAGTCATCTTGCCCATAAGGCATGGCTCACATGTATCAAATGATTCAAAATCAAGTGATTCCAAAAGTCCATCAGAATGGAGTTTCTTCATGCGTTTAACGCCAATATGACCTAGACGGCAGTGCCACATATATGTAGACATATCATCATCAAGTTTAATCTTTTTAGCATTAACATTATGAATGTGTGTAATATTACTATTGAGATCCACCAGAAATAAACCATTCAACATAGGTGCATGACCATAAAAGATATCATTCTTATAAATTGAACAACCATTGTTTTCAGATTTAAAGGAATGACCACTTTGCATCAAACACGATCCAGATACAATGTTCATGCTCAGTGCAGGCACCAAATAACAATTATTTGGGTTTATAACTAATCCCGATGGCAAATGGAGAGGTAGCGTGCCGACGGCGATCAAATCAACTTTTGATCCATTGCCGACCCGTATTCTGACCTCATCCCTTGCTAGTTGTCGCTTGTTCCGTAGCCCCTGAACCGAGTTACATATATTAGCAACCGATCCCGTATCAAATACCCAGGTCCTACTGCGAGTACTAGTCAAGTACACATCAATAACATGTATATCACATATACCTTTGTTTTCCTTGCCGGACTTCTTGTCCGCCAAATACTTGGGGCAGTTGTGCTTCCAATGGCCAGTCCCCTTACAATAGTAGCACTCGGTGTCAGACTTAGGGCTAGCTCGGGGTTTCTTTTCAGGCGTGGCAACAGACTTGCCACCCTTCTTTCCCTTGTGCTTGCCTTTCTTGTCTTTCTTGAAACCGGTGGTCCTATTGATCATCAACACTTGATGTTATTTCCTAATCTCCACTTCTGCAGTCTTAAGCATTGACAGAAGCTCGGGAAGAGACTTCTTCATGCCCTGCATATTTATTCTACATTCATAGAACTATGATATTCATAGAACTATGATATTCAAATTATCTACATTCATAGAGTTATGAGGCCGCAATATTTATTCTACATTCATAGAACTATGATATTCAAATTATCTATTCCATGCATTCATAGTGTATAAGAATTACATTTTAGTTTGTCACCGAGGCCGATGATTGAAATTTGCCCCAAAATAGTTCAAGGGGAGACACGTATGATGGTGTCGTGTTTTAGGGATGGGTTGGTGAACCTGAGGCAGCAATGCACACAAACAATATAGGTTGTGTTGTTGGTACTTTGGTTCGCCTACTCCATCTCTAAAACAAATTATGAGGCCCTAGATTTATTCTCATATGGAACTACATATATGATCCTTGAATTGTTTCTGATCTTTTAATGATTGGTATCATGCATATGTATATGAATGGTTTTGATCATAAGTATTTTTAACATGCACCTGAGGATTAATTGTTTGGTTTTTTATTTATAATTACAATATTTAGGCTTGTTTTTGTACCTGACTATGTATATCCCTGAATAATTTTTTGTACGATTACATTTCAATTTCTTATTGTGGCCAATGATTCAAATTTGTCCCAAAAGAGAGGCAGACACATTGGTGTCAGATTTTTTCAGGGACGAGTTAGTGAACCTGGGGCGATGTACAACAACAATACAGGCTGTGTAATTGTTACTTGGTTCACTCACGCCGTTCCTGAATAAACTTATGAGGTCGCAATCTAATGCAATTATTTGTCATTGTGTTGAGATGAAATGATATATAAACCGATCAAACTATTGCTGAGATGCTTTATCTTTGATATCCACGGATATATTGTCTTACATATACATGTTGTCAATTCTTGAGTTGTAATACAATTCAATCATATGTATGAGTTCTAAGTTATGTTCTTAAAAATCAACAGGAGGATGATGATGAAGTGGACGATAGCAAGGAATCCAGGGACAACAAGAGCCGCTACGTGCTGAGGCGGTTACAGTGTGGGCTAATCCGTTTCCACCGTAGGGGGAGACTGTTTTGCCCATTCTATGGCAGAGTAATCAACGTGGACCTCGATAGCATGATCCAGCACGCGGAGGGAGTTGGCAGAGGTGGAGGCAGGCATAAGGCGATTACCTTGGCGCGGCACGCAGCCTATGGCAAATTCCTCCAGGAGTATGTCAGGACTAGCCTGTATCTCATCGACTAGGCTATCGCTGCCTCCTGATGATAAACCCTTGCCCTGCTAGGCGTCTCCGTGTCCTGGCCTCCTATTGCAGCCCCTGCTTTTATTTTGTTCTAGTTAATTATTACCTGTGTGTGGCATGTAAGATAATATATCCGTGGTGTCTCTGGAGAACCTTATATATTAATCTACTCCTTTATATGGAGTGCCTTAAAGTTTCTAGTGTTAAATTATATTTATTGATCATGCTCATGCACACTACACAATATTTCTAGTGCTCGATTATATTATAATTGTCAAGAAATACATCAACAAGTTAAATTGGTTCAAATTTTGTATTGAAGTAACTAAATATATCACACACATAATAAACTAGAAACTAAAATCTAGTTCAAACACATAATGTATCACCACCACTTGTTGTCGTCCTTGACTTGCTTCCCATTCAGTCATGGTGCCATGGGTAGGGACCAAGTGGGTCTCTGTTGTGCGTTTCCCATCATCCATGCCTGCAAGGAAATGGGTGAAAGGAACTGCCTTCGAGAGGAAGAAGAAGATGAATCGGCGATTCCAGAACAGAGGAAGAAGAAGCGCCCAGGAAAAACTGCAGAGGAATGACTGAGGAAGAGGAATGACTACAGAAGAAACGTGGTAACTACAACTTTCGGTTCGAGAACTCACCGTGGTTACGTGGAGATCGTGGCAGTGTCGCCGGTTCAACAAGTGGGGCCAATTCCTGCGAGAATATGAAATTAGTTGTGCATTTTTCTATGCGAGAAATTGAGAGAAGTCATTTATATTTTGTCTTTCATAATTAAACACAATGAAGTTGGTACAGCCCAAGAGATTTGAACAAACGAGATTTGCTAGTTTAACATACAACAACACTTACATGACCAACATGGCAGAACTTGGAGAGCCCCAGAACTTGAGCTACCATAGAGACCTCGGCAGAGGTGGAAGAATTGGTGCGGGTGCAACCACGGCGACGGGGAGCTCAGATTCTAGAGGAGGAAAACAGAACCGAGCATGGTCGACAAGGTGATAGATCTCACCAGGAACCAATTCTCGTCCCCTACCGTGTCATGGGTGCGTCCACGGTGAGGGCGAGCTCTGACTCGGGATGGGGAGGAGAGCGGACCGAGCAGCTTCGTCACTTCCCAGCTCTGCGCCATGGCCGCGACCACAGATTGCCGCTCCGGGGAAGAAGACGAGTAATGGAGGCACCAACGCTGCAAGCCTACAGGGAGGAGAGCTGGGCCGAGCAGGTGCGACCACGTCCCAGCTCCGTGCCATGGCTGCGACGCCCCACAGATTGCCGCTCCGGGGAAGAAGAAGATGCGTAATGGATGCAGGCGCCAACGCTGCAAGCTTAATTGACAAAGCGACGGGAGCGACAGGAGCGACATAACGGCGAGAACTGACAGGGGGCCCAACTTGACGGCCATTAGCCTGATATTTTGTATTGAAACATAAAGTTGAATTCATGCCGAAAAAGACCCTCTGAGTATTTGGCACGCCAACTATAGTCATCGCGGATGATATCAAGGAACTCAGGTACCGCGTTGCCTAGACACCCCAACTTTCGGGCCGCAAAATGATATTCTCGGGGGGGGAGACCCCTATATATAGTAGGAGGGGGGCTCACCACCTAGGGGCTAGGCGGTGTGGGACTAAACCCCACACCCGCCGGCCACCTAGGGGCTGCCGCCGGCCCTAGGTGGGCCCCACTTGGGCGTCCACCAAGCCAAGGCTGGCCGGCCCCTCCCCTTAGGCGCCTTGCCCTATTGGGCCTCCCTTCGGGTGAGGCCCATTAGCATTAGGAAGCCTTTAATAATAAAATAAAATATATATTTAATATTAATTCTCCAATTAACATTCAAATACATATATTATCATATTCCTTTACTTCGGAACTCCTTCCGAACCCCTTCCGATCACCATCGGATGTTACCCGAAACTATTCCGGTTTCTCTCTCTCTATTTCTCCTATGGTACCTCATCTATCCCTAAGCGCCCCCACCCTTAAGCGTGACATCCTTCGGTTCAGGAACACTCCGGACATGATTGAGAATCCTCTCCCCAATGATCATCAGCGGGACCTTGATGCCCATGATGACCCCCGTGCATTCCACGAATCTTATCGCTCGAACCGTGAATAGTCGTTTCCCATTCACTTTGCCACTTGATACCTAGTTCATCCGAGACTTGATCTTCGGTATGTCCATACCTTAGTTCGATCTCGTTGCCAATGAACTTGTTTACTCGTTCCCATGCCGTTGCATTCCATGACCCAGTCACACGCTTGCAAGCTTCGTTAATGCAACGTCACCGAGATGGCCACATATGTATCTATTCGTTACATGGACTAGCAAATCCTGGTCTTGATATGTACTCCTCTACACTCTCCTTCGGGAAACCTGAGTGGCACCTTTTCGATCACCCAGTCACGGTATGATACTTGATAACCATCTAAGCTCCCTCCAAAACGGTGATTTGCATTATCTCATAGTCTAAGGATCAGGTTGCGAGGTTTCATGCGTTTTATCATCAATGGTGAACTTTTTAACTAGATCTCATTGAGATACAACTATCGGATGTTTGTCTATCACATCATTCAACCAATGACGTGACCTCATTGTCAATTGGCACAAATGCCCATGATCTTGAAACCTAGATCATCCTCATGAACAATGACCTAGTTCGCTAGAGGTAACTAGAGACACGGTTTTTTTACATACCACACGTGGATTAACGTTTCGTATTAACATAGTTATAGCACAGTATGAAACGTATTATGAACATATAGGAGATATATCAAACAATACACTTTATTATTTGCCTCTAGGGCATAACTCCTTCAGATGGAACGTGAGTCCTCAGGATACCCTAGGGAGGTTTATATATATGAGGCACCTCGCTAGGGTTTACAAGTTACAACCAAACAGAATATGGATTTGGAGGCTTTGACCTAATCCGACTAGGCTTCTGGTACGCTTCTGGGCCCCCAGTCTCTAGTCGTCGGGCCTTCTCCTTGGTCGCACTCCAGTCGCCGTCCTGCAGGCCCACTCGTGAGACCTTTGGCCCAATCTTTTGGTAGCCTCCATAACCAAGTATGAGTTCCACTCATGCATCCAACTCCAAATAAAATCAAGTTATTCCAAAGAGTCAACCATACCTACCTATTAGCATTTGCTAGTCCAAGTATATTCATGTTTTTATCTACCTTCTGAATTAAACTTGTTATGAGAAAATTAGTGATTAAAGGTCTCACGAACTTGATGACACACTTTACTTTTCTTGCCCCTAATAAACTTGAACCATTGTGTCATGTATGGTGTATATGCTTGCACTTATATGTTGGGGATTAGCAGAACCATGTTGTCCTAGGGAACTCTTTCAACATTGCACTTGTACTTTGTACCTAGTTGATATCATGCAATTTTGTCTATGGATGTCGTCGGTGTGAAATGAAAGGGGAGCTTGTAAGTCCATGGAGTTATGTATATGTGTTAGAGAAACGCCTAGGCCGCCGGTCTAATCCATGCCTAATCATGGTGGAAACCTGCAGCGTAATCATAATGAGCTATCTATGAAGCATTCTTCTTATAAAAAAAGAGTCAGATATTGTGGAAAAAGAGAAAAAGAAAAAAAAAAGATATGAGAAAAGAGGAAAGAGAGAAAAAAAGCACCACTTTCCCATGGTAAATAAGAAGATTGTTGAGATGCTCGTTGTCTACTTGCCTTGTCATTTTGATATGGGGATTCTTCCGTATCATCGGGCAAGGGGTACCCCGTTGGCGGTTCTCTATGATACACAGGTACTTACTATGACAACAACTTACCGGTAACTAAACTTGAGTATCATGAGGAGCGGCCCTCGTATTCAAGGGACATGGGATTTCCAACTTATACTTTGTAAAGCATATACTCCATAGTTTGTTCACTTTAAGCTTAATCACTTCAAGATGCTTATGATAGGGGAAATGAGAGCTGAAAGCTAATAAGTACCATAATTTTTGGAAGCTCTTTATGAGACTTGAATCCCTGCTTCCTTCTATGAAGGCCTTTCTTTTACTTTTATGTTGAGTCTCCATCTTCTATCTTTATGCACCTATTAAGAGAGCATAGTGGCCATTCTTAGTTTAATGTGCATTGTCCCAAGACTTGTTGATTGATTCATAACTTTGATATTGCTTGTTCTTAAACTATTTGTATCTATTCACCCTTATGAACTTTGAAGGTGTCCTATGCATTTATGTTTTGCTAACTATGAGGGACAAGCTGAATACCATTTTCATTATGTTTTCCATATGTGAAACAAACAAACATCTTGCAGAGCATTGTTATTCATGAATCTTTTGTTTGTACCTTTTCATGCTACAACATAGTTACTAAGTCTTATTGTTAGAACTATATCTTTCATGCTATGTTAAAGTACTATGATCCCAGCTATCAATGTTTTAGAAATACTTTGATCAAGTTTATGATGGTGCATGTCACCTCAAAAATTATTCTTTCTTTTTATCACTTACCTACTTGAGTACGAGCAGGAGTTAAGCTTGGGGATGTTGATACATTGTTAACGTACCTATAATTTTTGTGTTCCATGCTTGGTTTTTATCTACTTTCTTATGTTTTGTCCACACTTTGGAGTATTTTATACACTTTCTGGGACTAACCTATTAACAAGATGCCACAGTGCTAGTTGCCTGTTTTCTGCTGTTTTTGGTTCCAGAAAAGTCAGAAAATCAATATTCTCGGAATTGGACCGGACAAATGCCAAAGTCGATCTTTTACCGGAAGACTCACGTAGCCAGAAGACGAGATGGAGAGGGGCCACAGGGTGGACACACCACCCCTTGGCGCGAGCAGCCCTAGGCCGCGCCAGGGCATGGCATGGGCCCCCTGGCCACCCACCGACCTTGCCTCTTCGCCTATAAGATGCCTCCCAATGCAAAAACCCTAAACCGTCAATCAGAAATCCATGAAAAGTTCCGTACCGCTGCCGCCACCGAAGAGGAGATTCAGGGGACAGAAAGTCTCTCTGTTCCGGCACCCTACCGGGACAGGGAATTGCCCCCGAAGCCATCTCCATCGATCTCCACCACCATTTCCATCGCCGTTGCTGATTCCCATGATGAGGAGGGAGTAGTTCTTCCTCGAGGCTAAGGGTTCTACCGGTAGCTATGTGTTCATCTCTCTCTCTATGCATGATCATATTGTGATCATGAGCTTTGTAATCAAGTAGATCTACCTTGCTCTCAAGTGCTTTAATAGATCTCTGCTCTCCCCATGTGTGTGAAAGTGACAGCGTGTACACGATGGTGGCATTTAGGCTAGAGATTACAAATACTGGTTATGAGTTATACTTGGAGTTGGATGTCTTTATGAAATTGTGGTGTTTGTTGGACTCATCTAGTACTCAAGGTGATAGTGTGGGGTTTTCTAGATGGTAAAGATGAACTTTGAGGTGTGATGTTATAGCCCTACCGTTGATTAGAGTGTCCAACCGGAGAGTAGTTCAGAGTAGTATCATAAAGAGAAGATATTTATATGAGATTGTTCACTAGTGAAAGTATGATCCCTAGGCCTTATTTCTAAGCATTGAAACACCGTTTGCAATTAGATCTGTTACATGTTTGCTTGCTTCCATCTTTATTTCAGATTGCCTTTAGTCTCATCCCACGTTAACCACACACCATCAAAGCTATTTTCTAGCACCGTTGTCTTATATCCATAGCACTTGTATTTCACTATCTCTTCGCCGAACTAGTGCACCTATACACCTGACAAGTGTATTGGGTGTGTTGGGGACACAAGAGACTTCTTGTATCTTGATTGCAGGGTTGCCTGAGAGGGATACCTTTGACCACTTCCTCCCTGAGTTCGATAAACCTTGGGTGATCCACATAAGGGAAAACTTACTGCTGTTCTACAAACCTCTGCACTTGGAGGCCAACAACTGTCTACAAGAATAGAAGTGCGTAGACATCACCTGTCCCCGTGGAAACGCTCAATTTGGGCATTCCCAGTAGGCAAAGTTTTGGACTGCTTTAAATCTCGTGCGGTGCAAGAAAACGTGCAACCTAGGAAAACAAACATGCTTATTTCTTCCGGTCCGGTAAGAGAAATGGATAAATGACCAACCAAACATGGCCTTCACGCCTAGCCGGTTCCCGTGTGAACTACGAAGAAGGAATGACACACACGGGGCACACGGTCGCGGGGCCGGTGCTCGGCTGGTATGCAACATTTGTACAATGAACCTGATTGGCCTATACCACTGTTTTACCCGCAACGCCGAACCACCATCTATATACTCCATACATGCATACAACTTAATCCATGCGGTTTTTTCTGAGTGTTTTGAGCTAGGTGAAATAACTGTTATTTTGCAGTTCTTGGCAAAAAAATATTTAGACCAGATCCTATAAAATCGGCTAAACCGAAAAATAAAATTCAGCTCCCCCGAAATCCAACACAAATTACCCATTATCTATAGTTTTCTGGCCAAGTTATCCACTGGAAGGAGGAACAAGAAAACCTTTGGCGGGAGTGAAACTTCAGCACCAACAACTCCTGTTGGCTCATGAGCTCAATTCCATGACGAGGAGACTCGATTTCGGTGTCAATCTTCGATTTTCGATGTGGAGGTTATCGGTCGAGGTAATTTTCGGAAGAAGCAGCAGTCTCTTTGGAGACTCCGTGTACGTGTTAAATAGGCGAGAAGAGCCCTCGTCGTGGTCGGTACATGAAGGAGAGATTGATTGCTACAAAAGGGGGATTACGATCGATCTCCTATCTATATGAACAACTAGAGTACTACTCCAAACTTGTATAAAATAAATGTTACATGAAATCTAACTGCCTCCCTTAATCACAACCTTCTAAAAGGTTGAGATTACACTTAAATTCATTCAGATCTTTAACTGGTAGAGCTTTTGTAAAATCATCTGCAACTTGATCTTTGTTTGATGTGAACCTGATGTTGAGCATCCTATTTGCAACTCTTTCTCAAACAAAGTGATAATCTATCTCAATATGTTTGATTCTGGCATGGAAAACAGGATTTGCAGACAAATACGTAGCACCTAAATTATCACACCATAGATATCACTTTACCTTTAGTTAAACACCAAGTTCACCCTGCAAAGCTTCAACCCATATCAGTTCAGTTGTAGCATTTAATAATGCTTTTTATTCAGCTCCAGTGCTAGATCTTGAAACAATAGCCTGTTTTCTTGCACTCCATGAGACCAAGTTTTTTCCAAGGAAGACAACAAATCCTCTAGTGGATCTTCTCATCTAAGCAACCTGTCCAATCTACATCTGAGAAAGCACTAATCAAACTAGATAAAGACTGTTGAAAAGTTAACCCAACATGTATAGTCCCCTGGACATATCTTAAAATACTCTTTATAGCTGTCCAACGAGAAATTGTTGGAGCATTAGATACTGACATACTTTATTTATTGAGAAAGAAATGCCATGCCTTGTAAGTGCTCAATATTGTAAGGCACCTACAATGCTTCTATATTGCATACTCTCATCAGGACCAAGAGTTGTTCCTTCAGTTAAGGATAACTTTTCAGTAGATGATAAGGGTGCATGGGAAATTGTGCACTTTGTCATACTAACTTTAGCTAGTAAATCAGCAACACATATTTTGAGTGAGGTGCAAGTCATTCTGAGTTCTCTTTACCTCAGTCCCCAAGAAGTGCAAATCTAAAAAGTCCCTGAGTGCAAAATCATTTATAGTTAGTATAGATGGATTCATGTTAGGATAACATATTTTCCATCTGGTGCAGTGGCAAGGCACGCATTTGGCATGTGCTGAATTATCGAGTTCGAATCCTAAGCTATATATATGCTATGTCATATTACATTTTTTAACAAAATTTTTGTATTGAGAGGTTGGCATCACCATCCCACCTGCCTAAAGCAACCCTCAACCTTTACAAGGTCAAGTTTAAAGTGCGTGTTCAAAATTAAAAGTTAACTACCCATCAACCACACGTATAAAATTGGCAAGGTGTAAACAACCCACATGACCATAAAAAGTACAACAAAGCACACGTGTCTTGTACATGGCTGATACATCGAGCAACATTGGCAAGATCAAAATAGCGGTTGTGGCCAAAAAAGTCCAATATTCACATTTTTCATATACAGAGAGGCTAGCATCGGAGACCCAACATGCATACTAAAAACAATTGTCATCATCAATATTTACAAGGTCAAAACAGCGGTCGCGACTCATGAAAAAGTCCACCTTACACACGTTTCCTCTCTAGAGAGGCTGGCATCGGGGACCCAACAGCCATACCCTACACAATATACGGTATCCCGCAACAATGCCAAGTTCTAAACAGGGAGACACATGGAAAATAAAAAGTTAATCATGCACACATTTCTTCCAATGATAAGCTAACAATAGGGCGCAGTAGGCAGGCTATATGGTTGCTGGATCGACCAACGTTATCAAGTTATAAATAGAGAGACGCAATCGGAAAAAGAAACTTCATCATACACATGTTTCGTTTATAGAGAGGTCGGCATCTAAGATCCAGCAAACAGACTAAACGGATGCTGCATTGAGCAAAGTTATCAATTTCACAACAGGGAGGCACAATCAAAAAAAGAAATTCCATCATACACATGTTTCATATAGAGAGGCTGACATTTAGGACCCAGTAGTCTGACCAAACTACTGATTGATGGCCCAAAATATATCGAGCTCGTTGGGGAACCCCAAGAGGAAGGTATGATGAGCACAGCAGCAAGTTTTCCCTCAGTTATGAAACCAAGGTTATCGAACCAGTAGAAGCAAGGAAATACCTCCAAGGTGTTGTTGCCAACTTGGAATCCTGCACAACACAACCACAAAACTTTGCCCCCAACTTACAGTGAGGTTGTCAATCTCACCGGTTTTGCTGAAAACAAAGGATTAAACGTATTGTGTGGAAGGAAGTAAAAGCTTGTAGAAAGTAAACAGAAAGCGGTAAACAGTTGTAGATTGATGGTAAAAGAAAGGACCGGGGTCCATAGTTCACTAGTGGTGATTCTCCTTAATATAGATGCCATGTTGGGTGAACAAATTACAGCGGGGCAATTGACAAACATCGAGAAAGCATACATGCATATACTAATCATCTTGACTCCTATGAGATTTGATTGGGCATTACAACATTATACATAGACCGTAATCCAACTGCATCTATGACTAACAATCCACCTTTAGGTTATCATCTGAACCCCCTCCAGTATTAAGTTGTGGGCAACAGATAATTGCATTAAGCATTGCGGGTAAAGGAAATAATATGATTGTTCTATGAACAAATGATTGCTATTTTCTCCCTGGTAGCAATAACACATCTAGTACCTTAGAGATTTCTGTCACTTCCCAGATTACTAGAGGCATGAACCCACTATCGAGCATAAATACTCCCTCTTGGAGTTGCTAGCATCTACTCGGCCAAGATAGCTACTAACAACGGAGAGCATGCAAGATCACAAATAACAAGGACATGATAGAATCAATAATTAATCTGAAATAGCATCTCAATATCCATCGGATCCCCGCAAACACAACATGTAGGATTACAAATAGATGATCTTGATCATGAACAGAGCTCACAAGATCTAAACATGGTAGCACAAAGGAGAAGAACCAACCATCTAGCTACTACATGGAATCGTAGTCCAGAGATGAACTACTGACGCATCACACCGGAGGCTTGCATGGTGATAAAGAAGGACTCCAGGGTGAATTCTCCCCTCCGGCAGGGTGCCGGGAAGAGCTTCAGATCCCTCCCGATCTAGGGATGGAGATGACGGCGGCTACAGACTCTTTCGTGGAATTTTGATCAGGTACTTAGGGTTTATGTATCAGAGGCATCTTATAGGCGAAAGGGGAGGCCGAGGGGGTTCCCCAGGTGGCCACACCACACCCTGGCGCGGGACAGGCCTATCCGCGCGGCCAGGTGGTGTGGGCGGCCCCTGGCCCCTCTCCGTCTCGTATTCTGGCTCCGTGTCCCCCTCGGTGAAATATCGACTTTGGCTTTTGTCCCGTCCAATTCCGAGAATATTCATTTTCTGACTTTCCTGGAACCAAAAACAGCAGAAAACAGGCAACTGGCACTATGGCATCTTGTTAATAGGTTAGTCTAAGAAAGTGTATAAAAACACTCCAAAGTGTGGGCAATACATAAGAAAGTAGATATAAAACAAGCATGGAACATCAAAAATTATAGATACGTTAGCAACGTATTAACATCCCCAAGCTTAACTCCTGCTCGTCCTCGAGTAGGTAAGTGATAAAAAGAAAGAATAATTTTTTAGGTGACATGCACCATCATAAACTTGATCAAAGTATTTGTAAAACATTGATAGCTGGGATCATAGACTTTAACATAGCATGAAAGATATAGTTCTAACAATGAGACATAGCAACTATGTTGTAACATGAAAAGGCACAAACAAAAGATTCATGAATAACAATGCTTTGCAAGACGTTTGTTTGTTTCACATAAAGAAAGAATAATGAGAATGGTATTCAGCTTGTCCCTCATAGGGTAGCAAACATAAATGCATAGGACACCTTCAAAGTTCATAAGGGTGACTAGATACAAATAGTTTAAGAACAAGCAATATCAAAGTTATGCATCAATCAACAAGTCTTAGTACAATGCACAAAGAACTAAGAATGGCCACTATGCTCTCTCAATAGGTGCATAAAGATAGAATATGGAGACTCAACATAAAAGTAAAAAAGGCCTTCATAGAAGGAAGCAGGGATTCAAGTCTCATAAAGAGCTTCCAAAAATTATGGTACTTATTAGCTTTCAGCTCTCATTGCCCCTATCATAAGCATCTTTAGGTGAATAAGGTTAAAGTGACACAACTAAGAGGATATGCTTGACAATTTATAAACTGAAATCTCATGCCCCTTACTTACGAAGACCGATCCTCATGCTACTCAACTTCAGTCACGGGTAAGCTCTTGTCATTGTAAGTACATGTGTATCATTAAGAACCGCCAACGGGGTACCCCTTGCACATGATACGGGAGCTTTCCCATAATCAAAATGACAAGGCAAGCAGACAATGAGCATCTCAGCGATCTTTTTATTTGCTATTTGCATAGGTTTTTATTGAGGATGCTTCATAGAGTGCTCATTATGGTTATGCTGGAAGTTTCCACCATGATTAGGCATGGCTTAGGCTAGTAGCCCAGGCGTTTCTCTAACACACATACAAACTCCATGATCTTACAAGTTTCCCTTTTATTTCACACTGCCGGGATCCATAAGCAAAAGAATCATGATATCAACGGAATAATAAGTGCAATGTTGAAAGCGTTCCCCATGATACATGGTTCTGCTAACTTCAACTCATAAAGCGCAAGCATATACGCACCAAAGATGGACGCAATGGTTCAATATTGTTAAGTGCAACAAAGTAAAGTGTGCCATCAAGTTCGTGAGAGCTTTAATCACTATTTTTTTATAACAAGTTTAATTCGGAAGGTAGATAAAAACATGAATATACTTGGAATAGCAAATGCTAATAGGTAGGTATGGTGGACTCTTTGGAATAACTTGGTTTTATTTGGAGTTGGATGCATGAGTGGAACTCATACTTGGTTATGGAGGCTACCAAAAGACTGGGAGTGACCAACTAAGAGAGCAATAATGGCCATAATCATGCAAAGCGACAAAACATTATTAATTTAAGCATAAAGTGATATTACAAGTTGAAAACTAAATGATCATAGAGGCTATGGTGACTTGGGATAGTCATAACATGGTGTGAGCATGCGCCAAGTCAACACAAATAAAGCATCAAAGGAGAATACCACAACACTATGCTTTAATATGCTAAAATAACGCATGATTCTTTCAAGGCACATTAAGCAATCTCAATGGTTTATAAAATGTCATGCTACAGCAAAAATCAGTAAGCATAAAGCCAAAACAATATCAAGCGTGACATGACAAATCATAGGACACAGTCAAAAACAAACTCCTTTTTATCACTTAAGCATGAACTTTTCCTACTCTTTTCCAATCCAAACCAAACTTATTTGAAAACTAATGTATGAATGAGGGGGTCCAACCAATTTATTCAAGCAAACTAAGCAAACCAAGCAAGCGAAAACCAAAAAACAAAAACGAAGACGCTCCAAGAACAACACAACTATGCATGAAACAATAAAAATGAAGTGTTTGGAAGAAACCTGGCATTTTTATTGATGAAGAAGGGGATGCCTTGGGCATCCCCAAGCTTTGACGCTTGTACTTCTTCGATATTTCTTGGCTTGACACGGGTGGCATCCCCAAGCTTGACCTTTGTCCATTCTTCATCTTATCACATTACTCTTCCCTACACTTTAATATTTCCTTCATACAAAACGTCACACAATCTTCATTAGCAACATTAGTGTACTCAAGATAATAAGTCATTGGGTTCAGTTCCAACACAAGTAAAACTTCCATTAAAACAAAATCTACTGTAGCACTTCCCTCAAAAAGCTCAATTCCCCAAAAAGAACCCAAAAAGGAATCAACAAGAAGCAAATGCAGATAATGGCAGAAATCTGTCAAAACAGACCAGCAGGTAAAAACCAATTTTTTTGAAGACCTTATGTTGCTCAAATCTAAAAGTGTTGAAATAACAAAAGTTGAATAACAACCTGGGTCAGAAGCACAAAAAATCACAGCTCAAACCGACGTACAGAGATTTTACACGAATTTTTACAGCAAAGCACAAAAATCTATTTCGGGACAACAACTTTCCCAAGCATTACTTCTCTCTCATTAGAGGTTACTCTTGGCACAAAAAGCAAATAAAAAGGGTAAGGAGCGATTATTACAGAGGTAATAACTTCCAAGACTGATCTAAAACTTTTGGGTTATCTCGCAATAAGTACTTTTCTTTAACGCCTTTAAGTTAGGCATAAGAAGCAAGAAAAAGGATCAAGTATTCTCAAATGAAGAAGCATTAAAACCAAATTTCTTGCCCTTACCTCTCTTACTTTTATTTTAACCTTGGGGAACATATGATTGTTTGGTGGAGAAGCAAAGTGCATGGTGCCCTTTTCCACATCTATTATTGCTCCAAGGAGTTTTAATAGGGATCTTCCTAGTGTAATTTGTCCTTTTCCTACACATTCAATAACAAGATAATCAGTAGAAACCATTTTCCCTAGGATCTTTGTAAACACTCCTTCAGCTATTCCAATGGGTAATATTGTGGCATTATTAACAAGAATTTTTTCTTCTCCTCCTTCAGAAAGTCCCCAAAGATTCAAAGATTCATAGATATCTTTAGGCATAAGACAGAATTCAGACATGATATCACAACGAGCATGAAAAGTTTCATTATTTATAACAATCTTTACCGTAGGAAGCCATTTTGAGGATTCAGAATTTATTGCAACATAATCATGATGCTCTCTAAGCGTATTATAGCATTCTTTTAAACAAGTAGTGTGGGTATCAAGAGTGTTCACTCTAGCAAATATGTTTATAAAGGGAGAATTAGATTTGCTAGGCAAGTTGTAAGTTAAGACCAATTTCTGTATGGCTTTAAAAGCTTCATCCTCATTACATTGGAGGAAATCTCCTCCTACCATAGCATCCAAAGCATATCTATAGCAAAGAGCAGTTCCAATGTAGAAGCTGCTAAGAAACAAGCTTTGGGTCATTTTAGGTTCAGTTTTTTCATGTAAATCAGAGATCCTTAACCAAGCTTCTTTGAAACTCTCTTTAATTCCTTGTTTCAAAGTGAAAATCATTTCCTTAGGTGACATAGTGATTGGAGCAATGCTAGACATAATGGCAACTTAAGGTAGGAGCTAATAATAATTTTTTTTGTGTTTTTAATAAAGAAGGCAAACTAGAACAACTATTTTTTTGTGTTTTTGATAAAGAAACAAGCAAACAAAGCAAAAATAAACTAAGAAAAACAAATAAAATAAAGTAAAGTGATTGGTTATGAGGGACTCCCCTTCTGAAGATGTCCTTGACTCCCCGGCAACGGCTCCAGAAAAATAACTTTGATGGCGCGGTGTTGACGTGGGAGCTTCTTCTTCTTCAGTCCGTGGAAACGGCGCCAGAAAAATAGCTTGATGGCCCAAAATATATCGAGCTTGTTGGGGAACCCCAAGAGGAAGGTATGATGAGCACAACAGCAAGTTTTCCCTCAGTTATGAAACCAAGGTTATCGAACCAGTAGAAGCAAGGAAACACCTCCAAGGTGTTGTTTCCAACTTGGAATCCTGCACAACACAACCACAGAACTTGCCTCCAACTTAGAGTGAGGTTGTCAATCTCACCGGTTTTGCTGAAAACAAAGGATTAAACGTATTGTGTGGAAGATAGTAAAAGCTTCCAGAAAGTAAACAGAAAACAGTAACAACTAGTAGATTGATAATAAAAGAAAGGACCAGGGCCCATAGTTCACTAGTGGTGATTCTCCTTAAGATAGATGACACGCTGGGTGAACAAATTACAGCGGGGCAATTGACAAACATCGAGAAAGCATACATGCATATACTAATCATCTTGACTCCTTTGAGATTTGATTAGGAATTACATCATTATACATATACCGTAATCCAACTGCATCTATGAATAATAATCCACCTTTAGGTTATCACCCGAACCCAGTCCAGTATTAAGTTTCAAGCAACAGATAATTGCATTAAGCATTGCGCGTAAAGTAAACAATATGATTGTTCTATGAACAAATGATTGCTGTTTTCTCCCAAGTAGCAACAACACATCTAGTACCTTAGAGATATCTGTCACTTCCCCGGATTACTAGAGGCATGCACTCACTATCGAGCATAAATACTCCCTCTTGGAGTTGCTAGCATCTACTCGGCCAAGATAGCTACTAACAACGGAGAGCATGCAAGATCACAAATAACAAAGACATGATAGAATCAATAATCAATCTAAAATAGCATCTCAGTATCCATCGGATCCCCGCAAACACAACATGTATGATTACAAATAGATGATCTTGATCATGAACGGAGCTCACAAGATCTAAACATGGTAGCACAAAGGAGAAGAACCAACCATCTAGCTACTACATGGACCCATAGTCTAGAGATGAACTACTCACGCATCACACCAGAGGCAGTCATGGTGATGAAGAAGGCCTCCAGGGTGAATTCTCCCCTCTGGCAGGGTGCCGGGAAGAGCTTCAGATCCCTCCCGATCTAGGGATGTAGGTGACGGCGGCTACAGACTCTTTCGTGGAATTTTGATCGGGTACTTAGGGTTTCTGTATTAGAGGCATCTTATAGGCGAAAGGGGAGGCCGAGGGGGTGCCCTAGGCAGCCACCCACTGGCGCTGGCCAGGTCTGGCCGTGCGGCCAGTTGGTGTGGGCGGCCCCTGGCCCCTCTCTGTCTTGTATTCTGGCTCCATGGCACCCTCGGTGAAATATCGACTTTGGCTTTTGTCCCGTCCAATTCTGAGAGTATTCATTTTCTTACTTTCTTGGAACCAAAAACAGCAGAAAACAGGCAGCTGACACTGTGACATCTTGTTAATAGGTTAGTCCAATAAAGTGTATAAAAATACTCCAAAGTGTGGGCAAAACATAATAAAGTAGATATAAAACAAGCATGGAACATCAAAAATTATAGATATGTTAGCAACGTATCAGTAACCCAAAGGAGAGAGGGAGTGCTTGGACGCATGGCCCCTTGGTGCCCCACGTGGGGCCCAAGAGGGCCTTGGGCGGCGGCCAAGGGTGGCTCCCCACCCCTCCTCTCCTTTAGTCCCACATGGATTAGGCAAGGGACTTGGGGGCTCCCCTCCCCCTATATAAAGGAGGGATATGGAGGGATTTAAACACACAAATTGATCCCAGGCTTTGAGGCTTTCCCTTCCAAGTGCCCTCCTATCTCCTCTCTCTCTCTCTCTCTCTCTCTCTCTCTCTCTCTCTTGTGAGTGCGGCCCCAATGTAAGGGTTGCGCGAATAAGAGTGTTCTTCACCGCAGAGCGCCATCGTGCTACGGGAATTCCGGATCCAGGAGATCTACTTCTGCAACCTCTGCTGGATCATAGTCTGGGAGTCATGGTCAAACACCGTATATGTGTGACCCCCTACGAGGCATGGAGCTAGAGCTGGTGGAGCCATCCAAGTTCGGCATCAGTACGACTAAATCAACAATGTTCTCCCGAACATTGACAAAGATTTTCGGTCTTCGAGGGTAAGTTCAGAAAAAACTCTCTTGTTACTGCATTACTAATAGATATAGGAATTTCTATTTTCGTACCCTCAGTTCGTTAGTTGTACTTAGTTTTCCCCAGACGCTTAACTTTTCCTTCCTTTTGCCCATCTCCTTGTACGAAACTATCACACGGTCTGAAAACTCGCTATCCATCAGTCTTGCCGTTAAGTGCTAACAAGTGGGGCCGCGTTTAGTCGGGTCCTATAGTGGACCCTCATCGTTACGTGCTCACGAGTAGGGCCATGTTATGTCTGGTCCCATAGTGTACCTTGCCGTTACATGCTGACAAGTGGGCCCACGTTCAGTCGGTTCCCGTAGTGGAAACCTCTCTCCAGTTATCTAGATCAGCATTGGACCCGCAGCTTATCCACGTGAGCGCCGGACCCAAAGCTTATCCACATGAGCACTGGACCCACATCTTACCCAGGTTAGCGTTGCAAGATGGGACCTCGAGCCAACCCTGCTCCTGCACCTATGTCGTTGCCTCCCCTTTCTTCTTCTCTCCAGTTAAAGTGGCCCTTTGTCTAGCTTCATTTTCATATAGTGAAATGTAATGCATGTATGGAAATTATACGAAAATTATACACCATTGAACTCTTTAAAATTGCACTTAGGACATGATAATTTTGTCCTAATAAAATCATGATCATTTATCATTTCCATGGAGTGAAATATAATGCATAAACTTGAGTATACGAAAATTATACACCTTTGAACTCTTTGAAATTGCACTTAATACATGATAATGTTATGTTGAGAAAATCTTGAGAGATTATCATTTTCATAGAGTGAAATGTAATGCACAAACTTGCATATGCGAAAATTATAAACCTTTGAAAACTTTTAAATCGCACTTAATACGTGATAATGATGTGCTAACAAAATTTTGAGAGATTATTATTTTCTCCCCCATTTTCATAGAGTGGAATGTAATGCATAAACTTGCATATAAGAAAATTATACACCTTTGAACTCTTTGAAATCCCACTTAATACGTGATAATATTGTGCTAAGAAAATCTAGAGAGATTATTATTTTCATAGAGTGGAATGTAATGCATAAACTTATATATACGAAAATTATACACCTTTGAACACTTTGAAATCACACTTAATACGTGATAATGTTATGCTAAGAAAATCTTGAGAGATTATCATTTTCATTTAGTGGATTGTAATGCATAAACTGGCATATACGAAAATTATACACCTTTGGACTCTTTGAAATCGCACTTAAGACATGATAATGTTGTGCTAATAGAATTCTGATCATTTATCATTTGCATGGAGTGAAATATCATGCATAAACTTGCATATACGAAATTTTTAAACCTTTGAACACTATGAAGTCGCACTTAATAACGAGATAATGATGTACTAGCAAAATTTTGAGAGATCATCATTTGCTCCCCCATTTTCATAGAGTGGAATGTAATATATAAACTTGCATATATGAAAATTATACACATTTGAACTCTTTAAAATCTCACTTAATACGTGATAATATTGTGCTAAGAAAATCTTGAGAGATTATCATTTTTATAGAGTGGAATGTAATTCACAAATTATACACCTTTGAACATGTTCCCTTCAAATTATATTCAAGTTCATTTGTTTATGGAGTTAAAGTACCGATGGCAAACTCATTATTTTGCATGGATAGAGGGGTGCCCCCAACAGATATAGGGGTTATCATGTCTGCTAGATCACAGAGGATCAACGATTGGTGGGCACGATCCATGTGACAACTGTCTCAACCAATCAGAGCATAGCAGCGAAGATGAGCACAAATTTGAGAGATTGTGACTAAGAGAGGGGGAAAATGAGTAGAACTTAAGAACCAAGGGCAAAACTGAGTAGAACTTAAAAACCAAGGGCAAGACTGACAAAGGGATTCAAATAGAAAATAGAAAAAGATTTAGAAAATGGAAAATGCGTCTTTTATACAATAAAATACATCTTGGCATACATCAAACTATTTTCAATTCAAATATACACCAGATTGACAATTATTGCCTCATTCGGACAAACTATGTTTTGGGGAGGGATGTTTTGGGAAGAGGCTTGAGTAGAAAGCCATGAACCTTCATAGATAGTAGGTGATTTATGTTAAAACTTGATTTATATACATTTCTTATGGTGGTAGGTCACATAATAAGACTCCCCGGGTAGATGCCACTATGTTTTGATCTTTTTGAATTTGTTGTGCATAAACTGACTCAATTAGCTAGCTAACACCCATTCGTTGACTCTCTGTTGACTAGCCACCGAGGGTAAAAATGAGTAGAACTTAAAAACCAAGGGCAAGACTGACAAAGGGATTCAAATAGAAAATAAAAAAGATTTAAAAAATGGAAAATGCGTCTTTTATACAATAAAATACATCTTGGCATACATCAAACTGTTTGCAATTCAAATATACACTAGTTTTACAATTATTGCCTCATTAAGACAGACTATGTTTTGGGGAGGGATGTTTTGGGAAGAGGCTTGAGTAGAAAGCCATGAACTTTCATAGATAGTAGGTGATTTGAGGGTGATTTGTGTTAAAACTTGATTTATATACATTTCTTATGGTGGTAGGTCACATAATAAGACTCCCTGGGTAGATGCCACTATGTTTTAATCTTTTTGAATTTGTTGTGCATAAAATGACTCAATTAGCTAGCTAAAACTCATTCATTGACTCTTTGTTGACCAGCCACCGGAGGCTAAAACTGAGTATATTGCACACGGCAATGTTAGTACTGGAGGGAAAAACTGAGTATAACCAAACTGCCAATGTTACACTAGAGGGCAAAACTGAGCACAACTAAGTCGCCAGGGTTAGACACGAGGGAGAAAACGTGACTCACGGTACACGTGTGCGGTGCACAGAGCAGTAGCAGACATGTGTGGCCATTCACGGTGTAGTAGCATATGCGGTTATGTGGTGCACGGTGGTGCAACAAAACATCGCCTCCCTTCTCCTTTAATAGAGGCCTCCTCTGTCACTCATCACTCACTCGCTCACTCAACCGTCTCCAATGTCCCATCACCTTCTACAAACCCCCAAGAAAACCCCAACCACGCGGGTGATGGAGAAGAATGGTGGGGCGGCCATCGGTGCCTAGAAGGCCGCCGGCGAGGAGTCCCCCATCCCCATACAGGCCCTTGTCGAGGCATCAAAGGTAGTCGCCGTCCCCATACCCGCATCCGCCGTAGCCACCGGCGAGGAGGCCCCAGTCGGTCTCGGGCAGATCCTTCTCGGGTGGGACCCCTACGAGGAGGTTGATTACATAAGGCCGGAGAACCCCTATGAAACCAGCATGACCCATGGTCGGAGGTAACCAGGGTTTTCTCCCCTTCCCTTGTTCTTCCCCCGTTGCCATCGTTGGATGCTAGATCGTATGTTATTAGGGTTTAGCTGTTCGTATTTTTATAGTAGCTAATCCTCTTGTGTTAGATCTCGTATTTCGATGAATCCCACAATTCGTAGTTAGGATCAGTATCGTATTCAGTTTGGTTTGAGATTTGGGGAATAATCAGGGGATCTCAATCGGTTAATTTTATGCAAATAATCATGTCCTTATTGCACTCTACTGTTTTTCCAACAGGAGGATAGTAGCGATGACGAGTCCAAGGACACCAAGACTCGTCATGTGCTGAGGAGGCTGAAGTCCAGCCAGTACTACAACTTCTTCGCCAGCAACATCTACAGGTTCCCCTTCTGCACCACCAGGAGGCTCCGCGCCACCGACTTCAACTCCCTCGTGAAACATGCCAAGGACATGAGGACCTGCGACGAGTCTGTAAATGTCCACGGCTTCAGAGCCAAGCACTAGGCGCTTGGTCTTCACCTCCGCAACCTCCAGAAGGTGTCCATCGAGGAGGGTCGCATGCCCCCGATCAATACCAAGGCACCCAAGGTCAAGGGACTCAGCATCAAGAAGTGGAGGAGGCGCTAGAGGGAGGAGGCGGAGGCCATGAGGGGCTACGGATCTTGTGCTGCTGCTGCTACTATAAAGCAGCTTATTTTGTCTTGTGTGTGTTGAACATGTCTGCTGCTGCTGAGCAGCCCAATTGTCGAACCTCGTTAAGTACCATACTATATAACCTATATTAGGTTCTTTCTCTACATCTGATCTATTTACTAAATTTATTTATGGTGTTGATTAGATTTGCTGCTCTAGATTTGCTACCAGATTGGGGAAAAACGAGGGACAAAAGAAATAATGAATGAAGAGAAAAGCTGCTCTAGATTCGCTACCTTTTTGGGCAAAAATAGAACTATTAGCGAGAGAGAGGGGAAAAGGCGCTCTTAAAAAGGCTAATCATAAAAAAAACTTCTAATTTAGGCGACAAGGCACACGTAACCACCAAACACGTCTCACATGGTCCCACACCACATCCCCCATAACGCGTTCCCAACAAACCTGCCCCACATAGTCCCACATGGCATGGTGCCACATGTCAGCATAACACGTTCCTGACCAAACGACCCCACGTGGTCCCACACCGCGCGGCCCCACACGTTATCCAATGGTCAACCTAACGGTAGCTGCCGTTCGAGCTCATTGATGGGTTTCCGAGAAGGAGAGGGGCAAAAGTGAGGAAAAGTTAAGCGGCTAGGAAAAACTGAGTACAACTAACGAACCAGGGGCACGAAAATAGAAATCACATGGATATATCCTAGCATTAGGGTGGTTTGCGTAGGAAAAATTGTTGTTTTCAGGCGCTAAATGATGGGTTCGTAGCATGGAAAACAAAAATTTTCTACCGCAAGAACGAACAAAACCTAGATCTAATCTAGATAAAAGCCAAGATCTAATCTATTAGACATGAGCAACGAGATAGATGGGAACTAACCCTCGTAGATCCGAAAGCGTTAACGAGATTAGATCTCGTGGTTGATGTAGTCGATCACTTGCCGATCTCAAGATCGTGTGGACGATCCTTCCGGCGTCGCGTTCCAGCAGCGCTTCCGCCTTCGGTCAAGTAGACGATCCTTCCGGCGTCGCGTTCCAGCAGCGCTTCCGCCCTTGGTCAAGTTGACGATCCTTCCGGCGCCACGATTCGGCAGCGCTTCCGCAGTTGGTCACACGTGCGAAGTCGAAGCAGACCTTCCTCTCCCCGTTCCAGCGAGCAGCGGAGGTAGTAGATCTTCTCCACGGAATCCCAGCAGCACGACGGCGTGGTGGTGGTGGTGGAGTAGAGAATTCTGCAGGGCTTCGCCTATGCCTGTGCAGAATATGGTGGAGGAGAGAGGCGGCAGAGATTGGGGATTATGAGAGCAAGGGAGGAGGGGGCGCCCCCTACCCCTCTATTTAAAGAGGGGATGGCGCCATGGGGAGGGGAGTCCTTGTAGGACTCCTCTCCTCCCTAGGCCGGCGGGTTGGAAGTGGGGGGAGGAGTCCTCCTCCCCCACGAATCCGTATCTTGACCCACCAGGACTCCTTGATCCCTATCTTGATTTTCAAGCAAACTCCAAGATATCTTCCAGAACCTTCCGGAACATTCCGAAACCTTCTAGAACTCTCATACAAATACTCCGGAACATTTCCTATCTCATAAAATGATCTCCTATATATGAATCTTATTCTCCGAACCATTCCGGATCTCCTCGTGATGTCTCGGATCCATTCCGAGACTCCGAACAACATTCGGTTTCCAACGCACATTCCATATCTACTTAAAACAACTTCGAACCTTAAGTGTGTCACCCTACGGTTCGTGAATATGTAGACATGATAGAGACACATCTCATATCAATAACCATCAGCGGGACCTGGAGATCCATAATGGCTCCCACATACTCAACGATGACTTCGCGATCGATTGAACCATTTACATACGAAACTAATTCCCTTTGTCTCACGATACTATACTCATCCGAAGTTTGATCGTCGGTATCTCCATACCTAGTTCTACCTCGTTACTGATAAGTACTCTTTACTCGTTCCGTGATATGTCATCCCTTGTGACCTAGTCACATGCTTGCAAGCTAACTAGATGACATTCCACCGAGAGGGCCCAGAGCATATCTATCCGTCATATGGATGGACAGATCCCAATCTTGGTTCATGAGATTCAACACATACTTTCAGAATACCCAATGACACTTTTATAACCACCCAGTTACGAAGCGGCGTTTGATGTCATCAAAGTATTCATCCAGTGATGGTGATTAACATAACCTCATGGTCGAAGGAATAGGTTACTATGTGTTTGAAAGCTTACAGCAATACGAACTTAATGACTTGATCTTATGCTACGCTTACTATGGGTGTGTGTGTCCATCACATCATTCTCCTAATGATATGACCTTGTTATTAATCACATCCTAATGTCCATGATCAGGAAACCATAATCATCAATTAATCAACAAGCTAGTTCAACAAGAGGCTTACTAGGGACTCTCTTATGTTTACAAAACACACATGTATTAGTGTTTCCTAATAATACAATTATAGCATGGGATGTAAACATTCATCAGAAACACAAAGATATAATAATAACCACTTTTATTATTGCCTCTTGGGCATATCTCCAACAGTCTCCCACTTGCACTAGAGTCAATAATCCATATTACATGGTAATATACCGAACACCCATGGCGTTCTGGTGTTGGTCATGCTTTGCCCTAGGGAGAGGTTTAATCAACGGATCTGCCACATTCAGATCAGTGTGTACTTTGCAAATCTTTATGTCACCATCTCGGACATACTCACGAATAGCGTGGAAACGTAGCTTGATGTGCTTCAGCTTGCTATGTGACCTTGGCTCCTGCGCATTAGCTATGGCACCTGTGTTGTCACAGTAGATGGCCATAGGGTCCAACGCAATGGGAACCACGCCGAGTTCAGTAATGAATTCCTTCATCCAAACGGCTTCTTGTGCAGCCTCCGAAGCAGCTATGTATTCCGATTCAGTTGAAGATTTCGCCACAACGCTTTGCTTCGCACTCCTCCAGCTCACTGCAGCACCATTCAAAATAAATACGTATCCCGATTGTGACTTCGAGTCATCCGGATCGGTGTTCCAACTAGCATCGGTGTAACCGTTTACAACAAGCTGTTCATCACCTCCATAAGAAAGAACCATATCCTTAGTCCTATTTAGGTACTTTAGGATATTCTTGACCGCTGTCCAGTGCTCCATTCCAGGATCACTTTGATATCTGCTAGTCAAACTAACAGCATGTGCTATATCCGGTCTTGTACACAGCATGGCATACATGATAGAACCTATGGCCGAAGCATAGGGAATATTATTCATTTTCTCTCTATCTTTTGCCGTAGCTGGACTTTGAGTCTTACTCAAGGTCTTACCTGACAACATGGGCACGAACCCTTTCTTGCTATCTTCCATTCTAAACTTCTTTAGAACTTTGTCCAAGTATGTACTTTGTGAAAGTCCTATTAGGCGTCTTGATCTATCTCTATAAATCTTGATGCCTAGAATGTATGCCGCTTCGCCAAGATCCTTCATTGAAAAACTATTATTCAAATAGGTTTTGACGCTATTAAGAAGTTCTATATCATTCCCAATCAACAATATGTCATCTACATACAGTACTAGGAATGCTACAGAGCTCCCACTCACTTTCTTGTAAATACAAGCTTCTCCATAAGTTTGTATAAATCCAAAGTTTTTGATTACTTTATCAAAACGTTGATTCCAACTACGGGATGCTTGCTTCAGTCCATAAATGGAGCGCTGAAGTTTGCATACCTTGTTAGCATCTTTAGGATCGACAAAACCTTTGGGTTGTACCATATACAACTCTTCCTCAATGTCACCATTAAGGAACGCCGTTTTGACATCCATCTGCCAAATCTCATAATCGAAATGTGCAGCAATTGCTAACAAAATCCTCACAGATTTTAGCTTCGCTACTGGTGAGAATGTCTCATCATAGTCAACTCCTTGAATTTGTCGGAACCCTTTCGCGACAAGTCGAGCTTTATAGACGGTAACATTACCATCAGCATCTGTTTTTCTCTTGAAAATCCATTTGTTCTCGACAGCCTTACGGCCATCCGGTAAGTCCACCAAAGTCCACACTTGGTTTTCGTACATGGATCCCATTTCGGATTTCATGGCTTCTAGCCATTTGTCGGAACCTAGGCTCACCATAGCTTCTTCATACGTCGCAGGGTCATCATCGTTGTCCACCAACATGACGTTCAAGGCAGAGTCATACCAATCAGGACTGGTACGAGCCCTTGTTGACCTGCGAGGTTCAGTAGTAACTTCGTTCGAAGTTTCATGATCATTATCATTAGCTTCCTCTCCAATTGGTGCAGGCGGCACAAAAACATCTTCCGTGCCGCGCTACTCTCAAATCCGAGAGAAGGTTCAATAACCTCATCGAGTTCTACTTTCCTTCCAGTCACCTCTTTCGAGAGAAACTCCTTCTCAAGAAAGGATCCATTCTTTGCAACGAAAAATTTGCCTTCGGATCTATGATAGAAGGTATACCCAATTGTTTCTTTAGGGTATCCTATGAAGACGCATTTCTCCGCTTTGGGTTCTAGCTTATCAGGTTGTAACTTCTTTACGTATGCTTCGCAACCCCAAACTTTAAGGACGACAACTTAGGTTTCTTACCAAACCACAATTCGTACGGTGTCGTTTCAACGGATTTAGATGGTGCCCTATTTAAAGTGAATGCGGCTGTCTCTAATGCATAGCCCCAAAATGATAACGGTAAATCTGTAAGAGACATCATAGACCGAACCATATCTAAGAGAGTTCGATTACGACGTTCGGACACACCATTACGCTGTGGTGTTCCCGGCGGTGTCAACTGTGAAAGTATTCCACATTTCTTTAAATGCATGCCAAACTCGTAACTTAGACATTCACCCCCGCGATCAGAACGCAGAAACTTAATCTTCTTGTTACGATGATTCTCCACTTCACTTTGAAATTCCTTAAACTTCTCGAAAGTTTCGGACTTATGTTTCATGAAGTAGACATACCCATATCTACTCAAGTCATCCGTGAAAGTGAGAACATAACGATATCCACCACGCGATGCTACACTCATTGGACCGCACACATCGGTATGTATTATTTCCAATAAGTCTGTAGCTCGCTCCATTGTACCAGAGAATGGAGTCTTAGTCATTTTTCCCATTAGACATGCTTCGCATCTTTCAAGTGATTCAAAATCAAGTGATTCAAGAAGTCCATCTGAATGGAGTTTCTTCATACGCTTCACTCCAATGTGACCAAGACGACAGTGCCACATGTATGTAGAATTATCATTCAATTTAATTCGTTTAGCATCTATGTTGTGAACATGTGTATCACTACTATCGAGATTCAGTAAGAATAAACCATTCATCTCAGGTGCATTACCATAAAAGATATTACTCATATAAATCGAACAACCTTTATTCTCAGACTTAAAAGAGTAACCGTCTCGCAATAAACAGGATCCAGATATAATGTTCATGCTTAACGCAGGCACCAAATAACAATTATTTAAATTTAAAACTAATCCCGAAGGTAGGTGTAGAGGGAGCGTGCCGACGGCGATCACATCAACCTTGGAGCCATTTCCAACGTGCATCGTCACCTCGTCTCTTGCCAGTCTTCGTTTATTCCGTAGCTCCTGTTTCGAGTTACAAATATGAGCAACCGAACCAGTATCAAATACCCAGGCACTACTACGATTACTAGTAAGATACACATCTATAACACATATATCAAATATACCTTTCTTCTTGATGTTGCCGTTCTTCAGATCCGCCAGGTACTTGGGGCAGTTACGCTTCTAGTGACCAGCACCCTTGCAGTAGAAGCACTCAGTTTCAGGATTAGGACCAGCCTTGGGCTTCTTAGCAGGTGCGGCAGCTTTCTTGCCGTCCTTCTTGAAGTTTCCCTTGTTCTTAGGCTTACCTCGTTTCTTGAAATTGGTGATCTTATTGACCATCAACACTTGTTGCTCCTTCTTGATCTCCACTTCAGCAGTTTTCAGCATGGACGACAGTTCAGGCAACGTCTTGTTCATGCAGTGCATGTTGTAGTTCATCACAAAGTTCTTATAACTTGGTGGCAGTGATTGAAGGAGACGGTGAATCCCCAATTCATTAGGAATCGATATTCCCAACTCTTGGAGCTTCTTAGCGTACCTAGACATGGTGAGCACGTGCTCGCTAACGGAGCTTCCTTCTTCCATCTTACAGTTAAAGAATTTCTCGGAGGCCTCATAGCTCTCCATTGCCGCGCGAGTCTCAAAAATTAGCCTGAGCTCCTTAATGATCTCGAACGGGTCGTGGTGCTCAAAACGCTGTTGGAGCTCCGCTTCTAAACCGTACAGGATGGCACACTGAACTGTGGAGTAATGATTCTTCCGAGTGACGAAAACATTCTTTTCGTCATCGGTGGCATTATCTGCAGGTGGGTCACCTAGCGGTGCATCGAGCACATAGGTCAACTGACCAGCCCTGAGGACGATCTTCAGTCCACGGAACCAGTCCGTGAAATTGCTTCCATTATTTTTAAGCTTTTCTTTCTCTAGGAACGCATTGAAATTGATGGAGGGGGTCGCCATAATCTACAACAATTTGCAAGTAGTTTAGACTAAGTTTATGACAAATTGAGTTCAAATTTAATTATTAAACTAACTAGGTGAACTCCCACTCAAAACAACATCCCTCACATTGTCTTAGTGATTACACGAACCAAGTCCACTACACCAAGTCCGATCTTCACGAGAGAAGATGTAGTTTCATCGGCGAACAATCTTCATGTTCATCATATCAATTATATGACTCATGCTCTACCTTTCGGTATTCCGTGTTCCGAGACCATGTCTGTACATGCTAGGCTCGTCAAGATAACCTTAGTTTCCGCATGTGCAAATCTGGCTTGCACCCGTTGTATGCACACGTAGAATCTATCACATCCGATCATCACGAGATGCTTCGAAACGATGAGTCTTAGCAACGGTGCCAACTAAGGGTGAACACTTTATTACTTGATATTTAGTGAGAGGGATCATCTTATAATGCTACCGTCGCGATCTAAGCAATACAAGATGCATAAAGGATTAACATCACAGGCAATTCATAATTAGTGTGATATGATATGGCCTTTTCTTCTTGCGCCTTTGATCTCCATCTCCAAAGCACGAACATGATCTCCATCATCACCAGCATTGCGTCAAGGTCAGTGGCGCCGCCTCATGGTTGTCCATCATCACCAGCAACTATTACAACTACTTGGAATAAAGCTATTACAAGATGAATAGACACGCAGGTCTTAACAGAATTAAAGACAACCATTAGGCTCCTGCCGGTTGCCATATTACAACAAGGATCATTGCATACATCAAATACAATCACAATCACATGTTGGTCATATCACATCACAAAACCCCTGCAAAAACAAGTTAGACGCCTCTAATTTCTTTGCATGTTTTACGTGGTTTGGGGCTTTCGCATAAGACCGATCTTACCTACGAACAAGGACCACAACGTTGATACAAGTGTTGTCAAGATGCTCATTGTAAATTGAATCTTAACTATGGTGGGAGAGACAGACACCCGCAAAGCCACTTGTGCAAAGCAAGTTGCACGTCAAGCGTGGAGCAAGTCTCATGTGCGATGACATGTAATGTTAGCCCGAGCCGCTTCATCCCACCATGCCGCAAGATGCAAAGTACACGCTAAGACACCGACAACAAAAGCATCAACGCCCACAAAACATTGTGTTCTACTCGTGCAACAGATCTACGCATAGATACGGCTCTGATACCACTGATGGGTTCGTAGCATGGAAAACAAAAAATTTCTACCGCAAGAACGAACAAAACCTAGATCTAATCTAGATAAAAGCCAAGATCTAATCTATTAGACATGAGAAACGAGATAGATGGGAACTAACCCTCGTAGATCCGAAAGCGTTAACGAGATTAGATCTCGTGGTTGATGTAGTCGATCACTTGCCGATCTCAAGATCGTGTGGACGATCCTTCCGGCGTCGCGTTCTAGCAGCGCTTCCGCCTTCGGTCAAGTAGACGATCCTTCCGGCGTCGCGTTCCAGCAGCGCTTCCGCCCTTGGTCAAGTTGACGATCCTTCCGGCGCCACGATTCGGCAGCGCTTCCGCAGTTGGTCACACGTGCGGAGTCGAAGCAGACCTTCCTCTCCCCGTTCCAGCGAGCAGCGGAGGTAGTAGATCTTCTCCACGGAATCCCAGCAGCACGACGGCGTGGTGGTGGTGGTGGAGTAGAGAATTCTGCAGGGCTTCGCCTATGCCTGTGCAGAATATGGTGGAGGAGAGAGGCGGCAGAGATTGGGGATTATGAGAGCAAGGGAGGAGGGGGCGCCCCCTGCCCCTCTATTTAAAGAGGGGATGGCGCCATGGGGAGGGGAGTCCTTGTAGGACTCCTCTCCTCCCTAGGCCGGCGGGTTGGAAGTGGGGGGGAGGAGTCCTCCTCCCCCACGAATCCGTATCTTGACCCACCAGGACTCCTTGATCCCTATCTTGATTTTCAAGCAAACTCCAAGATATCTTCCAGAACCTTCCGGAACATTCCGAAACCTTCTAGAACTCTCATACAAATACTCCGGAACATTTCCTATCTCATAAAATGATCTCCTATATATGAATCTTATTCTCCGAACCATTCCGGATCTCCTCGTGATGTCCCGGATCCATTCCGAGACTCCGAACAACATTCGATTTCCAACGCACATTCCATATCTACTTAAAACAACTTCGAACCTTAAGTGTGTCACCCTACGGTTCGTGAATATGTAGACATGATAGAGACACATCTCATATAAATAACCATCAGCGGGACCTGGAGATCCATAATGGCTCCCACATACTCAACGATGACTTCGCGATCGATTGAACCATTTACATACGAAACTAATTCCCTTTGTCTCACGATACTATACTCATCCGAAGTTTGATCGTCGGTATCTCCATACCTAGTTCTACCTCGTTACTGATAAGTACTCTTTACTCGTTCCGTGATATGTCATCCCTTGTGACCTAGTCACATGCTTGCAAGCTAACTAGATGACATTCCACCGAGAGGGCCCAGAGCATATCTATCCGTCATATGGATGGACAAATCCCAATCTTGGTTCATGAGCTTCAACACATACTTTCAGAATACCCAATGACACTTTTATAACCACCCAGTTATGAAGCGGCGTTTGATGTCATCAAATTATTCATCCAGTGATGGTGATTAACATAACCTCATGGTCGAAGGAATAGGTTACTATGTGTTTGAAAGCTTACAGCAATACGAACTTAATGACTTGATCTTATGCTACGCTTACTATGGGTGTGTGTGTCCATCACATCATTCTCCTAATGATATGACCTTGTTATTAATCACATCCTAATGTCCATGATCAGGAAACCATAATCATCAATTAATCAACAAGCTAGTTCAACAAGAGGCTTACTAGGGACTTTCTTATGTTTACAAAACACACATGTATTAGTGTTTCCTAATAATACAATTATAGCATGGGATGTAAACATTCATCATAAACACAAAGATATAATAATAACCACTTTTATTATTGCCTCTTGGGCATATCTCCAACACTAAACCCCAAGAGTGGTATCAGAGACGATCTATGTGTAGTTATGCTGGTATGGGTAGAACACATGTTGAATGTGTGGGCATTGATCATATAATTGTTATCGTCTCATGTGTACTTGTGTATACATAGAACTTCTTGATCAAAGCGGACCCAACCGACATTACGAGTTCATTTGCGAGACTGGTCCATGCTTGACATATGGCTTGCACCATATAAGTGGCTTTGGGGGGTGTCAGTTTCTCTTGCAGTAGTTTCTAAACCATTTACAATGGAGGGCCCCGAAAGAGGTGTAATAACGACAATTATTTGATCAACATTGTGGTTCAAGTTCGTAGGTAAGAAATGGTTCTTGTGCGAAAGCCCTATCATCCATGCAAAATATGCAAAAGATAAAGTAGATGCGTCTAACTTTATTTTGTAGGGGCTTGTGATATGATATGGTCAAAGTAAAAGGTGAAGTACTTTACTTTCCTGTTGCTAAGTTGTAGTAATAGGATGGTGGAATCAAGAGCTTGGCGCCACACACTAGAGCACATGATGGAGATCATGGTGCGATGATCTACGACCATGTCATGTCACACTTATTTACATTCGATGTTTAATTGTGTGCATATTGTTTGTGCTAGTATTAGACACTCGACGGTAGCATTAATAGGATGATCCCTTAATATAATACCTATATTGTGTTCTCCCTTAGTGTTCACCACCAAGAAAGTTCTCCGATATGAGGCATGTCGTGACGATCAGGTGTCAGACATATCTGTGTTTGCATATGTAATAGTTGTGAGATTCGACACATTTTTGATGGATTTTTATTGATGATTTTCTCCCGTATTTGATCGTTTTGTAGCTTCACCTAACACTAATACTTTTGTAGCAAAGAAAACTTGGTTTTTAATGTGTGTTTCAGGTTCTGAATGTCAACAGAAGGTTTTAACTAGAGAAACACAATATTCTGGACAAAACAAGCAAGTCTCTCTTTGGAAGCACTCGAGGGGAGCATATAGAAGCTTTAACAAGCAACTATATTGTGGGAATATTTTTCTGGACGTATAGTTCCCGCCGTATAGCCGCTGCCGCCTCTGTCTTGTCAAAAGGGACAACTTCCGTGAAGGGACCGAGGACAAAAACACAACACAGCAGCCGCCATACCATCCAGAAGGGAGAGAGAAGAGATCCGGAGAAGAAGGGGAAGACGTTCTTCATGTCTCTCCACGATCTTCGACCTCCTAGCCAATACACCCCCATAGCCACTACTTGTACTTGAGAGAGAGATAGGGATCTTAACCTTGCAATATTAGGGTTTGAGATTGTTTCTTCCCATCTTGAATTGTGTTGGATGTTTTTCTATTCTTATTGTGGATCTCCACGGTAATATCAAGAAGATTTCTCTTTATTTAATTATATTGACGGTCCGTTCTTCTCTCATATGTGAGTAATTTCCTTGGGCGTGGGAGATGTAGGGGATTGGTGAGATGTGATGTGCCGTCATATATTTTCTATTAGTTTGCAATTGATTCTAATTACTATATTATGTGTGCTTGACTATCTGTGGGATGCCTAATGCTTGTTTTCCAATTAAGGGCCCAAACAACATGACGCTTTATTCTACATAGATAGGATCTTGTTCGCTAGCAGACCGGTGACCCCCCGGGTGACACGGGGATATCAATGGAAAAATAGTAGACTTGAGCATAACGAGGAACCACTATGCTTATTGCATTAGTCCGATCCAAGGAGCTTAATCGCTAAGCGACCTGAAGGATCTTAATCGTCTAGTGTCTAACCATGGTTTCGGTAACAGGCTAGTAGGATTATTAAAGTTGGGATAAAATCTACCAAGAGGAGTTCTGGCTAATTATGGGTTGCTCGCCTACACATATACTTATAAGATTATAATTGTTACATTTATCATTCGTCCACCTGGCACAATCACTATCACCATGAACTAAATTTCCCGTGCCTTCTTTTACCATCTGCAGGAAACAACAAACAACCAAGTCGTTCTTTACTTTCATGCTTTATATTTCTGAAGTGTACATTTTAGTTCTATTTTAATATATCTCATTTAATTAAAACCCCATTCTTATTTCAACACTTGCAGTCAATTCACTCGAAGACCTGTGACAACTTCGGGTGGATAGAGACTTCACCCATAAATACTTACCTTTGGGCTCCCTATGGGATCGATATCTATACTTCAAAACTAGCTACAAATGATCTGTGCACTTGCGGACATCAATATGGTGGGTGTAAGACATGTTGCACAAAAAATACATGTAAGGTTGAATTGGGGAGCCTACTATGTACAAACATAGCCTCGGAGCACAAATGATCGAAAGATCGAGCATGAGTCACATGAATGATGTGATTGATATTGGAAAATATATACCTTTGCAGCTATGTCGCCGACCATGATGATCGGGGGTGACATAATGAATTGGGATCGTGTAATCACTAAATTTCTTTACGTATGTTTGTTTTAGTGGGATATCATCTAATATAATGTGATTATAATTTGAACTCATATTATGAACTTAGTCTAAATATATTTGCAAATACTTTTGTAGATCATGTCAAAACCCAAGTGTCTGTTTAGTTTTGAGGGATAAATGAATAGTGAGAAACTCAAAGTAGATGGGTCCAACTTTATAGACGGGTACCAATGCCTAAGGAATCTCCTCATCTTTTATGATATGTTCTATGCTGTAGGAACTGCTAGGAGATTTTCCCATGGGCTTCACCAGATTGCCCGAGGATCATGATTATCATGCCCGACATGACACCTTCATGATAGTCAAATACACTATGTTTCATGTCATGGAGTCTGCTCTGGGAGGACAGTTCCATGAGATTGAGGTCTTCAGCCTGGCCGAAGGACTTCATATGCTCTTTCCATCTCAAGTCAGAATCATGGCATTTGAATACATGGGTGAATTCCTCTCAACCAAGATGATGGAAGACACCAACCTAGAGGACCACCTGGACATCATCGAAAGGATTCATGAGCGCCATGTGGACATCATGGACTACTAGGTGAACGACAAATTTGGGATAGATGTGGTGTTGCGCTCGCTACCCCACAACTACGAAGATGTTGTCTTGAACTACCTCGTGGAAGGGAAAGAGTTTACCTTCCTTCAGTTCATGGCTCATATGAGAACCCGGAATGTAGTGCCGGATCCAGGAGCTGACATCAATAGGAAAGGTATATATTTGATATACAAAATTATATATGTTATAATTTCAAACACTTATAGCAGTTTATGAAGTATTTGATACTTGTACTATTTTGTGAAAATAGGACCCGCTGCTTGAGAAGTGATTAAAGGAGTGGGAGCGACAATGGGTGTTGATGGCAAGCAAGATGCCAGCGACCCTCTCCTTCTAAAGTTATCATTTGGATTAGAATTTTTGAATAGATTTGTAATCGATGAGAGTGAAGTACATTAGTGTGTGTCTTACATCTGTGAGATAGTTATTCATATGAATTTGAGACAAATCAGTTGTTTTATTCCTATGAGTAATATCTTTTATGTTCACGGTTTTGATTATGAATGGGTTATTCATATTTTGATCTTGATGATAGAAATTTGAATATTTATAAGATTGTAAAAAATGCCAAAAGATATTCAAACTTAATAATGACATAATTTTGAAAGACACGGCGTGTGTGTTGAATAATTGGATATCATACATGATGATATATTGTATTGTTCGACAAATGGTGGATATCATTATTTTGTAAAACTTCAGTGTGAATCTAAGCAAATAAATATATTCACTGAATGAGACACAAGTCAAAAACTATTTGTTATGAACAAAGAATTTCAGAGTGAAGAAGAATATTGAATTAATAAGAATACAAGTCTTCATGATTTGATCAAAACGACAAGTATTTGAGTTGTGATTTGATCATATAATACTTGTGAAAAGTGTTCCACACATTACAATGCTAAGAATATGTCAATGTGTTGACATATATATAGAATTGTAATCATACCATAAAGTTGCAGCGTGTGACTAGGTCACGGGGATGGCATCGCTCGGAACGAGTAAAGTTGTACTTGTCTATAGCGATATTGAACATGACACGACAATGTCGTTGATCAGGTCTCGGACAAGTAAAGTATCAAAGTAACAAAGGGAATATGACTCTATGTTTAATGGTTCAACGACAAAAATTCTCGTGGAATACAAAGGGGACATTATGGGCATCCAGGTCCCACTAATGATCTTTGGTCCGAGGGGGGTCTCAACCATGTATGGAATGTTCCCAAACCGTTAGGGTATCACGCTTATGGGTTTGACAATGCTCAGAGATCATTTTAGTATCATAGGAATCACCAAAGAAAAGAGAAGGGAAAACTGGAAGGGTTCCGGGAAAATCCGGTGGGTTTCCGAAGTTGTTCGGAAGGAGTTCCGGTGCAACGGAAATTAAATAATATGTAAATATATGTTAATTATTAAATTATACATTTATTTATAGTTATTTAATGATTTAAATATTATTTAATGGGCAACCCGTACCCAATGGGCGAATTCCGCACGGGAAAAGGCCCAAGAGAGAGGGCAACCCAAAGGAGAGAGGGAGGGCTTGGCTACATGGTCCCTTGGTGCCCCACGTGGGGGCCAAGCGGGCCTTTGCTGGCAGCCAAAGGTGGCTCCCTACCCCTCCTCTCCTTGGTGCCCCACGTGGGGGCCAAGCGGGCCTTTGCTGGCAGCCAAAGGTGGCTCCCTACCCCTCCTCTCCTTTAGTCCCACATGGCTTAGGCACTGGACTTGGGGGATCCCCTCTCCCTATATAAAGGGGGTATATGAAGGGATTTAAACACACCAATTGATCCCAAGTTTTGAGGCTTCCCCCTCCAAGTGTCCTCCTCTCTCCCTCTCTCTTTTGTGAGTGCGTCCCCACTTTAAGGGCTACACGGACAAGAGTGTTCTTCACCATGGAGCGCCTCTGTGCGATGGGGATTCCGGATCCAGGAGATCTACTACTACAACCTCTGCTGGATCAGGGTCTTGGAGTCGTGATCATACACCGTATGTGTGTGACCCCCTACGAGGCGATGGACTGGTGGAGCTCAAGTCGTTCGAGCCATCGGAGTCGTTGGAGCCGGTGGAGCTGGAGCTGGTGGTGCCGGCCGAGTTCAGAATGACCTTGAGGTCGGCGTCGGTATGACTACATTAACCACGTTCTCCTGAACATTGACAAATCTTTTCGGTCTTCAAGGGTAAGTTCGTGAAAATCCCCTCCCGTTACTGCATTACTAATAGATAGATTCTGGCATTAGGGTGGTTTGCGTAGGAAAAAATATTCTTTTTAGGTGCTAAACCCCAACACCCACGACCTTTAAAAGATTTTAGTGGAATTGACCAAAGTCACCACCACGTGAGGAACCAAAAAACTAACATCTATCATGCCCCGGTCAAGTTTCTTCCATGATTCTAATGATTCTGTGGCAGCAAAGAGACAAAAAAGGAAAAAAGATTTCCATCTACAACGGGAAAAAGAACAAAATCATGGTAGAATATGCACCTTCTACCACGCTTGGAAGACCAAACCATTGCGGATAGCGACTCTTCTTGTAGTGTCTCCTTATTAATAGGGTTTACCTTCTTTGAAGAGGATATTTCAACATGCCATTGGGCATGGTTATTCTATATATCGTCAAGAAGCGTTGTCGCAACACCAACTTGTTTTCCTATGAATGCGCCTCCACCTGGGGTGTCAAGCATAGGCTTACATATAGGATTAAGTGTATTATAAAATAAATCGTGAATTGATCACTCTTTCATACCATGGTCGAGATAGTTTATTACAGATTCCTTCATCCTTTTCCACACAAGCACTAGTGGCTCACAATCTTTTTTTCTAAAGCGTGTAATATTGTATCTGACTTGTATAGTTTTAGTAGAAGGGAAAACTTATTCATGAAAATACTAGTACATTCCTCTCATGAAATACTAGTGCGTTTAGGCAAAGCTAGCAACTAGTGTTTTGCCTTTTCTCTAAATGATAAAGGGAATTAATGCAATTTTACTGCATTAGGTCAACATATTTTACGTGCATCATGTCGCATATCTCAGTAAAGGTGTTTAAATATATACCTGCGTCCTTAGTAGTCGAGCCTCAAATTGGTTCATGTTGAACCAATCTCAAATAGTTATGCTTAATTTCTTATCCAATACGATAACGGGCTGAGTAATAGGCGCATTTAAATAATCATCATTGGGAGTATCATACTCCCCAAACTTCCTTTGTGCCATAGTTCCAATATTTTTGGTTTTTGGATTAAGACAAATAACAAGACTAGTAACAAAAAATATTAACTTTTTTAGGTTTTCAATTAATAACAAAAGGTAAAATAATAATAATAAGTAAATTAAAACAAAAATAAAACTAACTAGCCGGGTATCTAATAACCTCGCCAGGGTAGCGAGAATTGCTTCCCCAATAACGGTGCTAGAAAACGTGTTGAGACATTCGGTCCAGATTAAGGATGTAGTATAGTTTATCTTTTCCGTAGAAGAACTAGGTTTATCGAATACGGGTAAGACATATATTGGTGTAAGGTTATGCTGAACAAGATCTTGAGAACTCGTAGTATCTTTGTTTACCAAATCTGTCTTTTTTTACTTTTGTGTTTTGTGTATTGACTCGTAGTATCTTTGTTTACCAAATCTGTCTTTTTTTACTTTTGTGTTTTGTGTATTGACGGATGGGGATAGGCCAGGGCTAAGGATTCACCTGCAACTGCGTATACACATATGGGACAATGATACCGATAAATATTATTCTTGAATTATGCTCTAATTTAGATAGATAATTTGTGCGATGCGCCTATAACAACTATATTTTTGCCAACAACAAAATACTATAGACTTTTGTCGAACCACTACACCAATGTCGCACAGGGTTACGCAATTTCTAAGTAAAACATACCAAAGCTTTATGAAAAGTGATATCACCGTGAGTCCCAAATGGTTCTCAAACAACTCCCGTACTCTCCTTATCGTCACTGGGTTTCACACGTAGCTGCAAATTGCCATTCATCTCACCTTATTATATTTATCAATTCTCGGGGTCTTGGGTACCTGACAAGTGTTTGGATGGAGGTAAACGATAATGAAATAAAAATCTACTATTTAATCACAACACAATATTCCCATGTGAAAAGATGCACAAATTGCTGCTAGGCTAGGCCTCAGCCTGCAGCCCGTGAGGACTACTCGCTCATGATAAGATCAACAATCATAAATATTGTATAGATATTTTTAAAAGAAATATGAAATAGTCTTACAATATCGCCAATCACGATGAGATCAAAATTACAAGTATATGGCTATGGCTATGGCTATGGCTATGGCTATGGCTATGGATATGGCTATGGCTATGGAGGGGGGTGAAGATGGAGATGGAGGGATGACTATGGCGATGGCGATGCTAACGGTTTTGCGGTGAACCTCATCTCCTCGGATGTGTTTTTTGTGAATAGCTTCTCATGCGTTAGGATTTGCGACAGGTCTTATACGAATTATATATACGTTCCTTCACGAAAGTTGCTCGGTTTGACTCGACGAAGCTGGCGCTGCTTTGTATGGCCGGGGTCTGCCTGTACGGGCAGTCATTAAAGCTCCCGAACGCATCTCCATGGTCTTTTTAACATGGGAATATTAGCAAATCGTGAATCTTCATTAATTATTCCAAGATTTCAGCATAAAAGTGTCTATTTTTATGGAGAAAAATAAAATAAAAGATTTGCACATCTATGCAACAATTAGCTATTAGTGACGAGGCTAGAGAGATATTCCATCAAATACTTGACTTATACCTGATTTAAACACGGATAAAAATGATTGTATTTCAGAGTCATCACCCAACACACCACTACCTAGTATAGTGTGTTGACATAACAGTCATGAAACACTTCTCTAAAAAACACTCGCGAAACACCGTTCTATAAATAATACATCCCTGGGAGTGGTAATATAGAAATATTACGGATCGAATTTCTCATATAATCATTGCCAGAAGCGAAAAGTGAACAATTTTTTTGAGATCCTCCCCTCTTCAACGAGGAATCATTGGCTCGAGATAGTCTAAGATTTTTGGTCTTCACATTTTTCTTTGTGTGTAGGTCCCATATGAAAACACAATTCAGTAAAAAATTATACGATGTACCTATATACTCCCCTGTCCAATGAGGAATCATTGGCTGTAGTATCATTTATTAGAATGCTTTGAATTAGAAAATGTAGACTTTAATTTTTGATAATTTGGGGGACATATAGCACTAGCTCCCATTCGGGGGTTTACCGTGTGTAAGAGTTTACCCATTTTTTTTTGCAAGAGTTAACACGTACCTCGCATTCCGAATTATTAAAGTATTTTAGATATTTTTATGTCAAATACGAACGGATCACTAAAATTACATATACGATTTAGCGAAATGCCAGAACAACAAATAATTTGAAGACAGGATGTACTTCGTACTGGGCTACTTGCTGGACACACCAACGCACCTGTGTGCAATTGATATCGGAATGGAGTATGTACTTGCATATTACCGGTCAATGATCCTCACGTTAAGATCTACCATATCTCGTTTGTTATAAAAAAAAGTAAGTATATCTCGTTTGAAGGAAAAAAAATACTCGCATGACAAAATATGTGCCAGTGACAGACATGCAGCCGCTGACTCCATAACGAAAAAGCTTACAAGCCAAACCATTCGTCGGTTTATCCTTGCACAACAGAAGTGCATTGATAAATAATTCGTCACGTGACCTACTCCTACTTTGTACGCCTGGCCCGTAGTGCACGTAGCGTACTGGCCTCCGCGCAGCTCACGGACACTAGCCATTTCAAACATCCTCGGCCCGGCTCGATCTCCCACGGCTATATATAGCGCCGATGCCTCGCCACCAGTGCTCCCCTGCTCCAGGAACCAACCAGTCTGAGCTAGCTAGCAATGGATCATGGGGGCGGTGGCGGCAGGAGTAGCAGCCGGCTCCGGGAACGGCTGGCCCGGATGTTCGGGCCGGGCTCGCTGCTCCGCTCGACCTGCAACAACAGCACCGCGTCGACCTCCTCCTCGTCGTGCTCTGCCGCCGCGAGCGCCGCGGCGGACGGGGTGACGGCGTCGAAGCCGGCCCCGAGCTCCGCCTGCTCCTCCAGCCGCGCGCTCCTCCCCGCCGACTCCGCCGTGGCCCGGGACAGGGACTCGTTCCTCACGTCTTCCCGCCGCGACTTCGCCGCGCTGGTCGGCCGCACCGAGTCCTTCTCCAGCGCCCTCGACCGCGTGCACCGCCGGGCCAAAAGCGCCGGTGCCGCTGCTCCCGCCCGCTTCTCTATCCACGCGTCGCCTCTGATGGAGAGCAAGAAAACCGAGAAGGAAAAGAGCCCTCTCTACTGCCACCCGCGCCACCGCCACCGCCTCGGTGGCCGGGCCAAGGGCGACAAGTGCAAGAGGCTGCTCTCGAACAACCCGTACGGCTTCAGCAGCTCGGACGCCAACACGGACGGCGACGACGTGTTCAGCAGCGACGCCGACGAGCGCGGCCGCGGCGGCGCCAGGAAAGGGGACGCGGAGGCCTTCTTCTCCTCCTCGAGAAGCCTCTCCTTCTCCTCCGACTCCTCCGAGTTCTACACCAAGAAGAAGAAACCCAGCAAGAAGAGGTCCCCTGCCGCAGCCGCAGTGGCGCCCAAACCGCCGCCGCCGCCATCGAGGACGAGGAGGCAGCAGCGCAAGCACCGCGCGGCGAGCAGCTGCGACACGTGCGGCGTGAAGGAAGGGTTCCGGCCGGTGGTGTCGGCGGCGGAGGAGCAGGTGCGCAGAGGGTTCGCGGTGGTGCAGCGGTCGCGGGACCCCTACGCCGACTTCAGGGCGTCGATGGTGGAGATGGTGGTGAGCCGGCAGCTGTTCGGGGCCGCGGAGCTGGAGCGGCTGCTGCGTTCGTACCTCTCCCTCAACGCGCCGCGCCACCACCCCGTCATCCTCCAGGCCTTCTCCGACATCTGGGTCGTCCTCCACGGCGGCTAGCTCCCACTAGCCAGACTCGCCTTCACTGAATTTAATCCATCCAGCCCCAGCAGGATGTTTAATTAACTAGGAACCTCTTAATGAATCACTCGCAGTACGTGTTCATGATTAGCTCGAACTACTACTAGTACTACTACCTTCATCAACTCGATCTCAATTAGTTTTAATCTTGGCTGTAACCGGCCGTGCAGTGTCCTTCTGTAATAATTCTTGGCTCTGAGAGCCTCTGACGACCAAGTGTGCTAAAGCTAGCTTCTGATTTGGAATTGGTTTCAGAATTGACCAGAGTGCTGCTAGCTCCGTGGGTTTGTTTGCTAGCTACAGAGTACTACACGAGAGCTGTACGAAGGTTTGCTTTTGGTCGTCAAATGATTTGAAAATCATGATGGCATTGCGGAACTTTGTGTTTGGACCTCCCCTCCTTGTCGATCGGCAAGTGCTGCGTTTTGGTCTCAAGTAATGCTCGCCATTTCGAATTTGAACAACGATTTCGTCGGGTGCGGCACCTGAAAAATCCTAAAGTAACAAGGTTGAACAATGAACAAAAAATGTCCAGTTTCAACGACTATTCATAGAAGAAGCTACTACTAGTATAGTTTTACTTCCTGAAAGTCTCTGAAGGTGGGCTCATCCGTCAGTAACTCATGGTGCGCATATTTTCTTCAGACTGGTGCCTGGTGGTAAGGAAAGCTGCTGGTATATGCACATTACTACAACCTTAAATGCGAAATGTAAGGCCAGGCAGCGCATGTCGACAGAGGCTACCGGTCAAAAGGTTACTCAAATTGCAAAAAGCAACTCACTCTGCCAGAAAATATTATTATTGCAAGGACGAGGCCAAGCAAGGAGCAGCCGTATCGGCAATCATCCATGTCGAGCCAGCCACGCGGTCCAGATAGGTTTCAAACGGTGTGATTACATTACCTCAGAGCAACTGTACTGTATGGATCCTCTGAGGATTACTCTATATTACATGCATGGAGATTGGAGAGTTGAAAGAAGGGTCGTCCCGGAGGAAGATGATGATAGAATAAAAATGGCACATGAATCGACCTCCTCCTTCGCCTCAAAAGAAGCCTTTGCTGCGCGCGCAAGGCGTCAAAGGGGAAAAAGGGAATCGAAGATGGCAATAGAGTAATGCGCCTCGTTCGTCTTTCCCTGCCCACATCATCACTCATCACTCATCACTTCCTAGCTAGGGATCCGAGCCTCGCCTCGCCCATCAGCTGTCAGATCCGAAATCAAATCAAGTCAAGAGGGAGAGATGAGGTGAGATGTGTTTAGTTGGTGTGCACCACAAGCAAAGGCATCAGGATCAGGATAGCGCACTGGCTGCCTCTCGTCACTGGTACTGCCACAGCCCACGCCATTTTCCATGGACATACTGGCGAAATACTGGAGTCTCCTAGACACTAGTTAGTCCTACTACTACTGCTACGTCGATGTAGGATAGGTAGATCCGCTCTCTGCGTTTGAACTTTGAAACATCAGAATAGCAGAATCACCAGAGCGATGGCCCTTGACGCATTATCCAGGTATTACGTGCTTGGATTCCTGGTTAGTTAGCTAGTCAGTCAGTCAGACACTCAGACGGGGGATGGGTTCGGGATTAGGTGTCTGGGGCAGTGTTTCCCATGCACGCACTGACGCACGAAAATTTTGCACTGCAAGGGACACCAGGCACCGGCCAAGACGACCTGAATGCCATGCCATGCCATGCCACGGCGTAGCTTTGCTGCCCCCGCTGGCTGTACTGTCTACGGCAGCATCACGGTGTGCACCTGTATGGACACATGCTTAGGACAAACATTCCCGGCTTCCTACTAATATAATAGCCGTAAACAAACCAAGGGACTAGCGCATCAAGTTAAACAAATGCTGTGTGACAGCGTACTACTACCGCGTTTGGTCAAGCTAGGGCACATATGCGTGCCCTGACATAGCATTGACATTTTCAGCTGGAGACTGTCCTATTTTAGTGTTCCCCTTGTAGAGCTAGCACCACGGCAATGATATATATCCTGGGGCTGCGGATACAAAGACACTTTCACTTTCAAACTCTCTAAAAAGACACTTTCACTTTCAAACTTCAAAGTGATACTGTAAAAGGACACTTTTGCTTTCTCGAGCATGATTTCCTGGGGTTAGCTGCGGGTGTGTACGTTAGGCCTTTCACAATGGGTGTTTCTTAGCGTGATATCTCTAGGTATTTTGTCTATGTGGCATGTCATTTATTAAAGAAATGGGAGGGTTATTGTATCTTAGCTAAGATACAGCCATTGCACGCTATCATAGGCAAAAAAAATTGGCTAGTCCAATCATACTCATGCATTACACTAAAATCATTAAATGCAACTCTTCTAAAAAACACCAACTAAAAAACACTCCATTGTCATAGTTGTTTCATAAATTTTAATTACTCCTATAAAAAATACTAAGATAGTACACCACAGGCGAATGCCAGTCTGGTTAAGGTTTATAGTAATTTATAGCCCATAAAGCGAAAGTGGAGCGGATAGCTAGTAGCTAGAGAGTGTAGTAGTACTTTCTCTCACTTGTTGCAAGCAAGGGGCGCAGCGGTTAAGCTAGTCTCGTCTTTGACTTTGTAGCTAGTGGTAATCTCATCGTCTTTCCAAGCATGCATGGGCGTGTCATCTCGCGTCAAACTTTTCCGTTGAAGAAAAGCTACTACGTACTAGAGTTTCCGAAAATTCAAGGCTTTTGCTTTTTGAGCCAGGTATTGGCCGGGCAACATGAGAGGTCACCTCGGTAGTGGCCTCCACTGTTTGGAGACCAGGTTGTGCTACGGAAAAGGTGGCAATGATCACAGGAAAATTTGACTGTCCGTCGTTCCACGGCTCACATCGGCCAACAGTGCCATGCTCGTGCATCGTTTGTAGCTGGACACTGTTAGAGTATATTTGAATATTATAGTTTCCTTATATGTTAGGGCTTTCTGTATATTTGTACTTGTACATGTACTATATATTCTGACGTTTGGCCTTCTGATAATACAAGCATCTATTACCCTAATTGTTGGGTCCGCAACATACAAAACAAAAAATTTCCTACGATAAGAACTATACGCCAACGGGTGGACATACATCCATGAAGAACTTACCCTCGAAGACAACGAGTTTTGTTAATGAGTAGGAACTCGTGGTTGATGTAGTCGTACGCTTGCCGATCTCAAGATCGTGTGGAAGTCCGAGCGCCGCAAATCAGCAGCGCATTCGTCCTCGCACACAGGTTCAAGCCACCGGACAACCTCCACCTCCTCGCTCCAGCGAATCAGCGAAAGCAGCAGCTCCTTCCAGACGCAAGGCCACCGGAAACATGTATCTCGCTAATCCGAAACCATGGGGGAATATCTAGAGGGGGAGAGAGATCCTTCACGAGGAGGTGTGAAGATGAAGGAGGGAATGGGTGGACTTTTATAGGAGGAGGGGGGTGCCCCCTCTCTCCATGGTTGGCGCATGGGGGGGTGACCCCTCACCTCCCCCATTCATGTGGTGGTAACCCCTCCACATTAAAATGCCCCTTAACATTTCTTTTAAAGTCTCCACTTTAAATGCATTAAATTTCTCCAAATTTAATGTCTCTCATTTAATAAAAAACTCTTTTATTTATTTTATTCAGAATTTTGTTAATTACTTTAATTAACAAACATTCACATAAAACCCCTTGCAACATTTCAATATTACATGCAGAACCACTTTCTGCAATTTCACCCGAAACAATTCCGGTTTCTATCGAAACATTTCCTGCGCTTTGCAAACCTTTTGTCTGGAACATATGTGCTCCTAAATGGTGTCCGACAACCCTTAAGTGTGTCACCTACGGTTCGCAAATAATGCAGACATGATTGAGACTCCTCTCAGATCAATAATCAGAAGCGGGACCTGGAGATCCATACTGACTCCTGCATATTCAACGATGACTTCTGTGATCGTGAGAACCTTTAACGTCAGCAATTTAATCCCTTTGTCTCATGATATAATACATGTTCGAGATTTGATCATCGGTATCCAAATACCTAGTTTGATCTCGTTACCGACATGCACTCTTTTTTTGTTCCCGTGATATAATATTCTAGTGATCACATCACTTGCTTGCAAGCTATCTTAATGTGATATCACCGAGAGGGCCCAGAGTATATCTATCCGTCATCGGGATTGACAAATTCCACTCTTGATCCATGAGCCTCAACATAACACCTTCGTAGTACTGAACCCATCTTTATAGTCACCCTGTTACAGTGTGACGTTTGATGTTATCAAGATACTCTTCCGGTGTTAGCAATTAACATGATCTCATGGTCTAAGGACTAAGACTACTTTGTATGATGTTATAGCAATATAAACATAATGACTTGATCGTAATGCTATACTTCGGATGAATGTTCATCACATCATTTCACAAATGCTGTGACCTTGTTATTAACAACATCCAATGTCCATGATCAGGAAACCTTGATCATCTTGTTAATCAACAAGCTAGTCTATAAGAGAGGCATAACTAGGAACCGTTTTTGTTTATTAAACACACATGTATTGATGTTTCCGATCAATACAATTCTAGCATGTAAAATAAACATCTATCATATATAAGGAATATATAATAACAACTTTATTATTGCCTCTTAGGGCATATTTCCTTCAGTCTCCCACTTGCACTAGAGACAATAATCTAGTTCACATAGTGATAAATCTAACATCCATGGAGTTCTGGTGTTGATCATGTTTTTCCCTAGGGAGAACTTTAGTCAACGGATCTGCTACATTTAGGTCCGTGTGTACTTTACAAATATTTATATCTCCATCCTTGACATGCTCGCGGATGGAGTGAAACCGGCGCTTAATATGTTTGGAATTCTTGTGAGACCTTGGTTCCTTTGCGTTGGTTGTGGCTCCATTGTTGTCACAATAGATCACCATCGGGTCCAACGCACTGGGAACCACACCCAGTTCTGTAATGAACTCTTTCATCCAAACTGCCTCCTGCGCCGCTTCTGAAGCAGCAACATATTCCGCCTCCGTTGTTGATCCAGCCACCACAGGTTGTTTGGAACTCCTCCAACTAACTGCTGCTCCGTTCAAGAGAAATACGTATTCGGATTGAGACTTAGAGTCATCCGGATCGGTGTCAAAGCTAGCATCGACATAACACTTAGCGAGTAGCTCTTCTTCACCTCCGTATATAAGAAACATATCCTTAGTTCTTCTCAAGTATTTGAGGATGTTCTTTACCGCTATCCAGTGTTCCGAACCTGGATCAGATTGGTAACTATGGCATACATAATAGAACCTATGGCCGAGGCATAGGGGATCTTATCCATCATCTCTCTTTCTTCCGCCGTAGCCGGACTTTGAGTCTTACTCAATGTCTTGCCTTGCAACATAGGTAAGAACCCCTTCTTACTTTCGTCCATATTAAACTTCTTTAATATCTTATCAAGGTATGTACTCTGCGATAGCCCAATTAGGCGTCTTGATCTATCTCTATTGATTTTAATGCCTAATATATATGAAGCTTCACCAAGGTCCTTCATCGAAAATTTGCTATTTAGATAACTTTTAACACTGTTTAAAAGATCTATATCATTTCCAATCAATAATATGTCATCCACATATAATATCAGAAATGCCACATTGCTCCCACTCACTTTCTTGTAAATACAAGCCCCTCCATAAGTTTGGACAAATCCAAACTCTTTGATCACCTCATCAAAGCGGAGATTCCAACTCCGTGATGCTTGCTTCAGTCCATAGATGGATCGCTGAAGTTTGCACACCTTATTAGCATCCTTAGGATCGACAAAACCCTTTGGTTGTATCATATACAACTCTTCTTTAATATTACCATTGAGGAATGCAGTTTTGACATCCATCTGCCATATTTCATAATCGAAATATGCAGCAATTGCTAACATAATCCTAACCGACTTAAGCATCGCTATGGGAGAGAATGTCTCATCGTAGTCAACTCCTTGAATTTGTCGAAACCCTTTGCGACAAGTCGAGCCTTATAGATGGTTACATTACCATCAGCATCAGTTTTTCTTTTGAAAATCCATTTATTCTCAACGGCCTTTCGATCGTGAGGTAAGTCCACCAAGGTCCAAACCTGGTTTTCGTACATGGATTCCATCTCGGATTTCATGGCTTCTAGCCATTTGTTGGAATCAGGGCTCATCATCGCTTCTTCATACGTCGCAGGGTCATCTATTTCATCAATCATGAAATTCATAACAGGATTGCCGTACAGTTCAGGAGCTGCACGTGTCCTGCTTGACCTGCGAGGTTCGGTAGTGTCCTCTTTTGGAGTTTCATGATCAATATCATTAGTTCTCTCTTCATTAGGTGAATTCAACTCCGAAACAACTTCCGGTGCTGCGCTACTCGCCATTTCATGAAGAGAAGGTTCAATAACCTCTTCGAGTTCTACCTTCCGACTACTCACACCTTTCGCGAGAAACTCCTCAAGAAAGGATCCATTCTTGGCAACAAAGACTTTGCCCTCGGATCTGTGATAGAAGGTATACCCAATCGTTTACTTAGGGTATCCTATGAAGACGCATTTTTCCGCTTTGGGTTCGAGTTTATCCGGTTGAAGTTTCTTCACATAAACATCGCATCCCCAAACTTTAAGAAATGACAGCTTAGGTTTGTTTCCAAACCATAATTCATACGGTGTCGTTTCAACAGATTTAGATGGTGCACGATTTAAAGTGAATGCAGTTGTTTCCAGTGCATAACCCCAAAATGACAGTGGCAAGTCAGTCAGAGACATCATAGATCGAACCATATCTAATAAGGTATGATTACGACGTTCCGACACACCATTACGTTGTGGTGTTCCGGCAGGCGTGAGTTGTGAAACTATTCCACACTCTTTTATGTGTGTGCTAAACTCGTAACTTAGATACTCTCCTCCACGGTCAGACCGTAGAAATTTGATCTTTCTATTACGATGATTTTCCACTTCATTCTGAAATTCTTTGAACTTTTCAAAAGTTTCAGACTTGTGTTTCATCAAATAGATATACCCGTATCTACTCAAATCATCCGTGAAAGTAACAAAACACCGATATCCACCTCGCGCCGACACACTCATTGGTTCACACACATCAGTATGTATGATTTCCAATAAATCTGACGCCCGTTCCATTGAACCGGAAAACGGCGTTCTAGTCATCTTGCCCATAAGGCATGGCTCACATGTATCAAATGATTCAAAATCAAGTGATTCCAAAAGTCCATCAGAATGGAGTTTCTTCATGCGTTTAACGCCAATATGACCTAGACGGCAGTGCCACATATATGCAGATATATCATTATCAAGTTTAATCCTTTTAGCATCAACATTATGAATATGCGTAATACTACTATCGAGATCCAATAGAAATAAACCCTTCAACACATGTGCATGACCACAAAAGATATTATTCATATAAATCGAACAACCATTGCTTTCAGATTTAAACGAATAACCACTTTGCATCAAACATGATCCGGATACAATGTTCATGCTCAGTGCAGGCACCAAATAACAATTATTCAGGTTTATAACTAATCCCGACAGCATATGGAGAGGCAGCGTTCCGACGGCGATCACATCAACTCTTGATCCATTTCCGACCCGCATCGTGACCTCATCCCTTGCTAGTTGTCGCTTGTTCCGCAGCCCCTGAACCGAGTTACATATATTAGCAACCGATCCCGTATCAAATACCCAGGTGCTACTGCGAGTACTAGTCAAGTACACATCAATAACATGTATATCACATATACCTTTGTTTGCCTTGCCGGCCTTTTTGTCCGGCAAATACTTGGGGCAGTTGCGCTTCCAATGGCCAGTCCCCTTGCAATAGTAGCACTCGGTGTCAGACTTAGGGCCAGCTCGGGGTTTCTTTTCAGGCGCGGCAACAGATTTGCCGCCCTTCTTTCCCTTCTGCTTGCCTTTTTTGTCCTTCTTGAAACCGGTGGTCTTATTGATCATCAACACTTGATGTTCTTTCCTAATCCCCACTTCTGTAGTCTTAAGCATTGAGAGAAGCTCGGGAAGAGACTTCTTCATGCCCTGCATATTATAGTTCATCACGAAGCTCTTGTAGCTAGGTGGCAGAGATTGGAGAACACGATGTATGCCTAAGTCAATGGGAATCGTTATTCCCAAGGACACAAGCTTATCGGCGTACCAGACATTTTGAGTACGTGCTCACTAACAGAGCCGTTCTCTTCCATCATGCAGCTAAAGAACTTTTCAGAAGCATTATAACTCTCTATGGCAGCATCGGTATCGAAAATCATTTTCAATTCTCCCATGGTATCAAAGGCATGGCCATTTTCGAAACGTTTTCAAAGTTCTGGTTCTAGCCCATACAGTATGCCGCAATGAACTAAGTTGTGGTCCTCCTGACGAGTTATATAGATGTTCTTTTCCTCGTCAGGGGCATCAGGAGCTGGTGGGGGGCCTAGCGGCGCCTCTAGCACATATTGCTTTTGTGCAGCAGTGAGGAGAATCCTCAAATTCATAGCCCAGTTGGTGAAGTTGCTACCATTCGCAGCAAGCTTCTCTTTCTCCATGAACACATTGAAATTAAAAGCAGGTGGTGCCATCTACAACAGAATTTGTAAAGTTTATTTAGACTAAGTTTATGATAGATTGAGTTCAACTAATCCAAATTACTAATGAACTCCCACTCAAAAACGACATCCCTCGTGTCCTTTTGGTGATTACATGAACCAAATCCACTACACCAAGTCCGATCATCACGTGAGTCGGTGTAGCTTCAAAGGCGAGTATCTATATAGGCATCATATCAACTATATGGCTCATGCTTAACCTTTCGGTCCGTGTTTCGAGACCATGTCTATACATGCTAGGCTCGTCAAGTAGGAACCTTAGTATTCGCGTGTGTAAAACTATCTTACACCCGTTGTATGAAAGCGTAGAGTCGAGAACACCCGATCATCACGTGATGCCTCAAAACACGATCCACAAAACGGTGCATACTTAAGGAAGAACACATTTTATCTTGATATCTAAATGAGGGATCATCTTATAATGCTACCAAAAGCGCCAAACTAGCAATATAAGATGATAACATCTAATGTGTGAAGTGAGGTGATATGGTCCATGCATTTGATCTCTATCATTTGCATCGTGGTATGATCTCTATCATTCCTTTGTGTGTAAGGCCAAGGTCTATGGAACTTACACGTTAAGTGAGTTGTAAGAGTATCTATCATACATCTACTTACAACAATACCATATCAAGACACTAGCCCAGCAACGATCTAAACTAGACGCCTCTAATTTATCAATTGCAAGTTTTACGTGGCTTAGGGCTTTCAGAGATAGAACCGGTCCCCTACGAACATGAACCACAACGAGGATACCAAGTTATTAGCAACTCATTGTAAATCAGATATTGACTATAGTAGGAGAGATAGACACCCGCCAGCCACTTATGCAAAACAAGTTGCATGTCAGTCGTGGAACCGGTCTCATGTACGATGACATGTAAGGTTGGTCCGGGCCGTTTCATCCCACTATGCCACCAATATCCAAAGTACATAGAAGATGCAATAACATGATCATCATCGCCCACATATAAACATATGTGTACTACCCGTGCAAAGCACCTGCACATAGATCAGGCTCTGATACCACTGTTGGGTCCGCAGCATAGAAAACAAAAAATTTCCTACGATGAGAACTATACGCCAAGATCTATCTACTAGATACACAGCAACGGGTGGACATACATCCATGAAGAACTTACCCTCGAAGACAATGAGTTTTGTTAACGAGTAGGAACTTGTGGTTGATGTAGTCGTACGCTTGCCGATCTCAAGATCGTGTGGAAGTCTGAGCGCCGCAAATCAGCAGCGCATCCGTCCTCGCACACACGTTCAAGCCACCGAACAACCTCCATCTCCTCGCTCCATCGAATCAGCGGAAGCAGCAACTCCTTCCAGACGCAAGGCCACCGGGAATATGTATCTCGCTAATCCAAAACCATGGGGGAATATCTAGAGGGGGAGAGAGATCCTTCATGAGGAGGTGTGAGGATGAAGGAGGGAATGGGTGGACTTTTATAGGAGGAGGGGGGTGCCCCCTCTCTCCATGGTTGGCGCATGGGGGGGTGACCCCTCACCTCCCCCATTCATGTGGTGGTAACCCCTCCACATTAAAATGCCCCTTAACATTTCTTTTAAAGTCTCCACTTTAAATGCATTAAATTTCTCCAAATTTAATGCTCTCTCATTTAATAAAAAACTCTTTTATTTATTTTATTCAGAATTTTGTTAATTACTTTAATTAAAAAAATTCACATAAAACCCCTTGCAACATTTCAATATTACATGCAGAACCACTTTCTGCAATTTCACCCGAAACAATTCCGGTTTCTATCAAAATAATTCCTGTTTCTATCGAAACATTTCCTGCGCTTTGCAAACCTTTTGTCTGGAACATATGTGCTCCTAAATGGTGTCCGGCAACCCTTAAGTGTGTCACCCTACGGTTCGCGAATAATGCAGACATGATTGAGACTCCTCTCAGATCAATAATCAGAAGCGGGACCTGGAGATCCATACTGACTCCTGCATATTCAACGATGACTTCTGTGATCGTGAGAACCTTTAACGTCAGCAATTGAATCCCTTTGTCTCATGATATAATACATGTCCGAGATTCGATCATCGGTATCCAAATACCTAGTTTGATCTCATTACCGACATGCACTCTTTTCTCGTTCCTGTGATATAACATTCTAGTGATCACATCACTTGCTTGCAAGCTATCTTAATGTGATATCACCGAGAGGGTCCAGAGTATATCTATCCATCATCGGGATTGACAAATTCCACTCTTGATCCATGAGCCTCAACATAACACCTTCGTAGTACTGAACCCATCTTTATAGTCACCCTGTTACGGTGTGACGTTTGATGTTATCAAGATACTCTTCCGGTGTTAGCAATTAACATGATCTCATGGTCTAAGGACTAAGACTACTTTGTATGATGTTATAGCAATATAAACATAATGACTTGATCGTAATTCTATACTTTGGATGAATGTTCATCACATCATTTCACAAATGTTGTGACCTTGTTATTAACAACATCCAATGTCCATGATCAGGAAACTTTGATCATCTTGTTAATCAACAAGCTAGTCTGTTTCCTATCAATACAATTATAGCATGCAAAATAAACATCTATCATATACAAGAAATATATATAATAACAACTTTATTATTGTCTCTCAGGGCATATTTCCTTCACTAACATGGTATCAGAGCCGTAAGGTCTTTTTTTCCTCGCCGCCGCTCGCCCCGGCATCTCGCCGCCGTGCCCGGCCGCCGCCGCCGCCTCCGTCCCCGGTCGCCGCCGCCACCGCTCTCCTCCGGCCGCTCGTCCACCGCTGTCGCCATCCCACCGCCGCGCCTGTCTGCGTCCGGCCGCTTGTCTGCCGCCGACCCGCCTCGGCTGCCGCCGCCGACTCCAGTCCGTCCCCGACCCGCCTCGGCTGCCGCCGCCGACTCCGGTCCGTCCCCGACCCACCTCGGCCGCCGCCGCCGACTCCGGTCCGTCCCCGGCCGCTACTCGCCCCGGCTCTCTACTGCCGCGCTCAGCCGCCGCCGCTTCGTCCGATCTAGTTCGGATCTAAAAAAACAGAGCTACGTCTTCCTTGTCGGGCTATGTTGCGATTCCTCGCTGCCCGGTGATTTTTGATGGCGTGAATTATCCTGATTTCGCTGCCTACATGCGCGTCCATATGCGCGGCCTTCGCCTTTGGGGTGTGCTTTCCGGTGAGGTCTATTGTCCATCGCGCCCCGTTGCGCCTCCGGCGCCTATTGCACCGACGCCCGTTGCCCTTGCCCTCGATGCTACTCAGGCGGTCAAGGATGCAGCCTAGAGTGATGATGATACTGCTCGGGATGATTATGATCGCAAGGTCCAGGAGCATTCTACTGCTGTTGCGACCTACCGACTGGATCTGGCTGACTACACTCAGTGGATAGATGAGGATGCTCGTGCTGCTGCTATTCTCACTTCCAGTGTTCTGCCTTAGTATGTTGCTGAGTTTATGGGTCTTCCCACTACTGCTGCTCAGTGGGCTTTTCTTCGTCAGCGCTACCAGCCATTTGGAGATGCTCTTTATCTGTCTGTGGTTCGTCAGGAGCATGATCTTAAGTAGGGTGATTCCACTATTGATGATTTCAATACTCAGAGTGCTGCTATTTGGCATCAACTTGACTCTCTTCGTACAGCGGTGTGTAACACATGTCCCTGCTGTCTGATTATACGCGTGGATCTGGAGTTTCAGCGCGTCTTTGAGTTCTTGTCGCGGCTCCGCAAGGAGTTTGAGCCGCGTCGTGCCCAACTGCTTGCCCGTGGTCGTGTTCCGCTCTCTGAGGTACTGGTTGAGCTTCGCGCTGAGGAGACTCGTCTTCGTGGTGCTGGACTTCTTGAGGTTCCTTCTGTTCTTGCTGCTCGTGGTCCCCCGTACCGCCGGCTTCGTCGCGGTCTCTAGCACCGCCACTACTCTCTGCTCCACCGGCCCAGGGTCAGAGTCAGCCTCAGCAGCCTCGTGGTTCTCGTCCTCCCTGCTCCCACTGTGGCAAGCCTGGCCACGATATCTCTGGCTGCTGGACGAGAGATCCACGCTTACGTCAACAGTACCTTGCTCATTGGCAGTCTGGTTCTTCAGGATCTTCTGTTGTTGCTTCTGGACCTCCTGCTGGTGCACTGTCTAATCAGGATATTATCCGTGGTCTTCGTAGTCTGCTCGCTGCTACAGGCTCTTCCTCGTCGGGTACTGCTGGTTTTGTGCCTAGTTCTTCTGGCACCGCGCGACCATCACCTTCTACACAGTCAGGTACGTCATCCCCGTGGTATCTGGATTCTGGAGCTTCTTTTCATATGACTTCTGCGTCTTCTATTCTTTCTGCTCTTCGCTCTCTTATTTCTCCCGTCCGTGTTATTACGGCTGATGGTACCTCTCTTCATGTTTCTAGTCGAGGCACCCTCTCTACTTCCTCTTTCTCTGTTCCTGATATTTCTCATGTTCCCAGTCTTAAGATGAATCTTTTCTCTGCTAGTCAGCTTACTGATTCTGGTTGTTGTGTCAATCTTGACGTTGATTCTTGTGCTGTTCAGGACCGTCGTACACATGCTCTAGTTGGAGCTGGCCCTCGCAGCATTGAGTCTCCGGGGCTATGGGAGTTAGACTGGCTTCGCGTTCCTTCCGCTGACACTTCTTCTGCCACTTCTCCTGCGGTTGCTGCTTCTGTCACTAGTTCTTTTCAGCAGTGGCATCATCGGCTAGGTCATCTTTGTGGCTCCCGTTTATCGTCATTAGTTTGTCGTGATCTTCTAGGGCCTGTCTTAGGAGATGTGTCGTCTTTACATTCGTGTCAGGGTTGTAGGTTAGGCAAACAGATTCAGCTTCCCTATCCTACTAGTGTGTCTGTATCTCAGCGACCTTTTGATTTAGTTCATTCAGATGTGTGGGGTCCAGCTCCCTTTGCTTCAAAAGGGGGCCATCGATACTATATTTTGTTTATTGATGATTTTTTACGGTACACCTGGTTATTTTTTATGCGCTCTCGCAGTGAGGTGCTTGCTATTTATCAGCGCTTTATGGCCATGGTTCGTACTCAGTATTCCACGCCTATTCGTGTGTTTCGTGCTGATTCTGCAGGAGAGTATATCTCTCAGCACCTGTGCGGTATCCTTGCTGAGCAGGGCACCCTTGCTCAGTTCTCGTGTCTCGGCGCCCATGCTCAAAATGGTGTCGCCGAGCGTAAGCATCGTCATATTCTTGAGACTACTCGTGCTATGATGATTGCTTCCTCTCTTCCGCTGCATTTCTGGGCTGAGGCTGTCGCTACGTCGACTTACCTCATTAACATTCAGCCTTCAGCTGCTCTTCAGGGTGGCATTCCTCTCGAGCGTCTCTCTGGTACTTGTCTAGACTACTCGACTCTTCGTTTATTTGGTTACGTTTGCTATGTCCTTCTCCCTCCTCGCGAACGCACCAAACTGACCGCTCAGTCTGTTGAGGTGTTTTTCTCGGCTACAGTGATGAGCATAAGGGCTATCGTTGTTGGGACCCCGTTGGTCGTCGTATGCGCATCTCTCGTGATGTCACGTTCGATGAGACGCGTCCTTTCTATCCTCGCCCCACCTCTGGTACTTACCCAACAGATGATCTCTCATTTCTTCTTTTTCCTGATACACCTTCCACTGTCCCTTCTCCTCCACCTCCTTCTTCTGATACGCCTCCTTTGACTTCGGCGCCATCCTCTCCTCCGTCTAGTTCCCCTAGTTCTCCTTGTTCTCCGGCTTCAGACCCTTCCTCCGTTGTTCCTTCTTCCTCCACTTCTGATGAGTCGTCTTCCGCGGATGAGCTTCCTTCTTCACGGCCTGTTCGTCAGCGCCGTGCTCCAGACTGTTACTCTTCTAGTCAGTATGGTCTTTCTGTAGTCTCCGAGCCGACTTCTTATCGGGATGCCGCGTGTCATCCTGAATGGCAGCTTGCCATGGCTGAGGAGATCGCTGCGCTTGAGCGCACTGGCACATGGGATCTTGTTTCTCCCCTTCTGGTGTTCGTCCTATCACGTGTAAGTGGGTCTATAAAATTAAGACCCGCTCTGATGGATCTCTTGAGCATTATAAAGCGCGTCTTGTGGCTCCTGGTTTTCAGCACGAACATGGTCGTGACTATGATGAGACTTTTGCTCCTGTGGCCCATATGACCACTTTGCGTACTCTTCTTGTTGTTGCTTCTGTTCGACGCTGGTCTGTGTCCCAGCTTGATGTTCAGAATGCTTTTCTTAATGGCAAGTTGAGCGAGGAGGTTTACATGTAGCCTCCTCCTGGATATTTTGTTCCCGATGGGATGGTTTGCCGTCTTCGACGTTCTCTTTATGGCCTGAAACAGGCCCCTCGTGCCTGGTTTGAGCGCTTTGCCTCTGTGGTGACTGCTGCTGGTTTCTCTCCTAGTTCTCATGATCCAGCACTTTTTGTTCACACGTCTCCTCGTGGACGCACTCTTCTCCTTCTCTATGTTGATGATATGATCATTATTGGTGATGATCCTGAGTATATTGCTTTTGTCAAGGCTCGTCTCCGTGATCAGTTTCTTATGACTGATCTTGGTCCTCTTCACTACTTTCTTGGGATTGAGGTTTCCTCCACTTCTGATGGGTTTTCTATCTCTCAGGAAAAGTATATTCAGGATCTTCTTGCTCGGGCTGCTCTTGCGGATGAGTGCACCGTTGAGACTCCTATGGAGTTTAATGTTAAGCTTCATCCTACTGATGGTGATCCTCTTCCCGATCCCACTCGTTATCCCCATCTTGTTGGAAGTCTTGTTTATCTGGCTGTCACTCGTCCTGATATCTCTTATCCTGTTCATATTTTGAGCCAGTTTGTCTCAGGTCCTACCACTGTTCACTACTGTCATCTCCTCCGTGTCCTTCGTTATCTTCGTGGCATGATTACTCGTCGCCTTTTCTTCCCTCGGTCTAGCTCTCTCCAGCTCCAGTGCTACTCGGATGCTACGTGGGCGAATAATTCTACGGATCGTCGTTCACTTTCTGCTTACTGTGTGTTTCTTGGTGGTTCGCTTGTTGCTTGAAAGACGAAGAAACAGGTAGCGGTTTCCCGTTCGAGTGTTGAGGCTGAGCTGCGGGCTATTGCTTTGGTGACCGCTGAGGTGACCTGGTTACGGTGGTTGCTTGCAGATTTTGGGGTCTCTGTTACGACACCCACTCCACTTTTGTCAGACAGTACAGGTGCTATCAGTATTGCACGTGATCCGGTCAAGCATGAACTGACCAAGCATATTGGTGTTGATACTTTTTATACACGTGCTCAGGTGCAGGATCAGGTTATTGTGCTCCATTATGTGCCTTCAGACTTGTAGTTGGCAGATTTTTTTACAAAGGCACAAACCCGCGCACAACATGATTTCTTACTCTCCAAACTCAGTGTTGTGGATCCACCATGAGTTTGAGGGGGGTGTTAGAGTATATTTGTATATTGTAGTTTCCCCATATGTTAGGAGGATTTCTGTATATTTGCACCTATGCATGTACTATATATTCTAGCATTTGGCCCTCTGGTAATACAAGCATCTATTACCCTAACAGACACATGGTCGACATGGAGTCGTGCCGGAGTGTACACAGTACACACGATGGATACAGAGTCCTCCTTTCCTTGTCACGAGAGCATGATGCATCCCTTTGTTCATGCACGTACGGTACGCATAAGCAGTATTCGTGTACAAGCATACGATATACGTCGTGCATGCACGTTCTCTGAGAATCTGAGATCGAATCGTACGTGTCCGGTGACAGATCGAGAGGGCAAACCTGCTATCTATCGCTAGTTTATTCGTCAATTTAGTGTAATTAGCTGACCGCTGACAAACCTGCTGAAGAAGGATATGCCATTCTTCGTCTGGTCGCCCATGGTCGATGATGCTGCACTCATCCCGCTGAAACGCGCGTGCAGGCGCCTGTGCTCGCACTACCTGACTTCATAGTGGGATTCATTCCGGAGGGAGTAGGGGCGGTCCTGATGCAGAAAGAACACCCGCTAGCATTCCTCGGCAAGGCTCTAGGGCTAAAGAACAGTCACTGTCCATTTATCATATGTCCATTTATCATAAAGAGTGTCTACCAATGTTGTTAACTGTTGAAAAGTGGAAATCTTACATGCAGCATGGTCCGTTTGTGATTCACATTGATCAGAGGAGCCTGGTTTCAAAACCAAAATTTAGCAGATGGCATTCTTTCGCTTGTTGGGCTTATAGTATGAAATTCTGTAAAAAAAAAGGGTGAAAGAGTATGAGTTTGACGGAATATGATAGATATATTATTGAGTCTCATGAACGAGTATATATAGGCGTACATGGATCAACTTGGAGTATAAGACGAGTTAGGCTAGAATCCTAACTATCCTCAACTAACACAATAACCGTGTACGTATCATACTCTAACATCCCCTGCAGTCGTAGCGGTAGCGTCGTGAACAACCGGAACGTCGCGGACGGTCAGACTAGATATAAACCGAAATAGCATCCAGTAGGCTGACATCTCCCTACAGTCGTAGCGGAAACGTCTTGAACGGTGTCGCGTCGCGGTAGCTTAAACTGTAGAGGAAGCTGGTGATGCTCAAGTGAGGTGGTAGCCCTTGTGCCGATGTCGAGGGAGCCGAGAGCGTGAGGCGGTGCCATGGTCGAGGTAGCCGTGCGACGGGTCGCCGTGGTCGATGTCGTGGTCGGGGATGCGCGTGTCGAGGTAGCCGCACGTGAAGCCGCATGCGCATAGTGCGCGAGGAGGATGGCGGAGACGCGTCGATGCAGTCGTTGAGGGTGTCGATGCCGAAGTCGATGCAGTCCGAGCCGTCGAGGACGAGGTGCGACCATAGTTTCGCCAGAACTAGGCGCACGTCGGGGACGAACGTACACTCCGATTTTGCCAGAACCGAGTATGCAAATAAGAACTCGTCGGTGACGCGGTCGAGGTAGTCGTAGAGGGGTCGATGTCGAAGAAGACGTTGTCGAAGCCGATAAAAACGAGACGCCGATTCGAGTTTGCCAGACTCGGGAACGCGTCGGGGACGAAGGCACTCCCGATATTGCCAGTATCAGGCGTGCGGGGGCAGGGACCATCATGAACTTGTCGCCATGTCAGAAAGACTAGCAGAGGAAGCCTCCGGAACGGTTGTGACGCGCAGAGCCGCTAATGGAGAGATGCCGGCGCTGTCCGCGGTTGTCAGAGTAGAGTAGCAGGTGGTATAGTCGGGGATGAGGAGATGACGTTGGCGCTGAAGTTGTAGTGGACGAAGACGTAGAAGGCGGCGAAACCAGCGGCGACCTGGGTTAGTCATGTTGGATGCCTAGAGTGCCGTTGGGGTAGTCGGCGGGACCTGCGACGGTGAGAGGGGCGCTCTGATACCATGAAAGAGTATAAGTTTGACGGAATATGATGGATATATTATTAAGCCTCATGGACGAGTATATATAGGCGTATAGGAATCAACTTAGAGTACAAAACGAGTTAGATTAGAATTCTAACTATCCTAATCGTATCATACTCTAATAAAGGGCAATACAAATATGGCTGCAGACGCACTGTCACGCAGACCTTCCTGCGGTTTTTGTAGCCAGACCACGCTGGATGGAAATCATTGTGGAAGGGTATCTGCAGGATGAGAAAACAAAAAATGCTCTAAAGAGAATTGAGTGTCGACAACACGAACGACCAAGGATTCAGGCTGGTAGATGGAGTGATTAGATAGAAAGACAAAATTTGGCTAGGAACACATGCATTTTCAGGAGCTTTGGTCACATACCACAAAGTGAAACAGATGTTTTCCTGGCCAAGCATGAAACAAGATGTATTCAGATATGTTCACCAGTGTTCAATCTGTCAACAAGCCAAAAGTGAGGACGCCAAATTGCCTAGTAAGTTACAGCCTCTGCCCATTCCACGTGAGGCCTCGCACTCAGTAGGCTTGGATTTCATTGAAGGGCTGCTAGTATGAGGCAAGTATGACAGTATCCTAGGTGTGGAAGCCGAATTAACCAAGTTTGGCCATTTCATTCCATTGAAACATCCTTTCATTGTTGCCACAGTAGTGTAAGAAATTTAGGGTCTGGAGCTAGTCGGCATATCCTCTATTTCTTTGCCTTATCGGTGGTGCCGCTCACAATGCATATTAAGGCTAGAGGGTGAGACCTTTATAAAGACTCCAAGTTTTAGATATTTCTATCCAGTTAGAACCCGTGACTTGTTAAACCAACCACAATCATTAATAGTCAGTTACCGAGGCTAATACTGTTAATCAATTAGGTCCTAGCACGCATGTGTGAGTCGTACGCCGAGTTTGAATTCAAATCAAACTCGCAGGCTTTAACAATCCATAGAGCCAATCCTACGGACAACTTGGCGTTCCACTCTATACGGTCCCAGGTATAATTCCAGCATATTCATATACACCGTATTCCAGTATAGCTGTACCTTTCCTTAAGTATATTTTCTTAAGTACAATTTCACATCAATTATTCCCTATTATTTTCATAAATACTTCCACATCGAGGTTTTAATTCCGGGAGTATAACAATGTAGCGCACATATAAAATATTGCAAGCCACAAATTCCTACAAGTAAGCCCATTTGTTTGTGGATCAGATGAACTGCTACCACAACATTCCTGGTTATCTCAGATAGAGACAAAGTTTTCATCAATTATTTTTGGTAGAATTTGTTCAAATTAGCATATAAAACTATGAACATGAATTCCTATTACCACCCAAAGACAAATGGTCAAATAGAACGTTTGAATCGATGTATAGAAACATATCTTCGATGTCTGGTGCATGCAAAACCTCAGTAGTGGGAAAAAATGGCTACCACTAGCTAGTAACTTATTCGTACAACGCTTCCGTCCATTCAGCTTTGGGAAGATCTCCTTTGAAGCGTTGTATAGACGTCAGAATAGATATTTCAGATTTCAATTAGCTGTACCTACAAGTCACACTGACTTGGATGCTTGGTTAAAAGAACGTGGAGAGATGATGACAGTGATAGGACAACATTTGGAACGAGCCCAACGACGAGAAACACATGGAACGTTCTTTCTAGGTGGGCGAGTAGGTGTATCAGCCCTATGTGCAGGTTTCAGTTGCCAATAGGGCCTCTCAGACACTAGGGTTCAAATTCTTTGGGCCATATCACATTCTCAACAAAGTGGGCAACGTGTCCTACAAACTTAAACTGCCCGATTCTACTCCCATTCACCCCGTCATACATGTCTCTCAGCTGAAAATAGGATCTAGCCAGAGGACACTATAAGTTCAGATCTTCCTGTCGCTCTCATTGATTCTTATGTTTCAACACTTTTGCTTCGGTATCCCTCCCCCCCCCCCCCCCCTCATCCCCAGGAAACGTTGAGGGGGAAAACCTTTTTCTGAGTTGGTTTCAGGTTTGATCTAGACCTGGTATGGTCGTTTTGATCCTTACGCATGAGGCCATACGCATATATGGCACGAGTATAGTACAGAGATGATGTCTATGAGAGATCAGCTCATCATTTCGAACGGAACGATCACGATGTGAAACAAGGAGATTTACCGGCATCATTTTTTCCTCGGTCGTCCTGTACAAACCGCCTCCAATCGTATCCAGATACAACATACCGGGGTAGTACGGGCCCAAACCTTAACCGGTACTCATCCATAAATCACACGAAACCCGGTTTTCCAATCAAACTTTGCCCCCGGGGAGGGGGGGGGGGTACCGAAGCAAGCTTCATTCGAGCCCATTATTTGGCGTGCCCTTGCTAGCTTCAGCCGTCCCGTTCAATTCCACCCGTTCAATTCCACGCCAATATTTTGGCCCCAAAAGCTACACCAATATTTTGGCTGGCTGTGCGTTGGCGGGGCTAACTTGGGCCAAAACCAAACATACCCTTTCTTCGCGGTTGTCAACGCCTTTCCACATGCACCGGCTTGGGGGAAAACAGGCTCTCTAGGAGGAGGTTATTGTCATGCTCCAGTACCTGCGTGAAGCGATCAAGGAGAAAAGGAGGACTGACGAGAGACGGAGGATTCGAGAAGTCCATGCATTGGCCAAGCTCGAGGCCCAGTAACAACCCACGAAGCACAACCTTGCCATAGGCCGTTATAGTCAGCAACACAACAGAGAATATAGTAGCTATTTTTTTTCGAAATGGGGATACCTGGCCTCGGCATCGACTGATGCATATGGCCTTTATTACTTTATTAAGAGTCTTATAAAAGCTTATTACAAAAAAGCCAGCTCATGGGTCACATAGAGTCGAAACATGCACCAGCCACCTAAAGAAACCAAGTATCATAAAAAGACGTTTCATCAACATGTGATCCTATTATCAGAACGCCATCCGCACCGACTGAATAATTCCCGCGAAACCGTTTCCAAACGGCTCCATCCAAAAGCCATGACCGACCTTCTCTCCTCCGGCTGAAGGAAACAGCACATATCGATCCAGTGGGTAGTTAAAGGAATAACCTGTATAAAAGAAGCATTTGTGGATCGGTTAAAAATCAAGCCATTCCTGATATTCCAGATGGACCAGAGTAAAGCACAAACACTGACTCGTATTTGAGCTTTCTCAACCTTATCAACGCCATTAAGCCAATTCCCAAACAAAATTTTAATGTTTTTTGGGGGAGTTAGATTAAAAGCCATATTAACAATGCGTCATACTACTTTTGTAAACGTGTAATCAATGAATAAGTGTTGGATCGTCTCACTTTGATCAAAAAACAACACTTTTGGTTTCCTTGCCAATTTCTTTTGGCTAGATTGTCTTTTGTTAATAACATCTTTCAATTAAGAAACAACATGAAATTTTTGATTTTTAGAGGCACTTTCAGTTTCCATAAGTACTTACGTAGGAACCCAGTGTTCCTATTTAGTAAGTCTAGGTATATTGATTTTATCGAGAAAATTCTGTTCGTGGTTAGCCTCCATATAAAACGATCTCCCCCCTCCTCTAAGTTAATATCCATCAAGCGATTCACTAGATGAAGCCAACATGACCATCTAGGTCATGTTAGAGTTCTTCGGAACCCAATGTTCAGTGGATTATTAGATAGTACTTGTGCGACTAAAACGTCCTTCCTTTGTACAATGGCATATAGTGATGAATATTGAATGGCTAGGAGAGTTTCGCCTAACCAAATGTCTTCCCAAAACTGCGTATTAATACCACTCTTAATCATGAAGGACCCTCTGGTAAAAAACTCTTCTTTTACCTTCATGAGACCTTTCCAAAACGCAGAGTCAGAAGGTTTGGCCGTTACTTGTGATAAAGTTTTTGAACGCAAATATTTGTTTTTCAATAGTTCTTGCCACACCCCCTGCTCATTCAAAAGTTTAAACAACCACTTGCTGAGTAAACCTTGATTTTTTCCTCGAGAACCTCGACTCCTAGTCCACCCTGATCTCTCGGTCTACAAATAATGTTTCATTTTGTTAAGCGATATTTTCTCTTATGCTCATCGCTTTGCTAAAAAAAAGCGAGAACGAAAAAAGTCTAGTCTCTTTCGAACTCCCTTAGGAATCTCCATAAAGGACAACATGAACATTGGTAAGCTTGTCAAGATTGAATTAATTAGAACCAAACGATCTTCGTATGATAGTAATTTGCCTAGCCAACAAGCTAATTTATTTTCAAAGCGATCTTCCACCGGTTTCCATTCTCCATTCTTTAGCTTTCGAAAATGGATAGGAATGCCCAGATATCTAAAAGGTAGGGATCCGATTTCACACCCAAAAAGTTCCGTGTAATCATTTTCTACTTCTTTAGCTTTTCCAAAGCAAAATAATTCACTCTTGTGAAAGTTAATTTTCAATCCAGATAGTTGCTCAAAGATACACAAGATTAGTTTTATATTAAGGGCTTTTATTAGGTCATGTTCCATAAAAATAATAGTATCATCCGCATATTGTAGTATGGGTACTCCACCTTCTACAAGATGGAGAATAAGCCCTTCAACCTGACCATCCTCTTTGGCTCTAGCAATTAGGATGGCCAGCATATCCGCAACTAGATTAAAAAGAATTGGCGAAAGTGGATCCCCTGTCTTAAGCCTTTTTTAGTTTGAAAATTATGTCTGATTTCATCATTAACACGAATTGCAACGCTCCCTTTTCTCACAAAGTCTTTGATCCACTGATACCAAAGCGGGTCAAAACCTTTCATTTTTAAAGTTTCTTGTAGAAAAAACCAACTCACTTTATCATAGGCCTTCTCGAAATCTATTTTAAGAAGAATGCCAAGATATAGTAACTAATTGACCAATTGTAATCTGAATCCTGATTGGGAATTCCCTTCTTCTTTCTCGCGATTGAGTCGCTGGTTCTCCTCTCCCGACGTGACGCCGCGGAATTGTATAGTCCGTTCTACAATATAACTCTTTTTAGCAGCCGGATGTAGTACTTGTGATTGAACCTATGTAGTATTGTGTGTGTGAATCGAGAGTGAGGGGTCTCACACTTTTCCGTTGAAGAAAGGCTAGAGTTTCAGAAAATTCAAGGTGTTTTCTTTTTGAGCCACTGGCCGGCAACGTGAAAGGTCACCTCCATAGTTGCCTCGACTGTTGGGAAACCAGTTTTTTTTTTTTTGTGAGGGACTGTTGGGAGACCAGGTTTGTGCTACGGAGAAAGGTGGTAATGATCACAGGAAAATTTGACTGTCCGCCGTTCCACGGTGCACATCGGCCAACACAGTGCCATGCTCGTGCATCGTTTGTACTAGCTGGACACATGCATGGTCGACATGGAGTCGTGCCGGACTGTACAGAGTACACACGCGACGGATACAGAGTCATCCTTTCCTTGTCACGAGAACATGCATGCACGATGCCGTTGTTCGATCGCATAAGGACTGTCCTGTACAAGCATAGCATATATGCGTCGTGCATACATGTTCTCGACTCTCGAGAATCGAGATCGAATTGTATGTACGTGTCCCGTGAGGAGAGGACGTGACAGATCGATCGAGAGGAGTAATTCCCGGAGCTGTGGGGGCGGAAGCGGGAAGCTGCGGGGCGCCGGCCGTTGTTTGCAGAAATGAGGAAGCTGCTGCGCGTCTTGCAGGATCGATGCTGGCGGTGTCTGGCCGAGGCCAGCCGTGCGACATGGCAAGGGGGTGCACCGTGTGGCTATACTAGCTAGCCGCTCCACGGTGCCGTTCCCTGGTTTCGGCTTTCGGGATATCCCCGGCGTATGCTAGCTAGCTGCAGGAATGCATGGCCCCAGAGCCAGACTGCCAGAGCATGCACCACGTACGCTGCCGCGCGCGGCAAAGGGCGTTGGCGTTGAGCTGCGCGCCGTGGCGCGGCGCGGGTGCGGCGCAGCGGCACGTACGTACCTACGTGATGGTGCATGACTGCCGCCCGGGGCCAGTTACCAGTAGGCTGCCAGCACCCCCTCAAATGGCTAAGTGCCGCACGCGGCCTGGAACAGCACGCTGGACAGTGGACACGGGCATCCATGTGTGTGGCTACTCCGTTGGGCTGCCCGTTGCTGGTCGTGAAAACATGTGCAGACGCCGGCCGAAGGTATGTACGGAGTACTACTCCGTATGTGCCATGCACCCGGCGACGCGCGACGTCAGGCGCGGTGTGCCAGCGAAAGTAATTGCCGATCACATTCTGTCTGGCGCGCGCGCGAGCGACGTTGGCAGCTTCCGACGAGCAAACCGGACGGAGCGCCGCCCGAGGCGTACGTACGTACTAGTACGTCTTGATGGCGCCAGCGGGCACGGTCCTCCCCGTCGGGCGCCGCGCCGTGGTCCACGGACACGAAGCTGCATCTGCTTGGCTTCTGCTGCGGCGCTCTGCTTCGCTCAGCGGGAGCGGGAGTACGTGGGCGTATCCCGTATCCGGCATCGGCTTGGTTAAATGCGTTTTGGCCGTCGTCGGCGGCCACATACTGCTGCTATCACCCGGCCGGCAGTGTCCAGTGACCAGGCCCGCCGGCCGGCAGGCGCTGCCTCCTCGCTCGTCTGCCCGCGAGCAGAGAACTAGCAGGCGACGGCCACCGCTTCGTGCTCGGCGCCCGCCCATGGCCCTGCACCCGTTTTCTGTCGTCTTGCTTCCGGGGCAGTCGGACCGGATATGCTCTGTCGTCGTGGAGGACGACTGCGGGTCTGAGGACGCTGCCGCATTGCATCGCCTCGCCGTGGAAGTAACAGGCTGTCCTCAGCCACGCAGGGGCCATATCGTGACCGCACACCCCACGCCGCATTGGGCCGTCCTATTTTAGCTTCTTTCCTTTTTTTTCTGTCACTTTCTCTTTTCTATTTTTCTCTTTTCTTTTCACTTTGCTTTTCTGTTTTATTTCTCTGCATTTTAAAAGTTTTCAGAATTTTATAATTTGTTCATGATTTCGAAAAATGTTCACGTTTTCAAAAAACATTGTTTGTGATTTTTTAAAAATTGTTTATGGATTTTGTATTTGTCTCATGAATTTCGAAAATTGATTTATGATTTTTGAAAAGTGGTTCATGAATTTCTAAAAGTAGATCATGAATTTCAATTTTTCGTTCATGAATTTCGAAAATTGGTTCATGAAATTCTAAAATTAGTTCATGAATTTGAAAACTGATCATGATTTTTTAAAAATTTGTTCATGATTTTTAAAAAGTAATGCTAATAGTTTTTGAATCTAATAAATCTGTGTATGTAGTTGTTAGAGATGGCAGTTTGGAACTTTTAGGGTACCCACTTTTTTAGTCTAGTACAAACAATTGAACTAGATATCTCAAAAAGTCATGATTTGTAAAAATTTAGTTATTTTTTTTGGACTAAAGAGAGTAGAGGGTACCTAGGGATACCCACTTCTATCCTTAGTACTGTTCAACTGATCGGTAGGAAAAGGTAGTGCACCTCAGCTGGCTGCAGCGTTCCATCCGAAGCAGTAGCCAGTAGGCAGTAGCACCGTACTATGAAAACAACCACCGATCTGAAAGAGGCCTCGTCTGAATGGGCCAGCCCATATGGAAGCTCTGCGGGCGGAGCGACTCCCAGGAGTCATGGAGGTGCTATTTATCGGTCAATGCAGGTATTAACACGTTACGCTCGTGCGTTTCGTCCGGATGGGCCGTCCCGTTACGGTGCTCTGTTTCTTCCGCAGTAATGTACACCTACGGATGTTTTTTTACGGAAATCTCTCACGACTCACGCCGTGCGCATCAGCCAGGAAAGTTGTTTCCGGCTTTTAAGCAAGAAAACCAGTTTGAATCAACTGATTCACTCCACGTCAGTCCGTACAAATTTCCGTACCTAAATAGCCCATAAGTCTAGGATTACCGGTTTCTTCCGTATGCTGAGAGCTCCTTTTTCCCATTTTTTGGGTTGCTGTGATTTGAAAAATGTTCAAACATGAAAAAAGCTCAAATCTGAAAAATGTTCCAACTTGAAAAATGTTCAAATTTAAAATATGTTCAGATTTGGAAAATGTTCAAATCTGAAAAATGTTCAAACATGGAAAAAAGTTCATATTTGGAACAAGTTCAAAACAACTGGATGAAAAAACACAAAACCAGAAGAAAACACAGAAAAACTGAAGAAAACCGGAAAAACCTCCCGCTAAACGGGTTGGCCCACCTCGAGAGGCCGCGTGGGCGTAGCCTATTAGCACGTGCAGTAAGCGATAAATAGCAATTGACCGGGAGTCGCAAGCAGCGGCCGTTAGCACCTCCCAATACAGTGCCGCAGATCTATCAAATCACCAAATTGCGAAGTGTAACCTAGGCCGTGGTCTACGGGGCCTAGAGAATATAATCTGTGCACCCAGAGTTTTCTCCAACATGTGCACCCAACGTCGTAAACCCATGCTACAAGTCATAAATATTGCGATAATTTTGTGTGAGGTTGATTAATTTTAAAAAGTTTGACTTAGACTATAACCTAATATAAGGTGAAAACTTTGTTTGTGTTCTCGTGGGCGGTGGACCAAAGAACATATCCGTAGCCCCTCTCCGTAGCAACCTGAGTTTTGTGCAACTTGTACTCCGAAAAAAAAAAAAGTCAAGTCGCACCATCTTTATCTGTATCTATATCTATACATATACCTATACTTAATAATAAAGTAAATAATAAAATACGAAGTGTTTCTTATCGATTTTTTAGACGGTTTTGTCCATGCTAATTCGGGAATATTACCCTGCACCGCCACGGTAAGCATATAGCATTCTAAAATAAATTCGCGGGAAACATTTTCTTCATTGAGAAAAGACCTACCGAGACCCACCTAGCACGAGGGAAAAACTTGATTCATCTTTGACGTCTTGTAGTACTCCCTTTGGTTTGGTTTATTAGGCACGCACGTAGTTTAAGAACAACTTTAACCATTAATTTTAGTCAAAAAATTTATATAATATATCACAAAAATTATACGATTCGATTCATCTTCAGAAGTACTCCCTCCCTCCCATTTTATGATGCGTCTTAGTCTTGACTCGGATACCAATGAGCTACACGCAGAGCTGTGGAAAAATAATTCTGGACTGAAATACCTCCACGCTAATGCAACACTGCCCACCGCCCACCCTCTCCACATTAATACGCACGCATGCATGCATTGGCTAGCTCCCACGTCGCTTCAGTCTTCACACTCCCTCCTCTTCCCGTGAAGAAACTCAGTCCCGCCAAGCTTATTTTCATGGCTGCTCCAAACAGAGACAATGGCGCCAATTAGTAGCGAAATTTTAATTTGATTTTCATGAAGAGAGCTGCACTTAGGAGGGAACTAAACCATGGCGCTGTTTCTGTAAAATTCGAATGAAAACTTCAGCCTCCCTCTCCCGCACTCTATAAATACTCCATGGCGCCATTGGGCTTTTCTCATCACCTCCCTTTCTTTTCTCTCCTTCTCTCCCATGGATACCGATAGTCCTATCGATTGGGACGCCATTGAAGATCAGTACGACGGTGTGGCCATCGACTTGAACTACACCTATGTGTTTGAAGAAAGCGACGACGGTATGGTGGTGTTCATCATTGTTTGATTCAATCTTGACAATCTAATTTTGACTCGTAGTGGACATATGCCCAGCGGAACAACGGGAGCCTGAGCTTGAGCATGTCCGCGTCGAAGACTTGCACTTGAACAGCGCTGACGCTGCAGCCGGACATGGCAGAAGGTAAGCTGGGCGAGGCGTTCCCGGCAGCAGCCATGTCGGGCGAGCTGAACGTGGCTGCAGCCAAGCGGGGCGAGGTGTTCCAAGCCGTGGCCAAGCTGGGTGAGGTGTGCCAGGCCGTAGCCAAGCCGGGCGAGGTCGGGGACACGGTCAGGGACACGGCGAACCTGGCAGCGGTCATGTCGGGCAAGCCTTGACAGGTCGGGGACGCGGTCAGGGACACGGCGAACCTGTGCGTGGTCGGGGACGCGGAAGCCTAGGCCTAGCGCGTGATACCATAAGCTGGCAGCAAACAACGGTAAACATGTCGGGCGTTTCTGTCCGTGGTCGTGGCCGCGGTCGCGATTTGGAAGAAAATGCACTCAACCTAACAAATCCTGATCAATTCAAGTGGTTAGTTTAAGGGGGTACATGGGGCTGACGCCGATGGAGATAGGAATGAAGTAGGGCGGGCAGCTAACGTACTCCCATGGGTTTCGAAAAGGGAGAGGAGTCGTCCCCTTTTTCGCTCATGTTCCAAAATTGGGAAAGGTTGATAGACTCATTCTAGCAGATATAGTAGGTTCTTTTTTGAATATTAATATTCATATTTGCATTTCAACATTAAGCGCGCATATTGGGCAAGGTAATGATGCCTTCTGTAATCTGATTGAAGCTAGTGATATCAAAGATCAGAATCGGACTTCCACCATGTCAAGGTGACACTCTACCGCTGAGTTATACCCCTTCCCCGTCCCATCGAGAAAGAGAATTAACGAATCCTAAGAGAAATTCCTGAAGTAATGTCTAAACCCAAGGATTTCACAAATCAAAGATAAAGGATTCCAGATTGCAACGGGGCTAGTTTCAACAAGGTGAGATTGGGGCTAATTCCGAGTTTCGGTTGGCACTAATTAGGTCTCTCTATGTCAGCCCCTTGACGGGGCAACGGGGGGCTCTCGAAAAGACGATAGAGGCCATCTTGCAGTGCCAAGGGAAGCCCACAAACTCCCTATCGTCTTTCCTAGATCTTAAATGTGATCTGGAGCACCCCGAAAAAATGAAGACCCACCAAGAATTTGATCGCCGGGTCGGGCTAATTCCATACGAATCAGTACGGAGAAGCATGTGCCCATCACTCCTGCAATGGCACCGAAGATGAAATATAGAGTACCAATATCCTTGTGGTTAGTGGAGAAGAGCCATCGAACCAGATTTGTCCGAAGAAACCTGCTAGTGGAGGAAGGCCTGGATTCCAGACAAGTACGTACTTCATACGAAGAAATGGTAGTCGGACTCCTCAGGTTTTCTCCACAGTAGGAGTCAGCATAATCCTAAAGCCGGCCCAAGATCTTGAAAATCCCTTCTTTTCTTCCCCAGCGGACAACTCGCGGGTGATCCCTTTTATAAGAACCAGTTGCACTCTGGTCGAGTAAGAGTCAAGGGCAGCTAGATCAATGCCTGCGGATCCCGGTAATGGGGTCAGATGGAATGTTTTGATTTTTTCCTTTGTCTCGAGGAGCTGTATCTGAGGAAGGAAATATCCATTGGATAATTTATAACACTCCTTGACTGTCGCCTTGCTTGACAGGAAGATAAATCCATGCTGTTACATGAATCTCTCGGCCAATTATACCGGGATCTCAATCTACAATGTAGCAACAGATTGTCGAAGAAGAATCAGATAACAGTGATTGAGACAAGAGCTGGTGTGCTGACTGGACGGTTCAGAGAAGAGGTTAACAGTGCCAATGAGGAGCACTGGGAGATAAATTGGGCTAAAGGTTTGGATTTGAGATTAAGGTTTTTTCGAGTTTGACCCGTTTGAGAGGTCGAGGGGAGGTGGATTGGAGTGCTTGCTAGCCCGGAAGACCTATGGTGTCAACCAGAATACAACCCCTACGACACAGTTGAAACCAATTGTCTCTCACTTCAAAGATGGACCCTCTCAATAAGTCAGAAAAAAATCTTTCTTTTAGATTCCTGGTATTCTATAACTCTTTTCCACACTAAATTACTAATTTTTTTCTTGGTCATTGAGATTCGTGGATAATTTAGAGTAATATTTAGGGATAGATCGTATCTCTTCTTTTTTTATCACCTCGAACAAATCGAAATGATTGAAGTTTAAATCAAGCAAGAAAACGGATGCGCTAACGCGCAACGGCTTTCGCGCTAGTTGCTTGCTTCTCTTCTGTCTTGGAAAAGTGAGGAAGAGAGGTGGAAAGTGTCAAATCGAGATTGTGTGGGTGTTCAGTCTACCGCTCCCCCTGGGCGAAAGGAAAGGGGCCGCCATTCTCTTTCTTTCCTCAATCGTTCCTTTTGCAGCCTGTGACTAGAAATCCACTTTATTCTCCTTTTCCATCTTAATAGAAAGAAACAGAAAATTTTATTGTATTAGCAGTATCCGTTTTAAGATAGAATCTATCAAAGAGAATAATAGAAACACACAGTTCGAGTCACTTGTTGACTCACGATTACAACTGTTAAAAGTTTCAAATGTCCTCTTTTTTGCAAGAGAGTCTTATAAAATAAAAGGGCGTCAGAGGCTGTCGATTCGTCTCGTGCGTTCTGACGGTTCCCTACAACCCCATACCAGGAACTGAATGACGGGAGAACGAGTAAGGGGAAGAACAGCCAAAATATGGTTTTTTTGGATGGAATCTTTGGCGTCATCCTATAGGCTTTCTAGTTTTTCGAATTTCTTCTTTGGCCGAATGTGAAAGAATGAGTTTACCCGGCACTAGCAGCTTATCGGGGAATTTCTAATCTTAGTAGGAGCTTTCCAGCAAATCTGGGTTTTCGCTTTCCTTGCGATGGGCCTAGGCGAGGGGGAACATGGCATTGATTGTACAAGTTCGTGAAGAGGGATGGACGAGTAGAATGAGGGAAAGCGGCTCGATCGAGAAAAAAGAGGAGTAGACGAGCCCCCCTAGAACTTTGAAAGTCACTATCAATGAATTCCCGAGCAATTCTAAACCAACATATGCTCCGTATTTTTTATTCAGCTCTTCTTAACTTCTTCAGCTAATGAGTCTCCTTCGTAGCTTTGTTTCACTTCTCCTATCCAATCCGCCGGTTGGTATCTCCTTTTTGGATAAGCTACATAATACTTAAATTTCGATACCATACCCCGGTGCGTGAAGAGGAGATTTGAGCACCCCTCGGTTTGTTGAGGAAATAATGCACTGCCTTGGAGAGGTAGTGTGCTATTGACGATCTTAAAGTATTGTGAGTTCTCGACTATTGGTAAAGCGGTCATACTTCCTTCGCCTAAAAGAGAATTTAATTTAGCGGCTAAACCTGCAAATATCGGCAAAACAACAAGTATTGTTAACCAAGGAAAATAACTCATGATAAAGTGATAAAGAAGATACGTTTTGACCAGAAAAGCCCGTGCTTGATTATTTCAAGCACATGCTTCTTCGGTAAAGAGGAATCAGACGATTCGAATGCAGTTTTTTGTAACGTATCAATAAGATAGAGCCATGCTTGTGACTGGTAGTAAAACATCTATTTTTATTTTGAGATAGAGTTCGATCCTCAACTATTTCTCGTGATATCTTCTTACGAAGTTTTGTGCTTTTGGTCCAAAGATGAGATCCTTAGTAATAGTTGGTTATATTCGCCCTTTTTGGAATAATAGCTTCCTTTACTGCAGGATTTCCATCTTCCCCCGCACTAAACACTCCATTATACCCATATTGGGTAGGTCTGGTGCTTTTTTTGATGTGACTAGTCTTGACTGCAGGTTTTTGCTTTCTATAGAGAAGTGACTGCGCTAGAGATGTTTATTAAAGGTTTGCTTGGTGGCTTCCTTGCTTGACAAGCTTTCCTTGTTGGGTCCAATATGTGCCATCTTTCTTTTTCACCAGCAAGACAGGAGAAGCAAAAGCACTCATGCTAGGAATGCGACTAGATCGATCCAGACAAAACAAAGCGATCGAGCTATTAAGCATATAGTTGAAGTAGCATGATTTAAGCTTCTTAGCGCTTAGGCTACTACCATCAACCTCATCTTCCTTAGATGGAGGAGATAGTAAGCAAGACTGTCTATGCTACGATCTTGATTGACCAGAAAAGAAGCAAGTCCGGCTCTAACAATCTAGAGCTACTGGTTTCACAACTGCTATTGGTGGTCAACTAGTGGTGGTGCAATAACATCCATCCTCAATTGCGTAGCCTATATCAAAAGCTGGATCGACTTCTCTATATCTTGTATTTATCGTACTTTTGCCCTGGGGGGTCTCTTTCTCATTTAATAAATGTCTGGAACTTTGGATTAAGAATTGGTGGAACAACAGTTTCTTAGTGAATAGGGGACAAGTATCTTGGCAAGAGTGAATTCAAGAGATTGTAGGGCTGCCCACCTAAACCGGAAGCAGTTATAGATGCCCTAACAAAACTTCGTAAGAAGATATCGCGAGAAATAGTTGAGGATCGAACTCTATTATCGTGACTCCAGAGAATGGGCTTCTTGCGAAATGCAGTTATGAAATCTGTAATCTAGATGATTCTGGTTGAAGGGGACGATGCTGCCTAGCGGTTACGAACTTTTCCGGGCAAGCCAGTTCAGTTCCTTTCTGGTAGCAAGAGATCCCATATCAGATTAAGTAAAGGGCAAGGGATCATTCTATAAACTAGGTCTTGGAAAGCCTATCAAGAGTAGCTCGGCATCGGGAATCTATGAAGGAAGAATGCCCCTTTGCTTTCTTAGGGGAATAGCCGCTCTTTTATCAGATGCGAGATTACCGGTCTGTCTCCTTAATAAAGAGTCGAGGAATAGGAGGATTTCTCGTATGGAGACTCTCCTCTTGAGCGCGCTCAAACAGAGGGTCAAGCGGCCAGACACGCCATCAGTAGCAAGCGAGGTTTACCCGAGGATTGTATGCAAGAAGGGATTCGGAAACAGGAAAGCGAGTCAAGTAATCCGAATACGTAGCCACTCTCATTCTACTTGCAGGTAGAGGCAACTCTATGTGATTCGCTACGCTTGCTTGCGCCCATTTTACCATTGAACTACGCTCGCTACGCTATATATTTTATAGCATATATCCGCTTGGGTCGACCGTCTATGTCTGGGTCGACCGTTTCGTTCCAACGGATCAGGAAAGGGCTAATTTCTAACAAAGTTTTTCTCTTGTTGATTCCTTTCCTATTTCTAGGTGTAGTGCTTGTTTCCCTCTCGACTTTGGATCTTAGCACCCAATCAGTCTGTCTGTACTAAGGATGACGGCCTGTATTCGGAGTTTCCCTAGGGTTGGTAAAGCGAAATGGGGGCCACCCTAGCCCATTGAGTGCTCATTTCAGCCTTTCTTCTCCTTTCAGGGCCTATCCGAAAGAGAATCCAGTACCTCTTGGTCCTAAATAGCAGAATAGGACGAAAGAAGGAAAAAATCAAAACATTCCATTCGACCCCATTACCGGGATCCGCAAGCATTGATCTAGCTCAAGCATCATGACTAGAACTATCTATCTAGCTATTCGACTTCTCGTAGTTCATGGATTGGACGACTTGGCCTTGTCGGGCGTGGTACTGGCCGAGGCGGAACCCTTGACTTGAACATGATGGCGCATGACGATGATGCTAACGAGCCAGTCGATGCTAACGACGGGGATGATGCCGATCAGAGCCAAGACGACCAAGACCACGATGGAGCTGATCATAGCCAAGTCGTCAAAAGTAAGTCCATTTTCGGTTGTTAAATCATGAGCAGTACGCGTGTAATTCTGTTGTACGCCTCCGTCTTCCTCCTCCACAACTTCTTCCTCGCCGATGAGACCACGAGCTCGAGAGAGCAAGTCTTCTTCATCCCAAACCTCTTCTTCCTGCTGGCTATCCTCATACCAGGACGGATCGATCTCGGGATCCATGTCGGCGCCGTCGTCCAGAGTGTGAGAGGGGATCAGAGAAGGGCGAGTTGGAGATGTGTCACGGTAGAGTAGAGATGGGATGGGGAAGATACGAGGAAGACGAATAAATAGACGAGGGAGGCGAGAAGGCAACGCTTCGGGAATTAAATTACTCCAGCAGCTAGTCATCGGGTAGAAGAGTCCACTTATCGCTAACTTTGCCTCGTAACCGGAATACGCATCGTAAATTGACAAAACCCGTGAAAAACTTATACGCATCTTAGACTAGTCATAATGGAGAGTATCATATAGTATGATACTAGTATATGATACTATCTCCACAATGCATAGTATTATATAGTAGTATCATAGTCTTAGTACTCTTTCTGGTCCGGTTTATTAGGCGCGGTTCAAAAATCATGCAATTCCAGAAAGAATCTAACGCTAGGCGTGTTAGCATTAACTGCTCGCATGTAATCAGAGCATAATCAGGCGCGGTGTCAAAGGAAATTTGCATGCGATCAAGTGTGAAAGCAATTCTGCATGCGGAAGGTGCGAAACAGACCAATGCATGGACAAGAGCGCTGGATTAGTTTGCAATTCCTTTAAGGAAAAAAATTCAGAAATTAGGAAAGCACTAACGGAGGGTGGGCCTGACGTCCGATCGTTGGACTCCCATAATTACTCCATCAGAGAAAAGCTAGCGTTGGCATGTGCTTTATCTACCAATCAACAATATCTAGGTCCTAGAGAAATATCTAGTACGTCTAATAAACCGGACCGGAGGGAGTATATATTTATTATTTTGTAGAATCTCAATGTAAAATTATGTACAAAATTTATTTGAGATTATTTTTTTAGTATTACTGCTATGATACCGTATCTACCTATGATACCAACACAAGCTCTTTCATCATTAATTAGCATGCCACGTCAGAATTTTGCCAACATGGCATGCATAATACTACCTATGATACCTCCGTTGGGACTAGTCTTAGACTACTCACAATGAGGAGTATCATATAGTAGTATCATGTATATGATACTAGGATATTATACCATCTTCATAATGCATAGTATCATGTAGTAGTATCATAGCCTTAGTTTATTTATTGTTTTGTAGAATCTCAATACAAATATTTTGACAAGATTCATTTGGAATTAGTTTTTTTAGTTCTAGGTGTTATGATACTGTATCTACCTATGATACCAACACAACCTCTTTCATTATTAATTAGCATGCCACGTCAGAATTTTGCCAACATGGCATGCATGATACTACCTATGATATACCTATTAGGGCTAGTCTTAAAATGGGAGGGAGGAAGTAGTTTCTAATGGTATATCTTTTGAGACATATAGTGCATATTTTATTAGACAAAATTGAAGATCAATTTTTTTCTTAAACTTTGTGTATGCCTAATAAACTGGATCGGAGAGAGTACCAGTTGAACTCCTAATTAATTGTCTCTCCGTATGACACACGTGGACCCCAACCGCATACATGCATAGATAAGAAATCGTTAGAGAAAGTTCAACAATAGTGCACACTGTTGACTATAAGCCAGCGATCACATCAGCTATAGTCAAACTAATACAACAGTTAACTATAATTATGTACTACTATTTCTGTTTGAGATTATTAGTCCTAAGACATTTCACAATGGACGGTCTCTTAACACGTTATTATAGGAGTCATTAAAATTTAAGAAACAACAATCACAATGGGGTGGTATCTTAGATGTTGTTTCTTAGGCGGGTTGCATTTAATGATTTTGGTCTCATGCATGTGTGTGATTGGACTAGCCAAGTTTTTGCCTATGATGCCGTGCAAGGGTTGTATCTTAACTGATACAACAACCATCTCTTTCTTCATTAAATACCATGCCACATAAGGAAAATGCCTAGGATACGGTGCTAAGAAACATTCATTGTGAAAGGCCTAAGGGCCAAGTTGCTAGTATCAAGACACTCCATAACTCTCCCTCATTAATCTATATGTGCACCAATAGTTATACATGCATGAGAGAAGTGAAAGTAAAAATAAGAACATGCATTGGACCAGAAAGCTAATAAATGAGATAATCCTTATAATCTCAAACAATATAAAAAATCTCTCCGGACTTATAATCTCAAACAGAGGTAGTAATACTTTATTTGACTAAGCCGCACCTTATACTCACACAAAGTGCCTAGGAGCATGTGCTATAGCTAGTTCTTGCATGAGTGCCCACTAATCCCCTCTCTCCACTTCCCTCTCCTCCACATCATCTCAAATATATTATTTAAAATCTTATAGCCTGCTTACATAAGCTTATTATACTTGCTCTTAGGCAAACACTTCTTGGGCGCGACGTGAGGGCATATTCAATGGGCTGACCCAACCGGCCGACCCAAACGGTCTATTTCTGTCCGTTTCGGTCGGCTTGCATTCGCTTTTGGGTCGTGGTCCGGCATGTCTGGCCAAACGAGCCCAGTAGCACGACCTATCTGTCCGTGCTTGGCAAATAGGTCCTCATTGATGCCGATGTATTTCTAGTGTGTTTCTGCTGCCACGCCACCTCCCGCCTTTATTTCCGGTCTATTCCCGCCTCTTCTGGGCATTTCCCGCCACGTCTAGTCGCACCCATAAAAAGGGGAGGCCAGCCGAGGTATGCACAACTAGAAATCCCACCCCCTCCCACAGACCTCCATGGTTGGCCGTCCGCATCACTGCACTGGCCTCCATGGCAATCCGGCATCCACGCAGAAGAGCCCGAGTAGTCGTTGCCCTCGTGGTGGCCGAACCCGCCAGAGTTACCGGACGTGGTGCCGCCTTCGATTTCCGGGCGCCCGTATATATACAGTATGCCTCGCAACCATGGGTCGCGGCGCACTCACTTCGACCGCAACAGGACCACCGACGAGCCTTTCACGTGAGAGGTCATGGACCGCGTCTTTCTGCCGGAACACCGACGGCGTGTAGCGCTCGCAGACGTGCGCGACGAGCTCCAGGAAGCAGTGCAGCCAATCCCAACGACGTGTATCTGCATGCCTGCCTCGCCCAAGCTGCAGAGGAGTTGCAGACGCAGGAAGCGGTCTACCGCTCTCTCTAAGAAGAATGGGGGCTCATCGATCTGCCTACGCCGCTGCCACTAGCGCCGTAGGTGGCGCATAGAATGATGTTCTCGGCTTATAAAATATTTGAATAAAAACTTGTCATTGCAAATGGCTGACGCTCACATTGCAGATTTCATTCCAAACACTATACACGACGAGTACACAAGCTAGTCTAGTGCAGCCTACTTGTCGGAGTGGTAGCAGCGACGGCACATGGCGTCGTCGAAGACGCTGACGCTGAGCATGGCTTCGCCATCGTACTTGAAGACGACAAAGTTGCCGACTTCGATTTGGTACCGGCGGGCGAACTGATCCCATCCATTGGCGAGGAACGTCTGGCCGAGCGGTCGAATAGCACCACCACCAGCCGGCCGCAACATGACTTGCTGAGGCTCTGCACCGTCGACCAACGACGTGAATTAGCGGGGAAGGAGTATCCTATCCCGCGCCATGCCCGAGTGGTTGGTCATGGAGAACTCGAAGCCTGCGAGGCTGATGTCGATGGGCTCGAGCTCGGGCGACGATAGTGGTGAGGAAGAGCGTGGCGGCGTGCTGCTTTGGCCGCGTCCTCTACCCCTGCCTCGACGCCCACAGCCATAACCCAATGGTCGTCCTAGACGCCCTCCCCTCGATCCAATGTCACCGGCCATGGCTAACTACTGGTAGTGGTGTGGTGTGGTGAGGAAGAAGATAGCCGCGGGTGGCTTGTTAAAAAGGCCCGGTATTGGATGCCGGTGCGGAGGCCGAAGCAACGACATTGAAGTGTCACAGCAGGAGGGCAGGTGTCGTGCGGTGCCAGCAGCGGCGCGACCAGACTTTGGAGCATCCTTCCTCTCTCCATTGATGGCTCATGGAAGCAATCCATTGGCTTGCTGGCAAGCGGGCCCTCTGCTCTAGGCGCCACATCGCTCGATCGCTCGACCGAAGGAAGCTGGAAGCCTTGCCGGTCGGACGGGCAAGGGTTGACGAACGGAAACGAAACCGTAATCTCCAGCAGGGTGAGGCAACGCTTCAACATTTGTTTTTTCTAAGCAATTAAGCAAGATTAAAGATGGATAAAACATGAAAGGGGCCAAAGGAAAGAAAATGTATGTTCATCAAGAAATGGTGGGTTTGTAGGGATCTTAATGATATGGGTTTTTCTCTGGTGGATGAGGTGATGAAAAGCCAACAACTTTAATTTTCAAGGTTTTGCCAAAATCCAAACTTGGTCTATGTAAAAATTTGAAAAGACCAAATCTGCTAAAATTCAAATTTTAAAATTGAGAAAGCAATTGAAAAGTATTTGAATCCATATTTTTGCTGATGGTATGGACCTAGAGCATCCAATTAGGGCAGTGTCCACTTTTGGAAAAATTATTTGCATAACTTTTATATTTAAAGAAGGTTTAGGGCAGAAACTTCACTAGGGTTTTAGAGAGGTTTAGTACAAGGTACTGCAATGTATCTATAATTTTTGATGTTCCATGCTTGGTTTTATCCACTTTCTTGTGTTTTGTTCCAACTTTGGAGTACTTTTATTATGATTTCTTGGACTAACCTATTAACAAGAGCCACAGTGCCAGCTGCCTGTTTTCTGTTGTTTTTGGTTTCAGAAAAGTTAGAAAATGAATATTCTCAGAATTGGACGGGACAAGTGCCAAAGTGCCTATTTTTCCGGAAGGGATCAAGTGCCAGAATCCTTTGTTCATAGAACAATTGTAGTGTTTACTTTACACGCAGTTCGTAAAGCAATAATCTGTTGCTTGCAACTTAATACTGGAGGGGGTTCGGATGATAACCTGAAGGTGGATTATTAGTCATAGATGCAGTTGGATGGCGGTCTATGTATTATGTTGTACTGCCCAATCGAATCTCAAAGGAGTCAAGATGATTAGTATATGCATGTATTGCTTTCTCGATGTTTGTCAATTGCCCCCCTGTAATTTGTTCACCCAGCATGTTATCTATCTTAAGGAGAGCCACCTCTAGTGAACTATGGATCCCGGTCCTTTTTCTTTACATACAATCTACAAACTGTTTATTTTTTGTGTTTACTTTCTGCAAACTTTTACTTCTTTCCATTCGATACGTTTAATCCTTTATTTTCCGCAAAACACGGTGAGATTGACAACCTCATCGCAAGTTGGGGACAAAGTTCTGTGGTTGTGTTGTGCAGGTCTCCACGTTGCTACTAGCACCGGTAGTGCGCCCTGTCAAAGCTCAGCTAGTAACACCTTTGAGGTGTTTCCTTGCTCCTACTGGTTCGATTAAACCTTGGTTTCATAACCGAGGGAAACTTGCTGCTGTGCTCATCATACCTTCCTCTTGGGGTTCACAACGAGCTCTACATCAACACCGCCATCAAGCATTTTTCTGGGCGCCGTGCATTGAGCCATTAGGTACCTATCAAATATTTTTACATATTTGAGCTATATATGCTCTAGGGATCATCCCCTATTTTGGTGTTTTTTAGAAGCATTTAAAGGGTACTTTCTTTGAAAGCTAGGTTTAAGGGATTTTCTTTTATCAAGAAAAGGGAAATAGAAAAGGGGATTTTATTTTGGGAAAATAATCATGGGTCAAACTAACTTGCATATTGATAGGTTCAAAGTTCAATTTCAAGTTGGACATGGCTTGAGAACTTGAGGAGAGGCAATAAGCAAATGGAAAATTCAAAGGGGCCAAAATATTTAGGTTTTGAGAAAAAATCAAGAAGGCCAAATTTTGCGTTGTTACATGAACCAAGACAAACAAGTTGGAGTAGAGGACAGGGGCAAGGCCAGGAGTGCTATGCATCAACATCAACCTCAACCTCCTGAGGTCGATAGTGGCGGTGTAGTCGAGATCGATTTTGGGGCTAGGGTTTGCAGAACACGCAAAAAACTGCATGAGGCTGGTGTGGGGAAATTTAGGGGGGGGGAGTTTTAGTGCATGAGGGGCAAGAATGGCGAACCATATCGACGAATACTTGCGGGGATTAGGATTAGAATCGAAAGAAAAATGTGCTCTCGCTGGAGTTCATCCCGAGCAAGGAGACGGTCGGGTGGTACCCGCTGTCAGCGAGAGAAAGAAGGGGCGCGGGCTGTGCTTGTCCTTGGGTGGGCTTATGCTGGACGCTAGCTAGGCCGTTGCGCGCTGCTGCACTGGTGCTGCTATGCGCGTGCACGTTAGAGTAGCAGAGGAAAAGATGGGCGGCCCAGTCTGATGGTTAGGGTAGGTTTGTTTTATTTTTTCCTTTTTATTTTATATTTTCTGTTTTAACAATTTTTTGTGGTTTTAGTTTCGTAACTCCAAATGGAGCAAACTCAATATCTATTTTTTTGCAAATTCAAAACACACTGAATAAGCTTTAAAGAAAATAATTTTTACTAAGAACAAAGTAACATTTATGCCATTAGCATATAATGATCTATGTGGCTACTTAAAAAAAATGATCTATGTGGCTAGATTGGAAAACTGAAAAATAGGGTTTAGTATTTTGAATTTAAATTCGATAATTTCAAAATGTTGGCTACACATAGATATTTAAAAAAAAAATTGACGCTTTTTGATTTTTTTTAAAAGGGGCTCCATATAGAACGGGCTCCATATATCCTGTTGAGTTTTGATCCGGAGAGAGAAAAAAGGTTACGGACTGTATCCTGGCTGAATGTGCCGAGAGAAGCAATCACTGGAACGGACCAGCAGTACCTCGCGAGAGAGTTATGAGCCAACATATGACAGAGGGTATTGTATATCAATGTATATATCGAGTGATATATGAGTGATATATCCATTCATGGAGCAATTAATACAACCCCCAAACCTAGTAAATTTCCAGCCCCAGATCTGCGGCGAGCCGGCGACTGTCCCCGACCCCAAAGCGAATCCGCAGTCCAAAGATCGGCGACCGTCCTGCATAGTTCCTTCCCCGAGCCCAAACCTAATTCCCAGCCCCAAATCGGCGGCGACTGTCCTCGACCCCGACCGCAAACCCAATCCCCGCTCCCATCGATGGTGATGACGAGGACGCGAGCCATGGAGTGCCGCCAGAAGCTGCGATTGCTTGTCCCCGGAGAGTTCCCTTGTGTGAGGCGGTTCCGCTACCGGCGTCTCCTCACCTTCCTCTGGCTCCAAGGCTACGGCTCCGCCTTCGTCGCGAGAAGGATACAGATGAATTCAACATTCTAACTTGGTGGAGAAGGCAACGAAACAAATATCCAACATTATCCAAGGTAGCAAAGGATGTCTTAGCTGTTCCAGTTTCAACGATTGCTTCTGAAGCTAGCTTTAGCACTGGTCGTAGAGTAATTAATCCGCAAAGGAGCTCATTGTCTCCAAAGATGGTTGAAGCACTAATTTGCGGACAGAGTTGGTTAAGATCATCACCCAACAAAATTGATATACGACAGACAATTACAGATTTACACAAGTATGAAGAGCTTGCACAAGGTAAGAACAAGATCCTAGATCCTAGCTCTTAGTTCTTTTATATTCTTGATGTGTAAGTTATACTAAATTTCTTGTTATTTAAATTCATTAGAGCTTGGAGGTTTGGAGTTTGGAGAAGCATGATGTCGGCAAGAAAAACAGGTATGTGGTTTCCCTTTTACGGTTGTCTATATTATTTCTAATTTTTCTTTGTAGGATGTATGCATGAGGACCTATGGACAATAGTCAAACTGTTGTGCTAAACCCAGCTAAAACTATTAAAACTGTTTTAAACCTAACTAAAACTGTTGTGCTGAAACTATGTCTTTCTTGTTAAATCTGCTCTTTTGAGACATGCTGCAGTTTCTATTTTAAATCAAGTAGCAAACTACACTCATTTGAAAATTCTATCCAGGTAAAGAAATATGACAGAATTGTCAGGTTATTAATCCATTGCATCAAAGTATATATTAAATCAAAGTATATATTCAAATAGCCAGCATTGCTTTTTTATATGCACTGAGTATATTACAAGTATATTACAGCGCTACTGTTCTTTTTTGACTTTTCATTTGACATGTCTGATTGTATATTACAGTGCTGCTATTGTGTGTCTGAAACTCATATTGCTTTTTCAGGCCATCAAAACCAATAAGCAACATGAGATACCCTTCTTGAAGACAAACAATGCAACATGCATGGTCTATATGTAGTCAATGACTTCTCTGAAATACCCTAGGAATATGATATCAAGTAGTCGACTCCAAATAACAGTGTATTGTTTTTCTATTGGACTAACATGGTTTGACCATCGGCTGATAATTTTCCATTTGTAATCTCGACGTGTCGTCAAACTCATTAGTCTCAAATGGCGCATTAATCATTAGAATTCACAGGTTTGTTCCGGACATGTAATATTCTGTTCTGGACATGTAAGACTGTTTAGAACATTGCTACCCTTTCATGAATTAATCAGTTCCAATGATGTTTCTTAGAGTACTATTTGCAACTTCTGAAATATATACTTTGTTCAGAAACCCACATAAGTTTATGTGTACAAGGACAGAACAACATGTAGCCACTGGTGCACTGTTGTCATGCGTGCAGCGTGATGTCACTCTCACTCTCAGCCAATGTCAAACCAATTAAACCGTGAAACCGACCCGCACCAACCCGTGAGACCATGTCCCATCTCAACAGTTCAAACCACACCAACCCATCCAAAACTGGTAGCATCGGGTTGGTTTGAGGAACCGGACGAAACTGTTGTAAACCGGGAATGCCCAGGTTTAATTGGCATCGTTGTGACTGGTATTTGCATCTTTTGTCTTCTCCCTAAAGAATGAAGTAAACAGCTATCAATGCAAAGCAAATAGATAGTTTATACATTATGTAACATAAAAAAATTTATTCTGGAGAGAAAGTTGAAAATCATACCGCATTGCCACACTCAAAAAACTGTTTGGTTCTGTAATTATTTCCTTTGTTAGTGTTGCTTCTGCCATACCTAATGTCGAATCCAACCTCCCACGAGTATAGATTGTAAAACTCGTATGCTTCTTCAACCGAGTCGAAAACAAGCCCAGGCTTAGGGTAGAATATTTGTGTTGTACTCTTAGAGGCGGAAGCCCTCAACGCAACCTCTACGACACCAACCTCTCTTGGTGGCCTGCATGTAGGGAGTTCTACCCCTTTTGGTGTACGTTTGCTTCAAGGTTTACATAAAAAACAGAAACAGAAGTTATATTAATGGAACATAAACAGAAGATATTTTCAAGTTGGTGAAAGGAAAATAAAACAGCAGTTATATTTATAGATGAATAAACTGCATCAGAGATAGCAGAATGCACATCTGGAGTATATAATAACAGCTGCAGAATGATAACACGTAGCCAAGAATAAAAGATATCTTCAGATCAAGAATTTCAAATGTTGTTGAAGATAATTTTTGGTCTAGTGTTGTTCAAGAATAAAACTAGCTACATCATTACAGATTACCCTAAAAAGGCAGGAGGTAAAACATTGGTATAGAAGAGCAGGAGGAAAGAATGGAACTGAACTACATCGGCATAAAAATGGTCCATACTGTTGTGATAATTAGCTGAACTGGGAAAGAATATAGATGCTTTGCATGTAGGAGAGCTGTGCTAACCGTTTTAGATAGAGAGATTCCGGAGGAACGTAAATATTTTGTTCCTCGGGAGCAGCAGCGTGCTGCATCTCACTTGCAAAGGTGCCAGCGGCAGCGGTGTACCCCTCAGCATCGAGGTTTTCGCCGTCCACAGCGATATTTGGGGGCGGGGGGTAAGGCTCTGCCCCGTCGTCGTCCTCATGGCCGTCTTCCCACTCAGCGACATTTGGGGGTGGGGGGTAAGGCTCTGCCCCGTCGTTGTCCTCATCGTCGTCTTCCCAACCAGACTCCTCACGATCTGAGGATGAGCTCCCACAGTACGGTTCAAAGTAGGATCCTGAACATGCCCGTGGACTTTCAAATCCATCGCCGACCGTGGCCAAATCGTTAGCGGCTACCCTGCATTAACCGATGTAGGGGGAAATTGAGAAACAAAAAAGGGAGATCTAGATCTTTGAGTATGCTATATGGCTGGGAGCTCAATACTTGAAGAGGATTTGCTTACCGCGAGAATCCTGGGCTAGAGACGCTGGCAAGAAGCTCGGTGGAGCTCTCCATCCCATCCATGGGGGCTGGTAGCTGACCAGCTTGTGCTTGGAAGAAAGGGAACGAGGAGGAAAGTGAAAGGCCTAGTCAGCGAGTTGTCAATGTACACCTTCGGTCCCCTAATGGACGCGTTATGGACAAGTACAATTAGGCCTGCACTTGGGCATTTTCAGCTGGTTAGCCCAAAACGATTGCCAAGGGCCAGGCACAGTTCTGACCGAATCTCAAATAAACAAACGGCCAGGATAAGACGGGAACGCACACCACTGTGTGGAATCTCGAGAAGCTGCGATTGCTTGGCCCCGGAGAGTTCCCTTGTGTGAGGCGGTTCCGCTACCGGCGTCTCCTCACCTTCCTCTGGCTCCAAGGCTACGGCTCCTCCTTCGTCGCGTATGCACCCACCGCCCTTCATTCTTTTGCCAATGATCTGATCTAGCTTGCTTGCTGATCAACGGACGGAATGCATGGATGGATGCGCGCTGCAGGATGTTGAAGCAAACAAACTCCTACTTTTGCGTGTTCCATCTGGCGCGCCTCGTGTCCCAGGGCAAGTGGGGGTGAATAGCCCATGTGCGACGTCTTTCCCTGGAAATGGACAAAACGCGATGTTGTTGCTGCAAATAGCTAGCATGCGACATCTCTGGACAAATAAATAGCTGCAGTGCGACACATCTCTTAAGCAGCAGTAGGCAACTTATCAGTTCAAATTGGATGGTCAGAGCGGGACCCAAAACTTATCCACCTCAAATTGTGGGACCCACTGCTTGTCCACCTCACGTCGTGGGACCCAGAACAGGTTGCTGCTAGAAAGAGCCCCGCGCCGCGCCGGAGCTATTCGACCGTTGCAGAACAGAGCATCCCCTTCTTCTCCGGCGATCCTCTAAGCGCTGCAACGCCGGCGATGATGTCGACCTCCGCTTCAACCTCGTATTGCCGGTGGCCGCGCTATGGTCCAGTGCCGCTGGGACGGTGCCCTGACTGCCCACGGACGACGCCCCTGAAGCACCTGACCACCGTGACCGATGAGAATGGCAACGCCGGGCGCGAGTTTGTGAAATGCGAGAGCAAACCAGAGCCAGGGAAGGTGAGTTCTTAGTTTCCCCTCTCCCAATTTCATTTTATTTTCGTCAATTTTGTGGTTTTCATCCGATTTTGGGAATTAGGGTTTCATGGCATTTAGGGAATTTTTGCTCTGTTTTCAGCCGGATCTGCGGAAATGCCACCATTTCGAGTGGATTGATGAGTACATCAATAGGATTGAAGTGGAGGGCGCCTTTCTGGGGGTCGATTCGCCGCCGCCGGCCGTGCAGTTGGGATCAGCCACGGTGGTTGCTCCGGCGGGGAAAGCGGATGGGGTTGCGGCAGAAGTGAAGGAAATGATGAAGATGAACAAGCACCTAAAGAAGCTTGTCGATCTGAAGAAGCTGGACAATCTGATGTCTGCCATTTTTTATTTATGTGCAATTGCTCTTGGTGTTGTTTATTTGTTGATCATTAGTCAGTAAACAATGTGTAGTGTTGCAGTTAGTTTGGACAATATCTGTATGGGACTTGGAAGTAATGCATGACAGGTGCAATTTCTTTTGGTTCCTTCCAATTCCTAAAATGTTGCAAATGTTTGTTGTCTATTGCTGAGCATTGGTCATTGGTCATTGTAAAATGTTATTCGTGTAATTAGTGTAGCAGCTAGTGTATGGCTAAGACTTGAAAGATATGCATCACAAATCCTAGTTTGGCTAAATTTGTAAATCAGTAGAAATGTTCAGTTCTTTTGTAGAAAAAAACTACGAAAAGGCCAGGCCCAATGTCAAATGATGTGTTGTTTCGGCCAAAAAAAAGCGTGCACACTCTAGGCCCAATAGTAAGAGGATGCTTGTTTTTATTATTTGACCCGTTGCATAAAAAGAGGAATGTGTTTGCCCTATCTTAATTTTATTATTTATTTGTATCTTTTATTTGCACTTTAGTTTTTCTGCCTTTGTTAAGGCATGCTAGCAATATCAAAGGTCATAGGTTTGAATCCACACGTTTGGTTGAGTTTTATTCATTTTCTTTCACCAACATGTGTGACCCACTAATAAGGGCTTTTAATTTGTAGGTTCATTGCAAGACGATAGTAGCCCTTACATAGACAAAAATATGGATTATCACGAACTATAAGCACATAGTTATATATAAGACGATAGTAGCCCTTACATAGATAAACCCATCAAGTGACACGACACCCCAAAACAGAGGGTATCCCCTAGCGCACACAACTAGAATGAGAGGGGCATATATGCCCAAGCATGCAACAAACCGAAACAAACAAGGAAATATACTAGAATAAACGACATATCCTTGGCTCCGGGACCTCCTTGGCTCCTCCTTGGCTCCGAGACCTCCTTGGCTCCTCCTTTGGCGGTGGCTCACTGCTCGTCGGCCTGGTTGGGGTAGGGGAGGGCGTGCATGTTGCCCACGGAGGGGAAGATGTCGTGGAAGTTCGTGAAGATGTTGAAGGTGGTGAAGCAGATGAACTCACACCCACACCAGAACGCCTGCCCGAGGAGGGCGAAAGCGTCGTAGGGGTTGCGGAAGCGCACGTAGTAGCCGATGACGTGGGGGTGACCCATGACCTGGTGGTTGTTGCCGTCGTGGTACTCCTCGAGCGTGAACATGGGAGGCGCGCCGTGAGGGAGGCGGAGGTGGCGGTAGCCGGTGTTGAGGAAGAACTCGGCAAGCTCCCGGGCTCCCCTCCACCTACAGATGGCCCAGACGCGCAGCTCGTTCTCGACGATGACCCCCGCCAGGAACTCCCGCTCGGGCACGGTGGGAGGGCGGCGGAACGTGGTGCCGTGGAACTCCATGGTGGCAGGCTAGGGCACGGATGCGGTGGCGGTTTGAGTGAGGGGGTGCCATTATATAGCCGGGGTGGAGGTGAGGAGCGTGTGAGGGAGAAGAGTAAGGGTAAGAGTAAGTAGTGGGGGTAGTGGTTAGGGGTTAGTGTATTGCCGTTTTAAATTGGAGTAAGTAGTGGAGCGTGTTCAAACGGCACATTGAAACGACACGATAGCATGTGGAGCGTGTTTTCGTGTGTGTACATTCAAGCATGCACATTGAAACGGCACGATAGCCAACGTGTGTGGTTAGTGGCCGAGCCATGATTTTTGAAATCTGGAGCAGATCAGTGCGGAGTAAACTGTGTGGTGCATTTTAAATTGGCTTAAATCAGAACATAGGCTGCGGCGCTGCTAGAAATAGCTTCACTGCGACACTGAGATGCTGTTTTTGAATTAAATTGCTAGGCTGCGACGCAGGTACGTGCTGCATGGCGCATGCATGCGAAAGGTGGCGACCTGGTCGAGGGCTACGAGCTGCTGCGCGTGGAAGTGTTTGCCCAGCGGTCTAGCGGTTAATAGCGCGCATCCTTATCCTCGCCCCGACAAGAAAAAAACGCCAGCCAATTAGACTAGGGAACCAGGCCACCCACGGATCGCCCTGACTCTGCTTCCTTCTAGAAGAGCAATCGGACGGCGGCACTTCATTGTTAGGTAGATCGACGGTGCTTGTACAGCAAGATGGTCAACTTCGTTTTGGAGGCAGTCAACAGTGTTTTGAAAAGTTTGCTTATTTCAAAACCTTCATTTTAGAGTGAAGATGAAGTTGGAACAAAAAAAAATTATTTTCACTTTGACTAGTATGTTTTAAACTTGGTCAAACTTAGGGGTTGACCAAATTTGAAATGAGCAACAAAAATTCAAAAAAAATATGGAAAAATCAAAAACCTGTGCACATTGTCTTCTAATGTCATGTACTACTGATTGAAGTTGATAAACAAGGTATAGATATATTCAAACTTTTTGTTCATGCATATGATGCGATATCTCGAACTCTACCGTATGAAGTCAAGGTTGAAGAGAAGTGGTGAAAGGTTTTGAAAATGAAAATTTTGAAAACCTCACAAAAGGTTCATTTTGAAAAGTTTAAGAAGGATACAGGCTTAGTTTTTCATTTTCATGTTTAAAACTTGATTTAATCATGGTCAAACTTAAGGTTTGACCAAATTTGAAATGAGCACCAAAATTTGAAAAAAAAATCAAAAAAAAGAAAAACCAGTGTACATTGTCTTCTAATGTCATATACTACTGATTGAAGTTGATAAACAAGGTATAGATGCATTAAAACTCTTTGCAGATGAATTTCAAGTGAAATCTCAATATCTCGCAAAATTTCGTCGAGGCTTGAAGGTGAAGAGAAGGGGTCTATTTTCATGTACGCAATGTGATATCTCAAAATCTCACCAAAGCTTCATTATGGATTGTAGAAGGAGGATCTGAAGTTAGTTTTGCAATATCATGTTTTAAAGTTGTTTTTTAATCATTTTGTATTAAAGCAATTATTTTTAAAAATAATTTATTAATATGAAAAATATTAAAAATAATAATGTGACTTCGTAGTGATACTATATAGGTAGAATATAAGCTAAGGAAAAATATCTGGCTGATTTGGACTAGGTCGGAAAAAAAGTTGCTTAGAAATGGGGTCGTTTCACCTGGCTTTGGAGGCCACTTGTAACACGTTTTCGACGACAATGAGTTGTGTCTCACAAATGACACCAGGGCAACCATGGGAGGTGTTCTACATTAGAGACAAATCACACAAGTTTTCAAGAATCAAATCAAAGTAGCAGTAACAATACATCACACGATACCAAGAACATCATTCATGCTCCTTGTTTTCTTTTCATCACCTTCACTTGGCCATCCCACAATAACTTTTGATTTCTTCTTCTTCGGCTTCGGCTTTCTTTTGTTTGCTTTTTCCTCTACACCAAGAATATCATTCATACTCTTTGTTTTCTTTTCATCACCTTCACTTGGCCATCCCACAATAGTTTTTCTTGGAGGGGGAATTTCAGTATGCACATCCTCCAAAACAACATCAGGTTGCAGCATCATCCTCATAAATTCTCCAGGTTGCACATCCTCCAAAGCAGGTTCAAAATGCACATCATCCAAAACAGGTTCAGTTTGCACAGCCACTGCAATATCGACAGAGCCGAACACACTATAAACACTCCTCTTCTTTCTACAGCCCCCAATTCTTGCCTTTTTGGCTGGACAAAGAGGTTCAGTTACAAGGGGCTGAAACACACATTTCTTCCTGAAAAACAATTCATGTCATATGGTTAGTGAGTGCAAAAACAGAGATTTTGGATGAATTTGAACATACTTACCCCTTTGACTTTGGCTCGGTGTATCTACACTTGGTAGATCCAGCTCGGTGTCCAAGTTCTTCACAACGCTTGCATCTATTTTTGTTACCTTTTTGGGGCCTCTTTGGCTTGTCGTCCTTCTTTTTCTTTCCCTTCTTACTGCTCCCACCTTTTTTAAACCAAGCCTTGAATCTACTCTGTTTTGGCCTGCCAGCCTTCCTTCTCGTCAAAGGAGCGCACAAGGTGAATTCAATATCCACTTCAGGCCACTGAGACTGATCTGTAAGTGGAGGAATTGGATGTGCATATGCAGCTCTAAATTTTTCAACTGAGTAATATTCATGCAAATATGGGTGCATATTTAGCCTGGGTTTGGATGCCAAAAAAATTATGGCATGTAAATAAGGTTTTCCAGTGTGTTGCCACTCAAGGCAGGTACACTCATGCTTTTCAGTGTCAACAACATGCCTTCTGGTAGTCTTTAGATCTTTAACTTCACCACCATGCAATGAGGATTTCACAACAATCAAATGTGCAAGCCCTCTGCTCCTGTTGACTACCTGCTGCACAACAGCAGGCAGTTTATCCTGCCCTTGCAGCTTATCACCAATCCTTGCTCTCAAATCCCATAACCTCATGATCATGATCCTAATTTGGTCAACCATGTCATGGACAGGCAAGTCCTTGAAATCCTTTATCCTGTTGTTAAAACTTTCTGCTAAATTGTTGTTGATATGATCACACTTGATGGCAGTGTTAAATCTTGACATGTACCACAAAAGAGAATGGTAGGTCTCCATCCAAGGGACAAACTCAGTGCTTGCTTCTTTTATCTTATTCAGATGATACTCCCAAGTACCAAGCTTGTATGCTCTTGCTGCTGGCCACAGGCGGCCAAATGCATCTCCTCTGAATTTTTTGATCACATTCATCCACATATGACCAAAGCACTCCCTCTGCTCAACATGGGGAAAAACGGCCTTCACTGCATTTTCTAGCCCTTTACAGGCGTCAGTGTGGACTGCCAAAGAGGACACTGGGCCAATGCTTCTTTTGAGCTGCATCATGAACCATGTCCATGAAGCCTCTGTCTCAGACTGAAACAAGCCAATAGCTACAGGGTACATCCAATTGTGTCCATCTAGAGCATTGCAAGCTGCAAGTTAACCATTCCACTTGCCAGTCAAAAATGATGAATCTATACTCAAATATGGACGGCGGCCTGCTTTGAAGCCATCAATGCAAGGCTTTAAAGCCATGAAGAATTTGGAGAAATACACTTTTCCATCTGGTGTCACCTCAGTATCTATCTCAACAACACTGTCAGGACACCTTTTCTCCACTTCTGCTTTGAAGCTATACAACATTCTAAAGGTATTTGCCCAATCACCAAATAATTGTTTCATTACTCTTTGCTTTGCCTTCCACACTGTAGTATATTTCAGCTGTATTGGGTAATCCTTTTCCAGATCTACTTTCAATTTCTTTGCAGTTTCGTTTGGTTTTTGGATAAAATAGGAGTGATTTTCTCTACCACCCAAAGTTGGGATGTCATTTTTGTAACCATTTGTGAAGTTGTCATACAAGTATGTGCTTTTGGAATTTGATTCACCCTTACTGTCCTTCCATCAGGTTGACGTCTAGCGGATATATACCACTTGCATGGCATGGCACCACCATCAAAACCTTTGCACTTGGCATAGAATTTCTTTTTATCTATCCACAAAGTCTTGGTTTCAAACTCACGTTTGACTGCATAAGTCCTGAAACACATCCTAAACTCATCCATGCTTGGAAACAATTTACCTACTCCAATAACTGGATTTTCTTTGTCATACACACATACAAGCTCATCATCATGTCCATCACCCACTTCATTTGCAGCATTGCGCATCAACTCTTCTATATCTGCATCATCATCTGCATTTGCAGTCCTTGAGTGTCTGTTATTATCATCTGCAGCCCTTTGTTCCTCCCTTTCCTTCTCTGTCTCATCGACAGGAATACCAAACATAGTTGCCATTTCAATGTCAGACATTGGAGCAATGACCAAATCTGTCTTGTCACTTATCTCTACTGTATTCCAATCAATAGATACAACCTCCTCAACCTCCTCAACATGATCAGCTGCCTCTTCTGCGCCTGCCTCCTTTGATAACACTACCAACTCAGTAAATATAGGCATTATATGCCTTTGTACAACCCAATCATCCTCAGCAATCTGACTAGCCAACTTCGATTCCACATACCCAACCCTAGATTCAGGCTTCAGATCAACGAGCTCTGCCAAAAGCAGAGCACTTCTGCCTTTCCAGCCTTCTTGCCGATCGATTTCCTCTACCATGTCTTCCCCTGTCTCAATCCTAATATACTCCTGTTTCCAAATATCAAACCGCAACAAAGAAACTTGCTCTGGACCCCAAACCACACTTTCCCCAATTTTGGCCACGACATTCCTCACCGCCTCCTCTCCCATCCCATCTAGTTCATGTGGATCAAATTCTGTCCTAGGTGCATCCCATTCAACCATCGTGTCTCTCTCAATCATCCGCATGCTTCCATCAATCAGCAATGCCTTGCCGGGGAAAAATTTGATGGAAATTTTAAATGTATGACCTTCCCTGTTTTTGGCGGCCAACGTGAGCTACGAATCAAGGTAATAAGCAAATAGAACTGAAATTAAGTTTCAAGCTACGGGATATTACCCCTGAGTTGTCCCCTCTTCCGGCTCCATCCCGTTCCCCTCGTTCAGCACCCCCGCCGTCCACAGTCTAGGGATCTAATCAACCATCAGATCAGATCTTATTCCAAAAGGATGGGAGGTGAATTTGGGTTTGAAACTCACCAGCTTCGCCGCCGCTGCCGTGATTGGAGCGTCGTCGCCGCCGCTGCCGAGAATTGAGCGCCGCCGCCGCCACCGCCAGTAAAGCTACAGTGTTGTGGTTGCGCGCGCTCAAACGGAAGAGGTAGTTGTGTTGCGCGCGCTCGACACTGGGTGAGTCATCACATTTATGCCTTAACGTAATCGTTAACTAACCTAACTGACTCCTTGACGGACATTTTATGGCTGTTGTGGCCCTATTTCCAACCAAAACAGTGTCGCATGGGAGCTATTTCCAGCAACGACGTCGCTTTCCTTCTAATTCTGAGGAAAGACGTCGCATGGGAGCTATTCACCCGGCAAGTGGACCCAAGCCTTGGGTTACATCTTCCCTCGCTTCCTGCCGCTGGAGCCCTGTTGGTCGCCCAGCCTCGAGGCCAGGGTCCTCGTCAAGTTTCTTCGCGTGCTCCAGTTAATCCAATCGGAGGTCCGCAGGTATCTGGAGTATTCCTTTCATATCCCCTTTTCTCGCAATTAAAGATCAAACAAATTTCCTTAGTCGTCATATATAGTACACTCCTCCTCTGTGAATCAGTAAGTATTCCGGGGACTGGAGAGCCATGTGGGCTAAAGCAGCCAAGATCGTCCTGGACTTGGCTAACACTACTCCAGAATTCAAAGACCGGCTGCTACTGCCGGCAGCACGGCCCGATGGGTCCGCAGAACGTACTCCCCATCGGCTTCGGGTAGGCATGCATGCTGATTGAATTGCTATCGATCAAGTGGTAATCCATGATCGCACTGCAACTTACTACTAATCAATTTCATTTGATTGTTTGTATCTATCCGGGCCAGCTTTGCTCCTTTCCGACGGAAGCGGCACGCAGTCAAGGATCATACCTGTCCACGTCGGATGGCTTATATCTATGTTAAGAAGAGGATGAGGTAATCTTACAATCCTCCATGATGCATGCCATTTCTCATTTCTTGGTACGCCCGCTCTCATGCATGGTTTCGCTACTCTTTCCAGCGTGCCCTCTTCCAGCCACTGCAGCCAGGAGTTGTCACCTGGTATACTTCATTCTTCCTAGCTAGCTTCTCTCTCTCTCTGCAACCGTTTTGCCGGTAGTCTGGTCTAACAATATCTTTCATCTCATTTTGCAGAAATCATAGCTAAACTGCGGGATGATTGGTTTGGGAGAATTTCTGGTACGACTTGGTCTCTGGTTTCACTTGGTATATATAAGCATTGAACCTTGCGCTGAACCTTCTGTTCATTAGTAGTATTCACATGTGTGTTGCAACTTCTGTAGAGCTCCTACCTACTACTGCTCTCCTCGTTTCTGAACTCCACTTAACATCAATTCTGTGCAATCCATCAAGCTGCATCCTTTCCATGGGACAGTTATCGAACAACATCTGAATGCATAGTACCGACTAGCCACAGAAATACCTTGAGGTTTGGTTGGTAGGCGCATCGATCAGCAGGTCAAATTTTAATACTCTTCTAAATAAAAGGGGTACAAAATGCACTCTCTGTGCTAATATAGTTTTCTTGATTAAGGTAGTACAATATTGCCATAATAATGAAGTTGCTTTCACTGAGAGAAAAAAGAGTAGCTACCACCGTGCTAAAGCAAACTGGATAAACAAATTCTGTAAACTCACGTACGGTCTATATCTTTAGTCAACTTCTACTTCACTCCCTTGAGTAACTCAACTTTTCCAATGGATAACAAGCATCCGTTGAATGCTGGCACGTTTTATTAGTATCAACTGATGAACTAGTGTGATATTCTAATATTCAGATGAATGTATTAAAGCTGCTAAATGCCAGAAGATCAATCGAGGGTGTGCGCTTCAATCGAGTGCGAGGGAAGGTAAATTCACACTTGTTTTATCCACCAAGCCTTAAATTTAGTTAATAAGTACCTGTGATTTTTTCCACTTGAATACTTGATCGATATCTGGGCTACGTTGAATCCTATCACGGATCATTGTCATGACATTATTTCATACAGCTTTCCATCTCTACTTTGGTGGATTTTGACATCAGATTTTTTTTCTTTGAGACGTCAGCACTCGCATTTCGATCACTTGCAGAACTATAATTAACTAACTCTTGGCCTACTTCGATGCATTGTATGTTGCTGCTGATTTGCTGTTACCGTTCTTTGTGTCGCCTTGGTCCTTGCAAAACAATTATTTGCTCCCCGCTGCTCTGGTTTTGCTATTATTGCTACCGTATTGCTCCACCTATCCTACATACACCTATAACAGGGGGGATCTATATGTTGGATAGGGCTGGCAAGGATTTTACCAATAGCCTTTTATGTCGTAGCAACAAAGCTTTAATTGGGCTGGCAGGGATTTTCCCAATGGACAGTTCGACTGTTGGCCGACCCTGGCTCATTGAGCTAGATCCGCCACTGACCTTTAATATAGTATTCCACACTGCTCCAACCCCAGTTGCTGCGCACATTGTCCGGATCCATTTGTTCTCAAACAATAAAATCAAACGCTGTCAATCATTTCTGAACTGCTGAAATCCTCTGGATGCTTAATTAATAGCCAAAGTTGTTACTGTTGCAGGTAATTCTGTTACTGGAAATTTCCAGCCCCGAACCGGTGACTGTCCCCGACCCCAAACTCAATCCCCAGTCCCAAATCGGCGACCATCCAAGATGATGACGAGGACTCGAGCGATGGTGTGCGGCCAGGAGTTGCAATCGTTTGTCCCTGGAGAGTACCCCTGTGTTAGGCGGTTCCGTTACCGGCGGCTCCTCGCCTTCCTCAGGCTACAAGGCTATGGCTCCACCTTTGTCGCGTATGCACCCCACCGCCCTTATTTTGCTTTCATCTACGTACTCGCTTGCTGATCAACAAAATGGACACATGGATGCAGGATGTTGAAGCAGACAAACTACTACTTTTGCGTGTTTCATCTGGCGCGCCTCGTGTCTCAGGGCCTGTGGGCCGAAGCCCTGGATTACATCTTCCCCCGCTTCCTGCCGCTGGAGCCCTGTTCGCCGCCCAGCCTCGAGGCTACTGTCCTCGTCAAGTTTCTCCGCGTGCACCGTTTATTTCACTTGGAAGTAGCCAGGTAGTACATGGAGTATTTTCATATAATCCCCCTCTCGCAGTATACACAGATCAAAGAAATATTCTTAATCGTAGTACTGCACCATTCTTTGGATCAGTAAGATTTCTCGGGACTGGAAACCTATGTGGGCTAGAGCAGCAAAGATCGTCCAAGACTTGGCTAACAGAGTTCCAGAATTCAAAGACCGTCTGCAACTGCCAGACAGCCTGCAGGCTGCAGATGGGTCCGCAGAACATGCTCCCCATTGGCTTTGGGTATGCACGCCGACTGCATCGCTATCATTCCTTGATCACGCCGCAACTTTCTAATCAATAATGCTATTTGATTGTTTGTATCTTGGGCCAGCTTTGCTCCTTTCCGACGGAGGCGGCACGTCAAGAAATGCACCCGTACTACCAGCAAGTATGCATGTGAAGAAGAACTTGCCCGTCGGATAGCTAAAAACTATTTGGACAAGAGGATGAGGTAATACTACTATACTAATATTACAATCATCCTACCCCGATTCGACCAGGATGCATGCCATTACGGTTCGTTGATCTTTCCAGCCTGCCTTCTTCCAGCCAATGCAGACAGGAGTTGTCACCTGGTATACTTCTTCATTCCTAGCTAGCTTCTCTCTAGGCAACCGTTTTGCCATCAAGCAATATTCTAGAACAAACTTTTTTTATCTCATTTGCAGAAATCGCAGCTAAGGCGCGAGATGATTGGTTTGGGAGAATTTTTGGTATGACTCGGTTTCTCGTTTCACTCTGTATAAGCATTGGATGTTGTGCTTAACCTTCTCTTCATTAGTCGTATTCACATGTATGTTATTATTTCTGTAGAGCCTGTGCTGCTTCTCCTCGATTCTTAATTCCACATGCATCATTTCCGTTCAACCCATCAAGCTGCATATTTTTCATGAGACCATTACCTTTCATCTGAATGCACTGTACTGACTAGCCAGAAAATACCGTAAGGGTTGGTTGGCAGGGGCAGCAGCAGTTCAATTTTTAACATTCTTCTAATTTAAAGGGGTATACAATTTTGTTGGGGATATACTTTCCGGTGAGCCTCACAGTTCCTCACTGACCAGAGTGACCCACTTCGGGTTAGAGTTTTGCTTCACGGCGGGTCCAGTCAGGAGAGAAGACGGAGTCCAATCCGGCTACGGGAAGGTCCAGAAGACTTACCGACTTAGGCCCATAATGTTATTTGTAGTTCAAGATGTACTCTGTAACCAACTCCTAGTCGTAGTCTGATTGATCTCTCCTGTAAACCCTAGGCCGGATATCTATATAAGCCGTCCTAGGGAGAGCCTTTAGGGCACAACACAATAGTCTACAATCTCAACTCACACAGGCGATACCCTTGTAACTCATATTTCGGCTCTGCCGTATTACTGGATTGCTAGCAGGAGTAGGATCCGTCCAAAGCCGGCGGATTCGAACCTGGGTAAACTTATGTGCTCACCGTCCCGGAACACCGTACGTCTCACACCCCTCTCTTCCGCACGCCTCGAGGACCCCCTCATGGCGTACTTGTCATCAATCCGACGACAGTTGGCGCCCACCGCGGGGCAAGTGAGCTACGGATCTGCGTTCCGAGTAGAATCTGCAAGAATCGGAACCGGCGAGACCATTGCCGTCGGTCGCATCCTCTACGCTAGCGACGTCCCTCTCATCGTTCTCGATGAGACTCAGATTCTGGCTAGGGAGGCCGTGACTGCCTATATAATTATGTCTTTTGGCGAGATCGATGTTTACATCGGTTTCGCTGAACCTTCCCAACCCACCCCAGGGGTGATGATAGAGGCAGAAGAATCTTCTGGGTCCCCTTTGTCCGCGGAGACGGCAGAGTTCCGGATCTCAGAAAACCCTAATCCCACCCAGCCCGCACCAGTTGCGGAGATAGTGGAGAAATCCGAGCCTGAAGAAGACCTCACGGTCCAAGTCGAATCTGGAGTGGATCTCCCTGGAGAAGCCGGATCCCAGATCGACCCACCCGTGGAAGTCGAAATCCAGGAGGAGCATATCAACGACACTAATTCCGGCTCTGACGACGCTGGGACAGACATGCCTTTCCTCAGGTACACATTAAGATGTATGATACTGCAAGGCGCAAGCGCAGATGCAATCCTCGAGACCATTAAAAGTTTCGACATGGCTGATCGCGAAAGCCGCAGGTACCTCAGGAAGCACGCGTCGCACTTCGTCGGATATGTTGGATCCGGATCCGGCTCTGCCGATGCTGGAGAAAACACTGATTCGGTGCTGGAGGCAATTGGAACAAACGCCGACGTTCCCGCATCCTCGGATGAATCTATGACGTCGGCAGATTTCCGAAAGTTCTCCGCGGAATATGAAGAGGAGTACAACTCCAAAGCTGCAGAAGAAGGAGAAGCCATGGATGAAGGATCCGGGGAACACTCTCCCAAAGCGCAGGATGACATGGACGTCGGAGATAATCCTGAGGTCCAGATGTCCGAAAAAACCGATCAGAGCTTGACTCCGGGAAACGGACCCAAAGCCGTCTTTGCTACCGGCGCTGCCAAGAAGGCAAAGAAGAAAAACAAGAAGAACAAGACCCTGGCAAAATACCCTCTGACAGAGGAGGTGATTGCCGAGGAATACGAGGAAGACTCGGATGGAGCACTTATCCCAGACGAGCCGAAAAAAGAAGCATCGGTGGATGGACACGTGATCACAGAAGGTGCGCATAAACTCATCGATGCCGCATTAACCACACCTATCCCTACAGCTGCAGAACTTACTGTAGAAGAGCTGGACGAAAGGGCCCAAGCCCTAGAAGCGCGTCGTCAACAACTCCTCGATGAAGCTAAAAACATCGAGGTGAAGAAGAAACGCATGTCAACCAAGGAATACATGTCTCGGTTGCATCAGAAGACACGGAAGCGTCACATCAATGATGAACAATTCCCACGTGTCTGTGCCGTCCTTTCGGGGACGAGATGGGGAAACCACGGAAAGACAGCAACGGAGATTGGGTATACCCAACCCCAGTACAGAATACCGTGGCAGCTCGAGAAATTCCATCGGCTAATCCAGGACCAGAGGAGATCCGTTTGGGTATCAAGCTACTCAACAAGGGACTAGAGCAGCAGAAGGTCGCCCTGTCCGGAAGTCAAAAACTGGTCTCGGATTCTGACCAATGTCGTACAGATCCGGCATGGGCTGACGTAAGATCCCATTACGTTCGGGCGCAATACCATAACCCTGAACGCAGGGAAGACAATTATTTAAGAATCGGATCGTCGGGACAACATCGCAGAGCTACGCATAACTGGAGCAATGTCGCCCCAGCGGCAGAAAAAGACGCGATCGCTGCACTAAATCCGAGGAATCCTCCCCGACGAGAGTACAACGATCGAAAGGGAGAAGATAAAGAGAAACGTCGGGAGGAGGATCGTCAGAGAATGCCACCTCCTAGATATGAGAGCCGTCCGGCTGAGCCTCACCATGGTGGGAACGACGGACGAAGGAACGACGAAAACCACGCTGGAGCAAGCCGGCAGGGGGCTCGTCACAGTCAAGAACCTCCCCGGAACCGGAATAATGACGCTCCGGACAGAGACCGGAGATCAGCCGGAAACAATTCAGCTGCCCCACCCCCTCCACCAGGCAGTTATCACAACTGACCCCAAGGAGGGCAAGGACGACATGGCGGAGGAGGTGGTGGCAGAAGCCGAAGTCCGGCTCCAAGGCACCACAGCCACAACCGACATTCGGGACGACCTCTATCCCCGAACGACGCAAGGCACAGGATTAACTCCAACATAGAGGCTCGGCGCTACGAAAAAGATGTCGTGTACGTGGGCCCAAAGTGCTTCGGACCACGCATCAGAGCTACAAAATTTCCGGAAGGATTTGCTATCTCAAGACATATCCAAGCCTACGACGGCATTGCTCGGCCAGACACCTGGTTACAGGACTTCTTCCAAGCTTGCTGCATCGCTAAAGGCGGAAACAGCCTGGTCGCAACCCGATATCTCCCACTTATGTTGCGGAAGACGGCAAGATCATGGCTCAATAAACTTCCGGCAAACACCATCCACAACTGGTATGACTTGCAAAGTGCGTTCTTTCGGAATTTCGAAGGCACATATCGGAGGCCCTATTCGGTCGGAGACCTACAGTGTTGCACCCAGAAAGCCGGAGAAACTTGTCGGGATTACCTCGGACGATGGATCGACACCAAGAACTCCTGTGAGGGAGTAAACGATCAAACTGCGATTGAAGCTTTCATCGCAGGACTCCCAATTGGTCTACTGCGTCACCGCTTGAAATGTGACAAGGTCACTGATTTGGGAGAGATGATAGAAACAGCGAGCAAGTATGCAGATGCTGACAACGATGCAGAGGGATTACTCAATGTCCTGGCTGTATCTCAGTCAGCAAAGACAAAGCAACAGGCTCAGAAGGGCAAAAACACCTCGGAAGAAAAACCCAACGCGGAGACAGCGGTAGTCACTACTGTTTCCGGGTCTGGAGGAGGAGGAGGAGGAGGACGTGGCGGAGGCCGCGGGCGTGGCCGTGGGACATCAGGGGTCCAAGGAAGAGGAGAGCAACAACCAGGCAAAACCTACACTTGGGCCGACATTACCAATAACCCATGTGTGCATCACTTGGACGCCAATGGGGGCTCGTCCCACACCAACGCTGAATGTCGTTTTGATGACGACATCAAGAGAGATGATACCGCGGACTACAAAGCTAAGCGGAAGAAGGGAAAAAAATCCCAAAAAAGACAAGGAGACCAAGGATGATTCCGACATGGAGGAAGCTGATGCTTCAAATCCCAAGCCAGAAGAAAAGAAAACTTTTCCCACCAAGAAGGACACGTACATCACCTTCCTCGGATCTCAACCAGCAAAGGTCAAGAAAGCAGTTCTCCACGAGCTCAATGCAATAGTTCTAGTTGTCCCTCAGTATCTGGACTGGTCGGAGGTGGCAATCACATTTGACCGCGCTGATCATCCGCCTAAGCTACATAGGCGAGGAAAATACGCCTTAATCGTCAATCCACTTATTGACGGTTATGGTTTCTCCAAGACCCTCATGGACGGCGGTAGTAGCATCAATATTCTCTATGTCGAAATGCTACGCCGGATGAAGATCTCAGAAACACAGTTGAACCATAGCTCTGTGATCTTTCACGGAGTTGTCTCAGGAAGACAAGCTAATTCCCTGGGAGAGATCACTTTGGATGTTACTTTTGGAACTCCAAAGAATTATCGGACGGAGGCACTTTCCTTCGAAGTGGTCCCGTTCAAGAGCGCATACCACGCTATATTCGGACGTCCGGCTTACTAGGCTTTTATGGCTCGTCCGTGTTACATTTACAATATGATGAAAATTCCAGGTCCCAACGGCGTGATCACCATCAGGGGAGACCCGAAGAAAGCACGAGAGTGCGAGGATGGAAATGCCGCCTTTGCTAAAGCCGTGCTGCACACCCAGGAGTACCAGGAGATCAAGAAGAGCATAGATCCGTCCAAGATGCCTGCAACGAAGAAGGAGGTGACAAAGCCAAATCCAGAGTTCAAGGCATCAGAAGAGACGAAGACGACGCCGTTGAAGGATGATGACCCCTCCAAGGTGACCCAGATAGGTGCAGGCCTAAGTAGCGCATAGGAAACCGCGCTCGTCAAGTTCCTCCAAGCAAATCAAGATATCTTCGCATGGCAGCCATCTGACATGACCGGAGTACCTAGGGAACTTGCCGAGCACTCTCTAAATGTAAATCCGAACGCTAAACCCGTCAAACAGTCCTTACGACGGTTCGGCGATGAAAAGCGTAAGGCAATAGCTAAGGAACTAGCACGGCTCGAGTTAGCCGGATTCATAGAAGAGGTCATCCACACTGAGTGGTCGGCCAATCCTGTAATGGTCCCTAGAAAGGACACCACTGATTTAAGGATGTGTGTTGATTATACTGCCTTGAACAAGGCTTGTCCAAAAGATCCTTTCCCTCTGCCTAGAATTGATCAAGTTATCGATTCTACGGCAGGCTTGGAACTCCTCTGTTTTCTCGACGCATATTCCGGTTATCACCAAATCCGGATAAAGGAATCTGACAAAGTCAAAACTTCATTCATAACCCCTTTCAGAACCTTCTGTTTTGTTACGATGCCTTTTGGGCTGAAGAACGCAGGATCTACGTACCAGCGCACGATGCAGCGTTGCCTCCATGACCAACTCGGACGCAATGTACATGCATACGTGGATGATATCGCGGTCATGTCCAAAAATAAGGAAACGTTGATTTCCGACTTGGAGGAGACGTTCGCCAATCTACGAAAATACAACATCATGCTTAACCCGAAGAAATGCTTCTTTGGAATACCAGCCGGAAAATTGTTGGGTTTCATCGTGTCTCAAAGAGGCATAGAGGTGAACCGAGACAAAATGAAGGCTATACTCAACATTTTCAGGCCAACTCGCCTGAAGGACGTATAAAGACTAACTGGTTGCATTGCTGCAGTCAGTCGATTTGTAAGCCGGCTTGGTGAAAGAGCCGCACCATTATATAAACTCCTGAAAAAGACCAAGGATTTTGTTTGGACCGACGAAGCCGAAGCTGCACTACCAGATCTGAAAAGAGTACTCTCATCTGCTCCTATCCTTGCGGCGTCGAAACCCCAGGAACCGATGTTGCTTTACATTGCTGCGACAAATAAAGTTATCAGTATCGTCATGGTGGTGGAGAGACCAGAGGAAAATCAGGAACACCTGGTGCAGCGTCCGACGTACTTTGTTAGCAAAGTCCTGACAGAATCAAACCAGCGATATCCGCACTATCAGAAACTGGCTTACAGTGTTTTTCTAGCATCTCGTAAGTTACGACACTATTTTCAGGAGCATCCAATTACCATGGTGAGCAAAGCTCCCATGAGAGACATAATCAACAATAGTGACGCCACAGGACGCGTCACCAAATGGGGAATAGAGCTCTCAACTTTCGACATTGAGTATAAACCTCGGACAACAATCAAATCCTAGATCCTTGTTGACTTTGTCATTGATTGGACCGAGACGAAGGAGAACATGAACCTCCCTGAGTCGGAATATTGGACCCTCTTTTTCGATGGGTCTAAGGCTCGAGGGGGTTCGGGGGCTGGCGTGGTGCTCAAATCACCCCCAAGGAGATAAACTTTATACGTGTTGCAGATCCACTTCACAGCGACAAATAACATTGCCGAGTATGAAGCACTGCTGCATGGAATCCGAATTGCTAAGGATATTGGCATCCGACATTTGATGTGTTACGGAGATTTGGATCTTGTTGCTCAGCAAGTCTCGGATATTTGTAATGAAAATAAGCACATGGCAGCATATAAAGCTGTCGTGGATGATCTATCTAAATCGTTCGAAGGGTTTGAAGTACAACACATCCCTAGAGCAGAAAATGAGGAAGCAGATGCACTATCTCGCATAGGCTCTGCACGGAAAGAGGTCCCGGATGGCGCTTTTTTAGAGCACCTCAAAGTCCCCTTGATAAAGGGAGTAGATGAGGAATATCCGACCAAATCCGACTCACCTTTGATAGCAGTTCTGCCTGTAATTCTCAGCTGGACTCAACCCTACCTCAATTATTTGGTAGATGGCAAATTACTCGAAGACGAAGTGCTGAGTCGGCAGATCATCCGACGAGCAAAAGCCTATACTATTGTTAAAGGTGAGCTCCATAAACGGAGTGTTTCTGGGGGTTTTCAGCGCTGTGTATCTCCGGAAGAAGGAGTGGAAATCTTAAGGGAAATCCACGAAGGCGAGTGTGGTCATCACGCTGCAGCCAAATCTTTAGTGGCAAAAGCTTTTAGACACGGATTTTTCTGGCTTACAGCTCAGGCAAATGCCGAACGATTAGTCAAGACGTGCAAAGGTTGCCAAAAATATGCCAAGCAAGCTCATGTTCCGATTGATCAGCCGCGAACAATCCCTATAACATGGCCCTTTGCGGTCTGGGGGCTTGATATGGTAGGACCATTTAAACGAGCTCCAAGTGGATTTACTCACCTCTTAGTGATGGTGGATAAATTCACCAAATGGATTGAGGCTAAACCTATCACTAGTTGTGATGGAGCAACAACCAAAAGATTTGTCGAGGATGTTATAATCCGGTATGGTTATCTGCATAGAATTATCACGAACAACGGGAGTAACTTCTCTATGGGAGAATTGGCTGAATTCTGCGACGAGCAAAATATCCGGCTTGACATTGCGTCAGTCGCACATCCACAGGCTAACAGACAAGTCGAAAGAGCTAATGGTTTAATCTTACAAGGCCTGAAACCAAGACTCGAAGCACCACTACGACGTGCTGCGGGGGCTTGGGCAGAGGAATTACCCTCTGTAATTTGGAGTTTACGAACAACTCCGAACAGGTCAACAGGATACACACCTTTCTTCTTGTCTGTGGCGCAGAAGCAGTTCTTCCTAGTGATTTAATTCATACTTCTCCTAGAGTGGCCGCGTATATTGAAGAGGATGCCGAGATTTCTCGACAAAATGATCTCGACTTAGTCGAAGAAGTTCGTATCGTTGCTGAAATGAGATCTATAGCCTATCAGCAGAAGTTACGCAAGTATCATAGCCAGAGAGTCCGAAACAGATATTTCAATAAAGGTGATTTGGTTCTCCGGCTTGTGCAACAAAGAAAGCACAAACTTTCCCCAGTATGGGAATGGCCCTTTTTAGTTAGTCGAGTATTGCACAATGGATCGCACTACTTAACTGACATGAGGCCAGTCAAAAAAAGACCTGCTACTAAGAAGAGAAAGAGAGCCGGAGGCAGTACACATCCGGATGAGTTAGACAAACCGTGGAATATTGCTCAGCTACGTCCATTTTATTCTTAGTTTATCCTTCTTTGTAATCGTATATATGTACATGTTCTTTGAGAAATAAAAGTTTTGGTTGCCTCAAGATTTTCTGAGAAGTTTTTACCATCTTATTTCCAAATGATCATGTTATAGTCGAAAATCCCAGAATGCTTGAAAGTACTTTATGCTCATGTTCGTTCTGGTTTAGATTTCCGATTCTAAAACTGCTACCTTCGGGTATAACTCTAACATTTCTAGTCTTTACTTTGGTTATTTGTCTGATTGCTGGATGCGGGTATTTTCCAAGTAGTGAATTGTTGTACTGGAAGCCGGCTTTGTTTCCAAGTTTAAATTGGTTTAGCAAGTGAGCTCCGTTGCTCGGCAAAGTTTCTGGCTGAAGGTTTAGCCGGCTCACGAAAGGGACGAGGCGGAAAGCCAGATAAACGATAAGTAGAGACGAACAAATTCAAGTGCTTATGAAAATATTTCAGGCACACACAAAAACAAAGCCAAAAGTGCTGAATAGGTAAAAAGCTTAGTACTAGCAAAAGTTAATACTACTTAATATTTACAAAACGCATCATGTCTTTCCAGAATAATACATAGTTTTCTGATCTATGATGCAGGAGGAGATGAAGTAGTTGTCGGCTCACTGGTTACTCCGCCTTGATATCGTTCCGAGATGTCCGGATCCGAGGTGGTCCGTTCATCGTCGGATACTTCTTCGGCTTCTTCTGGAGAAGGTGGCGGAGTAGATACGCGGGTGAAGAAGGGGATCTCGTAGCTGGTCAGATCAGCTACGTGGCACCCGTATCCGGCACAGGAGTGCATGATGGCTTGAAGGTCTTGCTCCTGGCCGTCTTCGTCTACCTTGCAGTACCTTCTGGTCACTTGATATATCTCCATGTTTCCATGGTGGCTCATGACCATGGTGAGAGCGTTCTGCGCAGCAGTCCGCGTGTAGGACATGTTCTAGTCCCGAACAAGCTGCGGCATTTCCTTGGCCTTGTCCCGCAACTGAAAATCCGACATGCTTGGCATATCCGAAATCCTGAGAGACTCACCAATGTCCTCAAGAGACTGGCGCAAGTCATGCAGAAGATTACCGACTTGGGTAAGCCGGTGGGTGCGGGGCTCGAAGGAGGAAGAGTCCGTCAAGTTCAGATGACCTATACACAAAACAAGTCAAGAAAAATCCGACATTGATGAAAAGTTGAAGAAATGATAAGTCAGACAGATGGAACGTACCAACAATGATGTCGTCAATCTTAGTCTTCTCCTCTCAGAGACTGGAGTTTAGCCCGGAGCGCTTCGGAGAGATCCTTCTCTCTGCCAAGCTCATTCTTGAGGTCCGAGATAATTTTATCCTGAGCAGCGATCTTGCGATCACGCTCTTCAGTGGCCATGGAGGAGGATTCAAGGACTTGAGCTATGCTCCTTTCATGATCCGCCTTGAGCTTATCCAGGTCTTGGCGAAGTCCCTTGTTCTCCACCACCAGGGTCTTGAGGTTCTCGACCTCTTCAATCATAGCAATGGATTGTTTCACCAGCGCTGTAAGTCAAAAAAGAACAACAGTTCAGAAAAAGTTCGGCACTCAAAAGCAAAAGACTAGGTTTGAATCTTGGAATGTTTACCTTCGGCTTCATCCTTGGCTACTTTGAGTTCGGCGTTTTTAAGCCGGAGAGCCTTGATCTCTCTCCGCTTATTGCAGACAATGGTAAGTAACTCCTGGTTATAGAACATACTTTCTGTAAGTCAGAATACCCAAAGTCAGAAAGCTACTTAAGACTCAGGCTAATATTTTTTGCTAAATATCAGTACGAGCCTTGGGGGCTACACTAGTTCGTTCTTTGGTATCCTAATGAAAGCATAAACCCGGATTCTATATCCTACTTCATGCTTGGGGGCTAGAGGATATGACATAACATAATGTAAAAAACAAGAGTTGCAATTCCGACTTAAATATTGCTCGCGGGTGAGTTTGTCTAAACCCGTGTTCACTTCAACTGCCACCTTCTCGGCAAGAGTAAGAGGGATCACTGGGGTTGTTGGAAGCTCGCTAGCCCTAATCCTCTCGTCTCGAAGGCGGACTTGAGCGAGAAGGTTGGAGAACTTGACGTCCTCTGCTTCTTGCGCTTCCTCCTCGGGGGATAGATGGCTTTTGTCCAGGACTTGCTTGGCCAGCCGCTGGATCTGCTCTGCAGATTTCCGGGACAAGCCAAACTTGGCAAGTCCCGGATTGCTGATGAGGTTGTCGCCGAAGACTTCAGCCGAGGGATCATTACCCGAAGAGGGTTCACCCTTATCTTGACCTGACGCACCCACGGTGACGTCAGTTTGTGACCCAAGGATCACAAGCTCTGTTTGAGGAGCCGGATCTTCTGCGACCACCGGAGAAGGAATGATCACCGGAGTTGCGGAAGGTTGAGGGGCAGGAGTTGGAGGAGCCACCGCAGGAGAAGCTATGGTGAGCTTCGTTTGTCGCAGGGGCTTCGTAGGAATCCCTTTCCCCTTGCCCTTGATGAGAGGCTTTGCTCTGAGAATGTAGTAAAGTCGGAAACATTACATCTCAGGAAGAAATTTGAGAAAGGTACAAAGACGGAAATTGTGAATGAAAGTTACCTCTTCACAACAGGCACTTCCTTTGTGCCAACAGCCACTGTCGGAGCTTTGCGCTTCTTGAGCCCAAGGTCCGGCAATGGGACCACTTCAGTCTCCTGAGAAAACGGAGGATATCCTTCGAGTGGAGCAAGCTCTCACTCGGGGAGGTCAGCAAGCTGAAAATAGGAAAGCATATCAGCATTGCAGTATATAACTTAAAGATTGAAACACATAAAAGGTGTATTGATGGAAGCTTACCGGCACCACGGGGTTTTCCGCTGTGTACATATCCAGAGAAATCTCCGGAATCCTCCTCTCGATCCGCTCCTTGATCAGCCACTTGATTTGGCGGATGTAGCCTTGAGTGGTGTAGGATTTGGGGCTGATGCGGAGAGAGTCTTTTTTGGAAGACGTGATGGAGCGCATTAGTTTATCCCCGTGGTACAGAAGTGGCTGGATCCGACGTGAGACCCAGCACTGGACCAAGTCGGATCCCTTTAGACCCATGTGCTTGATCAGATATTCGATCTGCCTCTTAGCGAGGATTAGATCGTCGGTGAGAGCCGGAGCAGCCTCGTCCCAGGAAGGCTGGGTCGTGGCGGCTCCGTCGACAAAAGCCGGCAAAGCAGTAGCTTTGCCGGGAGCCGGAATATCCCTATGGTAGAAAAAAGTGGCTGGCCATTGTTTGACCGAGTCACTGGCAAAAAATTTGGGATATGCCCGGTCGCGTCTAAGTGAAAAGCTGATAGTGCCGGTGATATAAGATACACCGACAGTGATGGAATTTCTCCGGACATGGAAATAGTACCGGAAGAGAAGCAAACTCGGCCTAATGCCGAGAAAGCCCTCGCAAAGCGATGCAAACGCACTCATCTCTAAGAGAGAGTTGGGAGGAAGATTGTGGAGTTGAACTCCGTAATGATCTATAACCTCGAAGAACTCCGAGGGAGGAAAACACAGACCTCGGTAGAGATGGGTGCCAAAGTGGAACCGCTCGCCATCTTGCGGGTTGGGGACGGTTTCGCCGGAGCCTCCGCCAGTCGCCGGCGGCGAGAAGTCCCTCCTTCTCCACGTTCTTGAGGCCGTCCTCGTCAAGGGCGCAGGGGATCCAGATTCCCCGGAAGCTTTCCTTCTCCGTTGCTGCTTCCGCCGTCGTCGCCGCCGCTGCTTGCCGCCAAACCGGAGGAAGAAGATGATGAAGCCATTTCTCCGGTGAGAAGATGACCTGAAAGTGGCGGCGTTGGGAGTTTTCTGTGGGGAGAAGGACGAGAGAGCTCTGAGCGCGCAGGAGGATTGGGAGAAAAGGAAACGGCAAAGACTGGTGGAAAGAAGAAGGAGAAATCCAAACCCCTTATATCCACCTAACTGTGTCAAGATTCGTGCAAATGCTATAGTGTAACCGCCACGCGTCGTGGAAAGAACTGGGAAGGACCCACGCGATGATTGTGTCTCCCCGATCTCCACGCTCGCATTGAGACGGCGCCTCGGTTCCGCGAACCGCGGACCCACCAAAGGTCGTGCTGATGGCACGCCTGTCAGATGATGTGACTTGACCATGCTTGTGTCAGGTGGCGTAGAAACCAAGTTCCGGTTTAGTTTAAAATCGAGCTGGAAAATCCGAGTAACTAATTGATAGGTCCGACTTATTTTTAAGACCCGGATCGTATTTTTTGTGAAGTTTCAGGAACCCTTCAAGATTCTGCAAGCCGAAGATCAAGCTAGACGATGATAAAATCCGACTTTGGATCTTGGAGGCCTTCGGGGGCTGCTGTTGGGGATATACTTTCTGGGTATCCTCACAGTTCCTCACTTACTAGGGTGACCCAATTTGGGTTAGAACTTTGCTTCACGGGCGGCCCAGTCAGGAGAGAAGACGGGGTCCAATCCGGCTACAGGAAGGCCCAGAAGACTTACCAACTTAGGCCCATAATGTTACTTGTAGTTCAAGATGTACTCTGTAACCAACTCTTAGTCGTAGCCGGATTGATCTCTCCTGTAAACCCTAGGCCGGATATCTATATAAGCCGTCCTAGGGAGAGCCTTTAGGGCACAACACAATAGTCTACAATCTCAACTCACACAGGCGATACCCTTGTAACCCATATTCCGGCTCTGCCGTATTACTAGATTGCTAGCAGGAGTAGGATCCGTCCAAAGCCGACGGATTCAAACCTGGGTAAACTTGTGTGCTCACCGTCCCGGAACACCGTACGTCTCACACCCCTCTCTTCCGCACGCCTCGAGGACCCCCTCATGACGTACTTGTCATCAATCCGACGACAAGTTTTCTCTCTGCGCTACTACAGTTTTGTTGGTTAAGGTAGCTGTGCCATAATAATGAAGTTGCTTTTGCTGAGAGAAAAAAGAAAAAAGAGTAGCTAACTAGCTACTACCGTGTTAAAAGAAACTGGAGAAACAAATTATGTAAACACACGGTCTAAATTTATAATCAACATCCACTTCACTTCCCTTGAGTAATACAACTTTTCAAATGGATATCAGTATTTGTTCAATGCTGGCACATTTTGTCAGTAGCAACTGATGAACTAGTGTGATATTCTAATATTCAGAGGAATGTATTAAAGCTGCTAAATGCCGGGAGATCAATCAAGGGTGTGCGCTTCAATCGAGTGCACGGGAAGGTAAATTTCACCAAACCTAAATGTAGCCAACCAGCAATTGTTATTTTTTTCAACTTGATATCTTGGCTATGTGGAATCCTATTGGTGATCATTGTCACGGCATTGTTTCATATATCTCTTTTCTTTTCTGCTTTGCTAGATGTTGACCTCAGATTTTTTTGGAGACGTTAGCACTCGCATGTTAAATCATTTGCAGAGTTAGAATTAACTAACTCTTGACCTACTTTGATGCATTGTATGTTGCTCTAAATTTTCCATTACCGCTCTTTGTGTTGCCTTTGTCCTTACAAAACAGTTTTCTGTTCGCCGCGCTGATTTCGTCAGTATAGCTACTGTATTGCTCTGCTTTTGCTTGGGTACATACACCTGTAATGTTGTAGCCAGCACTATCGAACCACTGGTTGCAATGCACATTGCCCACCCCATTTTGTCATAAAAGTAAAAAAAGTAAACATTATCAATCATTTTTGAACTATGGAAGTCCTCTGTATGTTCAATTAATACCTAAAATTGTTACTGTTGCAGGCACTCCTGTTACTGGCAATGTGATGAAACCTGAATTTTCTTCGGTCCCGTTAACAACTGATGCAGGTAAATTACTTCAAAAGTTTTGATCATTTTCAGTTATTAACGGCACCAAGTACGGTAACATACAGGGTTTTGATTCTTATATAATTTTATTAGCATCTTACAACAGATAGTAATACGATGTTGTCAATCAAAGATTACACACGTCAAAATTAATTATTGTGGCACAAAATGCAGTGTTGCTTTTACATAAATCTGATGGGTTAAGTACGCTTATTCCTAGTTTACATCAGTAAGACTGTTGGATATTGCAGCGCCCACTTAACTTTGTAAGATGCTTGAGATTTCTGTTTTAACTGAATGATTTAGCAGTTCGTAATTGAAATGGTGCTTTTTAGAGGTTTTTAGAGGTCGGAGGTCCTTCAAATGCTCACCTCTTAAGAATATCGGGCATTTAATTTTTAGTTTCAGGTGTATTTGTAATCCATTGACCTTAATTATATTAAATTATTCGGCCAGATCAAGAAGTATGTTTTCCTGTGAGTGCTCGTCGGAGTTCTCATCCAAGAAAGAGACCAATGACAGAACAGACAGCGGACTATTCAGCTACAAAAAGGAAACTGGCAACTGTGGACAACCGACAACGGTGAAGCAAGTGGGGTAACATACTGTTATTAGCTCTTATATAATTTTATTAACATCTTGCAACACTTAGTAATACAATACTATCAATAAAAGATTAGATGTGTAGATCTGATGGTCTAAATAGGGTTATTCCTACTTTGTATAAGTAAGGCAGTTGCAGATTGTTGTCCACGTTACTTGATAAATTATATTTTAACCATGATTTGGCAATCGTAATTTAAATGGCTGCTTTTTGGTGGTCAGGATATGTTGATGGCAGTGGCGAGGTACTTGAACTTGTAAACTGTTACTCTGCCATGACTGTCCATGTATTTTTTTTTTCAAGAATTACTATCTATGCAATTAAGTTACACTTGACCGTTTCTTTAGAGTAAGACCACGTTTCAATTGTTGCCCTTGATGCATTGTATAGAGTAGCATTTACAATTTTTGTTGACTATCTACCTTTCTTTTGTTTAATTACAATTGTAGTTTTCAACATTGCCTAAAAGTTATACTTTCAAGCTTAGTATCTCACCAATAGTTAGTATGAAATACTTTTGGTAAAGCACTGTAGGTTTTGCTGTCTTCATTCTTGCAGTCTGCCCTAGGCATGAAGTTCTGAACATCTTTTTAAATTTTTTGCAAGTTGCTATGTCAGAATTAACGGGTGAATATTTAGCTGATTGCAGGCTCAATCTGATACTGTGCTTTTGGCTGGACAAAGCGACGCTGTTGGAGTGCCATGTTGTTTTGATGCTTTTGTCGCTTTAGTTCTGTTATTACCAGCTTAATCTAGACTTGCAAGTCACCTAGAACTTGTGTGTTCATGCAGTTATGTCATTCTATTAGCATTGCTGATTTAAGATACAGTACGAAGTAACTACTGTGAGAACTTGAGCAACTATGCCAGCATTACTAATTTGAGAAAATTCCTTATTTGATACTACTTCTCAATATGTTTCCTTATTTAACACTAAAATGTTTTTACTTTCTTATATGACTACTTGTAAAATTTCTTTGCCTTATACGACACTACCGTCAGTTCCGTTAAAAGGTTCCGTTAATTTTTTTCCAGCTGGACCCAAATCCCCTGGTTCAATCATTTGACTCCTTATCTAACAGGCACGCCGAAATTCTTTCCTCGAGTTCGACCGCACAGCGCGGATGGGAGCAACGCATTGCTTTTTTCCGGGTGCGGAGTAGCGCGTGTGGACCAAACAATTAAATACTTGCTAGCTCCTATGACCGTACGTGTACTATATATACGTGAGCAGTAGGAATGCCTCGCCTGCGACGAGTGCATTGCATGCCTCCTTGAATGGTAGGTAGCCATACGCACGGAACACACGGGCCGGCTGCGGTGAGTGCGTTTTCTAGTTAATTATCTAATTTCTGGTAATCCCGTAATACACATTTAATATATAACTGATTATATATATATGAACTATGTTGAGAGATATGGTATCAAATTAGGGCGTAGGTTCCATCACATGTCTTGAATTTTGTCATTTTGAGAGCTAACGGTTCCATCACCATACAACAATATTTTTTATAATTTTGTCATATTATGTACCAGGGGCAAAAACGTCTTTGTAGGTCCCTAGTTAACACCGTTAGCTCTTAAAATACACTGAAGTGTCATATAAGACAAAGAAATTGCAGAAGTGGCCAGATAAGGAAGTGAAAAGTTTTAAGTGCCAGATAAGGAATCATATTGGGAAGTAGTGTCAAATAAGGAATTTTCTCTACTAATTTTGAGATGCAATTGTGCCACTCTTACTAATTTGAGAGAGCGAGGGAGAGAGAGTGACATGGGCCACACGGCGTTACTAAGGCCCAGCCAAGATCTGGATGGCCCAGGAGACTGCTTGCAGCACACAGTAAACTTAAGATGGAAGTTTAAAGGGAAAATCCTAATCTGTAACCGACTCGACTTGCTATCCCGAGACCTAGCCTATCTATATAAAGGCTAGGAGGGGCGGCGAGGAGGACAATCCACAACCCTAGTTTCCGCACCTTCGCCAGATTGCATCTACGCACCCCTGTAACTTTTGACTCCTCGATAATTCCAAGAGCAAACAAGCAGGAGTAGGGTCCTCTACGAGGCCTGGACCTGGTAAACCTTGTGTCCCTGTGTGCTTGTTTGCTAGCCGATCGATGCCTCCAACGCTTCCCACTTCCTCGAACCTAAGTCTACCTACGATGGGCATTGATGAATTAACCCCTTGTCAATTAGCGTCGTCTGTGGGAAACGGGAGTGTTGATGTTAAGGCTTCCTCAGCCCCAATAACCATGATCTACGACTCTGTGGCAGCGGAGATTCGCCTCCTCTTTGGTGCCTTCGACTTCACCATCCACACGCCGGCCACTCTCCCGGATTTTGAGTCCGTGGGCGATGGGATCGGCCCGACGATCGGAGCTTACGCTTCCAAGTTGGTCGGCTAGGCACACTTCACCTCCCTGACCAGCCGAAGTTTCCCGCAATTGCTCCAGCAACATGGTTTCCACCACCAATCGGCACTCTGAGCGAACTCAATGCCCCGACAACAGTCGAGAATACGGATAGTGACAGCAGTCGCGAGTCCAATCTGGGCGATCTGGCAACAAAAGATGGAGCCTACGGCTCCGGATCTGAAAGCTGTGGGAGCAACAGCTTCTCCAGCCATTACATGTGCGCCATCATCAACACAGACGACAACGACAACACTCGGGACAACACCGGTACCGGCGGTGGTATCCCAGTCGCAAACGGTGGTCCCTCCAATGGAGCACCCACCAACAATGGGCCAGAAGGTCATCCACATCTTACTACGAATGAACATACCCAAGAGCGTGTGTTGATCAAGCTCAACGACGCCGAGTGGGCTCGCTGCCGAGAAGCCCTGCGGGGCAACCCCTACCACCAAACTCATCACAAGACATGCTGATGGGCTATCACTGGCTGCTCAAGGAAGAATTCAAGCGTCAGCAACAAGTAATCGCCCAGCTCGATGCACGCAGGAAGGTGGCAGACGAGTCAAGCCTTCGGCGAGCTCAGCTCTCTTCCATTGGAGGATCCTCCTCCAAGGGTAACGATCATACAGCTTCCAAGAGACATTCTCGACTGGCTCACCTCACCGATAAGGAGTGAGAAGACGCCGCACGAGTCCTCGACTTCTCATCTATGACGGTGGATACGCGGGGCAATGTGCTCCCAAAAACACCGCAGACAGCGGTAACAACGGCCACCATGTACCTGCTCAACAACCAGCCACCGGCTGGGGACCCGCGAGCCGCCATGCATCAATCAACGATCGTAGGCCTGAGACTAGTCAAAGCTGCCCTCATCAAGGATCCAGCATCGAAGCCACAGAAGAACAAGGCTCTGGCCAGGCGCTACGCTTCCTCCTCCTCCGATGATGATAATCATGACCTGTCGCGACGACGCCGGTCACGACGGCACGACCACGACTACGACGCGCCCGATGACATCACGCATCACAAAGTCAACAAGATGCGCGCAAGGCATGCCCGTTCGGCTGACACGCAAGATGGCGGGATAGAGCTTTGCGACGCCAGCTGCTTCAGCGGAGCCATACGGCAAAAGCGAATGCCAAAAGGGTTCAAACTCCCATCGGAGAACTCAAAATTCGATGGCCTCCAGGACCCGAAGATCTGGCTGGAGGATCATATCTTCTCCGTCAGGCTGCACGACGGAACCACGAGCACGGCAATGCAATACCTCCAGCTACAGCTGCAAGGTGCCGCTCGTGCGTGGCTCAATAACCTCCTGCGTGGATCGATTCGCAGCTGGGAAGAACTGGTGTACAGCTTTGTGCGAAACTTTAAGGGCACTTACAAAAAGCCCGCATAAATCGAAGAATTAAGAGGCTGCTACCAAAAGACTGGCGAGTCGCTGCGCTCATACATCCAGAGATGGTCCATCTTCAAAAACTCTGCAGAAGACATCTTTGAGGACCGCGCAATCGACACATTCAATGGCGGCGTGCACCGTGGAGAGCTCAGAGAGGAGCTGGGCCACTCAAAGCCCAGAACAATTGACCACCTGATGGAGATCGCGAACAGGTGGGACGATGGAGAGGAATTGGTGAAAAACCACGTCCACTCTGATGATGACAACGACCTCGGTCGCAGACGCGATAGCCGAGGAAAACGTCGGATGCGCGGTTACGAGGACCGCGAGGAAGTCGACATGGTCACGGATGGCTACACCGACAAATGCGACGACAACAAACGCAACAGCGGATACCACAGTGGTGGATACCGCGATAGCGGGAAAACCACGCAAGTGTGGCAACGCCGCACTCGCGATGAGGCACCTGGAACATCTATCCATGACAACTGTCCAGACCATGCAATGTACACTTCTACATTGACAAGCACGATGGCAATAAGAAATCCAATCACCTACTAAAGGACTGCCGCGAGTTCCTCAAGCTCCATGAAGGTCTAGCCCAGATGAATCGCGATGCGATAAACCAGGGCTATGGAGATGCCCTGGGCGCCATGGCTCATGGAGCACCACCACCACCTGCAGCCGCGCCTATCTAGAACCACGGAGGCGAGCCATACCCGCGAGCACTAGGAAACATGGGGATGATCCAAAAAGGACGCCAATCAAATCGGGTACAAAAATCAATCACTCGCCAAGTCAATTTGGCGATGAACTCTCCACCCTCTACCACTGAGTACCTCAGCGGGAGCGAGTCCTGCATTACCTTCGACAAGCGTGATCACCCGCGCCAAGTACCTCGCCTAGGCCAATGTCCCTTGGTGCTCGAGATACAAATTGGAGGCTTCAAAATGAGTCGCGTCTTCATGGACGGCAGCAGCGGCATCAACCTCATGTTCGCAAATACCTTACGCACCATGCAGTTCCATCTGTTATGTCTAGAAACTTTGGACACAACATTCCACGGCATTGTCCTAGGGAAGGGTGTATACCTTGGGCAAGATCAGCTTGGACATCATCTTCGGAACACCGGCAAACTTCCGGTGAGAGTACATCGAATTCGAAGTTGTCGACTGGCCCTCGCAATACCACTACATCCTCAGGTGTGTCGTGTTCGCGAGGTTCATGGCGGTTCCACACTATGCCTACCTGCAGATGAAGATGCCGGGCCCAAACGGCATTATCACAGTTAACGGAAGCTTCGAGAGGTTCGACAGCTGTGACAGTGAATTCAACAGAATCTCCCAGTCTTTTGGCATGCAGGAGGAACTAGCGAGGTTGATGGAGTCAACAAACAACAGTCTACCTCCTCTGAGTAAGCCAAGCTCACCTGACCAATCCTTTGACACGTCGGTCCACACGAAAGCGGTCCACATCCACCCAACAGACCCGACCAAGACGGCCCTCATCGCCAACAACTTGAGTCCCGCATAGGAACTTGCACTCGTCGAATTCCTCCGTGAGCGCTGGGAAATCTTCGCCTGGTGTCTATCGGACATGCCAGGAGTTCCCAGGGAATTCGCCGAGCACTCACTCAATGTGAATCCTGAAGCAAGACCAGTGAAACAGACAATACGTCGACTATCTGAGCCAAGGGCAAAAGCGGTCGATATGGAAGTCAACAGACTCCTTGACGCTAACTTTATACGCGGGATCAAGGAAAGCACATGGGTAGCAAACCCTGTGTTGGTTCCTGAAAAGGACACGGATATCATGAGGATGTAAGTGGATTTCACCTCCCTGAACAAACATTGCCCAAAGGATCACTTCCTGCTATCGCGGATCGACCAGATAATCGACTCCACCGTGGGATGCGAGCGCCTCCGCCTCCTCGACGCATACTCAGGCTATCACTAGATTCGAATGAAGGAGGAAGACCAGGAGAAGACGGTGTTCATCACGCCCTTTGGCGTCTTCTGCTACACAACGATGCCTTTTGGGCGGAAAAACCCAGGGGCCACCTACCAGCGGCGCATGCAAGCCTGCCTGAAGAACCAGCTTGGCCATAACATCCAAGTCTATGTCGACAACATCGTCGTCAAAACTAAGGAGGAAGTCTCGTTACTCGACGATCTCCGCGAGACCTTTGACAACCTCGAACGTTACCGGATCAAGCTAAATCTGGACAAATGCGCCTTCGGCGTACCATCTGGGCAATTGCCCGGGTGCCTTATATCCGTGAGAGGGACCGAGGCTAACCCAAAGAAAATAAGCCATACTATCCATGGAGAAGCCGAAGAACGTGAAAGGCGTCCAGCGGTTAGCTGGGCGAATCGTGGCTCTCAGTCAATTCATCAGTCGGATGGGCGAAAAGGCACTACCTTTCTACCAACTCCTCCATAAGACTGACAAATTCGAGTGGACAGTCGAAGCACAAGAAGCATTCGAAGACCTCAAGCGTCTACTATCCACTTCGCGGTGTTGGTACCACCTCAAGAAAAGGAGCCATTGTTGCTATACATCTCCACCACCAACTAGGTGGTCAGTACCGTGCTTGTAGTAGAACGAGCCGAAGAAAATAAAATCCATGGGATGCAACGCCCAGTCTACTACCTCAGTGAGGTGCTCACACCAACAAAACAGTGGTACCTGCATTATCAGAAGTTGGCGTATGGCATGTTCATGCCAGCCAGGCGACTGCGCCACTATTTCCAGGAGCACCCCATCATTGTGGTGACCAACGCCCCGCTAGGGCACATCCTTAACAACCCCGACGCCACTGGATGAGTCGTGCTTTGGGGGGTAGAACTGTCTCCACGAGATATCACATACGAGAAGCGAGATGCGATCAAGTCACAAGTAATCCCAGACTTTCTCGTCCACGGGATGGAGAACCAGCTCCCTGACAAGCCAAACATGTCCTATCTTTAGACAATGCACTTCGACGGATCCAAACGCAAATACTGACATCACCACAAGGTGACAAGATGAGATATGTTCTGCAAATGCAGTTCACCGCCTCCTGATAAGTCCAAAATGTATCTACTTTCCCAAACACTTTTGCTATTGTTTCTCCTCTAAACTTGTGTGATTTGAATACAGATAACACGGAATGATGCTGTTTTCAGCAGAATTACCTTGGTGTCTAGTTTTTGTGCAGAAAATCAACTATCAGGAAAAATCCTGGAAAGTATGCCAAAAATTCTATTTCACCAGAAGACTCACGGAGCCAGAATACGAGACGGAGTGGGGCTGGGCCCAGGCCACACCACCTGGCCGCGCGGGCTAGGCATGTCCGCGCTAGGGGGTGGTCTAGCCGCCCTAGACACCCCCTCGGTCTCCCTCTTCGCCTATAAGTTGCCTTCTGACCTAAAAACTCAGGGGGGTTCGACGTTTTTTCAGAAAGAGTTCCGCTCCGCCGCTACCACCAGATTTCGTGATTCGGAACCAGAAACTCCGTTCTGGCACCCTGCCGAGAAGGGTAATTGGAGGAGATCATCGCCATCATGATCACCATCGCTTCTCCATCGACCATCCATGTTTCCCCCATCTATGAGTGAGTAATCCCCCGCTGTAGGCTATGGGGATGGTAGGGATTGGATGAGATCGTTCATGTACTGGCATCAGATTGTTAGGGCATGGTGCCTAGTATCTTCTATTAGTGCTTTTTAACTTTGTTGCGACTTGTTATGCTTAATGCTTGTCACTAGGGCCCGAGTGCCATGATTTTAGATCTGAACATGTTATTGATTCATTATGATAATATTGTTTATGGTCTTCTCTGCAAGTTGTATACACACATTGTTGTCCGGAACCAATGGCCCCGAAGTGACAGAAATCGGGATAACCGGAGGGAATGGCTTTGATGTGAGGATCACATGTGTTCATGGAGTGTTAATGCTTTGCTCCGGTGCTCTATTAAAAGGAGCACCTTAATTGCTAGTAGTTCCCTTGAGGCCCCGCTGCAAACGGGCTGACAAGACAAAAGATGTTGTGCAAGTTCTCATTGCGAGTACGTATGACTATATATGGAACACATGCCTAGGATTATTTAGTACTTGGATGCTTTATCTTATTTATATGCAATTGCCATATGTTCTGATTGCCATGTGAATTGTCTTGTCCATGCAACGCCCGTCCATCCATCCCTATTCCTACCGCGCTCCAATCCTACTGTTTACTGCAATTGTTACTAATGTCTTTACTTTTACTACTGCTATTACTTTACTACTCCTACTACAAAACTGTTGCTACTGATAAACTGTTGTGAGCAAGATTGTTTCCAGGTGCAGCTGGATTGACAACTCAATTGTTAAGGCTTATAAATATTCTTTGGCTCCCTTTGTGTCGAATCAATAAATTGGGTTTCACTTTCCTCGAAAATACTGCGATACACCCCCTATACTTGTGGGTCATCAAGACTATTTTCTGGCGTCGTTGCCGGGGAGCATAGCTTTATTTATCAAGTTCATTTGGAATCATTATTGTTCGCTGCCATCCATCCATCATGGGTAAGTCTTGTGATGGAAAGGTTCCTATTTTACCATCCACTACAAGAAGAGTTACGGTTCTAAACACCTCTGTTGCTCTTGATTCACCATCGGTTATGAGTAAGCTCGTTACTCCACCACACACACATGCTACACACGCTGCTACTACTGCTGAATCTGAAACTTCTGATGCTGCTTCTACTGTGCTTGATAAGAGTGGTTCATTAGGTCCTTTCCTAGATGCTACGATTGCTAGAACTATAGCTAGAAATACTGAAACTCCTAAGGAAGACACTACTACACCTGTTAGTTCACCTGAGTCTAGAGAAAGCTATGATATTGAAGATGGTTATGTTGGGATGACCGATGAATTTATTAAAGAATGTCAAAACACCCATTATAGGAGTGCTGCTAAGAGTCTCCTTGAGAGGCGTACTATCAGACCCAAATTGTCTCCTAATGCTAAGTTTGACACATCTCCCATAAACATTAAAGACAAAGATTATGATTTCTCTCTTAATTTATCCTATATAGCTATTGTTGATAAAGAACCTTTTTGTGGGACTAAGAATGAAAGTGCGGTAGCACATATGACTGAGCTTTCTACCATGAGTGGCTTATTTTCTGATGATATTAAGATGCGCACCTACTTTGTTGCTAAAATTTTCCCTTTTTCACTGAAAGGAGAAGCTAAAACTTGGTGTAATAATTTACCTCCTGGATCTATTGATAGCCCTGATTGCTTGATTAGTACTATCCTGCAGAAATATTTTCCTCCTAGTGCTAGACATGCTATTTTGCAGGAACTTTTTGATTTTAAACAGGGAGAAAAAGAGATATTGCCTGAATCATGGGCAAGGTTTTGTGCTTTGATTCATGCATAGGCTGGATGTCCATTACCTAAGATTGAGCTTCTTGATATATTTTATAATGGACTAACTGAAGAATCTAGGACATACCTGGATAGTTGCGCTGATTGTGTTTTCAGGAATAGGACTCCCAAGGAAGCTGAGGAATTAATGGCTAAAATAAGCAAGAATTATGAAGATTGGACTCCTCCTGAACCAGCTATACCGGCGCCTATACCATCATCTAAGAAGAGGGGAGTTATTGAATTGAATGATGAAGTGATGAAGGAAGCTAAGAAATGTCTTAAGGAGAAGGGAATTAAAGCTGTAGATGTCAAGAATTTACCTCCTATAGAAGAATTATGTAAGCCAATTCCCCATCCATCCACTATTGAGGTACACTCTCTCCAACACTTTGATGAAGGTGATATCCCTTACTCTATACCTCCTGATCAATGCTTAGAAGAATTCGATATTTTTATTGTTAAGCAAGATAATTTTAATAAAAGGGTGCAAAATCATCTAATGGGAAACTCTAGAGCTATTGTTGAGTTAAAAGATATTGTGGAAAGAACCTCTAATGATGTTAAAATGCTTGTTAAACATTTTCAAATGGTTCAAACTCAAATAGATCAACTTACTAAAGTGCAAAAAGACTTGCTAGTTAATGCTGGCAAAGAAAAATATGCTTATGAAATTAGAACTAGAAGTGGAGCAGCTACCCAGGATCCTCTATATCCTGAGGGGCATCCCAAAAGAATTGAGCAGGATTCTCCACAAGCTGAAAATAGTGGAACTACTCGTAAGAAAAGAAAAAAGAAACATAAAACTATTGTAGAACCCTCTGAACCTGCTAAAGATCCTAATAGTATATCTGTCTCTGATGCTGAAATTGAAAGTGGTAATGAAGAAAATGATGTTCCTGATAAAGAAAAAGTTGAAGAAGAACCTGAAAGGCACACAAGAATACTAAATACACTAAAGAAGATTTTGTTGCTAAGAAACATGGTAGTGAAAGAGAGCATTGGGTCCAAAAACCTATGCCTTTCCCTGATAAGAAACACAAGTCAAAGGAAGATGAACACTATAATAAGTTTTGTGAGTGGATGAAACCTTTATTCCTGCAAATTCCTTTGGCAGATGCTATTAAATTGCCTCCTTACTCAAAGTATATGAAGGATATTGTCTCGAATAAAAGGAAGATCCCTAATGAAGAAATTTCTACCTTGATTACTAATTATTCCTTTAATGGTAAGGTTCCAAAGAAACTTGGAGACCCGAGGGTTCCAACTATTCCTTGCTCTATTAAGAATAGTTATGATAGAACTGCTTTGTGTGATTTGGGAGCTAGAGTTAGTGTCATGCCTTTCTCTCTCTACAAGAGACTTCAACTTGAAAAACTAATAACAACTGATATATCTTTGCAAATGGCTGATAAATCTACCACTATTCCTGTTGGTATATGTGAGGGTGTACCTATTCAAGTGGCTCATAATTTCTTGATGTTAATTGATTTTGTTGTGCTTGAAATGCCTGAAGATGATAATATGTCTATTATTCGTGGGAGACCTTTTCTTAATACTGCAGGAGCTGTTATTAATTGTAATCAAGGAAAGGTGACCTTCTGTCTATTTCCCCAAGAATATTGATAGGACTTATGGTTTGAATTCAATTGAACATATTGAGGGCATTCAAGTTGAAGAAATATATTGTCCCATACCAAGAGAAAAATTTGAAACTATTATGATTGGGACCATTGCTATCAAGGTTGAGGTAACATAATCATTAATGGAATACAAAGTTTTGTTTCATATAAAATTGTTTTGGTAACAAGACCTGATCAACCTTGTTAACAAAAGGATTTCATTAAACAAAACAATGTTTTCACCATGATTATCTCCGTTTACTTCTATTTTATCCATTTTAGTTTTTGTTTTTGTTTAGTTTACTTTTCTGTTGTTAGTTGCTTGCATGTTAGAGTGTCTTAGAACTTCTGAAGTTCTAGCCTTGTTTTGTCATTGCATCATTCCAGAAAATCTTTTTCTGTCAAAAAATCATTCATCTATACCTGAAAGTTGCTCAAAAATAAAGTGTCTCGAAAAATTCCAGAAAATTCATATTAAATTTTTATGTGAAAAAGGGGCAGAGGAGTGCCTGGAAGGTACCAGGGGGGCCCACCAGGCAGGCACACCACCTGGTGGCGCGGCCAGCCCAGGGGCGCGCCTGCCTATGGTGTGGGCCACCCCTGGCCCTCCACTCACTCTCTCACTTGCCACTTTCTTCTCTCTCCCGAGTAAACACCAGTTCATTGCTCGAAATCGCGTTCTTGTTGTGCTTGCCCTCGATTTTTCGATCTCCTTGCTCAACCCATCTTTGCTGCTAAAATTTGGAGCATTTGTTCTCCGGTATGTGACTCCTCCGCTTGTCCAAGTAGATTTGTGTTTAGTGGTTTATATCTTGAGTATTTTGCTGCTGGAGGTGACAGGTTTTGAGAGCTTGTAAGCTTGTTTGATGCTTAGAAATATAGTTTTGATGCATGTTTAGGCCTCTTACAAGTCCCTATGAGTTGTGCCCTTCATTATATTCACTTTGCAATCACTTGTTTAATAGATGTTTAAAATTCAGAATAGAAGATGATTGAGCATCAACTCAACCAACATGAACTGAGGGTGCCTGAGGTTATGAAGGTTCACCGAGAGGAGGAAGTGTTTCCTTCCATCTATCCATGCTCTGAATTCATGAGGGCTGCAGGAATTTCCCAGGACTTCCATACTTTGGTTGCTAATGCAGGATTGGAGCACTTTTTGGAAGATGAACCTTGTCAATTTGTGAAACTAACAATGTCTATAGTGCAGGACTTTCAATTTAGTTACTCTTTGCCTAACCCCATGGTCCACTACAAAATTTATAATATAGCTGTCGACCTTTCTCTCGATGACTTTTGTGCAGCTATTAAGGGTACCTCAGTGGGGATCATGTGGAAGGATTAAAGAGCGACCTGCACCACTCATGGACTTGTACGCAGAGATTTGCCAAGGGAACAATTTCTCGAAGGAGAGCGGGAAAATCTGCAACATTCATCTCCCTATATTCGCTACTTTGCTTACTTTATTGCCAAGTGTGTTCTTGCAAGGAAAACCACCAATAAGTTATCTTCATATGATCCAGCATTCATCTCTGCTGCTCTTAAACGAGATAGGACTTATAACTTGCCTTGATAGCTTTCCGTCTTGCTGCTAACCGCGAGAAAGGTGGAATTTGTGGAGGCCTCATTGCTTCTCGTTTATTAGCGTTGCATGGTTTAGTGCCCCATCATCTAGACCTACAGTTTCCCATAGAAAGGGTTGATCTTAATTCCATGATACAGCATAAATTTGTTTCTTCTTGGGCTAATCTGAGTGAGTTGTCTTATGAAATAACCTTTCTCAAGGCTGGTTGGAGAAGGAGCAAGTCCGAGCGAGTTGTTCTTTTGCCTGCACCTGTTTTGTTTAACCTTGATAACAGGGTAGGATGGTCCCTGATAGAGGAGGAGCTTGATACGTACTTGGGAGAGCTCTCCCAGCAGGAGCAGGATACTAGAAGGGAGGTCACGAATGATTCGGTCCAGCCCTCGAATGAGGGGGAGTCTTCATATCAGCAGCCTACCTATGATTGGGGAGCTTCTTCTTCTTCCCAAGGGCCTAACTACGATCATTCTTACAATGACCCGCCTGCTTGGAACCCTTACTCGTACTTGGATCGACACCCACTTAGGCCAAAAGCCTAAGCATGGGGGGAGGTACGCCAACATCACACTCATCTCCATATCATGTTTTGTCGGTACTTTGTATATTCATGTTTCGTTCTCTTTTTAGTTTTTGTTCTTTCTTTGCTTTTGCTTTCTAAAACACAAAAAGACCAAAAATATTTTTGTTGTTTCTCTTTGTTTGCTTCTTCTTCTTTTTGCCTTGGTTTGCTTTTCCCCTTTTGCTTTATTTGAACTATTCGAAAAACCCAAAAAGATTTTTCTTTGCTTGTTCTTCCTTTTTGGTTCTTGTTTTCAAAAATCGAAAACACCAGAAATATTTGTTCTTCTTCTTTGGTTTTGTGAGTTTTGTTGCAGGGTTCAGCAGTTCTCAGTGGAATTTGGTTTCATATTATTATTCAAGCCACACAAGTGAAGGGCAATAATGAGGATTAATGACAACTTGAGGTGTGGCAAGAGGCTGGTAACAAACTCTATTTGTTTTCATTTTTGTACATATACTCATCATTGTGGGCATGCTTAGTCTGTTCATGTAGGGTGTATGTTATTCATGGATGCTTAGTAGTTCTTTCTTTCATATGATTAGTTCCAGCTTACTAATAGTTTGTAGCATGTCATATGAATGTTTGCATGCATTACTCTATTCATAACTTGGTATGACACCGTGGTATCCTCCTCTGAATGTTTCATTTGAATTGACTTGGCACATGCTCACGCATGCATATGACTGAAATAATCAGTTGAGCCTTGATGAATTATTTTGCCTTGAGGGTCTTGAATCACTTGCATGCCATGATTAGTCCTGTTTTGTTGCAAGCATGATTATGACAGTTATTGCTCTCTCGTTTGTCGCTCCCTTACTATTGCTAGCCTTCACTTACACTGAGTACGTTTTACTCGTGTTTCCAACTTCCTAAAGCCAAATATTGCCAAAAGTGTCCACCATACCTACCTATTAGCATCATTTGTTGTTCCGTGCATATTCATTATGCCTTGTTTTCTTCCGAATAAAATGTTTGCTTGTTATGAGAAAGTTAGTTAGTAAAGCTCTCATGAACTTGATGGCACACTTTATTTTTTGCACTTAATAAACCTGAACCATTGTGACTGTCCATGAAAGTTATATGTTTGCAAATTATAGGCTGGGGATTAGCAGAACCTTGCTGTCACGGGGAACGCTTTCAACACCTGTAAATATATACCAAGTTGATATCATGCTCTTTTGTTTGCGGATGTCGGTGTGAAATAAAAGGGGAGCTTGTAAGTCCATGGAGTTATGTATGTGTGTTAGAGAACCGCCTGGGCCGCCGGTCTAATCCATGCCTAATCATGGTGGAAACCTGTAGCGTAACCATAATGAGTATCTATGAAGCATTCTTCTTATAAAAAAAGAGATAGCTATTGAGAAAAAGGAAAAAAGAGATATGAGAAAAGAGGAAAGAGAGAAAAAGCACCATTTTCCCATGGTAAATAAGAAGATTGCTGAGATACTCATTGTCTGCTTGCCTTGTCATTTTGATATGGGGATTCTTTCGTATCATCGGGCAAGGGGTACCCCGTTGGCAGTTCTCTATGATACGCACATATTTACTATGACAAGAACTTACCGATAACTAAAGTTGAGTAGCATGAGGAGCGGCCCTCGTACTCAAGGGACATGAGATTTCCAGTTTATAGTCTGTCAACCATATAACTCAGATTGGACCTCACTTTCACCTTAACCACATTAAAGATGCTTATGATAGGGGCAATGAGAGCTCAAAGATAATGAGTACCATACTTTCAGCATTTGGAAGCCTTTCAAACTATTCAAAACCATTTTCATTTCTTTGTTGAGTCTCCACATATTCTATGAGCACCTTCTTGAGAGCATAGTTGTCATTCTTAGTGTAATGTGCTTGTCTCAAAACTTGAGTATTTGTGTTATGACTTTGATTCTTGTATCTTTGATATCTTTACTTCTAGTCTCCACCTGAACTTTAGAGGTGCCTTGGCATTCACAATCAAAGGCAAGCGAGATACCACTTATCATACCTTGTTATGAGCATTGTAATGTTGCTTATGTTTATGCTTCATGCTACTTATTATTTTTGAGTTGGAATCTCTTCATAGCTTGCAATGTCTATTAAGTAAACTTAGTTGCATACTCTTTATTATGAATTGTCTAAGTAGTTGATCACATGCTGAGAACATATACATCATATGAAGCAAATGCGTTCGTGAAAGTTTCTTTTATCGCACTCAGTTTTCAACTGAATTGCTTGAGGACAAGAAATAAGCTAAGCTTGGGGGGAGTTGATACGTCCAAAATGTATCTACTTTCCCGAACACTTACGCTATTGTTTCTCCTCTAAACTTGTGTGATTTGGATACAACTAACACGGACTGACGTTGTTTTCAACAGAATTACCTTGGTGTCTAGTTTTTGGGCAGAAAATCAACTATCAGGAAAAATCCCGGAAAATATGCCAAAAATCCTATTTCACTAGAAGACTCACGGAGCCAGAATACGAGACAGAGTGGGGCTGGGCCCAAGCCACACCATCTAGCCGCGCGAGCTAGGCCTGACCGCGCCAGGGCGTGGTCTGGCTGCCCGAGACACCCTCTCGTTCTCCCTCTTCACCTATAAGTTGCCTTCTGACCTAAAAACTTAGGGGGTCGATGTTTTTCCAGAAAGAGTTCCGCTCCGTCGCCACCACCAGATTTCATGATTCGGAACCAGAAACTCCGTTCTGGCACCCTGCCGGGATGGGGAATTGGAGGAGATCATCGCCATCATCATCACCATCGCTTCTCCATCAACCATCCATGTTTCCCCCATCTATGAGTGAGTAATCCCCCGCTGTAGGCTATGGGGATGGTAGGGATTGGATGAGATCGTTCATGTAATGGCATCAGATTGTTAGGGCATGGTGCCTAGTATCTTCTATTAGTGCTTTTTGACTTTGTTGCGACTTGTTATGCTTAATGCTTGTCACTAGGGCCCGAGTGCCATGATTTCAGATCTGAACATGTTATTGATTTATTATGATAATATTGTTTATGGTCTTACCTGCAAGTTGTATACACACGTTGTTGTCCAGAACCAATGGCCCCGAAGTGACAGAAATCGGGATAACCGGAGGGAATGGCTTTGATGTGAGGATCACATGTGTTTACGGAGTGTTAATGCTTTGCTCTAGTGCTCTATTAAAAGGAGCACCTTAATTGCCAGTAGTTCCCTTGAGGCCCCGCTGCAAACGGGCTAGCAGGACAAAAGATGTTGTGCAAGTTCTCATTGCGAGCACTTATGACCATATATGGAACACATGCCTAGAATTATTTAGTACTTGGATGCTTTATCTTATTTATCTCCAATTGTCCTATGTTCTGATTGCCATGTGAATTGTCTTGTCCATGCAACGCCCGTCCATCCATCCCTATGCCTACCGCGCTCCAATCCTACTGTTTACTGCAATTGTTACTATTGTCTTTACTTTTACTACTGCTATTACTTTACTACTCCTACTACAAAACTGTTGCTACTGATAAACTGCTGTGAGCAAGATTGTTTCCAGGTGCAGCTGAATTGACAACTCAGTTGTTAAGGCTTATAAATATTCTTTGGCTCCCCTTGTGTCAAATCAATAAATTGGGTTTCACTTCCCTCGAAAATACTGCGATACATCCCCTAAACTTGTGGGTCATCACCTCCAACAATGAAGCTGAATATGAAGCCCTTCTCCATGGGATGCGGATGGCCAAAGCCTATGGTGCAAAGCGACTCGTCATCTACGATGACTCTAAACTGGTGGTGAATCAAACCATGAACTAGTGCGATGCCCTGAGCGACAACATGATCGCCTACCGCGACCTCTATGACTCACTCGAAGGGGACTTTGATAGCTGCGAACTACAGCACGTCATCCACGAGAGCAACAAGGAGGCATATACACTCGCCAACATTGGCTCCACTTGTGCCCCAGTGCCACCTAGAGTATTCCTCGAGCATATATGTGAACGCTCCATCAAGCCAAAGGCTCCAGAGCAAAAAATCCACATGACAAAGGAATCAGGGGCTACGCCACCCGACAAGACGAAAGCACTCGAGGACATGGAGCACCATACAGGACTCGAGGGCCCTATGGAGGTAATGATGATCGAGCCATCCTGGACACAACCATACATCACGTACTTACTCAGCAAGAGGTTGCTAGATGACCCGACAGATGCGCGTCATATAGCACGACGATCCAAGGCTTTTGCCCTCATCAACGGTGAACTGTACAAGCGCATCATCACATGAGTTATTCAATGGTGCATCTCGAATGGGGACGGAAGAGCCATCCTCCTCGACATACATGAAGGCACTTGCGGCCATCATGCTGGCATATGCGCCCTCGTCACCAAAGCTCTACGAGCTAGATTCTACTGGCCAACGGCAATGCGTGATGCTAAGGACATCTTCCAGCGATGCAATGCTTGCTAATGATTCGCGGATAAACCACACGCACCCGATGCAGAACTCGGGCCAATACCTGTGGCCTAGCCCTTCACGCAATGGGGACTCAACATGGTCGGCAAGCTGCACAAATCTTCACCTGGAGGATACGGCTACCTCTTCGTAGTTGACAAATTCACGAACTGGATTGAAGCCATGCCGGTAACAAATCAATCAGGGGCAACCGCCGTAAAATTCTTCGAGTCCATTATCTTCCGGTTCAGGGTACCACACAGCATCATCACAAACAACGGAACGAACTTCACATCCAAGGAGTTCCAGGATATCTGCGAAAACCTGGAAAATCAACATCAGCTATGCCTCAATGGCGCACCCTCAGACCAACGGTCAAGTCAAAAAGGCCAACGGTCTTGTCTGCGGCGGCATCAAGAAAAGGCTCCTCAGGCCACTCGAAAGAGCTGCTGGGTGCTGGCCCAAGAAACTACAATTAGTACTATGGAGCCTACGCACAACTCCAAACAGCGCCAAAGGCTATACTCCATTCTTCATGGTACACGGCGCCGAGGAGGTACTACCCGCAGAAATGCGCTACAAAGCCCCACGGGTTGTAGCATACAGCGAGGCAGAATCAATCCTCACACTCGAAGACTCCGTCGACCTCCTCGATGAAGCACGGGAGATTGCAACGGAAAGATCCACGATCTACCAGCAAAGCCTCCGCAATTACCACAGCAGAAGGCTACGCCCACGGTCCTTCGTTGAAGGAGACCTCGTCCTGCGATTGAAGTAGCAAGGACACCTCAAGCTCGAGTCCCCTTGGGAGGGACCTTATGTGATTACCGAAGTAATCCCAGGCGGCTCCTACCGCCTTAAAGATGTAGAAAGCAGATTCACATACTCCAATCCCTAGAACATTGCGCAGCTGCGTCGTTTCTATCCCTAGATGTTTTTTACTTTACAAATAAGGCTATTCAGTCAGGATACTTAGCCACACATTATACCTCATGATATTCTACGAATAAATAAAGCTAAGTGCCTCCAACTTTGTGTTTCTATTTTTCTTACAATTGTATCACCCGAGGGCTGCGCCACCCTTTCCACCTCGTTACAAGAATAACGCAGTAGCCTGAGTAGCTGATGTACTATCAATCGAACCTTTGGTAAAACCAACCCAGCTGCAACACACCTGACAGGTTGACAAGGTGCTGCGAGAATATGCGTCAGGCTAACGAAGAGGAACTTCAGAGTACAAGCTACTTGAAAAATACATAAGCTAGCAAGCTTTTACATATAAATGGGTAGAAAAAACCACTCGATGTACTTATATGAACTTTATAATACCTATGCATCTATGTGCAGGATCAAAACTACTCTACTGCCGTAAAAGGAGAACATTGGTACGTTCTTCGAAGAACTCCAGATAATGTGGCACCATGTTCCATGTCATTCCTTTTGGTTGGGGCGACGGTCCAGCAGCAACAACCGCGAAATCCAGATCAGGACGATGCAGGCGAACAAGTGCCAATGCAGCCTTAGCACCCGCGACTAACTGCTAATGCACGCACTCGCGAACCGTGCTGACATCCTAAAATTTCTTCAGTAAAGCTAACAAGCTAGAGGGCACCGCATCCAATGGGAACATTGCCTGGAAAATATGCTTGAGGCACGACTGAGACTTCTTCAAATAAAACAGCACCTCCTGAAAGATCATGGATGTCGCCTAGAGGGGGGGTGAATAGGCGATTAAAACTTTGACGAGATGGGCTTAACAATGGCGGAATAAAACTAGCATTTTCTTTTGTTAAGCACAAAGCCTAGATAATACTAAGGTTCACCTATGTGCACCAACAACTTATGCTAAGCAAGACAAGCAACAATATGATATCAATGTAGATTACTTCAAGCACGATGACTATCATAATGTAAAGTGCATAAGTAAAGAGCTCGGGTATAGAGATAACCGAGGCACGCGGGGACGATGATATTTTACCGAGTTTCTCCCAACAAGGGAGTACGTCTTGTTGGAGGGGTGGGCGGTACTAAGACCATCAACGCCACAAAGGCCTCACCCTATTCTCTCGAGCACCCACCACGCGGGCAAGCACCCGTTTCACTATGGGACACTTGAGGGTGGTCAACGAACCCGTACAAGATTGGGGTTGTCTCCATAACTTAATTGGAGGCTCCCAATAATCGCCACCAAGGCCTCAATCTTGCGGGAGCTTCACAACTTAATTGAAGACCCCAAGAACACGCTACAAAGGCCACACAACCGTCTAGGGTTCCAAGAACCCAAGAGGGACAAGCAATAATGAATATCACCGAACAAATCCTCCGGAGAGAACACAAACCGATGCACCTAGTGCAAATGGCAAAAACACCACAAAGATGCCCTAAATCTTCACTCTCAAGTTCCAACAATGCTACTAAAGCAATTGAGGAAACAAGAGATGAAGAACACAAAGAGGAACACAAAATCTCCAAAGATCTAAATCCCAAAGATTCACTCACAAAGAGTTGATTTGGTTTGTTCAAAACGCTGATCTAGATCTCCTCTATATTCCCCTCAAATATGGGCAAGAATCATTGGAGGGGGTCAAGAAATCAAGCCAAGAGATGTGTCAAAGGGTAGGCAAAAGGCTTGAAGAAAATAGAGAAAGAACTAGTAAATAAAAAAGAGGAAGGTGAGCCTATTTAAACGGGCTAGATTTTTCTGTCCGTTGGAGGCAAGATTCGACCTGGGCCGGTAGTACCGCTGAGGCTCGGTACTACCAGACCCAGCGAGCGAGCGAGCAGGCAAGCGAACCCAGCGGGCGACCTGGCGAGCGGCAAGGGGATCGGGAGCTAGAGCCAAGAAGCGCATGAGGCGAGCGGCCGCAGCACGAGCAAGCACGCTTGCCAGCACGCAGGTGGGCCGCGGCAGCAGCAAGCAGGCGAGCACGCATCGCGAGGCCCAGCCAGCAGCGAGCACTATGGCGGTAGAAGCGAGCCTGGCGAGCGGGGCGGCTGGGCCGGTCGAGAGCGAGGGAAGCAGCAGCGGTGGGCGAGCGAGGCGAGCGAAGCGGGCGCGAGAGGGGATCATGGGCAATGCACGAGATCAGCGGGGAGCGAGCGGCAGCGCTGAGGAGATAGTTGGGCTAGAGAGCGAAGCGGCGAGCAGTGGAGAAAGGAAGCAGGGGCTCGCTGGGCGCCAGGGAGATGTTGGGCCGGCCAGTGCTACCAGCCCTACCGGGCGATACTACTGGTTGGGCCCGGTGCCGGCCTGGGCCACCGGGCGAGGAAGAAGCTAGGCGCACGGCTCAGGGGCAGGCGGTACCGGGCCCGGTAGTACTGCCTGGCCCACAACAGATATTCTCCTTTTTTATTTTTAAAACAAAAGGCAAATACCCAAAAACCATAACTTGGGCTAGGAGACTCCGATTGACCCGAATCCAATTGCGTTGAAAAGAGGACAACAAGATCTACCCAACTTGAACTGGAAATATTGGATATCACCAAGTGAGAGGGTATCAAGTAGTATAACATGAGATACCTCACTCGGTGAGAATCCAGAAAACTGCCAAGATCAAAATCACAACAAGATATAAAAGGGGGATCCGATTTTTATGAACAAGATCTTGTTATGAAGATTACCACAAGCTATATATCCTCACATGGATAAGACAAATAAATAACCAAATACGATGATGCAAGTATGCAAAGGTTTAAGCTCTCTCCGAACGATATGATCGAGTTACTCACTGAAGAGCCCCTCTTGATAGTACGGCTATCTATTCTAAATCCGGTCAACATGAGACCGGCAAAAGGAAAAACCTATCAAGAATACCTTTGCCTTGAGCATACTTTGGTATTGTCTTCATCGATCCATAATCACCGAGGATGGCAAGCATCAAACAAGAGATCTTCTAGAGATGGCGCCTTTTGAGCTTGCACAACACATCTTCTTCTTCATATCTTCCACCTTGGAGCCAACACATACTCCAAGCGATGTCAATGGACAATTCCTACAAATACAACTTAATACACACATTAGTCTATAAAGATTGTCATTAATTACCAAAACCACACATGGAGGCCCACATGCTCTTTAACCTTCAACGCACGGTCCTGCAGCGTCGCCAACGTGACTGCACGATCACGATCAACCCAAAAGTACCCACTAGCTTCCAGCCGCTCCTGGGTCAAGCAGTTCAGTCGAATGGTGATTCGATCCCTCTCATCTTGCGGACGACGGGCACTCACAACTGCAAAAGGCAGTACAAAGCGTAAAAACAAAGCGCCACCACGAGTGGCTAGGAAAGGAGGAGAAGCTAGAGAACTAACACTTAAATTGCTCATTCAACTGAGCCACCTCGCCTAGAAGATACTTCTCGTGCACACTGGTTTTTTCAGCTTTTGACTTCCACACATCCGCGCTACCGCGAATCATGGGCATCTCTCGCTCCAAATGTTTTATGTGGTCACGCAATCGAGACAGCAGCGATAACTCCTCTACCTTTGAACGTGGTTGCGCCACAGGTTCATCGGTGGGAGGTGAGCCAGACGGACCACTCGAAGGACCCTATTACAAGCAGAGTAAGAGGAAAATAAGGCCAACCATTCATAAATAATGCTGAAAAGAAGAAACACCAAGGTTCCACAAGTCTCAAAAGGAGTACCCCTACAAGGCACAATTCAAGAGGGAGAAGCTAGGCTATTACATAAGGTGACTAAGCAGTAGACTACAACTACGCGTTGGCACTCGGGGGCTTCCTCGAGTCCATGGCAGTCTCTAACACCACAGCCTTCTCGGCTACTGCCTCTGATGCCGTGACTTTTGTCGTATTCAACCGCCTCAGCTCCGCCGAGTACTTGGCAAGTGTGTCAATGATCCGAGTCCCATACTTATTACAACTAGTGGCAAAGGGATCAAACACTACCTGCTGGCCATCCGCAGTGACTGGCATCACCGAGGAGACCCTGTTGGGGTTCAGATCAACGCCATGAGCCTGCACCATCGCAAGTTCCAGGGTCGCTCCAACCCCCTCTGAGCATTCTTGAAGTCTATGAGCAAGCCTCCAGCGAAGGACTCTACCAAGCCATGAGCCTGCATCCGTCCTTGCAATAGCAAATATGCTATGTAGAAGGGAGGAGGGAACAACCAGATGTTGAGGCACATGAAGAGCCACGACAAGGAGGATAGAGAAGCCAAGACGATCCAGTTCAACCCTGATGGCTTGCAAGGTATTTTCATCTATGATCAAATTCGTCAAAGAGATTCTCTAGCATGTTTAGTTGCGGTGAAATGTTTATTGTTTTGTTTTGGAGACACTCCGGGTTTTGTTGAATATATTTGAATTACTCTTGGTATGTAGACAAACTACAACTAGGGATATGAAAAATAGCCAAAGATGGTCTTGATGCCAAAAAAGAGTTAGGATCATCGACCTATTTTCAATCACTGTAACATCTAATATATGTGGTGGCCAGGCTAGGGAAGAATATATTGAGGGATATACATAAAAGATTCATTGGATTTGAATTAATTGAGCTAGCACATGCTGGTGAGAACATTGCTGATTATATACTAAAATTTAAGTGAGTTGGTCTTGTCGGCAAGATATTTGCAGTAACTATGGATAATGCTTTAGCAAATTCCTCTGCAACAGATATTCTCATTCCTACATTTGAAGTATATCCATCAAACAATTAATGTATCAACATTGTGCTTGTCATATAATTAATTTTATTGCTAAAACTATTTTAAAGAATATGTGGTGGTGGTGGTGGTGGGGTGTGTGTGGGGGGGGGGGGGGTATTCGGTTCGTCCTCTCAGTCAAGCTCTTCCACACAAACTTCCGTGTTTCAAGGTGGTAGGGATTTAGCAAAGTAGTACCTCAAGAGCGACATATTCCCTACTCATGATGATGAAGATGACTTTGACATACTATAGTGGTGGCATGAAATAAAGATGACATATCTTGTGCTTTCCATGTTAGCACTAGATTTTCTATCATTACTGTCTCAATAGTGTCATCGGAGTTTTCTTCTAGTCTAGTTGGAAGAATAATTGATGATTGAAGAACTAGTCTCATCCCAGAAATGGTGAAAACACTAATGAAAAGATAAAGGATGTAGCCTAGAGGGGGTGAATAGGCTTTTAAAGTAATTATGATTTAGGCTCTAATAAATACATAATAAAACTAACGTTTAATTTATCAAAGCACAAAACCTAAAACCACTAGGTTCAACTAAGTGCACCAACAACCAATGTTAAGCAAGACAAGTAACAAGGTGATAACAAGATATAATACTTCAAGCACGATGGCTATCACAGTGTAAATTACAAGTAAAGGACTCGGTTGAGAAATAATCGATAGACGTGTAGATGATGATTTTTATCTCGAAGTTCACTTCTAAAGAAGCTACGTACCTGTTGAAGAGGTGCAATGCTCTCCGAACATCACAAATGGCTCACTTTGAGGTGTGGTGGCTTGATGCACATCCAACGCCACACAAGGCCTCACCACAAGATGCAAAGGCACGCAACTCACCGACGCCGCAACAGACTCACCATATTCTCCCATAAGCTCACCACAATGGTCTGCTCACGATTCACTATGAGACACTTGAGGACGGTCACCAAATCCGCACAAAGTTCGAGGCAATCTCCACATCTCAATTGAAGGCTCCCAACAAACACCACAAATGCCTCTAGCTTGAGGCACAACTCAATTGGAGGCCCCATGGGAATCACACCACAATCGTCTAGGGTTCCATGAACCCAAGAGGAACAAGCCCAAGAGCTTGAACTCGTCGAATCTCCGTAGAGAACTCAAACCTATGAACCAAATAGGCAAGTCTTTCACTTCCAAATTCCACCAAAGCTACAAATGTCGTTGTGGAGGTACATCTAGCTAAGGCGATCAAACAACACCGCCATAGACCACATGTCAGTTGAGCCGCCGAGCACCCGCAGTATGAGATGGTGGGGCTCTTGCCCATCCAGCACCGACGAACTGGTTGGGGGGTGGGGGGAGGGCAAACCCTATTGAAAGTATCGCCCAAGAGGATGGTGACACCGAATCTAAAGTCGGAGAGGTCGACGACAGTGGGCTTGGGTGACGATGGTGGCGACAAGGACGGTGATTGAGACACATTTCTGGCCTCGCCCCTCGCCTTATCCTCGCCGACCTCGGCCATGCCCTGGGCCCAGGGCTGTCCTAGCCGCCCTCCCCTCGATTCTATGCCGTCGGCCACGGCTGTCGTGATGCATGTGGTAGTGGGGAATGGGAGAAGGTGGGAGCGTGGAAGAAAATATCCGCAAGTGGACTGTTAAAAAGGCTAAGACACTGGATGCCAACGCAGAGGCCGAGACTTCGGCATTGATGAAGGCAAACGGCTAGCTCAGAGCGTCGGAAGACACGGCCAGCCTAGGAGCGCAGGACCAACTTTGGAGTTATGCGGGCCCACGGCCCATGCAGGCGGAGAGAGGAGGTGTGCTCAATCCGCCCAAGGTTCCCCAAATTTAGTGGACGGCCCGTACTATTACCACTTACGTGCAGATACATGTATCTGCTCTGTGACTCTGTCCGTAATACAAGAAGCAGGCCGAAGACCACCGCTACTCATTGTTTGCGTACAGCCATCAAACATCCCTCCGCTATGCTACGCACACCGCTACAGCCTACAGCTTGGCGTTGAGCGCACGCTTACCGCGACTAACGTGCGCTAGCTCCAAACCAGCCAGCCAATCAGTCTGCGTGTAGTAGATAGATTGTCAAATTAAGGAGTTGAGCGGAACTCTCGTCACTGACCAGCCCCGCACAACAGTCCAGAACCAGAACCAGAATCGGACCGACCGACCGGCCGGCCACGAAATTCGCGGGATTGATTTGCCTACCGTCGATCCGAGTCAGCAAGCTTGCGTGCCGAACGGGTTGAATGCCGAGAATGTCCTGCCTTGGACCAGTTGCCGTCGGCGCCTCGCGCGCCTCGCAGGAAGTTCCGTGCACGTAGCCACATAGTACGTGCTCGATCGTCCGTCCGCTGCTCGGTGGCGATGTGCGCATGTGCCAGATTGCCAGTACACATCTGCACTGCACGTCTGAAACACATGGAGCTACACGGCGCATACGCTCGTACTACGGGGTACATACAGATAGTAACACGGACACGTGTGATCTTTTTACGGCTGAAACCAACCTCGTCTCGGACCAGATTTGGACACATACTACGCTTGCACGCAAGGTCGTAAATAGGGAGGTAGACAGACGCCCGTGAAACCACCGAAAAACCTGTCCATCTCGTGAATTTTCTCCTAATCAACTCACTAGTACTACCTCTGTTTGAGGGTCCGGAGAGTTTTTTATAATGATTGAGATTATAAGACTATCTTATTTATTAGTCTCTCTCGTCCAATGCATGTTCTCCTTTTTCTCTCACTTCTCTAATGCATAAAAGATTATTGATGCATGCATAGATTAATAAGAAAGAGTTATGGAGTGTCTTCGTATTAGCAACTTGGTCCTTAGGAATAATAATTCCAAACAAAGTGAAAGAAAAATGGACGTCGCCTAGAGGGGGTGAATATGCGTTTTAAATTATTACGGTTTAGGCTCTAATAAATGCGGAATAAAACTTAACGTTTAATTTAACAAGCCAAAACATATATCCACTAGGTTCACTAAGTGCACCAACAACCTATGCTAAGAAAGAGAAGCAACAAGGTGATAGCAAGATAAAATTTTAAGCACGAAGGCTATCACAATGTAAATTGCATAAGTAAAGGGTGCGGTTGAGAGATAACCGATGGACGCGAAGACGATGATTTGTTTCCCGAAGTTCACTTCCAAAGAAGCTACGTCTCCGTTGGAGAGGTGCGGGGCGCAATGTACTTCGAACGCTACAAGTGGCTCACCTCGAGGTGTGGTGGCACGATGCTCACCCAACGCCACACAAGGCCTCACCCCAAGATGCGAAGGCATGCAACCTACCGACGCCACAAAAGGCTCACCCTATTCTCCCGTGAGCTCGCCACAAAGGTCTATTCACGTTCCACTATGAGACACTTGAGGGGGGTCACCGAACCCGTACAAGGTTGGGGTAATCTCCACAACTCAATTGGAGGCTCCCAACAATGCCACAAAGGCTACAAAGCCACAAAAGGCAACAAGGCCACAAAAGGCTATAAGACCACAAAAGATCAACAATCCAACATCACAACTGTCTAGGGTTCCAAGAACCCAAGAGAAACAAGCCCAAGGGCTTGAACTCGCCGAATCTCCGAGAAGAACTCAAACCTATGCACCAAATATAAGAGGCAATTCCTTCACTCTCAAATTCCACCAAAGCTACAAAAGCTATTGGGGGAATAAGGGAGGAAGAACACAAGAGGAGAACACAAAACTCTCCAAGGTCTAGATCCTAAGGATTCCTTCACAAAGAAGGGATTTGGCTTGGTGAGGCTTGTAGATCTAGATCTCCTCTCTCAAATCCCTCAAAAAGATGCAAGAATCATAGGAGGGGAAAGGGGAGAGGGCAAGCTCTTCAAGGTCAACAATGGAGGAGAGAGAGAAGGGCAAAACCAAGAAAAAACAAGTTAACCCCGAAGAGGGAAGGGGAGCTCCTTTTAAAGGGCTCCCCGATCTGCCCGTTACACACAGTTTCGCGCACGGCCGGTAGTACCGGTGGGTGGCCGGTACTACCGGTGGCACTCAGCCAACGGTCCAAAAACAAGGTGCAAACGAACACAAAAACGAGGCCGGCCGGTACTACTGGTGGGTCACCGGTACTACCAGCGGCAAAATGCCCTAACGGTACTACCGCCTAGGCCGGTACTACCGCCCAAGATTCCGACCGAAGTTCCGTCAAAGCGCAGACCAGGCAGAGAGCATACTGAAGCGAAAACGGGGTTACCGGAAATTGGGCCAGAATTAACACCAGTACTACCGGCGGCAAAATGCCCTAGCGGTACTACCGGTGGCCTGCCGGAACTACCGGCCAGGCAAAAACTCCAGAACCATAAATGCCACAACTTTTGCATCCGAACTCCAAACGAGATGAAATCAATTTTGTTGGATATCACCAAGGGAGAAAATAACATAAATATATATGTGAGATACCTCCCAAGGTGTGGAGCCGGAAAACCCGCAAGATCAAAAACACAATAAGATATGCAAGGGAAAACCGTTTTTGATGAACTAGAGCTTGTTATGAAGAAAACCACAAGCTCTAGATCCTCACATGGACAAGAACCAAACAACAACCAAGAAAGATGATGCTATATATGCAAAGGTTTGAGCTCTCTCCGAAAGATACGAACGAGTCACCCACTCGAGATCCCCTCTTGATAGTACGGCTACCTATCCTAAACCCGGTCTCCCAACACTACAAGAGACCGGTAAAATAGAAACCCTATCAAGATCATACCTTTGCCTTGAGCATTCCACTTGAGCTTGATGTAGACGATCTTGTCACCTTCAAGATGAAACATCTTTCTTGATTGCTCTTGCTTGATGAAGACTTGAGAAATGCTCCCCCATACTCCATGGGGGAAGCCTCTTCTTCGAGCTTGTCTTCATCATTCCATGATTGCCGAGGATGGCAAGCTTCAAGAATGAGATCTTCTAGAGATGACACATCTTGAGCTTGCACTTCAATTCTTGACGATGTCTTGAAGATAGCCATGAGGAACTCCTTCTTCTTCTTCTTCAAGACATACTTGATCTTCTTCTTCTACTTGATTCGAATAGGCATAAAGCCCTTGGACATTGCTTCTTCTTCTTCATCCTTGAAACTAATACATGGTCCAAGCGATGCAAATGGACAAACCTACAAGTGAAACTCAATTTGCACATTAGTCCATAGGGATTATCATTAATTACCAAAACCACACATGGGGGCATACATGCCCTTTCACAAAGGTAGTACTTAACAATTTTGCTCTAAACGATAATTCTGCCGCACAGACGGACAACATCCCTAAGTCGTAACATACTTGATGGTGTTGTTACCCTGCATGAAACAGTACACGAGCTGTATAGAAAAATGTTGAATGGGGGTAATGTTAAAAATTGATTTCGAGAAAGCCTATGACAAAATCAAATGGTCCATTCTCTAGTAGACTCTTAGATTAAAAGGTTTTTTAGCTGAGTGGCGTGCTCTAATCAATATTTTTTGTGTCCAGAGATAGTGTTACCATCAAAGTTAATGATACAATTCCGTTTATAGAACACGACCTTGAAAAAGCAAAAAATATGAAACTGATACTTTCAGCTTTGGAATAACTTTCGGCTTTGAAAATTAACTTGCATAAAAGTGAATTGTTCTGTTTTGGCGAGGCGCGAGATGCAGTTGGCTTTTACGCTAAACTTTTTGGTTGCAATCAGGGTGTTTTTCCAATTAGGTATTTAGGTATCCCGGTTCACTACCAGAGGCTCACAAATGCTGAATGGAAGATCGTTGAGGGAAGATTATATCTAAGATTGTGCAACTGGAAAGGTAAACTACTCTCCCTAGGGGGAAGATTGATGCTTATTAATTCGGTACTAAGTAATATGATACTATATATGATATCATTCTTAAAACTTCCGAAAGGAGTCTTAAAAAGGTTGGATTATTTCCGATCAAGATTCTTTTGGCAGGGTGATAGTGAGAAAAAGAAATATAGACTAGCTAAATGGAGTGTACTTTATTGACCCAAAGATCAGGGTGGGTTGGGTATTCATGATCTGGAGATTAAGAATTCTGCCTTACTTGGTAAACGGAGCTTCAAATTATTAACTGAAGATGGGTATGGCAAACACTTCTCAAAAGAAAATATATTGGTTCAAAAGCATTGTCCCAGGTAGTTTGGAAACATGGGGACTTTGTTGGAGATATGCCCAAGAGGCAATAATAAAGTGGGTCTTATTATATCTTTGTGTTTATGATAAATGTTTACATCCCATGCTATAATTATGTTAATAGGAAACACTAATACTTGTATGTTTTGTAAACATAAAAGAGTTCCTAGTAACAGCATCTCCACTCGTGATCCCCATACAGGCTCCGGCGCTTTTTGGGCCGTATGGGGGGCGCCGACGCGAAATCAAAAATGGGGGTCGGCCGGCGCCCAACCGTGCACCCCAAACTGACCATTTTTTATTTTCTAAATTATTTCAACACAAGCAATCAATCAAATTGGAACAAAATTCAATACAAATTCAACACAATTTTTCAACAAGTTCAACATAGTACACAAATAAGTTATGTTTAACACACCACACAAATTAAACAAATTTGAATCACAATAGCCGACAAACTAGAGAGCTGCTTTTATGTTCCATAAATGCTCGATCAAATCATTTTGTAGCTGGTGATAAGTGTTAGAGTCTCGAAGTTCTTGACGCTTGGCTAGGAAAGAGGCAAAGGAAGTAGGCACCTGATGATCAACATCTGCAAGAGGACCCTGGCGCTAGTATGGTTGAGTGTCGAACACTGGGTTCTCCCACTCGCTCTCGATGATCATGTTGTGCAAGATGATACAAACAGCCATGACCTCCCACATCTAATCCTTGGACCATGTAAGCGCAGGGTACCGAACAATGGCAAATCGAGCTTGCAGCACACCAAATGCCCTCTCCACATCTTTCCTGCAAGCCTCTTGACACTGAGCAAACCAAGCTTTCTTCCCTCTAGACGCTGCATTTGAAATGGTCTTGACAAATGTTGACCACTTTGGATAGATGCCATCAACCAGATAGTAGACCTTGTCATATTGGTGGCCATTGATCTCATAAACCACAGGAGGAGAATTTCCTGAAACAAACTTGGCAAACACATCCGAGCACTAGAGCATGTTGATGTCATTGTGAGATCCTGCCATCCCAAAGAAAGCATGCCAAATCCAGAGATCCTTATCGGCCACTGCCTCAAGAACCACACTACATGCTCCTTTGTGGCCCTTGTACACCCTGGTTTGCAAAAAAACAGTTCTTCCATGCCTAGTGCATACAGTCGATGCTTCCAAGCATCCCAGGGAACCCTCTATCTGGATTTTGTGCCAGCAGACGAGCAGTGTCGCCTTCATTGGGTGTGCGCAGATATGTGTCGCCAAACACCGCCACAATTGCCATGCAAAACATATACATGCAATCAATGGCCATGGACTCGGCCATGCGCATGTAGTCGTCATGTGTGTCTCCAGGCATTCCATATGCTAGCATCTGAAGGGCAATTGTGCATTTCTAGATAGTGGAGAAGCCAAGCATACTGACGGTGTCCCTCTTTAGCTTGAAGTAGTCATCGAACTCCCTCAACTTCTTGACGATCTTGAGGAAGAGCTTCTTGCTCATCCTGGAACGGCGGCAGAATGTGACATCGTCGTGCACTGGATCATCGGCGAAGTAGTCTACATACAACATGCAGTACCCTTCCATCCTCTGCCTCGGCTTGCTCTTGCGGCGTCCAGGCGCCAAACCTCCGCAGACCGGCTTGTCCTCCTTGATGATCATGGACATGAGGGCGAGGAGGATAGACAGGTGCTCGTCATCCCTGGCCGCCATTGCATTGATCGCATCGACCTCCTCATCCATCAGAGCAGCCATGACCTCCTCATCGTCCGAGTCCATCGCATTGGAAAATGGTCGAACACCTTGTGTGCAAGGAGGAAGTCGGGTGGGTGCAGAGGTTCGCCGGCCGGCGGTTGGACGCAAGGACGACAGAGGAAGAGGCGGCGTGGATTTATTTGGCGGTGGGAAGTGCTACCGGAGGCGGGTTCCTGACGGCAAGGTAGGGCTGGTCGTTGCGGCCGCCAGGGGGTCGGGGGGTTGAAAGGGTATAAGACAGGATGTCTGGCCCTTTGTCACCGACAAGGCTAGCCCACAACGTTTTCTCGACGCGCCGGTGCCCCCGCTTGCCTCCCTATACATTGGTTTTTGCCTGGGGCCGCCGGCTAAACAATTGGGCCACGCCGGCAGAAATTCTGAAATGAGGGTCGCGTCTGGGCGCATTTTTCTAGGCCGCCGGCCCTCATAGGCCTTTGGGGGGGCTTTGAGGACCCCGAGTGGAGATGCTCTAAGCCTCTTATTAAAACTAGCTTGTTGATTAATAGATGATCATGGTTTCCTGATCATGGACATTAGATGTTATTAATAACAAGATCATATCATTAGGAGAATGATGTGATTGACATACACCCATCGTAAGCATAGCATAAGATCAAGTCATTAAGTTCGTTTTGCTACAAGCTTTCAAATGCATAGTAAACTAATCCTTCGACCATGGGATCATGTTAATCACCATCACCGGATGTGTGATTTGATGACATCAAACGCTGCTTCGTAACTGGGTGGTTATAAAGGTAGCATTAGGTATTCTGAAAGCATGTGTTGAAGGGCATGGATCAACAATGGGATTTTTTCATCCATATGACAGATAGATATGTTCCGGGCCCTCTCGGTGGAATGTCATCCAATTAGCTTGCATGCATGTGACTAGGTCACAAGGTATGTCATATCACAGAACAAGTAAAGAGTACTTATCGGTAACGAGGCAGAACTAGGTATGGAGATACCAATGATCGAACCTCGGATAAGTATAGTATCGCGTGACAAAGTGAATCGGTGTCGTATGTAAATGGTTCTATCAATCATGAAGTGATCGTTGAATATGTGGGAGCCATTATGGATCTCTAGGTCCCGCTATTGGTTATTGATCCGAGAGGTGTCTCGATCATGTCTGCATAGTTCATGAACCGTAGGGTGACACACTTAAGGTTCGATGTTGTTTAGGTAGATATGGAATATGAGTCGGAGACCGAATGTTGTTCGGAGTCTCGGATTGGATCCAGGACATCATGAGGAGATCCGAAATGGTTCGGAGAATAAGATTCATATAATGCAAGTCGTTTTCCAGGGTTTGGAAAAGTTCCGGAGTTTTGTTTGGAGCTTCTAGAAGGTTTCAGAATGTTCCAGAAGGTTCTACGAAGAGATAAACATAAATCCCTATATTATAGGGGATAAGACTTGGGGGGAAGGAAACTTCCCCTCCTCCCCTTGTGCATCGTCCCTAGGAGGTGGGCCAAGGGGTGGGAACCCTAGGCCACCCTCCTCTATATAAAGAGGGGTGGGGGCGCCTCCCCCTCGACCCTTCACCCCAAACCCTAGTCGCCACTCCCTCCTCCTTCCTTCTGCTATGGCTTAGGCAAAGCCCTGCAGGAATTCTCCTCCACCACCACCACGCCATCGTGCTGCTGGGATTCCGTGGAGTTCTACTACCTTCGCTGCCCGCTGGAACGGGGAGAGGATCGTCTACATCGACTCCGTACGTGTGACCGAGTGCAGAAGTGCTGCCGGAACGCAGCGCCAGAAGGATCGTCTACTCGATCTTGAGATCGGCAAGTGATCATCTACATCAACCACGAGATCCGATCTCGATCAAGGATTTGGATCTACAAGGGTTAGTACATATCTATCTCGTTGCACTTATCTCATAGATGAGATCTTGCCTTTTCCATAAATTAGATCTTGGTTTTGTTCGTTTTTATGATAGATTTTTTTGTTTTCCATGCAACGAATCCATCAGACTTTTGGGCCGGTCTGATGGCAATGAAGAAAATTTTCTTCCGCTTTGGACAATTTTCTATTAAGAACATGTTATAGATACGATTTTAGGAGGATAAGTGGTTGGGTAATGCTACGCTCTGTGAACAATATCCCGTGTTGTATTCTATCGTCCGTTACAAGGCTGAAACAATTGCCACAATGTTGGAAACATTTGCTCCAAACGTGACGTTCAAGAGATATTTGTTTGGAACCAGACTTGACTCTTGGATTGCATTGTTGCATCGCTTAGCACACGTCCAACCGTCGCCTGGGCCCGATGAATTTCAATGAAATTTAAGTGAGAATGGTCCATTCTTAGTGAGTTCCTTACAAAATGCACTAGTCCAACCAGTCATACCAGTTTTGGATAAGGGGATGATCTGAAAGATGAAGATACCTCTGAAAAAAATATTTGCATGGTATCTTCGTCATCGAGGGGTCTGATACATTGCAAATGTATCTATAATTTTTGATGTTCCATGCTTGGTTTTATCTACTTTCTTGTGTTTTGTCCACACTTTGGAGTACTTTTCATATGATTTCTTGGACTAACCTATTAACAAGTGCCACAGTGCCAGTTGCCTGTTTTCTACTGTTTTTGGTTCCAGAAAGTCAGAAAATCAATATTCTCGGAATTGGACCGGACAAAAGACAAAATTGATATTTTCTCGGAGACTCACGGAGCCAGAAGGAGAGTCGGAGAGAGGCCACAGGGTGGCCACACCACCCCATGGCACGGGTCCCCCAGGTCGCGCCAGGGCATGGTGTGGGCCCCCTGGACAACCACCGACCTTGCCTCCTTCGCCTATATATTCCTCCCGAGGCAGAAACCCTAAATCATCAAGCCTCCAGCCACGAAAAGTTCCGCAGCGCCGCCGCCACCAAAGGGGAGATTCAGGGGACAGAAAGTCTCTGTTCCGGCACCATGCCGGGACGGGGAAGTGCCCCTGGAGCCATCTCCATCGATCTCCATCGCCATCTCCATCACCATTGCTGATTCCCATGATGAGGAGGGAGTAGTTCTCTCTCGAGGCTAAGGGTTCTACAGGTATCTATGTGTTCATCTCTCTCTATGCATGACCATATTGTGATCATGAGCTTTGTAATCAAGTAGATCTACCTTGCTACTCAAGTGCTTTAATAGATCTCTGCTCTCCCCATGTGTGTGAAAGTGACAGCGTACACACCATGGTGGCACTTAGGCTAGAGATTACAAATATTTGTTATGAGTTATATTTGGAGTTGGATGTCTTTATGAAATTGTGGTGTTTGTTGGACTCATCTAGTGCTCAAGGTGACGGTGTGGGGGTTTTCTAGATGGGAAAGGCTTACTTTGAGGTGTGATGTTATAGTCCTACCATCGATTAGAGTGTCCAACCAGAGAGTAGTTAAGAGTAGTATCTCGAAGATAATATATTTATGAGAGAGTGTTCACTAGTGAAAGTATGATCCCTAGGCCTTGTTTCTAAGCATTGAAACACCATTTGCTACTAGATCTGTTACATGTTTGCTTGCTTCCATCTTTATTTCAGTTTTACTTTAGTCTTTTTCACGCCTTGTATTTCACTTGTATTTCACTATCTCTTCGCCGAACTAGTGCACCTATACACCTGACAAGTGTATTGGGTGTGTTGGGGACACAAGAGATTTTTTGTATCTTGATTGCAGGGTTGCTTGAGAGGGGATACCTTTGACCACTTCCTCCATGAGTTCGATAAACCTTGGGTGATCCACTTAAGAGAAAACTTGTTGCTGCAAACCTCTGTACTTGGAGGCCCAACAACTGTCTACAAGAATAGAAGTGCGTAGACATCAGGGTCATTCTTACTAAAGATAATCTTATTCGGCAGAATTGGCATGTGAATCCTTCTTGTGTGTTCTGCCATCATAACGAGACAATCAAACACCTGTTTTCCAATGCAATTTCGCCAGGTCTATATGGTCAGTTATCCAAACAGGTTCAAGCTTATATCCATCATGTAGTATTGCTAACATATTTGAGAATTGGTTACATGGTATTGATCACAAGTATAAGTTACTTCTCGGGGTTAGAGCGATTGACATTATATGGTCACTATGGCTATGTAGAAAAGATAAAATGTTTAATGGTTTAAATTGTTCACTTTTGCAAGTTATCTACCGGTGTATCAACTTCCTACGTTTTTGGTCGGTCCCATATCGTGCGGAGTATCACGACCTTTTCACGGAAGTGTGTACACAACTAGAGGATACAACGCGTGATTTATTTACCCGAGATGGATGACAACATAATCTCCGGACCGGGGCTACGTCAGCTTCTTAGGCATTTTTACAATTTTCCATTATAATATATATTTTTTTATAATCGTTTGGATTGATGAAATGTTTTTTTGACTATGTGCATCCTAGTTATACAGAGACCGATCCACAATATTCAAAGAAAGAAAGCTGAAGATCCGATCCCAGGCTAGCTCGTGGTCGCAGCGCGCGCGCCGCGGTGGCGGTAGCAGCAGCGCTTGCGAGCTGATTCGGCTGACCACCCGGTGACAAGGAGAGTGTGTGATCCCCAAAAGCAATCGACCACGAGGGCGGGCGTCTACGTGGAGCCTAGCCCCGCGGAGATGATGTTGCTTCGACGTGTGGCCGTCTCGTTGCTTGCTTGCTTGCGTCAACTAGATAGATATTTTCTCTCTTTCTCTCTTTTGCTCTTCATTTTGTTTCGTTTCATTTCCACTTGGTATCGATCGGATCGTACGTATGGGCATTCTTTTGTCCCTTTGCGGCGTAGCTGTGCCGTAGGGGCCACGATCTTTTACTCGGGAGGTCCAACATGGTACCCGTCGACCATCATTGATGAAGTGAAACCGGCATCTGTATCTCTTTCTTGCGTTTTGTCATGTAAACCCGCCGTAACGGGTGCCATTACAACTGGGTATTTCTCCTTTTGATAATGTTATATTTTTCTTGACTAGCTGTGAGGTATTTAAAGTCTTGCCTGTTTGAAAAGACCTTCCAAGTGGGACCACCCTATGCTTCAACACATATCGCCATGTACTCTTTCGAAATAAAACCTCAAGAGAAGCCCTCCAACATAAATAGAAACCTGAATTCACGATGGTCATGACCAAGCAAACCACTTCCCAATATTTGAACATGCGACATTAATAATCTCAATTGGAAAAGTATCACACGAAAAGAGTAATATGCCGACACTAACCAAAATACCCCCTACTAGTACTATAGGTGTCTTCCATCGCTGGAAAATTCGCACTAAATATGCAACCTCTGGAGTATTTAAGATTGCTCCACTAAACAACATTAAAAATTACATATGCGTTCACGAAGTCGATGTTATATATGCTTCTTGGCCATTCATATACACATCTATATATTTTTAAGAATACACACTAGCACTTGATGGATGATGCTCACACAAACCTTGTGTTGTTCATATGCAATACGGGGAACATAGAGAATGTTTGTCTACATTATAAAGCTGGGTTTGTTCTGTTTGCTGGAAACCACATATTTGAGAACGGATTTATAGTGAACCAAAACAACCATCTTAAGGAGAAGAGCATAGTGACTTAGTTTTTTTTTTGCAAAAATTTCACCAATCTATTAATAATCATCAAGAAAGTGTAATTTTAAATTTCCTAAGCAATCTAGAATATTTTACCGAGAACTCTTAGCACATTTATCACTCTATTTCTTCACATAATTATTCTTCTGGAAAATAGAGATAGCCTAGAGGACCTAAGCATAATTTCGAACTAACCTGAGGCTGTATCCGTGAATCGAGCACATTTTCCCTCTTCTCAAATTCTTGAACATTATTTATTCAGTGGTAAAGTGCTGGGAACACGCCCCTCCATAAATTAAGGAACGAAACGATCCCCACACAAAAAAAGAGCGCACGCACACACACACACACAGAAGCGCAAGTGAGAAGAACCGAGAGGGGAGAACGGAAGAGCGCAAAATCCTTATCTCCTGCGGGGGAAGCACGCCATGGCCGCCGCGGTCGTCTACCTCTCCGTCCACGGCCGCCTCCGCCGCTCCCCGGAGCTCGTACCCCAGACGTGCTACCGCCCTTCCCTCCTCCGCTGCCGCGCGTTCAAGCAGGAAGCCGGCGGGGACGATGAGAACAAGCCGTCGTCGCCACCACCGAAGCGCAGGAAGGGGCCGCTGTACAAGCTGAAGGCGGCGATGCAGGGGCTCGCGGGGTCCCGGTCGGCGGCGGCGGAAGTGTATGGCGGGCAGCACGAGTACGAGCGCGCGGTCGAGAAGGCTGAGGAGATCTTCTTCTCGGTGAGCTCCGTTCGCCAACCATCGATCTCCCGAGATGTGCAGTTGCTCTGCATGTTAGAGTTTTTTTTTTCAATTGATTGGTTAACGCATATTGCACCTTTAGAATTGGCAGGAGCATCGTAATTAAGTTGCGTGCGAGAATTGCTCCATACGCTGAAAGCGATAGCTCATCTGTTTCAGGGCCTAAATTCTAGTTGATCGTCTGTTCTAGCTTGGGGGGCAGGATTCCAACCCAGAAGAAGTGGCAGAACCCATGTGTTCGACGCTGATCAGCTTGTTCTGAATACACGACTTACTATTATAGAATTCTCGGTTGCCTGATTTTTGCAAAAACTGCAAAATATGAGCCTAGAATTGCAGTATGAAAGGTGCGCGGTTTAGCTAAACATTAGTGTAGATTTTAGTTTTGAGAGTCTATATAGGGTGAGGTGGGGATGATGATGGTATGATATTGCTACTTGCTAGTGTCATTTTTCTTCTCTATTAGCTACTTCTGACTGTTAACAAAATGTCCAGTATTAGATGATACTAACCTAATCGCATGTTTCACTATCTACATACCACAAGGTTTGTTCAAATATGCTGGTTTATAGAGTGGCTCATCGTATCTACTGATCTAATATTCAGTGAAGTTGTCCAGTCATGTGGTATAAACTTACAACGGGCCATGTTGACTGTTTGTATGCTCTACAGTAAAGTTTTTTTTTTCCTGAAACAGATCACACATCTTTACGCCTTTTCTAAAACATAGATGGCTTGTATTTACCGATTTCCTTCTCCTCTCAGGTTGCTACTCAGGTAGGCAGATACGTTATCACTATGATGAGCAGTGGTGTTGTACTTGCAGTTGGATTTCAGTTATCAGGTCAGCCATCTGCTGCATTCCTTTGTAATCTTCCTTTCTCTTTGTTTCATATAAATCCCTCCTAGTGTTTCAGTTGATAATGTAGCTACCTTTGTATTTAGGCGGAGACAGCCAAACCGATGCGCTAATTTGGTATAGCTGGCTTGGTGGAGTAATTATCGGCACAATGCTAGGTGCAAACAGTGTTCTAGAGGAACACTGCAAAGCTGGACCACGCAATGTTGTCATAACGGGAAGGTAACTCATTTTACATCCTTCTTCTAACATGCCATGTGAATCTTTTGCCAGGAAGCAGTGTGTATACTTTTGAATATGGAGCAAAACAGATAATCAAAAATAATGAATTTGTCCACTAGATAAGTTGACGCGAAATACTGTTTCAACCCAGTAGTCTCTTTCTGCATATTGCATAAGTTGAGAACGAGTCTTGAAGTATGCTTTCTTTGGCATATAAATATTATGATGTGCTATTATATATTACAATCCCTAAAGTAGTTGCCTTATAAACATGTTGAAATATAAATTGATGCATGTTTTTTCATGGACCTGACACATTACTGGTTGCATCCATTGGGAGGTGGTTTCTCATAGTTATCCATGTTTAAAATCAACATTGACCCGTATAGTTTGATTTTGACAGCACAAGAGGGTTAGGGAAAGCACTTGCTCGGGAGTTTCTTCTTTCTGGAGATCGTGTTGTAGTTGCTTCCCGCAGGTGGTAGTCATCGATATAATTCTCAAAGTATAGTTCAATGCTTTGTCTTAGTTTTCTTAACTATCTTCGGGTTTATTTGGCAGCCCTGATTCAGTTCTTCAGACCATTAATGAGCTTGAAGAGAACATACAGGAGGGCTTGTCAGTTGCCAAAAAGAAACAAAGAGAAACTTTATTACAAGCTAAGGTTGTTGGTACATCTTGTGATGTTTGCAAACCAGAAGATGTAAAAAAGCTGGTAAATTTTGCTGTTGAAGAGCTGGGTTCGATTGACATTTGGGTAGGTAATTCTGTAGATATGAATGTCGTTAAGCATCTTTCTGCATCTCACCTGAGGAATCACTTACTGACAACTTTGCCTACTTGCACCCTTCCATTTTGTTCTGTATTGTTGCATTGTATACTGCTCTAAATATTTATCGTTTCTTAATGTATCTACAGATAAATAACGCTGGTACAAACAAAGGTTTCAGGCCACTCGTGAATTTTTCTGATGAAGATATTACCCAGGTTTGTTAGTTGATATCGTCTACCTGTTCATATTTCTTCCTTTTAACAACAGGAAGGACATAACTAGATTGATCGTTCTCGATCATCCAATCTGATTTCCCTAATCCTTAAACTGTTTTTCGGGATTTTTTTGTAGATTGTCTCCACAAACCTAGTTGGTTCTTTGCTCTGCACCAGAGAAGCTATGGATGTCATGCAATACCAAGAAAAGGGAGGTCATGTATTCAACATGGATGGTGCAGGATCTGGAGGATCAAGCACGCCACTGACAGCTGTGTAAGCACCTAGCCCCACTCTCTTCTATTTCTCTGACACATACATTGCAAAGACACCGTGTCCTGCTTTTCTCGTTTGCTAAAACATGATGGTACATTATATTTCATGCTCTTGCTTTTGCAGTGAAACTAAATCTGATGCTGATTTGTAATTTTACAGGTATGGTTCAACTAAGTGTGGACTAAGGCAGTTCCAAGCATCACTTATGAAGGAAAGTAGAAGATCAAAAGTTGGAGTTCACACCGCCTCGCCTGGAATGGTCCTTACAGATCTCCTTTTAAGGTAACCTCTAAGTTACTTGCCTTCTTCAGATGCCAGGATTCTATGTATGTTAGATTACTGACAACAAACCTTTTTGGTTATTGGGACAAGTGTTCACGATGTCTGAAGTCCGAACAGCATGTTTCTGTATTAGTAAAAGTTATGCTTTAGTACTATTTGGTAAAAATATAGACATTTCAAAGCTGATAAATGCTGGTAATTAACCGGTTTTTTGTTGAAGTTCATTCTGAATATTAGTAATGCAACTAATGTGCCACATTCTGAAGTATATAATAGGCCACTTATTAATTTCTGTATAAACACAGTCAAATTGTGTGATATATTAGAGCTGTTAGTCTTGCAAATTAGTAAAGAAATGGGGAGTTTAAACATGGCCATTTTTACTAGGCATGCTGTATAAATAAATTAAATGTGCTTCTCCTTCTGTGTAATTGATGATCGCCACCTAATCTTCCATATGGTTTGATTGTCCTTCCGTTCTTACATGCCTGAGTGTTTGAAATACCCGTTGTTAACCTACAGTATATTCCTTGCAGTGGTTCATCTCTCCAAAATAAGCAGATGTTCAATATAATATGCGAGCTTCCAGAAACAGTAGCAAGGACATTGGTTCCTAGAATGAGAGTTGTGAAAGGAAGCGGAAAGGCAGTAAACTACTTGACACCACCAAGAATCTTGCTTGCCCTGGTTACTGCATGGGTTCGCCGAGGCCGATGGTTTGACGAAGAGGTAGCCTGCTTCTCTCTATTATACCCCTCCATTTTGCATTATGTGTCCAAGCACACAGATGAAGGTGACACCAAATATAATACTCCCTCTGATCCATAATAGACCAATTTCACATTATGTCATGTTTCTGCAATAGACACATAAATTCCTTGATGGTGTGATTTCCAGGTTCATAATAACCAGCTCAGTCCATCACCCTTATTGCTATTTTAGTGTTCAGTTTGATCAGATCTCTCTGTGAAGGCCTCACTGTTGCTAGTTCGGTGTCCTTTAGTGTCATTGCTATATTGCGCACTGGATGCTAAATAAAACGCAATTAATTCTGTTGAAATAGGTTTGCATTTGCTTGTACGCTTGCTATCCTATACAAGGTAGTACTGGGCAATGTTCCAAACATGTAAGCAGCATAGGGTTGAGAGTTATGTTTTTGAAATCTATACATTTGCTTTGGGCGATTGTAAGAATGATCCAAGTACACACATGTGCATTCAGAGTGAATGAAGCAATCGGCTTTGTGTATTTACCACACGTTTGCATTCAGTTCTGTTCATCTATTTCACGCAGATTGTGACCGATCATTTACCTTTTGCAGGGGAGAGCAGTGTATGCTGCAGAGGCTGATAGAATTCGCAATTGGGCCGAAAGTCGAGCACGCTTCTCCTTCACGGATGCCATGGAGATGTACACGGAGAATACCTGGGTTTCCGTATTCTCACTCTCGGTCGTCTGTGCATTCATAATGCTTTCCAGTTCAGGTGGACCTTTCCCTGGATGATCCCGCCGGTAGTCGCCGAACCAGAGAATTCTTTTTTTCACCAGAGGAGTTCTATCATCTAATGACATATGACATGACAGTTGGGAATGGGGCAAAGGTGAGCCCAGACGCGTGATTAAGCGCAAAAGTGGATCAGCATCAGCCGCCTCACCATTAAAGGATAAGCTAACCTTTCCCTCAGATTCAGAAAGGGGTAAATAACAATTGTTATGTGGGCATTCCACTTACTCCACTGTAAACTAGTCTGTAAGCTCTCTCGTAAGAACATGTGTCTGAAGTGATCAGAGCACGGGTAGAGTCGACGAGCATGTTCGTCTCTTGTAAATGGATGTAGTTATGATCTTTGTAAATTCCTTATAGTCGCTTTGTACTCTTCAAACAAGTATAGCAAGTTTGCAACACAGTGTAGAACTCATAAGAATGGATGCAAGTCGCCTTACATGGTTCGGTTCACCATCTATTCTAGATGGGTAAAGTGTAAAGTTCAGGATACATGTATCCCTTTCTTATGGATTTGTTATACCAGGGAAAGACAAAAAGGTTGTAATGAAGTGTGGATGTGTACTATAGAGTAATAATTCTACACTTGGCCTTTTCATTTTTGAAAAGGAGCGAAAACAACACTTCACCTCGTATGATCGAGGCACTAATATATTGGGATGCTACAGTCTACGGACTACGGCAAGCAAGAAATATCATGAAAATGCATATCGGCGTATGCAGGAATTTGCATGAAATATCTGCTGCAGAGCAGTCGTGGAGTACGGGAGCGTACTGCAATGAGTTGGAACGAAAGTGATGAGGACACAGGCCAATCTTTTTTCCCAGGTATTGACAACATCAGGCACTTGGGAGTTGGACGTCAAATCCCTCACCTTTTTATGCGCAATATCAAGGCCCCTTTGCTGTAGGCCGCCAGGAAGAATCCTAATTGGACACTCCAAGCTCATCCATTACCCCTATAGAAATAATCACATACTCCTAGTACCATTCTTTCACACAAAAAAAGAAAGAGATGAAAACCAAAACTGAACACCTACAAAACATGTGTCGGATAGTTTTGCTGTGTGTTTCCTGATGTGGTGAAGTCCTTCCTGGATTCAACATTCACATCACATGCACATGCCACTACTTGAGAGCTGAGACAAGACAGGCAACCATTCCTACTCTTTATCCTGAAATAGTGGCCATTGAGCTTAGGTCAATCCGTCAATGCCTTTGCAGGCTGTTAGCTTTGTGACAAGTAAATAATGAAGAACGAAAATAAAATCGCAGCAAGAGGAACACAGATTTAACGTGGAAAACCCTCTCCAGCAAAGAGAGGGGAAAAACCACAGGCGCCAGCCAGCGAAACTTCACTATGACGGAGAGTGTTTACACAACTCCGGGGATATCACAGATGCAACTTTTCCCAACCGGCGGCTTACAAGAAGTATATATAGCGGTGCTAAACTAGGTCATCAACGATCCGTACCGCGGGGGGCTGTCGCCCCCCGTACCCCCCACAGGCGTCCCTGTTGGCCACGGAAGTTGGCCTTTACTTTGTAGAATTTGAATCAACATATAACAAACTCCACCTTGAGACAAAATCCTTCCTGTAGCATCAACAGTAATCATCTCCCTGAACAAACAAAGAAAACACCTTCGACGCAAACAACCACTTGGGCTAAGTAGTTATACCAACTAAGCTTGAGCATAGCTCAAACTTAGCAACAGGAACAAGCTTTGTCATCATATCAGCAGGATTATCATAAGTGCTTATCTTGCATACCTTCAGCATACCTTGTGCAACAACATCACGGACATAATGGTACTTGATATCAATGTGCTTTGTTCTCTCATGAAACATCTGATCCTTAGTAAGGTAAATAGCACTTTGACTGTCACATAATAGGTTAATGCAAAAATCATCCTGACAAAGCTTAGCATACAAACCTTTCAACCAAACAGACTCTTTGCAAGCTTCAGCAACAGCCATATATTCTGCTTTGGTTGTAGATAGAGCAACAACTGGTTACAGCGTTGCCTTCCAACTCACGGCACATCCACCTACCGTGAACACATAACCTGTGAGGGACCTTCTCTTATCCAAGTCGGCAGCAAAATCTAAATCCACATAGCATGCGAGTCCCTCACTAGTCTTGCCAAACTTCAAGCAAGCGTTGGATGTGCCACGGAGGTACCTGAAAATCTACTGAACAACTTTCCAATGTTCTTTACCAGGATTAGCCATGTAACGACTCACCAAACTCATAGCATATGATAGATCAGGGCAAGAACAAACCATGGCATACATCAAGGAACCAACAACACTAGAATAAGGAACTCGTGACATGTACTCAATATCTTCATCAGAACTAGGACATTGCAATGCTGACAATTTAAAGTGAGGAGCAACAGGAGTACTAACATAATTTGCATCATGCATATTAAAACGTTGAAGAACTTTCTCAACGTAACTTTGCTGACTAAGAAACAACAACCTAGATTTTATGTCCCGTTTAATTTCCATACCTAGGATTTTCTTAGCAGCACCAAGATCTTTCATCTCAAATTCACTACTTAGGTGTGCCTTCAAAGTAGTGATTTCTTTCATGCTCTTGGCAGCAATTAACATATCATCAACATATAACAGTAAGTAAATAGGTGATCCATTAACAAACTTTATATAAACGCAGCTATCAAACTGAGACCTCTTAAAATCTTGTGAGATCATAAATGAATCAAACCTTTTGTACCACTGTCTTGGAGATTGCTTCAAACCATAAAGCGACCTCTTCAATTTGCACACAAAATCCTCTTTTCCAGAAACTATGAACCCTTCAGGTTGGTCCATGTAAATCTCCTCCTCCAGTTCACCATGCAGAAAAGCAGTCTTTACATCTAGCTACTCAAGCTCAAGATCATGCATAGCAACAATATCAAAGAAAGTGCGAATGGAGCTATGCTTCACAACCGGAGAGAAAACATCATTATAATCAATACCTGGAATCTGGCTGAAACCTTTTGCTACTAACCTTGCCTTAAACCTTGGAGGCTCATTAGGAGACAAACCTTCCTTTCTCTTATATATCCACTTACAGCGGACAACCTTCTTCTGTTTAGGCAAGCGCACAACTTCCCATGTGCCATTCTTATCAAGCGATTGCATCTCTTCTTGCATAGCAGAAACCCACTTCTCGCGGTCAACGGATGCAACGGCCTCATTGTATGTAGCAGGTTCAGTATCATGCTCCACCTGTTCAGCACAACTCAGAGCATAAAGAGCAAGATTACACTCTTCAATTAAACGACGAGGTGGAACTATGTTACACCTCGGTCTATCAGCAGCAATAGATTCATATGGCTGCTGCAAAACAGTAGGTGAGTGCTGAACAACATCATCATCAATATTTTCCTCATGACTATCATCAACAACAGCATTATTATCAACTGTTTTCTGCAGGTGCTCCACCTGCACACAAACTCCCTCCTCTCCAATAGCAACAGGAGAGGGATCTGGTGGGAAGCTGTCATGATACATAACAGATTCATTGAAAACAACGTTCCTACTCAACAAAGTCTTTTTAGTTTCAGGATTCCATAATTTATATGCCTTAACTCTTGAACCATAACCAAGGAACATGCACTTAACAGCTCTAGGCTCTAACTTTCCATTATCAACATGAGCATAAGCAGTGCAACCAAAAACTCTCAACTGTGAATAATCAGCAGGCGAACCTGACCATACCTCAATAGGAGTTTTCTTCTCAAGTGGAATAGAAGGTGACATGTTGATGAGGTAGCACGCTGTGTTGGCTGCTTCAGCCCAGAAACGTCTATGCATACCTGCATTGGACAACATACAGCGAGCCCTCAAGATAATGGTTCTGTTCATGCGCTCAGCCACGCCATTCTGCTGAGGAGTGTAAGGGATGGTGTGGTGCCTGTTGATACATTGCAAATGTATCTATAATTTTTGATGTTCGATGCTTGGTTTTATCCACTTTCTTGTGTTTTGTTCCAACTTTGGAGTACTTTTCATATGATTTCTTGGACTAACCTATTAACAAGAGCCACAGTGCCAGCTGCCTGTTTTCTGCTGTTTTTGGTTCCAGGAAAGTCAGAAAATGAATATTCTCGGAATTGGACGGGACAAAAGCCAAACTGCCTATTTTTCCGGAAGTGATCAAGTGTCATAATACGAGACAGAGAAGGGCCAGGGAGCCACCACACCACCTGGCCGCGCGGCCAGGCCTGGCCCGCGCCAGGGGGTGGTGTGGCCGCTCCCGGTACCCCCTCGGCCTCTCCTTCCACCTATATATTGCCCTCGGGACGAAAACCCTAAGTACCCGATCAAAAATCCACGAGAGTCTATAGCCGCCGTCATCTCCATCCCTAGATAGGGAGGGATCTGAAGCTCTTCCCGGCACCCTGCCAGAGAGGGGAATTCACCCTGGAGGCCTTCTTCATCACCATGCAAGCCCCCGGTGTGATGCGTGAGTAGTTCATCCTTGGACTACGGATCCATGTAGTAGCTAGATGGCTGGTTTGTCCTCCTTTGTGCTTTCATGTTTAGATCTTGTGAGCTCCGTTCATGATCAAGATCATCTATTTGTAATTCATACATGTTGTGTTTGCGGGGATCCGATGGATATTGAGATGCTATTTCAGATTGATTATTGATTCTATCATGTCTTTGTTATTTGAGATCTAGCATGCTTTCCGTTGTTAGTAGCTATCTTGGCCAAGTAGATGCTAGCAACTCCAAGAGTTAGTATTTATGCTCGATAGTGGGTTCATGCCTCTGGTAATCTAGGGAAGTGACAGAATCTCTAAGGTACTAGATGTGTTGTTGCTACTAGGGAGAAAACAACAATCCTTTGTTCATAGAACAATCGTATTGTTTACTTTACACGCAGTTCGTAAAGCAATAATCTGTTGCTTGCAACTTAACACTGGAGGGGGTTCGGATGATAACCTGAAGGTGGATTATTAGTCATAGATGTAGTTGGATGGCGGTCTATGTATTATGTTGTACTGCCCAATCAAGTCTCAGAGGAGTCAAGATGATTAGTATATGCATGTATTGCTTTCTTGGTGTTTGTTAATTGCCCCGCTGTAATTTGTTCACCCAGCATGTTATCTATCTTAAGGAGAGCCACCTCTAGTGAACTATGGATCCCGGTCCTTTTTCTTTACATACAATCTACAAACTGTTTATTTTTTGTGTTTACTTTCTGCAAACTTTTACTTCTTTCCATTCGATACGTTTAATCCTTTATTTTCCGCAAAACACGGTGAGATTGACAACCTCATCGCAAGTTGGGGACAAAGTTCTGTGGTTGTGTTGTGCATGTCTCCACGTTGCTACTAGCACCGGTAGTGCACCCTGCCAAAGCTCAGCTAGTAACACCTTTGAGGTGTTTCCTTGCTCCTACTAGTTCGATTAAACCTTGGTTTCATAACTGAGGGAAACTTGCTGTTGTGCTCATCATACCTTCCTCTTGGGGTTCCCAACGAGCTCTACATCAACACCGCCATCAAGCATTTTTCTGGGCGCCGTGCATTGAGCCATCAAGCTTTTCTGGCGTCGTTGCCGGGGAGTCAAGGACATCTTCACAAGGGGAGTCCCTCATAACCAATCTCTTTACTTTGTTGTTTTTGTTTTGCTTAGTTTCTTTTTGCTTTGTTTGCTTGTTTTGCTCTTCAAAAAAACACAAAAAATTTAGTTTTACAAGTTTGCTTTCTTATTTGAAAAACACAAAAAAAATTAGTTGCTACTATAGTTGTTGGTTTATTATTGCCTTGCTTTATCATGCTTTCTATCAATGGTTGGTTTCTTTGAAACTGAATCTTATTGGCAAGGTGGGTTCACGGAAGAACAAAAATATTATTATAAGGAACACCGCTTGTCACAAAAAGGGAAACACTTATGGGAACAAATTGATAAATTGTATACCATTACAAAAAATGTGTGCTCTACTTATAATGTTACTTATTGCTTTGATAAATCTTGTTGCTGTAGGAGGTATAAACACCTCCCTTTTCAATGTGAGTATAATGATAATGTTACCATATCTTCTTATGTTAAAGGAAATTATGACTTTTATGATGTGGAACAAATTGAAGAATTTATTGCTTGGAAGGGTGCATTCGAACTTGCTTATTTGCTTGAAAATATTGATGATGCACCTTATAAATATGAGGTTTATGATATACTTAAATTTTGCTTTGATAACTACAAGGAAGAAAATGACTATATTCTTGAATATCTTAATAGATGCTCTCCACAAATGGAAGAGACTAATGCCTTGCAGGAGCCTATGGAAGAAGAAATTGCTGAACTTGAAAGCTCATTAGATGAAAAAGAGCAGGAGAGTGATGAACAAAAGAAGGAAGAATGGATCTACCCATGCTTACCTTCTAATGAGAGTAACTCTTTACCCCTTACATTATTTGATTGTCCCCCATGCTTACCAAAGGAGGATGAATGTTATGTTCCTGTGGATTATTTTGATGAAAAGCATGTTTTATGTGATAGTTATATTGTTGAGTTTATTCATGAGGCTACTGAAAATTATTATGAGAGAGGAAAATATGGTTGTAGAAGTTTTCATGATACTAAAACACCTCTCTATGTGCTGAAAGTTTTGAAGTTACTTTTGTATTATGTTCCTATGCCTGTCACTTTGTTCTTTGTGAATTTATTTGCATACAAGATTCCTATGCATAGGAAGTGGGTTAGACTTAAATGTGTTTTGAATTTTCTTCTTGATGCTCTCTTTTACTTCAATTCATATTTCTTATGTGAGCATCTTCTTAAACTATCATGCCTAACTTAAAGGCGTTAAAGAAAAGTACTTATTGGAAGATAACCCAAGAGTTTTAGATGAGTCTTGGAAGTTATTACCTCTGTAATAACCTCTCCTTATCCTTTTTATTTGCTTTTTGTGCCAAGAGTAACCTCTAATGAGAGTGAAGTAATGATTGGGAAAGTTGCTGTCCCGAAACAGATTTTTGTGCTTAATTCGTGAGAGAGATCTGTATGTCGGATTGATCTGTAATTGTTTGTGCTTCTGCCCTAGGTTGTTATCTAACTTTCGTTAGTTCAACACTTTTTGATTTGAGCAACAGAAGGTCTTTGAAAAAATTCGTATTTACCTGCTGGTCTGTTTTGACAGATTTCTGCCATTTTCTACATTTGCTTTTTGTTAGTTCCTTCTTGAGTTCTTTTGGGGAATTGAGCTTTTTGAGGGAAGTCCTACAGTAGCTAGTGTTCTAATGGAAGTTTATTTGGTCTTAGAACTGAACCTTGAGACTTATTTATCTTAAGTGCACTAATGTTGCTAATGAGATTGTGTGAAGTTTTGTATGAAGGAAAAATTTCAGGTGTATGGAAGGAATGAGTAATGAGATGAAGGATGGAGCTCAAGCTTGGGGATGCCATGCGTGTCACCCCAAGAAATATCCAAGAAGTACAAGCGTCAAAGCTTGGGGATGCCCAAGGCATCCCCTTCTTCATCAATAAAAATTCCAGGTTTCTTCCAAACACTTCATTTTTATTGTTTCATGCACAGTTGTGTTTTTCTTGGAGCGTCTTCTTTTTCATTTTTGTTTTGGTTTTTCGTTTGCTTTGGTTTGCTTAGTTTTCTGAATAAATTGGTTGGACCCCCTCTTTCATACATTTGGTTTGCAAATAGTTTGGTTTGGTTTGGAAAAGAGTAGGAAAGTTCATGCTTTTGTGGTAAAAAGAGCTCGTTTTTGACTGTGGCCCATGCTTTGGCATGCCATGCTTGATATTGTTTTGGCTTTATGCTTAGTATTTTTTGCTGTAGCATGATTTGTTATAAACATTTGAGATTTCTTAATGTGCCTTGGATGAATCATGCGTTGTTTTAGCATATTAAAGCATAGTATAGTGGTATTCTCCTTTGATGCTTTATTTGGGTTGACTTGGCACATGCTCACACCATGTTATGACTATCTCAAGACACCATAGCCTTTATGATCCTTTAGTTTTCAACTTGTAGTATCACTTTATGCTTTGATCAATGATGTTTTGTCGCTCTGCATGATTATGGCCATTATTGCTCTCTTAGTTTGTCGCTCCCAGTCTTTTGCTAGCCTCCACAACAAAGTATGAGTTTCACTCATGCATCCAACTCCCTAAACCAAGTTATTCCAAAGAGTCCACCATACCTACCTACAAGCTTATGCTATTCCAAGTATATTCATGCTTTTGTTTACCTTCCACTTGATATCAGAAAACTAGTGATTAAAGCTCTCACGAACTTGATGGCACAATTTACTTTACTTGCCCTTAATACACTTGAACCATTGTGTCTTCTATGTTGTATATGCTTGCACTTATTTGTCAGGAATTAGCAGAACCATGCTTTCATGGGGAACGCTTTCAACATTGCACTTGGTACTTATACCTAGTTGATATCATGCTCTTTTGTATATGGATGCCGTCGGTATGAAATGAAAGGGGAGCTTGTAAGTCCATGGAGTTATGTATATGTGTTAGAGAAACACCTGGGCCGCTGGTCTAATCCATGCTGACATGGTGGAAACCTACAGCGTAACCATAATGAGCCTTCTATGAAGCATTCTTCTTATAAAAAAAGAGTCCTATAATGAGAAAAAAAAGAGAAAAGAAAAAGAAAAAGAAAAAAGAGATAGTATGAAAAGAGGAAAGAGAGAAAAAAGCACCATATTCCCATGGTAAATAAGAAGAATGCTGAGATGCTCGTTGTCTGCTTGCCTTGTCATTTTGATATGGGGATTCTTCTGTATCATCGGGCAAGGGTACCCCGTTGGCGGTTCTCAACGATACACATGTACTTACGATGACAAGAACTTAACGGTGACTAAACTTGAGTAGCATGAGGAGCGGCCCTCGTATACAAGGGACATGAGATTTCTGACTTATACTTCGTCAAGCATGTACACCATAGTTTGTTCACTTTAACCTTAATCACTTCAATATGCTTATGATAGGGGCAATGAGAGCTGAAAGCTACAAGTACCATAATTTTTGGAAATTCTTTATGAGACTTGAATCCCTACTTCCTTTTACAAAAGGCCTTTCTTCCACCATTATATTGAGTCTCCACCTTCTATCTTTATGCACCTACTTTGAGAGCATAGTGGCCATTCTTAGTTCTATGTGCATTGTCCCAAGACTAGTTGATTGATGCATAACTTGTTATTGCTTGTTTGAAACTATTGTATCTAGTCACTCTTATGAACTTTGAAGGTGTCCTATGCATTTATATTTGCTACTCTATTGAGGGACAAGCTGAATACTATTATGCTATGTTTTCTTTATGTGAAACAAACAAACGTCTTGCAAAGCATTGTTATTTATGAATCTTTTGTTTGTGCCTTTTCATGTTGCATCATAGTTTCTTTGCTTATTGCTAGAACTTTGTCTTTGATGTTATGATTGAAGTACTATTATCCCAGCTTTGAATGTTTTGCAAATACTGATCAAGTCTTTGATGGTGCATGTCACCTCAAAAATTATTCTTTCTTTTTATCACTTACATACTCGAGGACGAGCAGGAGTTAAGCTTGGGGATGTTGATACATTGCAAATGTATCTATAATTTTTGATGTTCCATGCTTGGTTTTATCCATTTTCTTGTGTTTTGTTCCAACTTTGAAGTACTTTTCATATGATTTCTTGGACTAACCTATTAACAAGAGCCACAGTGCCAGCTGCCTGTTTTCTGCTGTTTTGGTTCCAGGAAAGTCAGAAAATGAATATTCTCGGAATTGGACGGGACAAAAGCCAAAGTGCCTATTTTTCCGGAAGTGATCAAGTGCCAGAATACGAGACGGAGAAGGGCTAGGGAGCCACCACACCACCTGGCCACGCGGCCAGGCCTGGCCCGCGCCAGGGGGTGGTGTGGCCGCTCTCGGCACCCCCTCGGCCTCTCCTTCCGCCCATATATTGCCCTCAGGACGAAAACCCTAAGTACCTGATCAAAAATCCATGAAAGAGTCTGTAGCCGCCGTCATCTCCATCCCTAGATCGGGAGGGATCTGAAGCTCTTCCCGGCACCCTGCCGAAGAGGGGAATTCACCCTGGAGGCCTTCTTCATCACCATGCATGCCTCCGGTGTGATGCGTGAGTAGTTCATCCTTGGACTAGATCCATGTAGTAGCTAGATGGCTGGTTTCTCCTCCTTTGTGCTTTCATGTTTAGATCTTGTGAGCTCCATTCATGATCAAGATCATCTATTTGTAATTCATACATGTTGTGTTTGTGGGGATCCGATGGATATTGAGATGCTATTTCAGATTGATTATTGATTCTATCATGTCTTTGTTATTTGAGATCTTGCATGCTTTCCGTTGTTAGTAGCTATCTTGGCCAAGTAGATTCTAGCAACTCCAAGAGTTAGTATTTATGCTCGATAGTGGGTTCATGCCTCTGGTAATCTGGGGAAGTGACAAAAATCTCTAAGGTACTAGATGTGTTGTTGCTACTAGGGAGAAAACAATAATCCTTTGTTCATAGAACAATCGTATTGTTTACTTTACACACAGTTCGTAAAGCAATAATCTATTTCTTGCAACTTAATACCGGAGGGGGTTCGGATGATAACCTGAAGGTGGATTATTAGTCATAGATGCAGTTGGATGGCGGTCTATGTATTATGTTGTACTGCCTAATCAAGTCTCAGAGGAGTCAAGATGATTAGTATATGCATGTATTGCTTTCTCGGTGTTTGTCAAATTGCCCCGCTGTAATTTGTTCATCCAGGATGTTATCTATCTTAAGGAGAGCCACCTCTAGTGAACTATGGATCCCGGTCCTTTTTCTTTACATACAATCTACAAACTGTTTACTTTTTGTGTTTACTTTCTGCAAACTTTTACTTCTTTCTATTCGATACGTTTAATCCTTTGTTTTCCGCAAAACACGGTGAGATTGACAACCTTATCGCAAGTTGGGGACAAAGTTCTGTGGCTGTGTTGTACAGGTTGCTACTAGCACCGGTAGTGCGCCCTGTCAAAGCTCAGCTAGTAACACCTTTGAGGTGTTTCCTTGCTCCTACTGGTTCGATTAAACCTTGATTTCATAACTGAGGGAAACTTGCTGCTGTGCTCATCATACCTTCCTCTTGGGGTTCCCAACGAGCTCTACATCAACACCGTCATCAAGCATTTTTCTAGGCGCCGTGCATTGAGCCATCATCTGATCATACCATCATTACTGCAAAACTCCTCAAACTCATTAGAACAGAATTCCATACCATTGTCAGTACGTAGTACCTTTACCTTCTTTTCAGTTTACTTTTGTACCATAACTTTCCACTTCTTAAAAGCATTAAAAACATCAGATTTATGTTTCAGAAAATATGGCCACACTTTTCTTGAGTAGTCATCAATGATAGTAAGCATGTAATCAATAGATGTCTTACGGGAAGGCCCCCATACATCAACATGCACATAATCTAAAATGCCTTTGGTGGTATGAACGGAAGCATTGAATTTAACTCTTTTATGCTTACCAAAAACGCAGTGCTCACAGAACTCAAACTTACCCAAGTTGCAACCATCAATCAACTCTCTCTTAACCAACTCTGCCATGCCATGTTTGCTCATATGACGAAGACGCATATGCCACATATTTGTTTTACTACAATCATCAGAATCATTAGAAGTAACAGCAGTAGCAATACCAGGCAAAGTGCTACCTCTAAGAACATATAACTTAGCAGAATTCATATCATCTATCATGTGAATAAGAGAGCATTTCGATACCTTTAACAACCTACGCCCACCGGCGTACTTGTATCCATCAACGTCCATGGTACTTAGGGAGATCAGATTTCTGGCCATGCTTGGTATGTGCTTCACCTCAGTCAACGTACGTGTCACGCTATCATGTGTCTTGATCTTAACAGATCCAACTCCGACAATATGGCATGGGTTGTCATTCCCCACACGTACAAAATCTCCAGTCTGCACAGACTCATATGAACTGAACCAATCTTTGTTATAGCAAATATGAAACGAACATGCAGTATCAAGTATCCATTCATCATCACGAGAAGCACAAGCAGAAAAACAGCTAAACATTCACCGTCAGAACTATCACCAGAAACAACAATAGCCTTACCATTACCTTGGTCCTTATCTTTCGGTTGGTAAGTACCGTTCCTTTTCTCCTTATTCCGCAGCTTCCAACAATCATCAATAACATGATTAGATTTCTTACAATACCTGCATAACTTGTCCTTTCCCTTAGACTTCGAACGACTTCTGCCATCTTTGCTCTTATCTCGATTTCCATGGTTGTTAAATATCTGCTCGGTCCTGCCACGAACCTGCAGAGCTTCAACCTTGGAAGACGCCACATCTGCCTGCACCATAGATTTCATTTTTTCCCTCTGTTTGAGGGCATCTTGCACTTCATCAAGGGTTATCTTATCACGGCTTAACAACATTGTATCACGAAAGTGAGTATAAGAACTAGGCAGTGAGCATAAGAGTAATAGAGCTAGATCCTCATCATCATATTTTACTTCCATGGATTGCAAGTCAGAAATAATCTCTCTGAAAAGAGATAAGTGATTCATTACCGATCCACCTTCCTGCAATCTATACGAGAACAACTTCATCTTCACATGCATCTTACTGGTTAGATCCTTTGACATGCATATCGATTCCAGTTTCCCCCAAAGGGCAGCAGCAGATTTCTCTGTCAAGACTTCCTGCAAAATATTATTGGATAGACGAAGTTGAATCATAGACAAAGCCTTACGGTACTTCCGCTTCTCTTCGTCAGACCAGCTCTTAGCATCCTTTTCCTCGAATCCATCCAGCGCATCATCTAGATCTGAAGTTTGGGCGAGAATCGCCCGCATCTTCACCTGCTACAAGCAGATCTTGTGGAGTAGTCCAGCTGCGGTAGATCGAACTTCAATGACGACATGTCGCAAACCCTAGATTAGAACCTGGGGCTCTGATACCACTTGTTATCTTTGCGACAAGTAAATAACGAAGAACAAAAATAAAATTGCAGCAAGGGGGACACATATTTAACATGGAAAACCCTCTCCAACAAAGAGAGGGGAAAAACCACGGGTGCCAGCCAGCGAAACTTCACTATAACGGAGAGTGTTTACACAACTCCGGGGATATCACAGATGCAACTTTTCCCAACCGGCAGCTTACAAGAAGTATTTATAGCGGTGATAACCTAGGTCATCAACGAACCGTACGGGCCAAGCCTCCGGCGACGGGCCTCGCTCCGCTCCGTCAGAAGTTGGCCTTTACTTTGTAGAATTTGGATCAACATATAACACAGGCGAGGTGACCAAAGCAATAGGGCGCGGCACACCAGCATCTGTGGGTGCTCCCAACCAAGAATGAAATCAATCGCCGAGTCCATGTCTGTTCTGTTGGAACCTTTTGATGGTTCAATCATGCAGAGCTGAGCTGGTCGACCCAACCTGTCCAAGTGCGTCCGAATGCGTCCGCGCGGACATGCTGGATGTGTGCAGCTTTCCAGCGGCCTGACCCATCGGGATCGACGTGTCCGACCCGATCAATCCGTGCACCTAATTTGGACAACGGTTGGATCATCCCAGAGAGCGCGCGTGGCCTCCCGTGTCCTCCCGTGGGGGGCCGAGGGCCCGCGTGCCAGTGACCCAACGGCTGTATTCCACTAGCCATCAATGGAAGGATGCTCCAAAGGCTGGCCGCGCCGCTGCTGGCGCCGCCCGACGCCTGCCCTCTTGCCACGACGCTTCAATATCGTCGCTTCGGCCTCCACGCCGGCATCCGATGTCGGGCCTTTTTAACTAGCCGCCCTCGGCCATCATCTTCAACATCGCGCCGCACTCCCCTCCTCCCCCAATCCTCCACTCCCAGTAGCTAGCCATGGCCAGCGGCATTGGATCGAGGGGAGGGCGTCTAGGACAACCTCCGGGTCCTGGCCGTGGACGTCGAGGGAGGCGCGGAGGACGCGGCCAAAGCAGCGCGCCGCCAAGCTCTCCCTCACCGCCATCGTCGCCCGATTTTCTTGACACCGGTATTGGGTTCGTCGTGCCCAACCACTCCGGCATGGTGCGGGACAGGTTGCTCCTTCCTCGCAAATTCGCGTCGCTGGTCGACAACGCGCCGGCCCAGCAGGTCATTCTACGGGCGTCCGGTGTCAATACCACCATGTACCCGATGGAGGTGTTGTTCGACCGTCTCAGCCAGATGTTCCTCGCCAACTACTGGGAAGAGTTCGCCCGCGCACACCAGATCGAAGTGGGCAACATCGTCGTGTTCAAGTACGACGGTGAAGGAAGGCTCGCCGCCAGCGTCTTCGACAACACCATGTGTTGTCGCTGCTACCACCCCGAATCTGACTCCGACTCCTCCAACTATATTGGCTGGCCTCCCCTTTTTCTGGGCGCGCCTGGACGCGGTGAGAAACGCCCAGAAGAGGTGAGAATCAACGGGAAAGAAAGACGGAGATGGCGGGGCGGCGGGAACACAATAAAAATACACGGCGCCGGCATCGGTGAGGGGCATTTTGCCAAGCGCAGACAGATGAGTCACGCCGCTGAGCGCGGTTGGCCGGATAGGCCGGACGGCGACCCAAACAGACAGAAACAAACCGTTTCAATCGGCCGTTTGCATCGGTCCGGTGGAAATGCCCTAACATCGTCAGCTAAGGGCTAGTTGTGAGTGCACCGTGGAGCCCCGAGGAGAGCATTATTGGAGAATATGTGCCCGTTTTGATGACCAAGGTACCACCTACGGTATAACAGTTAAAATATGTATAATGTCGCTATGATCACTTTCTTCTTCTTCTTCTGATAGGCTACGGTACGATCAGTCCTCAGAGCATAACGGTCAAATTTCATATTGGTGCCTACCGCGAAGCTAATTTTTCGAGTTTCAACGGCGGGTTATTTGTACTGAAAATGTTAGCATTGGGTGCATGATTGGAACATATTGTACACAATACATAGCGGGTGGAACCTAGGCCTTCTCGTCTTCTTCTTCTCATGGTAGGAGAACGTTTCGTTGAAGATCTTACTGTCATGGACGGCCTTGGATCCTTCTCGCTAGCTCTGCGCTTCTGCCCTCTAAACTCTGTATGTATGTATATATCACTACTATGATCACTCTTTTATTATTTTACTCTTCTGAGCATAACGGTAAAAATTCACATTGGCGCCCACCGTGTGGTTAATTTTTCTAGTTTCGACGACGGCTACGCGCACTCAAAGATATGAGTAAATCATTGGTGAGAGTGAATTTTTAGGATATAGGTACCCCTAAACCCGTATTACTTACCGTACACTTCCTTTTTTTGTGTGGTGAAAACCATACCCTTAAATTGCTTTCTAGGCCTCAAGTTACATAAAAGCCTGAAACTTAGGGGTTCCTTCTTACTGTCCATTCAGAACTGCCATTTTTTTTAATCTATATAATTTTGAGTTTCAGTACGCCAAAAATCACGTACATGCATACCTGCGGGCCTCTACATGTAAACATTCATTTCGAATTTTTTAATTTTATTTACAATGTATTTCGATTTTACTATTCCCGGCAGGTTCATGAATACCCCCACTCCCACTGTAATTTCGTTGGATGATTGGAACATACGCAGCGGGCGGCATGCCAGGATGTGGATGGAACCGGCCAAGATACACACACGAGACCGCATAGAATTTTGGACGCGCGCGCGTGTGGGTTGCGCGACGGGGATAGGCCACTACCGGCCACTCGCGTGCATGTGCATCGGTGGATCTGGGGGTTGTGTAGGCATGGCGAAGGCGACGGCCACCACGCATCGGACGACAGGAAGGTGAACGGAATCGGCACGTCCTCTCTCTCCCTTTCACCTTTGCATAACGTCGATCTTGTTGCTCTTTGCATGCCTGATCTCGCCCATCTTGTGCTGCAAGGAAAAGAGCTCGCAGTTAGAACGATCACTAGACCAGGGATTGGGATACACCAGTGATTAGGCGCCATCAGAATTCACCTGGTGGCTGTGCCTGCTGTGTTTTCCTGCAGACTGAATTACCCAGATAGGATAAGATAAATTGGTCTTCCTGCAAGGTACCGATATTTCAGCTGACGATTCCCAAGAATCATTCGCTGGAATAGACGATTTCCAAGAATATCACGAATCAATGCAGGGAATTGAACAACTTGCGGAAAAAGGCGATGATGCTACCAACGAGGTTGAATTGATGTGAATTGCGGATTCGTTTCCACCGGGCTCATATTCGCCGGTGTGCAAAAGAGAAGAACCAAACGGCCGGTGTGCACCGACTCTATACATCTTCGTTTAAAAAAGAAGCATCTTTCGTTGTCCTGATTATAAGACTACCCAATTACTATATTACAGCCAAACGGGCGTATAGTACCTGCACTAATTTGGTCAACGCATGTGGCAAGATTCACGGTGTATTTGTTTCTTTTGTTTGTGCTGTGTAGTTCATAAAAGCTAAAACATCTTATATTATGAACGGATGGAGTAGTAACTAATTGACTTTGGGTTTGTCTAGATTCATATTTATCTATACACTAAAACACGAATCTACATAAATGCAAGTCACTTAGTTCTGAAAAGAGGGATACTACTTGACAGTTGAGACAAACCATTTTTCTGATGGCGGATATAACATGGCTCTGCTGCTCTTCAAGTCTGAACTCTGAAGCTTGTATGAACTAGGCCGACCATTCTACTAGTACTCTTTTTAATTTGTACCATCATACCTACGAGTATTTATTTTTGGGAGGAAATGAGTTATCACACATATATGCACACAATACCCTACCTACCGATCGTATTTTTCAACCTAATACTCCCTCCGTTTAGAAATATGAGATGTTTTAACTTTGTGAATCGAATGTATCTAGACGTCTTTTAGTGTATAGGTTTGTAGAGGTTTGGAGTAAACTTATAAGCTAAAAAACGTTTAGATATATTCATTTCATAAAGCTAAAATGTTTTATATTTCTGAACTGAGGGAGTACAAAAGTAGCGCAGCTTAATTTTATGTACTGAATTTAGTACAAAAGTAGCGCAGCTTAATTTTATGTACTGAATTTTTGAAATCAAAGGATCTGGCATGCACTTGTTGTTGTTGATTGACCGCCCGTTCTATATATCCATTCTTTTTAGTTTAGTCAAGCTTGCACGTCATGCCACATATCCCTGATCGGCGATGGAAATCCAGTGGATGGATGATCATGCTTCCGTACCCATCGGCTTCAGCTTGATCGAGATCGCGAGTAAAGATCAAGATATCAATGAAGGAAACATCACGTAATCATGCTGTAAACTCCAAATGTTAAAAGTCTAGCTCCGTCAACATCATTTGATCGATCATAGTACGTAGCAGTCAGGTCCTCATAAATTTTGTCGACATCAAGCAATATTGTAGAAAATGGCTCGACTTGGCCAGAGTTTAGGCCTATAGATGCTAAAAAAATGGGAGATTGCAAAACGTTCTAGGTGTCGTCTAGTTTAAGTTTTCCCCTCTCTTCACTGGAAACTTGGCGCTTTTTCGAGAAGGTGGACAAAACGTTCTGCATCAATATATACACGCATCTTTTTATTATGAACAAGTATCAACTATAATTACTCTTTCCGATCCAAATTAATTGACTTAAATTTGTTTATATGTATACCAAAAGATGTCTAGATACGATCCTTCACCCGTGCGAGCCCGAGAAGGTGATCATGTTTTCCTCGTCTCTCATCGCCGCCGCCGCAAATTCATCTCGATTTTGTGGCCTTCGGGCCATGGAAGAGGGGTGGATCTCGGCCCCTATCGATGGGAGGGCTCCGTTTTTCTATTTTTAGGGTTCAAGTTTGGTGGGATAGCGCTCAGGTGCTGGTGGCGGCATCTCTTCCAATAAAGTCTCCCCGACTTCAATCCCATCTCGACAACGACATCGAGAAGCTTGTGGGAGTGGTGTTGTCTTCGAGAATTTTGTCTACCTGTGGGGAACTTCGGATCGTCAAGGAGTTTTCTCGGCAGTTCATCCTTCTTCTTCGTCTTCGAGACAGATGTGGTTTTCTTGACCCGTTCGGCAACTTCCTATCCATAACCAACAAAGTTAGGCCGGCTCAGAGAGGAACGACAGCGGCAGCGCGTCATCGACACGGTTTGGAGGTTGAAAATGAAGGGCTTCTTAAGGATCTCATTATAATTTTTGTTTTTCTTGAGGTGCTTTATACTGTTCGATGTTTCTTTTGATGTCAGATCCTGTTCGCAAATAAAAAAACATGTCTAGATATATCTAAATCTAGAAAAATCTAAGTCAACTAATTTGAATTGGAGGGAGTATTAAAAATCATGGATCGCTGAAAGTTGAGACACAAATCAGCCAACGAAAGATAAATAACATATAGCAACTAAGCATCCTGTAGTTGACTAATATGCTCTCAACAATCTCGGGAGAAGATATCATGATTGACCGTCAGAATTCGAATGCAATCGATAGCCATAGCACCCCGCTCCTCCGGCGGAAAAAGGTATGTCCATAGCTGCACCCAATGAGCCATCCATCATGTAAATAATCTGTATAAAGTTGAAATTTCTCTTGTTGTTAAAAATTATATCATTGCGGCATCTCCAAATTGACCAACATAAGAGTGACATAGCACACCAATAAGCCACACCAATACGTATTCCAGCCCTTGAAATTGCATCTATCCCATTCAACCAATTCCTAAACATGATTGCGATATTAGTTGGAGGAGGAGGGTCTTAAGCCAAATTCGTTATATGAGTTTCGCAAAAGGACAAGATATAAATAGATGGTCAAATGTCTCCCCCTGCCTCACACAAACAACATTTCATACAACCATCCTAACTTCTTTTTGCTAGGTTGCCTTTGGTAAGTAACACTTTATGATTAAGGAACCACATGAAAGGGTACGGTGTATGATCATTCATAAGGTCTTCGTACATAGATTTTACTAGGAATGTCTCGATACCGTTAAATTTCATATAAATCTATCGGTTCATCAGACAGTTAGTGATGTCTACAAAAAACATTCTTAGTCTTGCCACATAGGATGTCTTCTTATGTGGTGGAGAGTTAATTTGATACGATTCATACTCCTAATAAGAGTAGTTCCAAGTGTCAATTTATTTCAAAATCTTATATATTCAATTATAATTTTGGTCACTTTTTATTAAAAATCAACAAAATTAGAGTCTCATTTGGGGAACAAAAACCACTCAATTTGGAGTTTAAATGAGTGAATTGCGATTTTCATGATGTACATAGTAAATTTAATCATTTCTCAATACTATTGACAATGTCCAAACAACTTGATATGAAAAAAATGAATAAGTATAAATAAGAATATCTCTCACAATGTTTACGTTTTTCCTCGATAATTCATGTTGTCTTGAGAGTAAAAGATGGAATTTCCTGCTTACCAATTGGAAAGGATCATGCTAGGTATTAGTGGGGATATTATTACTACACAACAAATGGGTACATCCCCGTTAAAAAAAAATGGGTACATAAGTTCCACGGATTCAGGCTCACCATCGAAAACCGACTTGCCAAACTACGGGTAACGTATTGGTCGAGTCCACTAAACAAGTTTACACATGGCAAGCCCTAGCGATAAAAGCCTTTGATTCACTTCCCTAAGTCAAAAAAATCCACATAGAGATCGTAGCAAATGGAAGGTGGTGATTGACAAGCAGTAAAAGCTGGGAAGATTTTGCTACATAAAGGTAAAAATGGGATTTTATAGGATAAAAATGGACACATGTCGCCGACCTGGGCTATGAAATTTTTAGGACGCAGGAACCCTAAGAACCCTCCATCAAACAACAATTTGTATAAGTGGCAACTACATCAAGAGATATGAATGCTAGGGTTGTGAAGCGGACAACCCGCAAACCCACGCGTATGGATATCAGAAGTCAAAATATATGTTGATCTCAGATAAAAACTACACTAGGATAATTTTTAGAACACCTATTCGCAGGTTCACTCGCAACCCTAATGAATGCGTATCTAATCATATCTTATACTACTTTCGTTTTAAAATATAAGGTGCTTTAGATTTATGAAAAAATGTATCTAGACTTTTTTTAATACTTCTTTTAGTATGTAGATTCAATCAAACCTCGGATCGAGTTGATACGCAGAGCACGAATCAGTTGCAATGCGATCAACAATAAAAATAAAAATAGATTTTGTCTCAAAACAGAACAGATTCGGGAAACCGCTTTCGGAAATCTAAAAAAAAACAAGGGAGGGAGCTACGGTACCCGAACGGCCCACAAGTCATTGTCCTCGCATGCATCTCCCGTGACTAACATGCCGCGTGACACCTGCCGCTTCCAAAACTGCTCTTGCGCCAATGACAAGGTGGGTCCATGTCGAAGCAAACAGCCTTCACCAGTCTCGTAGCCGTCGTGGTGCAAACGCGAGACTTGAGCGGAAAGCGCCTGACTAGTCGGGGGATCCACCGTCCGGAGCCGGGAGACTGACTCGCGGCCCCACATCTGAGCTCGCCCCACTACCAACCGCCGCCCACCTATGCGCAACTATACCCCTTCCACTGACATATGGGATCATCCAGACTATGACCCGTCGGTCGGGACGGGAGATGGGGTTCGCGGAGCGAGAAAGCGCGGCCGCGCGGGTAGGCCGGGCCGCGTGGAGGTAGCCTAGCACGTTTACCGGACGCGGCCGCGCTGTCGCTCGCCGTTCGTGTCTCCCAATCCTCCCCTCGCGCTTTTATTCCGCCGTCGCGTCAGCCTCCCCGCACGGCCGCACCATTAGGCTCCACTACTCCCCCAGGCCCCAACTGGCGGCCTAGCTAGCTACTTCCCCGACGACGTCGCCGTCCGATCCTACCATCGGAAGAATTCCCCCACCAGGCCACCACCACCACCACCTCCCGAGAGTGAAAAGCGTCCGCTTCCTTTCCGGCGTTTCCGCTTATCTTTCGCTCCCCCGGTTTCTTGCCCAAGTTGGTGCACTAGGACTAGTGCTGCACTGCAGTAGCAAGGAAGCAAAGCGAGCGGAGAAGGCGGCGGGGTTTCTTTCTGACGCCGCCTGGCGATGTCGTCGTCGTCCCCGCCCGTCGCGCCGGGGCCGGCGTCGCCGCCGAACAATCGCACGGCGCCTCCACCAGCGGCATCGGCGCCACCCCCCGCCAACAACCCCTCCTCCCCTTCCCCGCCCGCGCCACCGGCCTCCTCCGCGCCGCCCCCGTCTTCTCCCCTGCCACCGCCGGCCACGCCCACGCCCTCCGCGCCGGCGCCGCCGTCGGGCGGTACTCCCGCAACCCCCTCCACCCCGCCTCCCGCGACGCCTTCTCCCCCGTCCAACACGCCGTCTCCGCCGTCGCCTCCCTCGGGGCTCACGACGCCCGTGGTGGCGGGGATCGCGGTGGGAGGGCTGATCGCGCTGCTGCTCGCCAGCCTCCTCTGCTTCTGCTTGCTCAGGAAGAAGAAGCGACACCACCCGCACCACCCGCCGCCGCCGCCGCCGCCCCACCACCTGCACTACTACGGCCACCCGCCGCCGCCACCACCGCCGCCATTCAAAGGTGAGAGATGGAAACCTGCCCTGACTTCCTCTTGCTCTCGGAGGAGATACAGATCTCTTCTCAGCTCTTTGTCTCACTACCAAGTCACATCGCTGTCGCTAGCAATTGTTTGCTGTTCCTGCCAAATGTGCCGTGACTTCTGACGTACAACTATGGCTTATGTTCCAGTTTTTTGGTGTCTTCAATAGATAAATTCCTCTTATTTAATCATGTTTTTTTTCGAGAATGATATAAATCCCCTTTTTTTAATGACTCTATGCAGATAAAAATACCCAAAAATTCTCGTGTCCAAATATATTGCTAATTTTAGTATAGGGCAGTGATCGTGTCGATCTTCATCCGTGTTTGGGATAATCCAAATGGAGATTAAAAAACACCAAGTTAGCATGTCCTTTCATTCTTTTCTGGGGTTTGTGGAATTTGCTTCGTTTAAGCCAATTCTAGACGAGGGAAATTTTATCCAGCAGTATTTAAACTTTGTGCAATCATTTCTCCTTTATTAGATTTTGCAACACGGCAATTTCTTTGTACTAGCTACTATTTTCAACGGGAGTCACCCACAACTTTGAGTACAATTATTGTTCTGCTGCAGGGGATCAATACGGTGGGGCGTACCAAAATTGGCAGCATAATGCCCCTCCACCACCACCACCTGATCATGTGGTGAAGATGCATCCTCATCCTTCCCCCAAACCGCCTCCTCCTCCTGTCAATGTAAACAGTAGCGGTTCTGGTTCAAATTACTCAGGTGGCGGCGAGAATCCACCCCCGCATTCGCCACTTGCCAATGCCCTCAGCTTCTCAAGATCCACTTTCACTTATGAAGACCTGGCGACGGCGACCAACAGATTCTCTGATGCTAACCTTCTCGGACAAGGTGGTTTCGGATTTGTTCACAAAGGAGTACTTACGGATGGCACGGAAGTTGCCGTGAAGCAGCTAAGAGATGGAAGTGGCCAAGGAGAGCGTGAATTCCAGGCAGAGGTTGAGATTATCAGCCGAGTACACCATAAACATCTTGTCACATTGGTCGGCTATTGCATTTCGGAAGACAAGAGATTGCTTGTCTATGAGTTTGTTCCCAATAATACATTAGAATTCCACTTACATGGTATGGTTTCTTGCTGTGTTTCAATCATTGTTGTTTCTTCTCTTTCAAACTGCTTTTTAATTAATATTCTCAGTAAAAGTAAACTAGGACATCTTTTGTATTTATTGTTCTATATTTGTACCCATAAAATCCCTAGTTATTGCCTTCTTATCATTAACAACTGCCTAATGAACTGTGGGCTAGTAAATATCCAGGTGATTTACAAAGCTAAATCCATGATACTAAATGATTTAAAATTTCTTTTGCTATGAAAAAGAAACCTTGTTTGAGTAAAATTAACAATTTCAAACAGTTGCATTGTTCAGAGAATAAAATACAATGACTTGCTACAGTACAATTAAATAGCAGGCTTCTGGCTTCGCCCTTACCTGTCTAACAACGAGCACAACGAAACCCATTCAGAAGATATCGGCTCTAGTGCGTGTTTCTTCAGTCTGTACCTTTTCTCTGATTTTGTCAAACTGGGAAGATATTTTTTTTTGAATGGTAAAGATACAACTTTTTCAAAAAGGATGGTGCTTTTTTAGGTTCATTGGTTATCTTTTGATGTACACTCAGAAAGCATTGCTCTGAAGCTCCTGTTGGAACAATCTGCAATGCCTGTGCACGTAACACCTGTCATGCGAAACATCTGCTATACTTCATGTGTTCTGTATTCTCTTGAGTATCTGTTTAGGCCTTAAGGATTGTTGTCACCTTCTTTTCAGGTAGGCGTGGACCGACCTTGGATTGGCCTGCAAGACTACGTATTGCTTTGGGTTCTGCAAAGGGATTGGCGTATCTTCATGAAGACTGTGAGCTCACACCCATACCTACTTGTTATGGTTTTAGTTTTCTTTTCACCAAGAAGCTATGTAGCTGTTGGTCTCATGGCTTTATTTTATATTATTTAACAGGCCATCCTAAGATCATTCATCGTGACATAAAGGCATCAAATATTCTTCTGGATTACAGATTTGAAGCTAAGGTACTATACACATTCCTTTTTATCCCATTCCTCTGTAAAGTTCCAAGCCTTCCTTTTCCCCCGGTCCCAGCTAAGAAGCTGGCAGTGGCGTGTTCCCTGAATGGAAAACTAGTTAATATGAGAAAATTCAGATACTAATTACAGTTGCAATAAACTGATGTCTAACCTATCGTCATAAACAGAGTAAATATCAGCCTACTAATGGAAACTGTTGGATGCATAATTCACCAAGTAAACCTTCATCTTACAGGTGGCAGATTTTGGACTTGCAAAGTTAACTCCTGATAATGAGACCCACGTTTCCACCAGAGTAATGGGCACATTTGGGTAAGTTGGATCTTGTGAGACATTATCTGTTTTTTTGTGTGGCCGTGGTGTGGACAGTGAAATATTATCTCAAATGCTTGAAAATATGCTCAATAAAGATGATATATTATGCAGTAAGCAACCGATATCTTGTAGCAAATAACATGCAAGATCCTCTGTATGAAAATTACTGCCCTGACAATCTTTGCCTTTCCCTTAGGTACCTTGCACCAGAGTATGCTTCTTCTGGCAAGCTCACTGAGAAATCAGATGTCTTTTCTTTTGGAGTAATGCTTCTTGAGCTAATAACTGGGCGCCGTCCTGTAAGTTCAAAACACGCGCATATGGATGACAGCTTGGTTGACTGGGTAAGTTAAATTGTAGTCCACCGTGCTGTTACTGGCAGGATAATCTAATTTCCTGTCGTATTTCTACTCAGTTTACATTTAAGAGTCTGCTAGGAAGAGGAGTATTTACTGTAAATCTTCAGTATGTAGTTCAAATTTGACTGTAATTACCAAAACTTTGCCAAGAAGTGCCATTCTTCCAAGCATCCTCTAAGGTTTTTTACCTGATAACATTAATTTTACTGAAATTTTACCTGGTAACATTGATTATAATCTTGTGGTTAAATTTCAATCATCCTTGAGGGCTTCTTGGCTTCTTTATGTAACAACCATGGGTTGTACTCTAATAAATTGATAAATTACTTGCTATTTCTCAATAAAATAGACTCTCTATAAGATCAGGTGTCTTTGCCGTTCTACCTGATATACTTTTTGTGTCTATTCTTGTCAGAGTGTTTACCGTCTTGAACTTTTCGATACTGAGTACTCCACACCTCTTCCACAGGAAGATGTTCTTTTATTTGTATAACTGTGTTGCATCTATTTTTTTTGCGGGGGAACTTTATTACATCTATTTGAATTGGATAATGTTCCCTTTTCCCCGCAGGCAAGGCCTATGATGACACGAGCACTTGAGGACGGTAATCACGATGCTTTAGTGGATCCACACTTGGGAACCGAGTTCAACAACAACGAGATGGCAAGGATGATAGCCTGTGCAGCCGCATGCGTGCGCCATTCTGCACGGCGACGCCCACGCATGAGCCAGGTACATTTCTATACCGGTTTTCTCTTCTCTCGTATCCTAGTCACAAATTCATCACTCTTATATCCTAGCGTGGAGCTAACTTTGATGCAACAAACAGGTTGTCCGGGCCTTGGAAGGCGACATATCACTGGACGATCTGCACGAAGGCGTGCGACCTGGCCACAGCCGGTTCATGGGCTCGCACGCCAGCTCCGAGTACGACACCAGCCAGTACAACGAGGACCTGAAGAAGTTCAGAAAGATGGCGCTCGGGACCAGCAGCTTCGAGAGCAGCCAGCAGACGCCGTCCAGCAGCGAGCACGGCCACCAGAACCCATCTGCCGCTGCCGCGAGCAGCGACGGCCATCTTCAGACGCCGCGGGAGATGGAGATGGGGGCTCAGAAGAGAGACTTTGGCGGCGACACAGAAGCATCCATGACATGACCTTTTTTCCTTTGTTATTTGGGATGTTTCACTGAAAGGAAATCTCTGTAAATCCGCATCTAGCCGAGCTCACATAAGCCGCCAGCTGACTTGCTCGCATCGAACACACGAAAACTGGTCTGAGATATACGTAGTTTCTTTTTGGTAGCCGTGTCTACATTTCCCTTTCTCTTCACCAATTCCCTGCAATCCTGTTTTCATCCGTGCCGCTTTTTTCTCTAGATGTATGGTCTCACATTGGCTCTGGTCTAAGTAAGTGGTATGCTTGTTAGAAAGCTGATTGCTAACGAGATGCCGTTGGGTTCATAGAAAGAGTCCCTATTCTCTATGATTTTTGTTTTCTGGTGCTGCTGAGGTATCCCAATGGTTATGCTCTGGATCACTGCAATCATGCAAATGCAGATTGCAGTTGCGTTCCAGTTGGTTAGCATATGACATATACTACTCCAAGACAAAACCAAGTAGTATTCAATTTGATTGACAAAAGGTGTAGTCGCTTTGTTTGACAAAAGGTGTTTCCATTTGATTATATGTATGGCAAACTTTTTTATAATGAACTAACTTCAGTTGTGGCAACTGCCAAACTTAGCCCCAAAACAAAACGCCCCTACATCAGGGCTTAATCATCATGAAATTTGTAGGAGAAACATTCAGAGAGATGACAGTTAGACAGCAGTTCATCACTCCTTCCTTTTTTCAGTAAGAAAATTTTAGTCGGCACTGCGCTCAATTATGTCTCACTTAGACGCGGATGAACCGCGTTACAATAATAATTTCGAGTATACTATAGGTAGAACGTAGCCATCATTCATAATCATAAAAAAAAGACAGTGTCTCCTGATTGCCAGGAGGAGGATGGCTGCCTGTCAGAGTTAGACTAGAAAACGTCCCGGAATAATAATCCGTGTCCCGGCAGCGCATCCACCCGAACATACAGGTGGAACGACGAGGAGAACCTTCCAACAAAACGGCCTTCTCTTCTCCGTGAGACAAGACAACGGACGGCTGCCGCACCACACACCACACCAATCCCACAGCGCAAACCTCTTCCGATCTCTTCTTCCTCATCACCGCCCCTCCACATCGCCTCCGTCCTCCTCGCGCGTCCCAGATCCGCCGGGGCCATGGCGTCGCGCAGGCGGATGCTCCTCAAGGTCATCATCCTCGGCGACAGCGGGTGCGCGCCGATCACACCTTTTCCCTACCTTTTTCTCTTGTTTTTTATTTATTTCTTCCGGGCTGATTTCGCCACTGGTTTTCTGACCCCTCCCGCGGTTTCTGTTCGTTGTCAGGGTCGGGAAGACGTCGCTGATGAACCAGTAAGGCCGAACCCCAATCACGCCTCCTCCGATTCGTCTAAATTTCTAGTCTAGCGGGGTTTTTTTTTAACGATTCTGCGGTTGGTTGGCGTTTGCAGGTACGTGAACAACAAGTTCAGCAACCAGTACAAGGCGACGATCGGCGCGGACTTCCTGACCAAGGAGGTGCAGATCGACGACCGGCTCTTCACCTTGCAGGTTTGGCCGTACGCTTCGTTTGGTACTACCTCAATCATCGCTGCTAGTTTTTTTTCTCTCTGCTGTGTAGTTTGCTGGGTGCCTTGGATCTTGAAGGCATCAATTGATTTTATCTTGTTTGAGATGTGATGTGAACTTGCGCTCCTGCCAATGCTCTGAATTTTAGATAGGTTTGAAGACAGATGCGTGTAGTGGTACTAAACTACGACACGGTGTAGTTTGTTTATGGCAGATTCAGAAGGCTGCCACATGAGTTAGTTTGGTCACATTAGTGTCAGTTTTGATTTTTATTAAGGTTATTAGTACTGCTGGGAAAACCCTGTTGGCTTGCTTAATGGAGAGGCCAATGTAAGTACAGATGATCAAAAGTCAAATATCAGAAGAGGGGATAGAGTTGAGGTCACCTTATAGCTGATTTCTATGAAGAAGGTCGAGATCAAAATTGTTTGAGGGGTCAGAGTAGGGCTGCTCATGAGCTCGCCCGGTTGGGCTCAGGAACAGGTTGCCAGTTTTTAGCTTTTTCAGGTTGGGGTCTATTCCGTTCTGCATCTAGTGGGTGCCAGTTGTAACTCCTCCTGATTCAGTATACATCTCACATATCATCACAATTTAATACTCCCTCTGTCCTGAAAAGGATGTCACAAATTTTTCTAAACTTGAATGTATCTACATACTAAATAGTGTCTAGATACATTTGAACTGAGACAAATCGTCGACAGCCTTTTTAGGACGAAGTAATTGGTTTTCTTCGTTTAGCAAATAAGCTTGTAGAAGATACTATGTCACTTTGCCTAGTCAATTTTGAAAGACACATGGCGTGACAAGTCCTGTTAATACGCTACATAGAGCATTTGGCACGACCTAAGAAATCACATCAATTCAGCTCTAGTCTGCACTACCTATTAGTATAGTACAGTTTCTCAAGGATGGGGACTGGGACCTAATTCCCCAGAGGGAAACAATTAGTGACCTTGCAGGGGAATTGCAAGTCAATGTATTAAGATAGAAAGAAAGCTGGCAAATGCTTCCAAAGAAAATCAATAACTGTTCAAGCTCACATGGAACATGACTAGGGTGACTCTTTGCATGACCAAAGAAAACACATAGGTAACTAAGTCTATGGACCATGTACTGGGTACTGACACTTTAGTTAAGACTAAGAGATTTGAGATATTATATAGAGTTGTTATTTGCTAGCAAAATCTACCTTCCTTTAAATCCGAACTAGAGTATTGACATTAAACATTCAGACAATGGCATCATTTTATTGAAAAGAACGGTTAACGGAGCCTGTTCATGTGCATTGTCAATGTCTTTCATCACTCATTCTGTTATTCATCATATTCAAATCAAGGATATGGCCGTATGGGATAATTAAACTATTCCCTTACTACATGTACCTGAGGCATACATCTGTTTTCTGAGCTCTGCCTGATAGTTCATTTAAATAAACAAACAAGTGTCTGGTTTGTTTTTGGGTCCAGTGTATTAGTTTTACCTGGTATGCTGCCCGATTTCATTGTAGCTGGATGATTTGATGTACCACTTACAGGATGATTGTGGGTACTGGTTCAGTCATGATAATGCTTTTCTGAAATGAGCTGAACCGTAGTATGCAGAATAATTTTTAGTACATGTAAAAATCACTTGTACTCTTTCTCCTCTTTAAGATGGAAAGATAATGCATATGGTGTTGTTAGGTTTTTGTTAATATTTGTGCAATGTTCAAGAAAGCGTAATTAAGCGTACACTTATACGCTTAAGCGCTACGCTTAGACGTAAGCGATCCCTTAAGTGCTGATAAGGCCCATTAGCATAATAAGTATGTAAAAGACTCAATTCTTATGGTCTCCTTCATGCTACAGAACTGGTCCAGGAGGGACCATAGTGAAACCCTAGTCTGCTAACCCAATTTGTGTCGTTCATCTTTTTAGATCTGAGTCTTCCATCTAGTCTTCTCGTCTCTTTCTCTGACCTTCTTCCCTTTCACGTATGCATACACAACAATAATGGCGGCGCTGCAGACACTTCCCCTTCTCTGCATAGTGCATACGCTACCTCTTCTTCCTTGCAGCAAATCAACACTCTTCTCTACTCCTCCTCTACTTCTCCTATGCTTCTAGATGCAAACCTACTACTAAACCAGTGAATTTTAGAACGCTTAAGCGCCCAAAACTCTAAGCGAGAGCCCAATGCTCCGCTTACGCTTTCCGCTTTCTTGAACCTTGTGATAATGTTATAACTTAAATTCCGTTTTCATGTGATTCAGTGAATCAACTTCAAATATTTACTGCTCTAACTAATTAATCATTACTTATATCTGTAGCATGTTTGATTTCCGTATTTTGCAAGAAAAACACTGTAATGTATGGCTATCAACTTGGTTCCCTGTGAAAAAATATTTTCACTCACCCACACTTGTATTTCCCTGAAACTTAGATATGGGACACAGCAGGACAGGAACGTTTTCAGAGTCTTGGCGTGGCATTTTACCGGGGAGCTGACTGTTGCGTTCTTGTATATGATGTCAATGTAACCAAGTCGTTTGAAAAACTCAACAACTGGCGTGAGGAATTCCTAATCCAAGTAAGTAACTTGCTTAATTATTGGTCATTCAGATGTACCACATCATGTTATATTGAAAGTTTCACTGTTCTTATTACAGGCTAGCCCATCAGATCCAGAGAACTTCCCTTTTGTTTTACTTGGAAATAAGATTGACGTTGATGGTGGCAATAGCAGGACTGTAAGTGTTTTTCACGATTCTTGTGTTATTAGTATCCACTCTTGGTTTTACTTAATATGTTATACAGTACACATTTTGAAATAATTTTGTTTTTCAGGTCTCTGAGAAGAAGGCTAAAGCATGGTGTGCTTCCAAGGGAAACATGCCTTATTTCGAGACGTCTGCTAAAGAAGGCTTCAATGTAGAAGCAGCTTTCGAGTGTATAGCAAGGAATGCTATCAAGAATGAACCTGAAGAAGACGTGTACGTTTACTTCTTGCATGTACTGTTTAGACAAAAAAATAATACTTGCTCAATCATTTCCTTGAGGGGAGGGCATCTGGAAATAATAACGAAGAAATGCACTAATGATATTCTATGCAGCTAGATTGATGCTCTGCTAAATTTTGTAGATATCTTCCTGATACAATTGACATGGGAGGTACTGGAAGGCAACAACGCTCATCAGGCTGTGAATGCTAGAAGATATGTATCAGCTGATTACCTCTGTCGGTTCTTCCTTTTCTGAGTTTGATATACTCCGTATTTAGTTTGAAAGCTGGTATTTGTATCGATCACTATATATGGGTGTTTAGTCTCTCCAACGAAATTGGAGAATTCATCGATAACTTATGATTCTTTGTACGAGCGCTAGATGTTAGAGAGTTGGCATTCTTTTTAGTCTTTTGCGAGCTTTTGATTGTTGTGGTGCATATATATCTCGGAGATCAGTATTTTTTATGAAGATTGTAAATGAACAGGAAAAGGACCCAATCCCATGCTACCCATTTTGATGGTAGTCACTCAGATCCTATCTACAGTATATGGTTTGCCTATTGCCTATTCCTTGCTTTTTTATCCATCTCTTTTACTGATGTACAGGGTTAAGCCAGTATGTTTCATGTCTGTATTACTGCAATTCCTTGCTACAGTGACGTGGTTCAGTTTGAGACCCAACACTTATTTGCTGTGCAGTCCCCCGACCCGAACCACTTGTGTTGAATCGACACTTTTTCTGCATCGATCATGCTTGCTTTTGACTTTGTCCGACATGCATATTATATATATAGTAAAAATGTCAAAACTTACTAAGTTTGACCACATATCCTTGAACATATATAATGTTTGGATGAATATATATTATGAATACTCGGGTGGGCATATTAAGAACATTAATGATTCAAATTATTGTTCTCTTTATCTAGATTTGGATGCATCTAAATACATCCGAATCTAGACAAATCTGAGAACATTAATTTGAATCGGAGGGATTATTTGATTTGGTGCTGTAGACCGACTCGTTTGCTGCGAAGCAAGTGGCCCGCTGTAAGATCACCGAGAAATGAAAATGACAAGTGGGACAGTGTGTAGTTGATGTCCGGAGGTGGAGAAATCCTCATCCCGTAACTATCTCGTGCAGCCGTGCTCTACTCTATGGTTGGCCGTGAACTGGAAGAATCCCTTGTCAGATGGTGTGGTATAACGGGGCAGGAAAGTCGTGCACATGGCGAGACGAACAACATGATCGACAGATCCATCAAGCAAGGCGAGTTTTCCCCACACTCGATGATTTCACGGGGCTCTATATATATTGGTGGCTTGTTTGTTCTTGCTGCGACTTTAGGGAAGCAGAAAGGGACGGGGGTGGGGATGTGTGTCTTCCAAAGTAGTCCTTCCGTTTTAAAATATAAGATGTTTTAGCTTTGTGAAATAAGTGTATCTAGACTTTTTTAGTGTATTGATTTATTTAGATTTAGAGTGAACCTACACACTAAAAGGAGTCTAGATACACTTCTTTTACAAAACTAAAACATCTTATATTTTGAAACGGAAGGAGTACTCTTAAGTAGTTTTCACTATTGATACTTTGAAATTCACATGTTGTATTTTCTCAAGGGACTGAAAATTCACATGTTAATGCGTTGGAGTGGGTCGATCTGGCCTTGCAACCGCTCTTGATTGATATAATGGTCATTCGACGTATGTCACCGTCCAAACGAGGAGCAAACTGAAGCAACCGTTCACAACTATGGATTGTTCGTACGTTCTTGGCCTGGGGAAGCGTTTCTCTTGCGCGCCATTTGGGTCTTTTCCATTGCCAACATATGTCAGCAGAAAGTTCATACGTTGTACGACAGGTAGTACAACATATTCCAAGCTGGCCCATCCACTCGCAAGTTCTAAATGGGAAGTCTTTGCTGGGAGATGCATGCATTCTATAGAGGCAGGTCACGACCATTTTGGCATCACTAGCTGCCGGCCGGCCCCTTTATTTTGGAAAAATAGGGTTGTTGCTTTGTAGTTTGGTATGACGATGAACCAAACCGCTTTACTACATAGAACGTGCAGTAATCCAAAACCCACACAAATTTGAAACTGCATTGTATCATGGAAATCCAAAGACGGGTAGTCATGTGCCAGGATCGACTCATCGACGGTGATTTCTAGAGATGATAGATCGAAGTCGTGTCATGGCGTGGCGGCAAAGAAGATGATGACAAAATTTGATTCCAAGTGTGTCAGGAATGGGAAAAAAAAGCAAGTCACGATTAATTAGTTTTGAGGCGTGAAAGTAAAACTGCACGCGCCCATCTTCTTTAGTCTAAACTAGTCGGCGCAAACGCCAAGAGCGCAACTCCACACTGCCTCACGGAAAACACACCTGCTAACTGCTCACCGTATCTTCACTTATACACCTGCCCTAGACAGTCACGAAAGAGCCCTGCAGTTCCCTGCATGCTGTCTCAGCTGAGATCTCCCGAATAACCTCGCTAGGGTGGCCCACTCGAAAACCAGGCCGTTCCTAAAATTAGTTGACTAAGTGCTAGTCATAAGTAGGAACTGATTGAGTACACTGTGCACGTACTACCCAGTCCATGGCATGTAGTATGCCACTGATGACTGATAGAGCCCTACGTCACTCCAGTGACGATGGTGAAACAACCCTTCCTCGATAGCTACCCCATGACTGTTTCATAGTACTACTACTATATATAGGCTTGAGATCAGCAACGACGAAGCGCCGCAGTAGTCTAGCTCAAGACTTGGAAATAATAATCGAGTCGTCATATTTTAGATTTGTTAGATGCATGCATTATTATGTTGATGATGAAGGGTGGGTCTAGTTGAACGGCACAACTTCATTGGTCTATATATGTCCTGTTGGTGCTTTCGCAAGTTCCGCTACTGGCTACCGTTAGCTCTATTAACCTTTAGCTAGTCAACATAAGGATTTAAGCTTATAATTAGAACACCTCTAACCTCTTTATAAAGTAGATTTCACTTACCGGAATTAGTACTTCCTTCGGTCCATATTAATGGTCTCAATTTTGTCTAGATACAAATGCATCTAGTTTAAAATATTTAACTAGATATATATGAATCTAGATAAGTTGATGCTATTAATCTTGACCGGAGGGAGTAGATGCAACCATTGGGATCGAGATTGGTGATGACCTCGCTATAAAAAAAAGAGATTGGTGATGACCATGCACCCTAGTGGTGTGGTGCTGGTTGGGTATCAGGTCGACGATGCAGAGGAGCAGGAGGCGCCGCCTGTACCGCCCTCCCCTCCCATGTCAGGCCGTGAAAAAAGCCTCCGAGCCCATGGTCGCCTTTTTAGGATCATTCGTTATGGGTGTAACCTCCTTTACCGTGTTAGATCATCATCGTATACTAATATGCCCAACATATAGTACACCGAGTATATACATTAAACAAGACCCTATTAGACGTGGGCCCTGACTCGTAGCACTTATCATCTAACCAAGGGATGGCTCTTGATTAGGGTACAACCACTCCGGTAACCATCCAACCTCCCTCCCCCTGCCTCCCTTGCAGCTAGTTGCATGGTTGCTTCTGAGCTACGAATAAGGCTTTGGTGGAGCAAGTTAGTAATTAAAAAAAATTATTTGGGTTGAGGTATATTCTAGGCAGAGAATATTTTTAAGAAAATTAAATATCATGCTTCTCTAAGAATCAAAAACCTTTTGAACCCATAATCATTTTTCTTTCCTTCTTAGCTTGTTTTCTAGAAAACAAAAGGCTTTGGCCTTCATGCATTGATACAAATACTAATTAACAAGTCTAGGACGAGGCCCAAACAACCGAGCACCCAAGACAACATCACAACCAATGAACACTAGACACAATACAACCAACCTTATGCCACCCACACAAGCGCAGACGATCAATCCACCACGATGATGATCGTCGGCCTCACTGAAAGAACAATCGATGTTAACAAGGCAATGTTTGATCATGGTGACATGGGGGGGGGGTACAACCACTCTCCTAATTACCAACCTCTCCCTCCTCTTTTAACTTCTAACTATATGGCTGCTTCTTAGCTCCCGACAAGGAATCTCTTCCCTAGAGGAAGTTAACAGTCCAACATCTATGGTTTGGGTTAAGTTATATACCAGATAGAGATTTATCTTCTCTCAAATAAGATGTATCGCTTCTCTAAGAACATAGAACATGATACCCATGTTTCTACCTTCCTTGGCCTTTTCGGAGTAAACACAAAGTTAGGCCTTGATGCATGTATATAAATAATATTATTAATAAGCATAGGGTTATCCCTCAAACAACCGACCACTCAATACAACATCACGGCCAATAGACGCAATACATACATTACAAATGATGCATCAGACAAGTCCCGACTTAATTGCCATTGAAAGGATAGAGATGTCGCCTAGAGGGGGCGGGGGTGAATAGACAATTTAAAACTATTACGATTTTGGATTAAAAGAATGCGGAATTAAACTAACGTTTATTTTACAAGCACAAAACCTAAATACACTAGGCTCAACTAAGTGCACCAACGATAAGTTAAGCTAACCAAGATAGCACAAGATATATATATATATATTTATATTTACAACATAAGTGATAAGCAAGATATAAGTACTTCATGCTTGATGGCTATCACAAGGAAAGTAAACTCGGGTATAAACATAACCGAGGCATGCAGAGACGGAGATGTATTCCCGTATTCCCTTACAAGTAAGGTACATCACGTTTGGAGATGTGTGGATCCCACGAAGGATTTCCTCAAAGCCACGAAGGACACCTTATCTCCGAGGTTATTCTGATGAAGGAATAAACACTTTCCTTATGACTAGATTTTCCTCCACTCCGGAGATGGCAACTCCACAACCACTTCACAAGCTCCTCGAAGGAGAAGCTCGGGTCTCTTCACAATCTTCCACGAAGAGGACACCGCGGCACCAACCGCCAAGCCAACTAGGAGATCATCCTCCAAGAGTAACAAGCTCATAGTCTCTCACTCGAATAAATAAAAATGGAGAGCTCAACATTTATGCAAGAATGCAAAGTAAGAACATCAAAGGTGTTCAAATCCTTCACACTCAAATCTCACCAAAACAACAAGTGATAGGGAGGAATTAGATAGGAAGAACAAAGGTATAAATCTACTAAAGATTCCAAGATATAGATCCAATGTGTTCCACTCACTTAGAGGAGTAATTGATTGGTGAACATTGTAGATCTTGATCTCCTCTTTCAAAACCCTCAACAGGATGCAAGAACCATAAGAGGAAAGGTCGAGGAAGCAAACTCAAAGGGGTCAACAATGGTGGTGAATTTGATGCTCAAGAACCCCTACTTAACAATGGGGAAGAAGCCCCTTTTATAGTAAAAGAAAATCTCAACATTGGTACCAAAATCGTGCAGTCTAGGCAAAATCGGTGGTAAGTTCAGCTGGGTCGAAACATTTTGGTGTCTGTCCCAGTGGGTCGGAAACCAGTCCAGAAATTTCTAGTGCTAACCGAAAATTTCAGCGGCTTGCCGGAGATCTCGTCAGTAAAGGTTCCATTAGGCGTCGGTAATTTTTGGCGGTAACCAAAGCGTTCCGGCGGCCTTTCTAGCGGTGTCGGGAATCTTGCCGATTTTCCAGATAGAAAATAGTGATTACTAAAATGGTGATAACTTTTGCGTCCGAACTCCGATTTTTAGCGAAGTTGGATTTTTTGGGCTTCAAGTATATGATCTTCTTGAGATGCTTATATCAAACTTGCACTTCTCAATCTTGATGACGATCACCACTTTATGTCATCCTCTCACGGGCTATATGAAATATTTACTTTTGATGCATGCCTATGAAAAGATACCTAACCCACATAGACAACACAAAGCCACATGTATAATGAGTTAGTTTATGAAGCATACCATACCACAAGATCCATGTGGTACATTTTTATGCTTCATGTGTTCATCAAATTGAATCCAATCTTCACTCTTCATATTGGTCAAGCATGTATCTTCTCACGCTCTATCTGAATGTCTTGAGATACATAAAGAACTCTTAATTTGATTGCATGCTCTAAATCTTAGTCAACCATATATCAACTCATGAGACTATCATGAAGCCAACTTAGAGCCATATCTTGAATTATTCTCTTGATCATATCATATTCTTATCTTAAATTTGATGACGTTGATACCGATACTCAAGGTATATCTTTATCTTCATGGCATCCATACTCGAATCCAACATATGGACTGCAAGCATGACCTATATAAAATTCATACATATAAACTCAAAGAAAACATTAGAACATATGAATTATCATTAATTATCAAAACCACACATAGGGACAATTATCCTTACAGCCATCCACACAAGTGCACAACATGCAATCCATGGGGGTGTGTATCGCCATCCTCGCACATCTATCGATGATGACCCATCCACACCAAAGAAATACACTCCACTCTCCACCACGTAGACCAAATTCAGCATGACCTAATTAGAGAGGGGAGTTTGCCCCAATGGGACCGTAAGGGATAGCAAGACATCCATCGACTATGCAGAGGCCAACCAAATCGTCTTTGTTTTATCTGAAGATTGATTTCCATTTTGAAACTTACTTCTTGGATGAAGGTGTCTGAAGCGATAAGGCTAGAGTGGACAAGAACAAATAAACGAGTGGCCACGTAAGAAATAACCTATTGTCTACTTTGATTGACTACCCATTAGATTACATGCACATCATGTATAAGTTCGAAAGAAGCTAAAAAACACAGAGACGACGTGGCAAAACAAGGAAGACACGGTCATGTGTGCATCCTCATCGAGCGGGTGCGCGGTGTATATCACCTCCCGACTGTGCAGAGGCCAACCAAGTCTAACACGGATTCCTCCTGAGTGTTATGACGTCCGGGCCTTATTTATTTGATCCGCCTGTTCTAGGCAAGATTCGCTATAGCGGTAAGTTTCAGAACCCGCAAAGAGAATCTTACAAGACAACAATAAAACTTATACTAATCTTAAAACAAAAAGGACGACTTTAGATAGAGTCCGGACACCATATCGCCTTGAGTTTCTTGTTGTCTAACCAAGTCGTGTGGTTACTTCATTTGAAGAATGATTTTTTCCTTTTAAAATTTACATTTTTTTGAAACGAGGCAAAAGCTATGCTTTTTATATTGATAAAGAAGGAGCAAACATTGTAGGCCTAAGTCAAAATACAAACCCCCATGAGAGGAGGAAACACACTAGCTTGTAATCTCGTGAAGATGCTTAGCACCAGCCAAGATTCAGTTTCTTTCTTCGTCTTTTATCTTCTGAATGATATCCGCGGGCATTGCAAACTTGTTGGGAAGGAAACTTCGCCTTTTTTGTTGAAATTTACTGTTGGGAAGGAATCACGAAAGGGATGGAGCTAGCCTTTGAAACGATAAGGTTAGAGCGCACGAGTACAAATTGACGAGCGGCCAGAAGAAACAACCTAGTGTGATTGGCTACACATTAGGGTACACGCACATCGCACGTAAGTTCGAAAGATGCAAAAAACACGCAGAAGTAGAGTAAGATATGCTCATGCGCGCAACAAGTAGAGTAGTACATAAACATGAGTAGAGTGCGCCTGCACGGCTGCACACTTGCATCACTGCTATGCAAACAATGGATGTGTCGTCGCCTTTCGCGTTCTTGCATTCCCCATTCCTCGTCCTCCTCCTTACATTCTTTGTGCCTATCTCCTTCCTTCTCTTCTTTGCCACCAAGACCAAGTCTCGTCCATTCAGCAGCAATGGCGGCAAACGGTTGCCTCCGTCACCGTGGGGTCTTCCGGTCCTCGGCCACCTCCCGCTTCTTGGATCCCTGCCGCATAGGAAGCTCCGGTCTCTGGCGCAGGCGCACGGTCCGGTCATACTCCTTCACCTCGGCGGCGTGCCCACCGTGGTGGCCTCCTCGGCGGCCGCGGCGCAGGAGGCCATGAAGACCCGCGACCTGGCCTTCGCGAGCCGTGCCCCGGTGCGCATGGCGGAGCTCCTTTTCTACGGCCGCGACATCGCCTTCGCCCCCTACGGGGAGCACTGGCGCCAGGGCCGCCGCGTGTGCGTGCTCCACCTCCTCAGCGCTCGCCGCGTCGACTCCTTCCGCCGTGTCCGCGAGCAGGAGGCCGCCGCGCTGCTCGACCGCGTCCGAACTGTCGGATGCGCCTCGGCTGGCTGTCAACCTGATGGTAGCGTCGTGGTGAACCTGACCCACGAGCTCATCTGCTACACCAACGCCATCATCTCGCGGGCCACGTTCGGCGACAATGGCGGGCACGGCATCGGCGACGGCCTGTCGGAGGTGTTCGCCGACTTCGAGGAGCTACTGGGGACGGTCTCGGTGGGGCAGTTCGTGCCGTGGCTGGCGTGGGTGGACACGCTGATGGGGCTAGACGCCAAGGCGGCGCGGACGTCCAAGGTAATGGACGAGATGCTCGAGCGGGTCATCGCAGACCACCGCCAGCGCCGCCTCCTCCACGGAGGAGGGCGCCCTGTTGGCGACGGCGAGCACGATCACCGGGACTTCGTGGACGTGCTGCTGGACGTCAGCGAGGCGGGAGACGACGCCGGAGGTGTCGAGTTTGACACGGTTGCCATCAAGGCCATTGTCCTGGTACGTAATGTTGGCACACGCATGTCTGCCTTTTGCTGTTTTGCTTGCATGGATGACAATCCTTCACGGTCAACGAAACCAGGTGCTCTGAAATGAAGAAGAGGATTGCTACTAGATCCGTAATGATTTCTAGAAGTCGTCATTGTTCTCGACGGAAAAAGACGTAAGATTATGCCTAAACGTTAGTCAGCTGCCTCCCAACCTAGGCCCGACGTCAACATCGAGGGTACCGCAGCGACCGTGATATATATATCTTTTTAGCATGCTTAGCGTGCAATGTTTCACTCAGTTTCACTGCGCTCTGAATTAGTCCAATTCTTTCTGCTTCTTCCGTCAGAAAATAAGTGACATGGATTTGTCTAAATTCATATGTATCTATACACTAAAATTTGTCTAGATATATATGAATCTCGATAAATATAAGTCACTTATTTCTAGATGGAGGAAATAGTACAATTTACAAAAACATGATGAAACTTGGCATCATAAATCTCGAAGCACTAAATTGAGGTAGGACTGTAAAAATACATGGTAGAAAATATGCCGCGTTGACCGCATCTGCTACTCAGTATGTATCTGCAACTCCGTGTACACTAGTAGAAAACAGGGCTTGTGTCCCGGTTCACAACCGCCTTTTGTCCTGGTTCCGCAACCGTACGCAATCGGGACTTGAGCCCCCTTTAGTCCCGGTTGTGTTGTGAACCGGGACTAAAGGCACTCCACGTGGCCTCGGGGGAGAGCGGGGGGTGGAGGGCATGAACCGGGACTAAAGGATCTCTGCCGCGGCAGTGTTTTGGAGGATTTGGTTGCCGTGGCAGCAGATGGTGGTGCGGCAGCAGGTTCTGCCGCGGCAGAGTTTTAGGGTTGAGGCAGGTGCGAAACCCCTTTAGTCCCGGTTCGTGTCTTGAATCGAGACTAAAGGCCCCACTCGAACCAGGATCGATTGTGGCTCTGCTCCGTGCGATGTCCTAACCGTTCAAACCGAGAGTAATGCTCACATTAATCCTGATTCGTAACGCAACCGGGATTGATGGCTCAAGGCAGCTCCGACGGAAGTCCTATTTTGTACTACTGGTACGAGAACATGACAACTAACAATGATGGCGGAATGCTAATCAGCGCACTTGATTCTTCTGCAGATTACGGCCATATCTTTCCAAAGTTCATATAAAAATTCAGTAGTGATAGCACGATGTCTTGGGTTCGTCACTATTTGTGCATATTAGGGATATTAAAACTGAACCAAAAGGGAGCTCTCTCACGCTCTCAGCATTTTTGGCCGTCCGATTGTCCTTCCTAATCATTTATGGCCATTAGATCTGCTGCTATTCCCGCATTAGGTCGAATGTCCCTGAGTGAAGCTTCTCTCGAGATCAAATCGGCCCGTTGTGGTGAACTGGGTCCGGATGCTCCCACTAGAGCTCAACAAACTGCACACGTATGAGACCGATCGTTCACTTCTCCTTCCGCCCCTCTCCCATCAGTTCGATGGCGGCGGCGAGCCGGCGACCGTGTCCCGTGGCCTACCCACCATACATTCGAGACGCAACGACACACGCTATGCTCATATGACGATGGATCCATACCCCGACGCACCACCAACAGACGTCTCCGTGGTCTCGCGCTCCTCCACGTGTTCATGTGGTATCCAGAGGTATTCCACCACTACTCCTTCCCACGCCTCCTTTCCTCGTGCCTTCTTTGTTGAATTCAGGGCCTTATTAATACTAAAACAATTTGATCCTAGGGGTGGCTCATGCCCTGTGGGCTATGGTGTGTCTGTTGGAATCAAGACTCAAAATACGATGGCAGACTGTAAAAACCATACGAAGGCAACGACATTTTTAACTGGAAAAGATTCTTTTCAATCTCAGCGGGGCGGTTGTTATTAATAGTTTTACCTGATTAGGTTGTATTGATGGACGTGATAATCTTGGAACTCACACAAGGAACAATGGAGTGATATTTTTATGACAAATTATTTATTTGGGATTTATACTTTTCTTGCCATCTTCATCCAGTTCTATTATCCGCAGGCTCTAGAATGCTAAAGTTTTATTATTCCATGGGGAAAGTGCCGATTTATACTTTACGATTTGTTGTTTCGAGTACTTTTACAGTATCTTGACAGTTGGTTAAAACTCTAACCATTCATTGAAATAACCATGGGGAAAGTGCCGATTGAAATGACTGAAAGCAAACTAATGTCTAGAGCATCTTAACTTTTCATTTCACTATATATCAGCACCTAAAATTTACACTCGCCCATCACATGGATTATCTTTCTCTAAATCATGTATACCAATTTCAGTTTATTACTAATGATGCTAATACACTAGGTAGTACTATCTTTGCTCTCTAATTTGTTAGTGAGTGGTTTTACTAGGGTATAGAATGAACTATTTTTTATATGTGATAAAATATCTCTCACCAATTGTGATTAAACCTGACAAGCTGGCCACAAGCAAGCAAGCAGATTGTTTTCAGATAGTTGAGAAAGCATGGGCATGCCTCCTCACGACCTAGGGAATATATATGAACAACAAAATAAGTTGAATCAGCCCTCGCGGTAAATAAACAGGTGTGGAGCCAAGTAGAGCCGACTTGCAGCCTCTAGCCGCGTGTGGGTAGGCTCAAGCCAGCTCTGTTGAAATTGAAAAACAATAATCATCCATCAAATGTTGTCAACATTATGGTGTCTTCAGTTCTTGGTAAACATGACGATGAGATCTTTGTATTGGTGCAATACCTACGGACTGTGGGCCGTAGATATCAGAATCTTTATCCACTAGACCAAATTATAGTATTATTTTGCATACGAGATAAGTATCAGAAGTGCATTGAGATTGTTCAAAAATTCTTAGAAATATGTACTTTCCAAATTTCCTTAAGTGTTAGTGTTGCCTTATTCTTTTCTTCTATATCTGTAATGTATTTCCTAAATTTTAAAAAATTATGGGCTTTTCGTTGTGATCCTTTTCCCGAGGGAAGTTTTAATTTATTTTAGTAGCCAAGTAGACTCGGATCAATTAAAATAAATGTATCCGACAAACCATCCTAATTCATAAACAATGCACTTGAGACCCAAACTTGAACCAACTACAAGTACAATACACACAAGAAAAAAGTCTAGCACATTACACCCGATATATGAGTAACTTAATGTAACATTTCGTATTTTATATCTTCATAGATTTGTAAATAAAATCCAACTATTTTATTGTAGTAATAGAGGGGCGCAGCAACACGCAACATGATCTAGTTCTTTTCTTATGACTTCTTTGTAGAAGACATGTAGGTACGAACAATGAAACTAGAGCTATCAGGATAGGTACCCTTTACCCTACCTAGAGCATCTCTAACAGAGACTAAAGTTATCTGAAAACGGTAAGTTCAGTCTCCCGAAAACGATGGTTCGGAGTCGATCTTGACACTCTCGTAGAATAGAACCCGTAAATACAAACGAAAAAATAAAATTAAAATTTCGCGGGAGAATTTTTCGATGAGCAGATATAAACGAGGATAGTTCGTTGCTCCGATTGAGCATCATACATACATAATTTTTACATAAAACATAAAATTAACTTATTCCTCCGCCGCGTGACCTAATTTCAACAAAATTCGGCCCCGGGGGGCCTCTATGTGTGGCGGAGGACAGGGAGGCGAGGCGGCGGACGGCCGAATGCGGCGGCGCGCGGCCTACTCCGAGTCGAGCTCGACGATCTCAAGCTTCACGCGGCGGACGCGTGCCTTCCTCTACGCCGCCTCGTACTCGTGGATCTGGCTGACGGTGTCGACCTCCTCCCGGCGGAACCTTGCGCGCGCCTCTGCCTCGGAGACGGCCGCGACCTGCTCGATCACGGCCTCCTCCTCCTGGTCGTCGTGGACATAGTCGCCGGGAGAGAAGAGACGCGGCGGCGCCGCGTCCTCCTCGTCCTCCGAGCTTCTATCGTAGACCGACAGGAGAGGCGGGCGGCACGACTCGCCAGAGGAGGAGCCCATCGCCGCCGTTTGCGTAGCGGGCTAGCTTCCCCGGGGGCGTGAGCCCCCAGTTCGTCCACCTCTGGGAGCTGTGCTTGCGCGCACCCTCGGACTTGTTCCATCTCCGGCGCACTGCCTCCGAGCGGAAAATGGGGGGCCGCGGCGGCGAGTCTCCGCCGCCCAACCGACCGCCTCCCCTCTCGGAGCTTCCGCGGCTAGCCATGGTGTCGACGGGGAAGTCGGAGCTCGTCTGAGCTGGGTGGAGGAAGACGGCGGAGCGGCGGAAGCGGCGGAGGGAAGTAGGGTTTGGAAACCGAACTCCCCTCCGTGGCCCGTTTTAATAGGGGGTCGCGCGTCGCGTCACTCGGGCCCCCGAACTGAGTTTACGGGCCAAGCCACGAGTTCAGGTTCTTGTCTGGGCCACTTTCAGCCCAAACCCGTAAACTGGCCGGAAAGTTCAGTTCCGGCGGGGTTTTCAGGTTCTGTTAGATAGAGATGCTCTTAGTACCAAAAAATAAACTAAATTTTGGTAGAACACCACTTTTTTTAAAAACTAGTTCATTTATTTGAACTATGCTAAACTGGAGGGTACCCTAAAGGTTCCAAAGTTCCATCTGTACTTCCAACTTTTCAAATAGCCTTTATTTTTTGTTTCGTTTATCGTTCTATTTTTTCATACGATATACTGTCTGTGATGATCAATAAAGTGAAAATATTGGTCAAAACAGAAGAGAGGGAAGTTCAGTGACTACACTTCACACGTTCTCCCTATAGAAGATCCAAATATTTCACTACAGACCAAACTACTCCAGAGAACTCTTTAACTTTATGACTTGTTTTCCAGAACTATGTAACTTCATCATGTCTTTATATGTGTGCATGATGGAACAGGACATGTTCGCCGCCGCGACCGACACGACCTACACGACTCTGGTATGGGCCATGGCGGAGCTCATCAACCACCCAACCGAAATGCGCAAGCTCCAGGACGAGATCCGAGCTGCCGTCATCAGCCGTGGCGGCAGCCCTGTCAACGAGGACCACATCGACAAGCTGCACTACCTCAAGGCCGTGATCAAGGAGACGCTCCGGCTGCACGCGCCTCTTCCGCTCCTCCTGCCCCGGGAGACGCTCGAGGACACGGAGCTGCTCGGCTACCGCGTCCCGGCGCGGACGCGCGTGGTGATCAACGCGTGGGCCATTGGCCGCGATGCGGAGGCGTGGGAGCGCTCCGAGGAGTTCGTGCCGGAGCGGTTCTTCGTGGACAAGCTGGTGGATGGCGCGGCAGAGTACGGGGTGAGGCATGACGACTTCAGGTCGGTGCCGTTCGGCGCCGGGAGGAGGGGGTGCCCCGGGGTTGGATTCGCGGCGCCGTCGATCGAGCTGGCCCTCGCGAGCCTGCTCTACCATTTCGACTGGGAGCTGTCGACGGCGGCCGCCGCCGGGGCGTCCAAGCTGGACATGAGCGAGCTGTATGGGCTGTCTGTGCGTCTCAAGGCCACGCTTCATCTGGTTGCCAAGCCGTGGTCTCCTTGATCGAGTTTCCCGTGGACTTGGAAGTTGGGATTGCTTTAATACGATTTGCTACCTTCCATAGCTCTACCGTAGTGATGTACTGCTTGAAACTTGACGGTTGCTGTACACTTGTACTTGTAGTCTTGTACCTTTTCTTTGAGAGATGTACTTGTACCTTGTGTAATCTGTCAGAAAAGCAAGGCTTGAGGAACGGTTAAAGACCTCAACCGGTGTGGCCTATCTTGATATATATGAGGTACATCTCGTGTACAATACAAATACAAGTGTGTATGCGTGTACATGTTACATATATACATAGTCTAACACCCTCTCACAATCTTAACCGTGTCATGAGGTATCTAGCAGGTTAAGATGCATCGACATCTCTCAAATTGAGATAGTGACAATAACTCCGTGAAGATCTTGCTCTCTCTAAAAGAGATAAACTTGATTTAAAGTAGTTTTTGTGCAACTCGTTCCGTCACAAAATGATAGTCAACTTTGATGTGTTTCGTTCGGGTATGGAATACATGATTTGATGAAATATACGTGGCACCGATGTTATCACACCAAGGAACTAGAGGCTCATCATGAAATATCCCCAACTATATAAGCAAAAAACTGTACCTAAATGAGATCGGCTGTGACATCGGCGAATGCTTTGTATTTGGGTTTAGTACTACTATGAGACACTGTCGCTTGCTTACGGGCATTATAAGCGATCAAGTAAATATCAAAGAGCACTGCATAACCCCGTGGGTCGCCTATCATCTGAAGTACCAGTCCAGTCTACATCAGAAATAGGCGAGAGCAAACCCGAAAGCCAAGGCTGAAGGTGCAAAGCATAAGAGGTAATTAGTCGAACATAGTGAAAAATGCGCTTGACAACTAACACGTGAGAACACGGGTGAATGCATATGAGATGTCAGACCGAGTGGTAGTTGTTAGCACGTGTACGTGTATAGAGTAGTACTCCGATCGTATACGTACAAACCATGTACGCCACGTAGGGGTTTTTTTCCTACCAATATAAACACGTAACCGAGCCCTGGAGAGGGTACACATCGTTCCACCAAACATCGACATGGTATCAGAGCCTTCCTCTTCCCTGCTCTAGCTGTCGTACGAACCCTGAAAAAACACCCGCCGCCGCCATAGCCTGTCGCTGCCGCTCCTTGCTGCCACCGCACCCTATCGCCGCCACCCTACAAACAACTATACGACCCAAAACCTCTGCTGCCGCCGGATCTCCTGGTGTTGCCGCAACCACGATCTCAAAAACCAAGATCCAACCAAAACCTAAACCAAAATCCTCTGTGTTGCCGCGCAACCTTGCCGCCGCCACATCCAGACTACACGATCTACACTCAAGACACCCATGCCGCCGTCACAGATCTTTTGTCACCGCCGCGTTCACACTCTTCATCAACATGTCATCATCATCGTCCATGTCCGCCATTGTCCTTGCCGCCGCGCTCGAATCCCCTCCGTCATAGCTGCTTACGCGAGAGAACACGTTGATCTAGAAAGCGTTGGTCATCCCAGCTCTCGATGGTGCCCGCGTCCTCGATCTCGTCGAGGGTTCCGAGGTGGCGCCGGACAAGCTCCTGAAGAGAGAAGACATCAACAAAAAAAAAGTGACCATCGAGAATCCGGAGTACAGTACCTGGATTGCTCGCGATCAGCAGGTGTTTTGCTGGCTCCTCAATGCGCTTTCCCCTGATGTGATTGCGCACATCGTCGGTCTGGAAACTTCTGTTGAGGCCTGGGCTGCCATCAATGCCCATGTCTCTTCCATGTCGAAGACCTGTGTCCAGCAGCTTCGGTCCGCTCTCAATGACACTCGCAAGAACGACCTCTCTGCAGAAAAATACTTTGCCAAGATGAAGTGCATTGCATCTGAGCTGACAGTCGCTGGTAAACCCCTTGATCCTGATAAGCTGCTATGGTATGTTCTTAGAGCATCTCTAGTAGTGCCCGTAAATAGCAAACCGTAAACGTCCGAGTTCGGGGCACTGAATCCACAATTCCCCGCTTCACGGGTGGCGGCGCCAAGAAGTCCCCGTAAACCGGAACCGCATATTCTGTTTTGTGGTTCCGGTTTACGGAGACTGCTCAGCGGGTGAACTGCAAACAAAAGCGAAAAACATTGTTTCAACAGCAAAATACAGTTTGGACAGCAAATGCAACAATTGTTCAAATCAAATAATGTAACACAATAATCATCCAAATTACAATATTCAACGAATCAAATTACAACAATTGTTCAAATCAAATAATGAAACAAATAAATGAATGGTTCAAATTACACACGTTTTACAAGTACAATGAATTTTTGGGGTACATTACCTCTTGCCGGCTAGCATCCAATGGTGCTCGATGAGATCATTGTTGAGTTGGAGATGAATGCTTGCATCTTTAATTTTCCTATGGGTCTCAAGAAAAGCTTGGATGCGTTCGGGGTTTCTTTATGGTTGCACACGGGTCCTAACATTATCGTAAAATAACTTTAAATTTAAATCTCTTTCATCTTCGATGATCATGTTGTGAAGAATCACACAACATGTCATGATGTTGCGCAGGGTTTTTTGTCCCCAAAACAAGAAGGGCCCCGAACAATGGCAAACCTTGCTTGCAAAACACCAAAAGCTCTTTCAATATCCTTTCAGCATGCTTCTTGATCTTGTGCAAAATTGGTCTCTTTCTTGTTCCTCGGAGTTTGGACAGTTTTAACAAATGTTGACCAAGCCGGATGACGTCGGCAAGGTAGTATCCCATGGTATAATCATGTCCACTGACCTTGAAGTTGCAAGCCGAGGCTTCTCCATTAGCTAATTGATGGCTCAAAAAGTGATGAGCTCGTTGGGAACCCCAAGAGGAAGGTATGATAAGCACAACAGAAAATGTTCCTTCAATGATGAAACCAAGGTTATCGAACCAGTAGGAGTGACGAAACAACTCCAAGGTGTTGTCTCCAACTTGGAATCTTGCACAACACAACCACAGAACTTTGCCCGAACTTACAGTGAGATTGTCATTCTCACCGGTTTTGCTGAAACAAAGGTTTCAACGTATTGCGTGGAAGATAGTAATTACTTTGCAGAAAGTAAACACTAAACAGTAAATAGTAGATTGTAGATTGATGGTAAAAGAATGGACTGGGGTCCATAGTTCACTAGTGGTGATTCTCCTTAAGATAGATGGCATGTTGGGTGAACAAATTACAGCGGGCAATTGACAGACACCGAGAAAGCATACATGCATATACTAATCATCTTAACTCCTATGAGATTTGATTGGGCATTACAACAATATACATAGACCGTAATCCAACTGCATCTATGACTAATAATCCACCTTCAGGTTATCATCTGAACCCCCTCTAGTATTAAGTTGCAAGCAACAAATAATTGCATTAAGCAAAGTGTGTAAAGTAAACAATACGTTGCCCTATGGACAAATGATTGTTGTCTTCTCCCTAGTAGCAACAACACATCTAGTACCTTAGAGATTTCTGTCACTTCCCTAAATAACTAGAGGCATGAACCCACTATTGAGAAAAAATGCTCCCTCTTGGAGTTGGTAGCATCTACTTGGCCAAGATAGCTACTAACAACAGAAAGCATGCAAGATCACAAATAATAAAGACATGATAGAATCAATAATCAATCTGAAATAGTATCTCAATATCTATCGGATCCTCGCAAACACAACATGTAGGATTACAAATAGATGATCTTGATCATGAACAGAGCTCACAAGATCTAAACATGATAGCACAAAGGAGGAGAACCAACCATCTAGCTACTACATGGACCCGTAGTCTAGGGATGAACTACTCACGCATCACACCGGTGGCAGGCATGGTGATGAAGAAGGCCTCCAGGGTGAACTCTCCCCTCTGGAAGGGTGCCGGGAAGAGCTTCAGATCCCTCCCGATCTAGGGATGGAGATGATGGCGGCTACAGACTCTTTCATGGAATTTTAATCGTGGTACTTAGTGTTTTTGTCCCGAGGGGTCTTTATAGGCGGAAGGGCTACATCGGTGGAGCACCAGGGGCCCCACACCCCCTGGTGGCGCGCCCCCCAGGTTGCGCCGCCACCAGGTTTGGCCGCCCTAGTGCGCCACTTCGTCTCCCTTCCTGACTCCGTGTTGCTTCGGATAAAATATTGACTTTGGCTTTTGTCCAGTCCAATTTCGAGAATATTTCCTTACTAGCTTTTCTAAAACCAAAAACAGCAGAAAACAGGCAACTGACAATGTGACATATTGTTAATAGGTTAGTTCCAGAAAATGTGTAAAAATACTCTAAAGTGTGGACAAAACATAAGAAAGTAGATATAAAACAAGCATGGAACATAAAAAATTATAGATACGTTTGCAACGTATCAACATCCCCAAGCTTATCTCCGGCTCGACCTTGAGTAGGTAAGTGACAAGAGGAATAATTTTTGAGGTGACATGCACCATTTGATCAAGGTATTTATTGAAGGAAATATGCCCTGAGAGGCAATAATAAAGTTGTTATTATATATTCCTTATATATGATAGATGTTTATTTTACATGCTAGAATTGTATTGATCGGAAACATCAATACATGTATGTTTAATAAACAAAAAGGGTTCCTAGTTATGCCTCTCTTATAGACTAGCTTGTTGATTAACTAGATGATCAAGGTTTCCTGATCATGGACATTGGATGTTGTTAATAACAAGGTCACACCATTGGTGGAATGATGTGATGAACATTCATCCGAAGTATAGCATTACGATCAAGTCATTATGTTTATACTGCTATAACGTCATACGAAGTAATCTTTATCCTTAGACCATGAGATCATATTAATTGCTAACACCGGAAGAGTATCTTGATAACATCAAACGTCACACCGTAACAGGGTGACTATAAAGATGGGTTTAGTACTACGAAGGTGTTATGTTGAGGCTCATGGATCAAGAGTGTAATTTGTCAATCCATATGATGGATAGATATACTCTAGGCCCTCTCGGTGATATCACATTAAGATAGCTTGCAAGCAAGTGATGTGGTCACTAGAATGTTATATCATGGGAACGAGAAAAGAGTGCATGTCGGTAACGAGATCAAACTAGGTATGGAGATACCGATGATCGAATCTCGGACATGTAATATATCGAGAGACAAAGGGATTTAGTTACAACGTTAAAGGTTCTCACGATCACAGAAGTCATCGTTGAATGTGTAAGAGTCAGTACGGATCTCCAGGTCCCGCTGCTGATTATTTATTGGAGAAGGGTCTCGATCATGTCTGCATTATTCGTGAACAGTAGGGTGGCACACTTAAGAGTTACCGGACACCATTTTGGAGCACATATGTTTCAGACGAAAGAATTGCAAAGCGCAGGAATTGTTTTAATAGAAACCGGAAATTGTTTCGGGTGAAGTTGCAGAAAGTGGTTCTGCATGTGATATTGAAATATTGCAAGGGGCTATATGTGAATGTTTGTTAATTAAATTAATTAACAAAATTCTGAATAAATTTAATAAAAAGAGTTTTATTAAATGAGAGAGCATTAAATTTGGAGAAATTTAATGCATTTAAAGTGGAGACTTTTAAAGGGAATGTGAAGAGGCATTTTAATGTGGAGGGGTTACCACCACATGAATGGGGGAGGTGAGGGGTCACCCCCATGAGCCGGCCATGGAGAGAGGGGGCACCCCCTCCTCCTATAAAAGGCCACCAATTCCCTCCTTCATCCTTACACCTCCTTGTGAAGGATCTCTCTCCCCTCTAGAATTATTCCCCCATGGTCTCGGATTAGCGAGATAGATGTTCCCGGTGGCATTTTGTCTAGAAGGAGTTGCTGTTTCCGCTGGATCGGTGGAGCGAGGAGGTGGAGGTTGTCCGGTGGCTTGAACGTGTGTGCGAGCGCGGATGCGCTGCTGACTTGTGGCGCTCGGACTTCCTCACGATCTTGAGATTGGCAAGTGTACGACTACATCAACCACGAGTTCCTACTCGTTAACACAACTCGTTGTCTTCGAGTGTAAGTTCTTGTTGGATGTATGTCCACCCGTTGCTTTGTACCTAGTAGATAGATCTTGGCGTGTAGTTCACACCGTAGGAATTTTTTTGTTTTCTATGCTGCAGACCCAACAGTGGTATCAGAGCCTGATCTATGCGTAGGTGCTTTGCACGGGTAGTACACATATGTTTATATGTGGGCGATGATGATCATGTTATTGCATCTTCTATGTATTTTGGATATTGGTGGCATAGTGGGATGAAGCGGCCCAGACCAACCTTACATGTCATCGTACATGAGACCGGTTCCATGACTGACATGCAACTTGTTTTGCATAAGTGGCTGGCGGGTGTCTGTCTCTCCTACTATAGTCAATATCTGATTTACAACGAGTTGCTAATAACTTAGTTATCCTCGTTGTGGTTCATGTTCGTAGGTGAGAACAGTTCTATCTCCGAAAGCCCTAAGCCACGTAAAACTTGCAATTGATAAATTAGAGGCGTCTAGTTTAGATCGTTGCTGGGCAAGTGTATTGATATGGTATTGTTGTAAGTAGATGTATGATAGATACTCTTACAACACACTCAACGTGTAAGTTCCATAGACCTTGGCCTTACACACAAAGGAATGATAGAGATCATACCACGATGCAAGTGATAGAGATCAAATGCATGGACCATATCATCTCACTTTACACATTAGATGTTAGCATCTTATACTGCTAGTTTGGCGCTTTTGGTAGCATTATAAGATGATCCCTCATTTAGATATCAAGATAAAAATGTGTTCTTCCTTAAGTATGCACCGTTCTGTGGATCGTGTTTCGAGACATCACGTGATGATCGGGTTTACTCGAATCTACACTTTCATAGGAACGGGTGTAAGACAGTTTTACACACGCGAATACTAAGGTTCTTACTTGGCGAGCCTAGCATGTACAAACATGGCCTCGGAACACGGACCTAAAGGTTAAGCATGAGTCATATAGTTGATATGATGCCCATATAGATGCTCGCCTTTGAAGCTACATCAACTCACGTGATGATCGGACTTGGTGTAGTGGATTTGGTTTATGTAATCACCAAAAAGACACGAGGGATGTCATTTTTGAATGGGAGTTCATTACTAATTTGGATTAGTTGAACTCAATCTATCATAAACTTAGTCTAAATAAACTTTACAAATTCTGTTGTAGATGGCACCACCTGCTTTTAATTTCAATGTGTTCATGGAGAAAGAGAAACTTGCTGCGAATGGTAGCAACTTCACCAACTGGGCTATGAATTTGAGGATTCTCCTCACTGCTGCACAAAAGCAATATGTGCTAGATGCGCCGCTAGGCCCCCCACCAGCTCCTGATGCCCCTGACGAGGAAAAAAATGTCTATGTGACTCGTCAGGAGGACCACAACTTAGTTCATTGCAGCATACTGTATGGGCTAGAGCCAGAACTTCGAAAGCGTTTCGAAAATGGCAATGCCTTTGATACCATGGGAGAATTGAAAATGATTTTCGATACCCATGCTGCCGTAGAGAGTTATAATGCTACAGAAAAGTTCTTTAGCTGCATGATGGAGGAAAACAGCTCCGTTAGTGAGCACGTACTCAAAATGTCTGGGTACGCCGATAAGCTTGTGTCCTTGGGAATAACGATTCCTATTGACTTAGGCATACATCGTGTTCTCCAATCTCTGCCACCTAGCTACAAGAGCTTCGTGATGAACTATAATATACAGGGCATGAAGAAGTCTCTTTCCGAGCTTCTGTCAATGCTTAAGACTGCAGAAGTGGAGATTAGGAAAGAACATCAAGTGTTGATGATCAATAGGACCACCCGTTTCAAGAAAGGCAAGAAAGGCTAGCACAAGGGAAAGAAGGGTGGCAAGTCTGTTGCCACACCTGAAAAGAAACCCGAGCTGGCCCTAAGTCTGACACCGGGTGCTACTATTGTAAGGGGACTGGCCATTGGAAGCGCAACTGCCCCAAGTATTTGGCGGACAAGAAGTCTGGCAAGGCAAACAAAGGTATATGTGATATACATGTTATTGATGTGTACTTGACTAGTACTCGCAGTAGCACCTGGGTATTTGATACGGGATCGGTTGCTAATATATGTAACTCGGTTCAGGGGCTACGGAACAAGCGACAACTAGCAAGGGATGAGGTCAGAATGCGGGTCGGCAATGGATCAAAAGTTGATGTGATCGCCGTCGGGACGCTACCTCTCCATTTGCCATCGGGATTAGTTATAAACCTAAATAATTGTTATTTAGTGCCTGCACTGAGCATGAACATTGTATCTGGATCGTGTTTGATGCAAAGTGGTCATTCCTTTAAATCTGAAAACAATGGTTGTTCGATTTATAAGAATGGTATGTTTTTTGGTCATGCACCTATGTTGAATGGTTTATTTCTGTTGGATCTCGATAGTAATATTACACACATTCATAATGTTAATGCTAAAAAGATTAAACTTGACGATAATATGTCTACATATATGTGGCACTGTCGTCTAGGTCATATTGGCGTTAAACGCATGAAGAAACTCCATTCTGATGGACTTTTGGAATCACTTGATTTTGAATCATTTGATACATGTGAGCCATGCCTTATGGGCAAGATGACTAGAACGCCGTTTTCCGGTTCAATGGAACGGGCGACAGATCTATTGGAAATCATACATACTGGTGTGTGTGGACCAATGAGTGTGTCGGCGCGAGGTGGATATCGTTATTTTGTTACTTTCACAGATGATTTGAGTAGATATGGGTATATCTATTTGATGAAACACAAGTCTGAAACTTTTGAAAAGTTCAAGGAATTTCAGAATGAAGTGGAAAATCATCGTAATAGAAAGATCAAATTTCTACGGTCTGACCGTGGAGGAGAGTATCTAAGTTACGAGTTTAGCACACACATGAAAGAGTGTGGAATAGTTTCACAACTCACGCCTGCCGGAACACCACAACGTAATGGTGTGTCAGAACGTCGTAATCGTACCTTATTGGATATGGTTCGATCTATGATGTCTCTGACTGACTTGCCATTGTCATTTTAGGGTTATGCACTGGAAACAGCTGCATTCACTTTAAATCGGGCACCATCTAAATCCGTTGAAATGACACCGTATGAATTATGGTTTGGAAACAAACCTAAGCTGTCATTTCTTAAAGTTTGGGATGCGATGTTTATGTGAAGAAACTTCAGCCGGATAAACTCAAACCCAAAGCGGAAAAATGCGTCTTCATAGGATACCCTAAGGAAACAATTGGGTATACCTTCTATCACAGATCCGAGGGCAAGGTTTTTGTTGCCAAGAATGGATCCTTTCTTGAGAAGGAGTTTCTCGCGAAAGGTGTGAGTAGTCAGAAGGTAGAACTCGAAGAGGTTATTGAACCTTCTCTTCATGGAATGGCAAGTGGCGCAGCACTAGAAGTTGTTTCGGAGTTGACTTCACCTGATGAAGAGAGAGCTAACGATAATGATCATGAAACTCCGAAAGAGGACACTACCAAACCTCGCAGGTCAAGCAGGACACGTGCAGCTCCTGAACTGTACGTCAATCCTGTTGTGAATTTCATGGTTGATGAAATGGATGACCCTACGACGTATGAAGAAGCGATGATGAGCCTGGATTCCAACAAATGGCTAGAAGCCATGAAATCCGAGATGGAATCCATGTATGAGAACCAAGTTTGGAACTTGGTGGACTTACCTCACGACCGAAAGGCCGTTGAGAATAAATGGATTTTCAAAAGAAAAACTGATGCTGATGGTAATGTGACCATCTATAAGGCTTGACTTGTCGCAAAGGGGTTTCGACAAATTCAAGGAGTTGACTATGATGAGACATTCTCTCCCGTAGCGATGCTTAAGTCGGTTAGGATTATGTTAGCAATTGCTGCATATTTCGATTATGAAATATGACAGATGGATGTCAAAACTGCGTTCCTCAATGGTAATATTGAATAAGAGTTGTATATGATACAACCTAAGGGTTTTGTTGATCCTAAGGATGCTAATAAGGTATGCAAACTTCAGCAATGCATCTATGGACTGAAGCAAGCATCCCGGAGTTGGAATCTCCGCTTTGATGAGGTGATCAAAGAGTTTGGATTTGTCCAAACTTATGTAGAGGCTTGTATTTACAAGAAAGTGAGTGGGAGCAATGTGGCATTTCTGATATTATATGTGGATGACATGTTATTGATTGGAAATGATATAGATCTTTTAAACAGTGTTAAAAGTTATCTAAATAGCAAATTTTCGATGAAAGACCTTGGTGAATCATCATATATATTAGGCATTAAAATCTATAGAGATAGATCAAGGTGCCTAATTGGGCTATCGCAGAGTACATACCTTGATAAGATATTAAAGAAGTTTAATATGGATGAAAGTAAGAAGGGGGTTCTTACCTATGTTGCAAGGCAAGACATTGAGTAAGACTCAAAGTCCGGCTACGGCGGAAGAAAGAGAGATGATGGATAAGATCCCCTATGCCTCGGCCATAGGCTCTATTATGTATGCCATGCTATGTACAAGACCGGATGTGGCACATGATATTAGTTTGACTAGTAGGTACCAATCTGACCCAGGTTCGGAACACTGGATAGCGGTAAAGAACATCCTCAAGTACTTGAGAAGAACTAAGGATATGTTTCTTATATACGGAGGTGAAGAAGAGCTAGTCGCTAAGTGTTATGTCGATGCTAGCTTTGATACCGATCCGGATGACTCTAAGTCTCAATCCGGATACGTATTTCTCTTGAACATAGTAGCAGTTAGTTGGAGGAGTTCCAAACAACCTGTGGTGGCTGGATCAACGACGAAGACGGAATATGTTGCTGCTTCAGAAGCGGCGCAGGAGGCGGTTTGGATGAAAGAGTTCATGACGGAACTAGGTGTGGTTCCCAGTGCGTTGGACCCAATGGTGATCTAATGTGACAATAATGGAGCCATAGCCAATGCAAAGGAACCGATGTCTCACAAGAATTCCAAGCATATTAAGTGCCGGTTTCACTCCATCCGCGAGCATGTCAAGGATGGAGATATAAAGATTTGTAAAGTACACACGGACCTAAATGTAGCAGATCCGTTGACTAAAGTTCTCCCTAGGGCAAAACATGATCAACACCAGAACTCCATGGGTGTTAGATTTATCACTATGTGAACTAGATTATTGTCTCTAGTGCAAGTGGGAGACTGAAGGAAATATGCCCTGAGAGGCAATAATAAAGTTGTTATCAAATATTCCTTATATATGATAGATGTTTATTTTACATGCTAGAATTGTATTGATCGGAAACATCAATACATGTGTGTTTAATAAACAAAAAGGGTTCCTAGTTATGCCTCTCTTATAGACTAGCTTGTTGATTAACAAGATGATCAAGGTTTCCTGATCATGGACATTGGATGTTGTTATTAACAAGGTCACACCATTGGTGGAATGATGTGATGAACATTCATCCGAAGTATAGCATTACGATCAAGTCATTATGTTTATATTGCTATAACATCATACGAAGTAATCTTTATCCTTAGACCATAAGATCTTGTTAATTGCTAACACCGGAAGAGTATCTTGATAACATCAAACGTCACACCGTAACAGGGTGACTATAAAGATGGGTTCAGTACTACGAAGGTGTTATGTTGAGGCTCATGGATCAAGAGTGGAATTTGTCAATCCAGATGACAGATAGATATACTCTGGCCCTCTCGGTGATATCACATTAAGATAGCTTGCAAGCAAGTGATGTGATCACTAGAATGTTATATCACGGGAACGAGAAAATAGTGCATGTCGGTAACGAGATCAAACTAGGTATGGAGATACCGATGATCGAATCTCGGACATGTAATATATCGAGAGACAAAGGGATTTAGTTACAAGCGTTAAAGGTTCTCACGATCACAAAAGTCATCGCTGAATTTGTAGGAGTCAGTACGGATCTCCAGGTCCCACTGCTGATTATTGATCGGAGAAGGGTCTCGATCATGTCTGCATTATTCGCGAACCATAGGGTGGCACACTTAAGAGTTACCGGACACCATTTTGGAGCACATATGTTTCAAACGAAAGAATTGCAAAGCGCAGGAATTGTTTTAATAGAAACCGGAAATTGTTTCGGGTGAAATTGCAGAAAGTGGTTATGCATGTGATATTGAAATATTGCAAGGGGCTATATGTGAATGTTTGTTAATTAAAGTAATTAACAAAATCCTGAATAAATTTAATAAAAAGAGTTTTATTAAATGAGAGAGCATTAAATTTGGAGAAATTTAATGCATTTAAAGTGGAGACTTTAAAAGGGAATGTGAAGAGGCATTTTAATGTGGAGGGGTTACCACCACATGAATGGGGGAGGTGAGGGGTCACCCCCCATGCGCCGGCCATGGAGAGAGGGCGAACCCCCTCCTCCTATAAAAGGCCACCCATTCCCTCCTTCATCCTTACACCTACTTGTGAAGGATCTCTCTCCCCTCTAGAATTATTCCCCATGGTCTCGGATTAGCGAGATACATGTTCTCAGTGGCATTTCGTCTGGAAGGAGTTGCTGCTTCCACTGGATCGCTGGAGCAAGGAGGTGGAGGTTGTCCGGTGGCTTGAACGTGTGTGCGAGTGCAGATGCGCTGCTGAGTTGCGGCGCTCGGACTTCCTCACAATCTTGAGATTGGCAAGTGTACGACTCCATCAACCACGAGTTCCTACTCGTTAACAAAACTCGTTGTCTTTGAGGGTAAGTTCTCGTTGGATGTATGTCTACCCGTTGCTTTGTACCTAGTAGATAGATCTTGGCGTGTAGTTCACACCATAGGAATTTTTTTGTTTTCTGTGTTGCGGACCCAACATTTATAACATTGATAGCTAGGATCATAGTAGTCTAACATAGCAACTATGTTGTAACATGAAAAGGTACAAACAAAAGATTGATGAATAACAATGCTTTGAAAGATGTTTGTATGTTTCACATATAGAAAACATAATGAGAATGGCATTCAGCTTGTCCCTCATAGTGTAGCAAAACATAAATACATAGGACACCTTCAAAGTTCATAAGGGTGACTAGATACAAATAATTTAAGAACAAGCAATATCAAAGTTATGAATCAATAAACAAGTTTTGGGACAATGCACATTAACTAAGAATGACCACTATGCTCTCTTAATAGGTGCATAAAGATAGAAGGTGGAGACTCAACATAAAAGTAAATGAAAGGCCCTTCATAGAAGGTAGCAGGGATTCAAGTCTCATAAAGAGCTTCCAAAAATTATGGTACTTACTATTTTTCAGCTCTCATTTCCCCTATCATAAGCATCTTTAGGTGATTAAGGTTAAAGTAAACAAATATGAGGATATGCTTGACAAGTTATAAGCTGAAAATCTCATGCCCCTTACTTACGAGTACCGTTCCTCATGCTACTCAAGTTTAGTCACAGGTAAGTTCTTGCCATTGTAAGTACATGTGTATCATGGAGAACCGCCAACAGGGTACCCCTTGCTCGATGATACGGAAGAATCTCCATATCAAAATGACAAGGTAAGCAGACAATGAGCATCTCAGCAATCCTTTTATTTCCTATTTGCATAGGCTTCTCTTTTCTCCTTTTTTTTCTCTTTTTTTCTTTCCTATTTGCATAGGCTTATTTTTATATAGAGGATGCTTCATAGATTGCTCACTATGGTTACGCTATAGGTTTCCACCATGATTAGGCATGTCTTAGACCAGTCGCTGAGGCGTTTCTCTAATACATATACGAACTCCATGAGCCTTACAAGCTCCCCTTTCATTTGACACCGCCGGGATCCATAAGCAAAAGAACATGATATCAACTGAATAATAAGTGCAATGTTGAAAGCGTTCCCCATGATAACATGGTTCTGCTAATTCACAACTTACAAAACGCAAGCATATACGCAACATAGATGGGCACAATGGTTCAAGTTTATTAAGTGCAAGAAAATTAAAGTGTGCCATCAAGTTCGTGAGAGCTTTAATCACTAATTTTCACATAACAAGTTTAATTCGGAAGGTAGATAAAAACATGAATATACTTGGAATAGCAAATGCTAATAGGTAGGTATGGTGGACTCTTTGGAATAACTTGGTTTTATTTGGAGTTGGATGCATGAATGGAACTCATACTTGGTATGGAGGCTAGCAAAAGACTGGGAGCGACCAACTAAGAGAGCAATAATGGCCATAATCATGCAAAGCGACAAAACATTATTAATTAAATCATAAAGTGATATTACAAGTCGAGAAAATGATTATAGAGGCTATGGTGACTTGGTATAGTCTTAACATGGTGTGATCATGCGCCAAGTCAACCCAAATAAAGCATCAAAGGAGAATACCACAATATTATGCTTTTATATGCTAAAACAACGCATGATTCTTTTAAGGCACATTAAGCAATCTCAATTATTTGTAACACGTCATGATACAACAATAATCACTAAGCATGAAGCCAAAACAATATCAAGCATGACATGACAAAGCCTAGGCCACAGTAAAAAAGAAACTACTTTTATACCACTTATAAGCATGAACTTTCCTACTCTTTTCCAATCCAAACCAACTTATTTGAAAACTAATGTATGAATACGGGGGTCCAACCAATTTATTCAAGCAAACTAAGCAAACGAAAACCAAAAAAAAATGAAGACGCTCCAAGAACAACACAATTGTTCATGAAACAATAAAAATGAAGCGTTTGGAAGAAACCTGAGATTTTTATTGATGAAGAAGGGGATGCCTTGGGCATCCCCAAGCTTTGACGCTTGTACTTATTGAATATTTCTTGGGGTGACACAGGTGGCATCCTCAAGCTTGGCTTTTGTCCATACTTCATCTTATCAGATTACTCTTACCTACACTTTAAAATTTCCTTCATACAAAACTTCACACAATCTTCATTAGCAACATTAGTGTACTCAAGATAATAAGTCTTTTGGTTTAGTTTCAACACAAGTAAAACTTCCATTAAAACACAAGCTACTGTAGCAATTCCTTTTAAAAGTTCAAGTGATCAAAAAGAACTCAAAGAGAAAGAGATTAAGAGGCAAGTGCAAATAATGGCAGAAATCTGTCAAAACAGACCAGCAGGTAAAAACCAATTTTTTCAAAAACCTTATGTTGATCAAATCGAACAGTGTTAAACGAATGAAAGTTGGATAACAACCTGGGGCAGAAGCACAAACAATTACAGCTCAATCCGATATACAAAGATTTTTCACGAATTTTTACAGCGAATCACAAAAATCTGTTTCGGGACAACAACTTTCCCAAGTCTTACTTCTCTCTCATTAGAGGTTACTGTTGGCACAAAAACCACACAAAAAGGATAAGGAGAGGTTATTACAGAATAATAACTTCCAAGACTCAACAAAATAAAAACTTACTGAATAAAAAATTGGGTTATCTCCCAATAAGTGCTTTTCTTTAACGCCTTTGAGCTAGGCATGATAATTTCGATGATGCTCACATAAGAAATATGAATTGAAGTAAAAGAGAGCATAAAGAAGCAAATTAAAAACACATTTAAGTCTAACCCACTTCATATGCATAGGAATCTTATACGCAAATAAATTCACAAAGAACAAAGTGACAGGCATAGGAAGATAAAACGAGAGTGACTTCAAAACTTTCAGCATATAGAGAGGTGTTTCAGTACCATTAAAACTTTTACAACCATATTTTCCCCTCTCATAATAATTTTTAGTAGCCTCATGAATAAACTCAACAATATAACTATCACATAAAGCATGCTTTTCATGATCTACAAACACATAATTTTTATCAAGCTCAAAAATAGTGAGATTAAAACCTTCATACCCACTCTTAACAATTTTATAACAAGATGACTGATCAATCTCATTTATAATAGTAGTACAATTAATATTATCAACCAATATAGGACCATCATCTAGAGCTTTATTATAAACATTTTCCAAAGAATCCACAGGAACATAACATTCATCCTCCTTTGGTAAGCATGGAGGACGATCAAATAATGTAAGGGGTAAATAGTTACTCTCATTAGAAGGTAGGCATGGGTAGATCCATTCTCCCCCCTCTAGATCATCACTCTCCTCCTCTTTTTCATCCAATGAGCTTCCAGTTTCAGCAATTTCTTCTTCCATAGGCTCCTGCAAGGCATTAGTCTCTTCCATTGGTGGAGAGTATCTATTAAGATATTAAAGAATATATCCATTCTCTACCTTGTAATTATCAAAGAAAAATTTAAGTATACCATAAACCTCATATTTATAAGGTGCATCATCAGTATTTTCAAGAAAATAAGCAAGTTCGAATGCACCCTTCCAAGCAATAAATTCTTCAATTTGTTCCACATCATAAAAGTCATAATTTCCCTTAACATAAGAAGATATGGTAACATCATCATTATACTCACGTTGAAAAGGGAGGTGTTTATACCTCCTACAGCAACAAGATTTATCAAAGCAATAAGTAACATTATAAGTAGAGCACATGTTTCTAGCAATGGTACACAATTTATCATTTTGTTCCCATAAGAGTTTCCCTTTTTGTGACAAGCGGTGTTCCTCATAATATTTTTGTTGTTCCATGAACCCATCTTGCCAATAAGATCTAGTTTCAAAGAAACCCACCATTGATAGAAAGCATGATAAAGCAAGAGAATAACAAATCAACAAAAATAACAACTATAGTAGGAACTAATTTTTGTGTGTGTTTTTGATAGAAAGAAACAAGCAAACAAAGCAGAAATAAACTAAGAAAAACAAAAAACAAAGTAAAGAGATTGGTTATGAAGGACTCCCATTGTGAAGTTGTCCTTGACTCCCCGGCAACGGCGCCAGAAAATACGCTTGATGGCTCAAAAAGTGATGAGCTCGTTGGGAACCCCAAGAGGAAGGTATGATGAGCATAGCAGCAAATTTTCCCTCAGTGATGAAACCAAGGTTATAGAACCAGTAGGAGCAAGGAAACAACCCCAAGGTGTTGTCTCCAACTTGGAATCCTGCACAACACAACCACATAACTTTGCCCCAACTTAAAGTGAGGTTGTCAATCTCACTGGTTTTGCTGAAACAAAGGATTAAACGTATTGTTTGGAAGATAGTAAATGATTTGCAGAAAGTAAACAGTAAACAGTAAATAGGAGATTGTAGATTGATGGTAAAAGAATGGACCGGGCTCCATAGTTCACTAGTGGTGATTCTCCTTAAGATAGATTGAGGCATAGTATCATCAAAGTAAACTTTCTCCTCCATGCTTGGGGGACTAAAAATATCATGCTCATCAAAACTAGCTTCCCCAAGCTTAGACTTTTCCATAGCATTAGCAATAATGGTGTTCAAAGAATTCATACTAATAACATTGCTATTAGCATGGAAAGAAAGTTCCATGGGTTTTTTAATTTTCTTTTTTCAGACAAATCGAGTTCTAACTTAGGAAAAATAATAAAAATCTCTCTAATTTTGTTTTTGTTTTCCATTAAGCCTAACTAGTGAAAACAAGAAACAAAAAGACAAAATTGCAGAATCTAAAGGAAATAACTTCGAGCACTCACACCGGAGGATGTGAGTACCTTTTACCTTACCTCCCTAGCAACGACGCCAGAAAATAGGCGTTTGCCGTGGGAGGTTCTTCTTCTTTAATCCTCCGGTGTGAATACCTTTTACCTTACCTCCCCGGCAACAGCGCCAGAAAATAGCTTGATGTCTACGCACTTCTATTCTTGTAGACAGTTGTTGGGCCTCCAAGTGCAGAGGTTTGTAGAACAGTAGCAAGTTTTCCCTTAAGTGGATCACCCAAGGTTTATCGAACTTAGGGAGGAAGTGGTAAAAGGTATTCCCTCTCAAGCAACCCTGCAATCAACATACAAGAAGTCTCTTGTGTCCCCAACACACCCAATACACTTGTCAGGTGTATAGGTGCACTAGTTCGGCGAAGAGATAGTGAAATACAAGTGGTATGGATAATTATAAGTGGTAACGGTGATAGAAAATAGCTTGATGGTGTGGAAGAGACTAAAGGAAAACTGAAATAAAGATGGGAGCAAGAAAACAAGTAACAAATCTAAGTGCAAATGGTGTATCAATGTTTAGGAACAAGGCCTAGGGATCATACTTTCACTAGTGAACACTCTCATATAAATATATTCCTCTTTATGATACTACTCTTAACTACTCTCCGGTTGGACACTCTAATCAACGGTAGGGCTATAACAACACACCTCAAAGTTCATCTTTCCCATCTAGAAAACCCCACACTGTCACCTTGAGTACTAGATGAGTCCAACAAACACCACAATTTCATAAAGACATCCAACTCCAAATATAACTCATAACAAGTATTTGTAATCTCTAGCCTAAGTGCCACCATGGTGAGCACGCTGTCACTTTCACACACATGGGGAGAGCAGAGATGAACACATAGCTACCGGTAGAACCCTTAGCCTCGAGGAAGAACTACTCCCTCCTCATCATGGGAATCGGAAATGGTGATGGAGATGGCGGTGGAGATCGATGGAGATGGCTCCGGGGGCACTTCCCCGTCCCGGCAGGGTGCCAGAACAGAGACTTTCTATCCCCCAAATCTCTCCTTCGGTGGCGACGGCGCTGCGGAACTTTTCGTGGTTGGAGGCTTGACGATCTAGGGTTTATGCCTCGGGAGGCTTCTTATAGGCCAGAGGGAAAGGTCGGTGGGCGGCCAGGGGCCCACACCATGCCCTGGCGCGGCCTGGGGGGACCCGCGCCATGGGGTGGTGTGGCCACCCTATGGCCCCTCTCCGACTCTCCTTCTGGCTCCGTGAGTCTTCCGGGAAAATATCAACTTTGGCTTTTGTCCGGTCCAATTCCGAGAATATTGATTTTCTGACTTTCCTGGAACCAAAAACAGCAGAAAACAGGCAACAGGCACTGTGGCACTTGTTAATAGGTTAGTCCAAGAAATCATATGAAAAGTACTCCAAAGTGTGGACAAAACACCAGAAAGTAGATAAAACCAAGCATGGAACATCAAAAATTATAGATACATTTGCAATGTATCAGTGCGCCACTTCGTCTCCCCTCCGAACTCCGTGTTGCTTTGGGTAAAATATTGACTTTGACTTTTGTCCGATCCAATTCCGAGAATATTTCCTTACTAGATTTTCAGAAACCAAAAACAACAGAAAACAGGCAACTGGCACTGTGGCATCTTGTCAATAGGCTAGCTCTAGAAAATGTGTAAAAATACTCTAAAATGTGGACAAAACATAAGAAAGTAGATATAAAACAAGCATCAAACATCAAAAATTATAGATACGTTTGCAACATATCAGTAATTTTCCAAACAACGGGGATCTATGCAATATGTTTATATCATTGAGTGATCTCGGCAATCCGAAGAAGCAATGCCAAATCCACAAGTCTTGCGATGCCACCGCCTCAAGCACAATGGTTGGATCATGACTTTTACCACAATATTACCCATGCCATGCCTTCGGGAAATTCTTCCACCGCCAATGCATACAATCTACACTTCCCAGCATCCCTGGCCATCATCGATCGCTAGCAACCTTTGGACATCTTCTTCATTTGGGGATCAAAGATATTTGGGCCCAAAAACCCAGATGACCGTTTTGGCAAACATCCAAACACTAGCAATAGTGGTATCTTCCCCAATGTGAAGATACTCATCTGTATAATCGGTCGGGATGCCATACGCAATGACACACATGGCTGCCGAGATTCTTGGGTAAGCACTAAAGCCCATGGTGCCGGCGGCATTTCTCTGGCGAGTAAAATAGGGGAATTGGCCTCGCAAGCTTGTACTATGCTCACGAACAATGGATGGCGCATCCGGGACCTTCTACGAAAGAGATGAGACGGGTATGTGGGTACCTCAACGAAGTAATCTTGCATGAGCATGGCGTGGCTGAGAGCTTGGTTCCGCGGGATGCAAGCATGGCCAAACTGTGAATCGCGGCGCCGACGCATGAAGCCGATATTTTCTTGGATCTGCTTGGCGGTGAGGATCATGACCATCATCTCCGTGTCGTCGTCATTGAGAAGCTCCTCGAGGTCCGAGTCAGAGGAGGACGATGATGAGTCGTCCATCAAGAACTCCATGGCCAGCGAGGTCGACATCCGGTCGCCTAGATCACCGAATCCGGTCACCTAGCTCACCGAATCCGGTCCCCGCGCCAGATCCAAGCTTTCGGGGACGCGGCAAGGTGCAGGGCACTCGGGCATGGTGGGCGTGTGGCGGCTGTGGCCTGAATCTATGGCGGCTGTCGGCGGCAGCCGTGGCGCGGGAGAAATGGATTTGGGGAGAGTTGGGTGATGTCTACGCACTTTTATTCTTGTAGACAGTTGTTGGGCCTCCAAGTGCAGAGGTTTGTAGAATAGCAGCAAGTTTTCCCTTAAGTGTATTACCCAAGGTTTATCTAACTCAGGGAGGAAGTGGTCAAAGGTATTCCCTCTCAAGCAACCCTGCAATCAAGATACACGAAGTCTCTTGTGTCCCCAACACAACCAATACACTTGTCAGGTGTATAGGTGCACTAGTTCGGCAAAGAGATAGTGATATACAAGTGGTATAGATAATTATAAGTGGTAACGGTGCTAGAAAAGAGCTTGATGGCGTGGAAGAGACTAAAGGCAAACTGAAATAAAGATGGAACCAAGCAAACATGTAACAGATCTAATTGCAAACGGTGTATCAATGCTTAGAAACAAGGCCTAGGGATCATACTTTCACTAGTGAACACTCTCATATAAATATATTCTCTTTATGATACTACTCTTAACTACTCTCCGGTTGAACACTCTAATCGATGGTAGGGCTATAATAGCACACCTCAAAGTTCATCTTTCCCATCTAGAAAACCCCACACTGTCACCTTAAGCACTAGATGGTTCCAACGAACACCACAATTTCATAAAGACATCCAACTCCAAATATAACTCATAACAAGTATTTGTAATCTCTAGCCTAAGTCCCACCATGGTGTGCACGCTGTCACTTTCACACACATAGGGAGAGCATAGATCTATTAAAGCACTTGAGTAGCAAGGTAGATCTACTTGATTACAAAGCTCATGATCACAATATGATCATGCATAGAGAGAGAGATGAAAACATAGCTACCGGTAGAACCCTTAGCCTCGAGAGAGAACTACTCCCTCCTCATCATGGGAATCAGCAATGGTGATGGAGATGGTGGTGGAGATCGATGTAGATGGCTCCGGGGGCACTTCCCCGTCCCAGCAGGGTGCCGGAATAGAGACTTTCTATCCCCCGAATCTCCCCTTCGGTGGCGGCGGTGCTACGGAACTTTTCGTGGATTTCTGATTGACTATTTAGGGTTTCTGCATCGGGGGAGATATATAGGCGAAAGAGGCAAGGTCGGTGGCCGGCCAGGGGGCCCACACCATGCCCTGGCGCGGCCTAGGTGGACCCGCGCCTAGGGGTGGTTTGGCCACCCTATCGCCCCTCTCCGTCTCGTCTTCTGGCTCCGTAAGTCTTGTGGTAAAATATCAACTTCGGCTTTTGTCATGTCCAATTCCGAGAATATTCATTTTCTGACTTCCTAGAACCAAAAACAGCAGAAAACAGGCAGCTGGCACTGTGGCGTCTTGTTAATAGGTTAGTCCAAGAAAGTCTATTAAAAGTACCCCAAAGTGTGGACAAAACATAAGAAAGTAGATAAAAAACAAGCATGGAACATCAAAAATTACAGATACATTTGCAACTCCTGCTCGTCCTCGAGTAGGTAAGTGATAAAAAGAAAGAATAATTTTTGAGGTGACATGCACCATCATAAACTTGATCAAAGTATTTGCAAAACATTCAAAGGTGGGATCATAGTACTTCAATCATAACATGAAAGACAAAGTTCTAGCAATAATACAAAGCAACTATGTTGCAACATGAAAAGGCACAAAAAAAAGATTCATGAATAACAATGCTTTGCAAGACGTTTGTTTGTTTCACATAAAGAAAACATAGCATAATAGCATTCATCTTGTCCCTCATAGAGTAGCAAATATAAATGTATAGGACACCTTCAAAGTTCATAAGAGTGACTAGATACAAATAGTTTAAAACAAGCAATATCAAGTTATGCATCAATCAACTAGTCTTGGGACAATGCACATAGAACTAAGAATGGCCACTATGCTCTCAAAGTAAGTGCATAAAGATAGAAGGTGGAGACTCAATATAATGGTGGAAGAAAGGCCTTTGTAAAAGGAAGTAGGGATTCAAGTCTCATAAAGAGCTTCCAAAAATTATGTTACTTATAGCTTTTAGCTCTCATTGCCCCTATCATAAGCATCTTGAAGTGATTAAGGTTAAAGTGAACAAACTATGGTGTACATACTTGACGAAGTATAAGTCAGAAATCTCATGTCCCTTGTATACGAGGGTCGCTCCTCATGCTACTCAAGTTTAGTCACCGGTAAGTTCTTGTCATTGTAAGTATATGTGTATCATAGAGAACCGCCAACGGGGTACCCCTTGCCCGATGATACGGTAGAATCCCCATATCAAAATGACTAGGCAAGTAGACAACGAGCATCTCAGCATTCTTCTTATTTACCATGGGAATATGGTGCTTTTTTCTCTTTTTCCTCTTTTCATAATATCTTTTTTTCTCTTTTCTCTTTTTTCTCAATATAGGACTCTTTTTTTATAAAAAGAATGCTTCATAGACAGCTCATTATGGTTACGCTGCAGGTTTCCACCATGTCAGCTTGTCCCTCAATAGAGTAGCAAATATAACTGCATAGGACACCTTCAAAGTTCGTAAGAGTGACTAGATACAATAGTTTAAAACAAGCAATATCAAAGTATGCATCAATCAACTAGTCTTGGGACAATGCACATAGAACTAAGAATGGCCACTATGCTCTCAAAGTTGGTGCATAAAGTTAGAAGGTGGAGACTCAATATATATGGTGGAAGAAAGGCCTTCATAGAAGGAAGCAGAGATTCAAGTCTCATAAAGAGCTTCCAAAAATTATGGTACTTAATAGCTTTCAGCTCTCATTGCACCTATCATAAGCATCTTTAAGGTGATTAAGGTTAATGTGACACAACTAAGAGGATATGCTTGACAAGTTATAAGCCAAAATCTTATGCCCCTTACTTACGAAGACCGAACCTCATGCTACTCAACTTTAGTCACAAGTAAGATCTTGTCATTGTAAGTACATATGTATCATAAAGAACCGCCAACGGGGTACCCTTTGCACATGATACAGGAGCTATCCCATAATCAAAATGACAAGGCAAGCAGACAATGAGCATCTCAGCAATCTTTTTATTTGCTATTTGCATAGGTTTTTATTGAGGATGCTTCATAGAGTGCTCATTATGGTGATGCTGAAAGTTTCCACCATGATTAGGCATGGCTTAGGCTAGCGGCCTAGGCGTTTCTCTAACACACATACAAACTCTATGGTCTTACAAGTTCCACTTTTATTTCACACCGCCGAGATCCATAAGCAAAAGAACATGATATCAACGGGGTACAAAGTACAAGTGCAATGTTGAAAGCGTTCCCCGTGATACATGGTTTTGCTAATTTCAACTTATAAAGCGCAAGCATATACACAACAAAGAAGGACCCAATGGTTCAAGTTTATTAAATGCAAGATTGTAAAGTGTGCCATCAAGTTCGTGAGAGCTTTAATCCCTGGTTTTCTCATAACAAATTTAATTTGGAAGGTAGACAAAAACAAGAATATACTTGGAAATAGCAATTGCTAATAGGTAGGTATGGTGGACTCTTTGGAATAACTTGGTTTAAGGAGTTGGATGCATGAGTGGAACTCACACTTAGTTACGGAGGCTAGCAAAAGACTAGGAGCGACAAACTAAGAGAGCAATAATGGCCATAATCATGCAGAGTGACAAAACATCATTGATCAAAGCATAAAGTGATACTACAAGTTTAAAACTAATGGATCATAAAGGCTATGGTGACTTGAGATAGTCATAACATGGTGTGAGCATGCGCCAAGTCAACCCAAATAAAGCATCAAAGGAGAATACCACAATACTATGCTTTAATATGCTAAAACAACGCATGATTCATCCAAGGCACATTAAGCAATCTCAATTGTTTATAACAAGTCATCCTACAGCAAAGAATACTAAGCACAAAGCCAAAACAATATCAAGCATGGCATGACAAAGCATAGGCCACAGTCAAAAACAAGCTCTCTTTAACACTTAAACATGAACTTTCCTACTCTTTTCCAAACCAAACCAAACTATTTGAAAACCAATGTATGAAAGAGGGGTCCAACCAATTTATTCAGCGAACTAAGAAAACCAAGAAAACGAAAACAAAAACAAAAATGAAAAAGAAGACGTTCCAAGAATAACACAACTGTGCATGAAACAATAAAAATGAAGCGTTTGGAAGAAACCTGGGATTTTTATTGATAAAGAAGGTGATGTCTTGGGCATCCCCAAGCTTTGACGCTTGTACTTCTTGGATATTTCTTGGGGTGACACGCGTGGCATCCCCAAGCTTGAGCTTTAGTCCATCCTTCATCTCATTACTCATTCCTTACATACACCTGAAATTTTTCCTTCATACAAAACTTCACACAATCTTTATTAGCAACATTAGTGCACTCAAGATAATAAGTCTTAAGATTCAGTTCTAACACCAAATAAACTTCTAGAACACTAGCTACTGAATTACTTCCCTCAAAAATCGCAATTCCCCAAAAGAACTCCAAAAGGATCCAACAAGAAGCAAATGCAGAAAATGGTAGAAATCTGTCAAAACAGACCAGCAGGTAAAGACGAATTTTTTGGAGGACCTTATGTTGATCAAATCAAAAACTGTTGAACTAACGAAAGTTATATAACAACCTGGGGCAGAAGAACAAAAATGCACGCCTCAAAAGGACGTACATAGATTTTACACGAATTTTTACGGTGAAGCACAGAAATCTGTTTCGGGATAGCAACTTTCCCAATCATTACTTCTCTCTCATTAGAAGTTATTCTTGACACCAAAATCAAATAAAAAGGATAAGGAGCGGTTATTACAGATGTAATAACTTCCAAGACTCATCTAAAATTTTCGGGTTATCTCCCAATAAGTACTTTTCTTTAACGCCTTTAAGTTAGGCACGATAGTTTGAGAAGATGCTCACATAAGACATATGAATTGAAGTAAAAGAGAGCATCAAGAAGCAAATTCAAAGCACATTTAAGTCTAACCCACTTCCTATGCATAGGAATCTTGTAAATAAACAAGTCATGAAAGCACAAAGCAACAAGCATAGTAAAGCAAAACAAGTGCAACTTCAAGACTTTCAACATAAAGAGGGGAAACTTAATATTATTGAGATACATAAAACCATGTTTCCCTCTCTCATAATAACTTTCAGTAGCATCATGAATAAAATTAACAATATAACTATCACAAGAAATATTCTTATCATTAGCCACATGCATAAAATAATTATTACTCTCCATATAAGCATAGTCATTCTTATTAATTGTGGTGGGAGCAAATTCAACAAGATAACTATCATTATTATTCCCATCACCATAATCATCAAATATAGGAGGAATATTGTGAAGGGAATATGCCCGAGAGGCAATAATAAAGTGGTTATTATCTTATTCCATGTTTATGATAAATGTTTATTTTGCATGCTATAATTGTATTGATCGGAAACGTCAATACATGTGTGTGTAATAAACAAATAAAAGGTTCCTAGATATGCCTCTCTTATAGACTAGCTCGTTGATTAACAAGATGATCAAGGTTTCCTGATCATGGACATTGGATGTTGTTAATAACGAGGTCACAACATTGGTGGAATGATGTGATGAACATTCATCCGAAGTATAGCATTATGATCAAAGTCATTATGTTTATATTGCTATAACATCATACGAAGTAATCTTTATCCTTAGACCATGAGATCATGTTAATTGCTAACACCGGAAGAGTATCTTGATAACATCAAACGTCACACCGTAACAGGGTGACTATAAAGATGGGTTCAGTGCTACGAAGGTGTTATGTTGAGGGTCATGGATCAAGAGTAGAATTTGTCAATCCCGATGACAGATAGATATACTCTGGGCCCTCTCGGTGATATCACATTGAAATAGCTTGCAAGCAAGTGATGTGATCACTAGAATGTTATATCACGGGAACAAGAAAAGAGTGCATGTCGGTAACGAGATCAAACTAGGTATGGAGATACCGATGATCGAATCTCGGACATGTAATATATCACGAGACAAAGGGATTTAGTTACTAGCATTAAAGGTTCTCACGATCACAGAAGTCATCGCTGAATGTGTAGGAGTCAGTACGGATCTCTAGGTCCCGCTGCTGATTATTGATCGGAGAGGGGTCTCGATCATGTCTGCATTATTCGCGAACCGTAGGGTGACACACTTAAGAGTTACCGGACACCATTTTGGAGCACATATGTTTCAGACGAAAGAATTGCAAAGCGCAGGAATTGTTTCGATAGAAACCGGAAATTGTTTCTCGTGAAATTGCAGAAAGTGATTCTGCATGTGATATTGAAATATTGCAAGGGGTTTTATGTGAATGTTTGTTAATTAAAGTAATTAACAAAATTCTGAATAAAATTAATAAAAGAGTTTTATTAAATGAGAGAGCATTAAATTTGGAGAAATTTAATGCATTTAAAGTGGAAACTTTAAAAGGGAATGTGAAGAGGCATTTTAATGTGGAGGGGTTACCACCACATGAATGGAGGAGGTGAAGAGACACATCCTCCTTGTGCCGGCCATGAAGGAGGGGCACCCCCCTTCTCCTATAAAAGGCCCCCCTCTTCCTCCTTCATCCTTACACCTCCTTGTGAAGGATCTCTCTCCCCCTCTAGAATTATTCCCCCATGGTCTCGAATTAGCGAGATACATGTTCCCAGTGGCATTTCGTCTGGAAGGAGTTGCTGCTTCCGCTGGATCACTGGAGCGAGGAGGTGGAGGTTGTCCGGTGGCTTGAACGTGTGTGTGAGTACGGATGCGCTGCTAAGTTGTGGCGCTCGAACTTCCTCACGATCTTGAGATCGGCAAGTGTACGACTACATCAACCACGAGTTCCTACTCGTTAACAAAACTCGTTGTCTTCGAGGGTAAGTTCTCGTTGGATGTATGTCCACCCGTTGCTTTGTACCTAGTAGATAGATCTTGGCGTGTAGTTCACACCGTAGGAATTTTTTTGTTTTCTATGCTGCGGACCCAACAGTGGTATCAGAGCCTGATCTATGCGTAGGTGCTTTGCACGGGTAGTACACATATGTTTATATGTGGGCGATGATGATCATGTTATTGCATCTTCTATGTATTTTGGATGTTGGTGGCATAGTGGGATGAAGCGTCCCGGACCAACCTTACATGTCATCGTACATGAGACCGGTTCCACGACTAACATGCAACTTGTTTTGCATAAGTGGCTGGCGGGTGTCTGTCTCTCCTACTATAGTCAATATCTGATTTACAACGAGTTGCTAATAACTTGGTTATCCTCGTTGTGGTTCATGTTCGTAGGTAAGAACGGTTCTATCTCTAAAAGCCCTAAGCCACGTAAAACTTGCAATTGATAAATTAGAGGCGTCTAGTTTAGATCGTTGCTAGGCTAGTGTCTTGATATGGTATTGTTGTAAGTATATGTATGATAGATACTCTTACAACACACTCAACGTGTAAGTTCCATAGACCTTGGCCTTACACACAAAGGAATGATAGAGATCATACCACGATGCAAGTGATAGAGATCAAATGCATGGACCATATCATCTCACTTTACACATTAGATGTTAGCATCTTATACTGCTAGTTTGGCGCTTTCTATAGCATTGTAAGATGATCCCTCATTTAGATATCAATATAAAAATGTGTTCTTCCTTAAGTATGCACCGTTTTATGGATCGTGTTTCGAGACATCACGTGATGATCGGGTGTACTCGACTCTACGCTTTCATACAAACGGGTGTAAGACAGTTTTACACATGCGAGTACTAAGGTTCTTACTTGGCGAGCCTAGCATGTACAAACAGGGCCTCGGAACACGGACCGTAAGGTTAAGCATGAGTCATATAGTTGATATGATGCCCATATAGATGCTCGCCTTTGAAGCTACATCAACCCACGTGATGATCGGACTTGGTGTAGTGGATTTGGTTCATGTAATCACCAAAAAGGCACGAGGGATGTCGTTTTTGAGTGGGAGTTCATTTCTAATTTGGATTAGTCGAACCGAATTTGTCATAAATTAAATCAAAGTGAATTTGCATAGTTTGTTGTAGTCATTGGCATTCGTTTTCTACCTTATGCTTAGTTTTTATTTGAGATAATAGAACTATAGAATTCTGGATATTTACTTTACGAACTGGTATCGTATTGTTTTGAATGTCAATTTAAAGTTTATAAGTCCTATTGCAAACTTTCAGCAAACTCTATTTACACCATGAAGTTTAATAAGTAGTATTAAATCAAGAGTAAGAATTCCAATGTTAGTATCTAAAGTATCATGTTTGCCTCCATGATTATTGATATTCAAAAGTTGTTTTAATATCAAGATTATATTGGATCTGAAAATTGTTTCAGAAACCATCATGTGTGAAAGATATTGTGATATCTGAAACAATGTTTTTGGTTGCATTATGATAGAGTATAATTTAGCAAAATACATGCTCTCATATTGTATGAGAATTTGTGAAGGTTGGAGATGCTAGGCATCCGAATCTACCAAAAAGGTTTTGGGAACTGATATTATACTCGCGATTCTTCCTTATAGGCTATAGTAGCTTGATCATGAAAGTTGTCATGATAAGGATGAATAGAAGATGTAAGTAAAATGTTTACTACACTAATAGATTTCTAAAGAATGGATTTTTGAAAGAATGCCAAACATTTGATGATGGTGATCCACTTCAAAGTGCAAGTCCAAAGGTATTAGTATTTGACTATATACAAGCTTTGTACCATGTGTCATGTTGATGACACCACTATTGATGTTGATAGATTCTTTTAAAAGAAAAGGAATTGCTGAAAGAGAATCTATAAAATATTTGGCAAAAAATAAAAGGTTGGAGATGTCCAACTTGGGTATATAGAAGATATACATGTTATGGTTGTATTCCTTGCTTATTAAACAATGTGGATCTTAGGTATTGGATACCGAATTGGTTGGTATGAAGTGTCATACAGGACAACGCAATTCATGAACTGCAATGGCCTAAGTAACTAGCAAGAGAATAAGTGATGATGATCATCGAAAAAAAATAAAGTGTTATTGTGCTTTTTCATTGTCGTCAAACCTAGCCTTCAAGATTTGTTTTAATAATTGTTATTTTGTTCCGGTATTACGAGAACAATGGTTGTTCAAATAATTACCGTATTCGATAAAGGATGGATGAACTTTTACAAGTCTAGTGGGAGAAATCACATCCATAAACACTATTGCTAAAATGTCGCAAGACAAATGATTGAAAGATCACTTATGAAGTGACATCGCTGTTTAAATTATATTGGAAAGAAAACATGAAGAAACTCCATGTTGATGGATTTTTGGAGTATTTGATTTTGATCAATTGACGCATGTGAGACTTTCCTCGAGATAATTGAAACTCCGTCCATAGGCCAGAGAGGAACGGATGACTAGCTTATTGGAAATTGTGCATGCTGATGTGCATAGTCCATTATGTAGCCATATGCGATGGATCTTTTTGCTTCATATGATTTCTTCGAAAATTTGAGTGGATATATGTGTACATTTACTTAATAAGGAAGAAGTATGAAACATTTGAAAGTTGTTCAAAGCCTTTCAAGACGAAGTGGAAAATCATTGTAACAAGAAAATAAAGAGTTTATGATTCGATCATAAAGGAAGATATTTGATAACATGTTTAGCAAAACACCTAAGATTTGAGGAATTGTTCCATGAATTTGGATTTCCCGATAAACCACAGGAGTATGGTATGTTCGTAGACGTGTAGGTGCACTATTACGTGGTAGGGATTGCAATTTTTCTCGCATTTTCGTTTTTTCACTCAAACTCAAGGGAGAAACTTTGCTTCTTATCTTTTTTTTAAAGATTGACGAATCAAATGATATTTCTGTTCTTCCATCAAGAAGAGATAGTTATCGATAAAGCTAAACTAAACCTGTTGACATAGAATGCAATCGAAATAGAGACAAGTAGGCGAAAAAAGACCTAAAACACTAATAAACTTCTACTCCCTAGGTGGTTATTTGCCGCATAAGACAGCGGTGGAAGCTGAAGGAAAGAGATGAAATCAAACCATGTTTGACATGGTAAGATCAAAGGTGTCATTTATAAAACTGCCATTATGTTTTAAGGATTGAAGCTTTAGAGACTACCGCTTTTACACTGAAAAGAGCACCATCGTGATCTATTGAAATGACACCATATGAGTTATGGTTTGGGATAAAACCCGAATTGTCTTTTCTTAAATTTTGGTATGCTATGCATAAGTAAAATGTTTACAACCAAAGTCGGATAAGCACGTCTTTGTAGGTTATCCCAAAGAATTTGTTGGGAATTTCTCCATAACACCGAGGACAAAAGAGTTTGTTACTTGGAACGTCAAGTTTCTTGAGAAGGAATTTTTCGTGAAAAGTTAAGTGGGAGGACAATAGAACTTTGATAAGGTTGTTGAACCTTAGCTATATGTGCTAAGTAGCATAGCACCGGAAAGTGTCCCGGTGGCGGCCACAATGCTCATGGCTCTCGTGATTACAAAAGGTGTGATCTCGGAGATTAGAGTTCCTATAGAACCATGTGGGTCGGTAAGAATCAAATAGTAAGATTTGATAAGCAAGTCGTTATTGTTTTGACAATGATGAACCGACTACATGCAAAGAAGCGATGATGGGCCCTGACTCCATAAAATGACTAGAAGTCATAGAATCCGTGATAGTATCCATACACGAGAAATCAAGTTTCTGAACTTGGAAGACCCTCCAGAAAGGCGTGAAGCCTATCGGTCGTGTTTGGATCTATAAAGAAATAAGACATGGATGTTTAACATCTATGAAATAGTCGACATGTCAGAAAGAAGTTTACGACAATGTTCAAGGAGTTTACTATGACAAGATTTGATCTTTCATAGCGATATTTAGTCTTGAAGGATTAATGTAGCAACCACTACATATAATTTGGTATATGGTAATTGAATAAACAAAACAATGTTCTTCTAATAGAACGGTTACCTAGGACGTGTACATGACACGGTCCAAAGGGTTTTGTTAATTCAAAGGGTGCTAAAAGGGCATGCAAACTTCAATAGTTGAAGTAAGCATAGCGGAGTTGGAATCTTCACCATGATGAAACTGTTAAAAGAGTTTAAATTCATCAGAGATGATGAAGATGCTTGCATTTGCAAGAAATTAAGTGGGAGCGCTGGGACAATATTTCTAATACATTATGTAGAGGACATATTGTTGATTGGAAATGATGTATCTTGTATTGACACAAGTTAAGAATTTCATTAAAATAAGATTTCGATGAAAGACTTGGGCAAAACCGGAATATTAGGCATCAATATCTATATGGATAGATTAAGGCGCTAATATGGTTGTGCCAGACATACATATATGAGATATTGAAAGGGTTCAATATGGAAACAACAAGAAAGGTTCTTGCTGCATGGAAAGGATTGTATCAAAATTCAAGTGTTTCAACACTTGGTGAGTAAAATCACATGAAGATTTTGATCGATTATACCATGATATGCATATATCCAGAATGTCCTATGCTCTAAATGTTATGAGCACATACCAGAATGATTCATGAGATGATCATTGGACGATAGTAAAGATATTCTTATGAGCTTTGGAAGAACTAAGAATATATAATGTATAAGTGACAAATAGTTAAAGGTAGTTCATTGTAAAGTGTTACATTGATTCTAGTTTTGTCACAAGATACAAATTAAATTTATCTCAATTTAGACTATGGGTGGCACAATGTAATGGAAAGGATGTTCCATGATGGATTTGGATGAGTTCCAAAGTTGAGACATTGTGATGAATACTACAACAAAAGGCTAAGTATATGACTGCTATAGTAGCAGCATAGGAGGGCATTTGTGTTAAGTAGTTTGTTATCAAACTAGATGTGGTTCAAAGTGGGATAATACTATGAAGATATATTGTGTGATAATAATATCAACATATTTTAACCGGAACGAACTAAAGGTCTCACCAAAGGACCAAATTTATACAATGCCATCTCATTTGAGAATGAGTGATGCGTAGAGACGCAGAGACATGCAAATACACACCGACCTGAAACTATCAGATCCGGAGATTATGTTAACCACTAGAAATAGCGTATATGCAACACCAGAAAGCCATAGGTGTTCAATACGCAAAGTTTTTCAAACTAGATTGACTCTAGTGCAAGTGGGAGACTAAAGGGAATATGCCCGAGAGCCAATAATAAAGTGGTTATTATCTTATTCCATGTTTATGATAAATGTTTATTTTGCATGCTATAATTGTATTGATCGGAAACGTCAATACATGTGTGTGTAATAAACAAATAAAAGGTTCCTAGCTATGCCTCTCTTATAGACTAGCTCGTTGATTAACAAGATGATCAAGGTTTCCTGATCATGGACATTGGATGTTGTTAATAACGAGGTCACAACATTGGTGGAATGATGTGATGAACATTCATCCGAAGTATAGCATTATGATCAAAGTCATTATGTTTATATTGCTATAACATCATACGAAGTAATCTTTATCCTTAGACCATGAGATCATGTTAATTGCTAACACCGGAAGAGTATCTTGATAACATCAAACGTCACACCGTAACAGGGTGACTATAAAGATGGGTTCAGTGCTACGAAGGTGTTATGTTGAGGCTCATGGATCAAGAGTGGAATTTGTCAATCCCGATGACGGATAGATATACTCTGGGCCCTCTCGGTGATATCACATTGAAATAGCTTGCAAGCAAGTGATGTGATCACTAGAATGTTATATCACGGGAACGAGAAAAGAGTGCATGTCGGTAACGAGATCAAACTAGGTATGTAGATGCCGATGATCGAATCTCGGACATGTAATATATCGGGAGACAAAGGGATTTAGTTACTAGTGTTAAAGGCTCTCACGATCACAGAAGTCATCGTTGAATGTGTAGGAGTCAGTACGGATCTCTAGGTCTCGCTGCTGATTATTGATCGGAGAGGGGTCTCGATCATGTCTGCATTATTCGCGAACCGTAGGGTGACACACTTAAGAGTTACCGGACACCACTTTGGAGCACATATGTTTCAGACGAAAGAATTGCAAAGCGCAAGAATTGTTTCGATAGAAACCAGAAATTGTTTCAGGTGAAATTGCAGAAAGTGGTTCTGCATGTGATATTGAAATATTGCAAGGGGTTTTATGTGAATGTTTGTTAATTAAAGTAATTAACAAAATTCTGAATAAAATTAATAAAAGAGTTTTATTAAATGAGAGAGCATTAAATTTGGAGAAATTTAATGCATTTAAAGTGGAGACTTTAAAAGGGAATGTGAAGAGGCATTTTAATGTGGAGGGGTTACCACCACATGAACGGAGGAGGTGAAGAGACACCTCCTCCATGCGCCGGCCATGAAGGAGGGGCACCCCTTCTCCTATAAAAGGTCCCCCTCTTCCTCCTTCATCCTTACACCTCCTTGTGAAGGATCTCTCTCCCCGTCTAGAATTATTCCCCCATGGTCTCGGATTAGCTAGATACATGTTCCCGGTGGCATTTCGTCTGGAAGGAGTTGCTGCTTCCACTGGATCACTGGAGCGAGGAGGTGGAGGTTGTTCGGTGGCTTGAACGTGTGTGCGAGTACGGATGCGCTGCTGAGTTGCGGCGCTCGGACTTCCTCACGATCTTGAGATCGGCAAGTGTACGACTACATCAACCACGAGTTCCTACTCGTTAACAAAACTCGTTGTCTTCGAGGGTAAGTTCTTGTTGGATGTATGTCCACCCGTTGCTTTGTACCTAGTAGATAGATCTTGGCGTGTAGTTCACACCGTAGGAAATTTTTTGTTTTCTATGCTGCGGACCCAACATATTGTAGTCATAATTAATTTCCTCCTGAATAGTAGGTGGACTAAAAATATCATATTCATCATTGTAATCATCATATATTGGAGGTTTGGTATCATCATAAGCAATAGAATAACTATCTTCCAAAGCTGGGGAACTAAAAAGATCATTTTCATAAAAACTAGCTTCTCCAAGCTTAGACTTTTCCATAGCATTAGCAATAATGGTGTCCGAAGAATTCATACTAACAACATTGCTATTAGCATGCAAATAAAGTTCCATAGGTTTTTTAATTTTCTCTTCAAACACTTCATGTCCTAACTCAAGATAAATACTATAAAGCTCTCCAATTTTGTTGTTGTTTTCCATTAAGCCTAAATAGTGAAAACAAGAAACAAAAAGACAAAATTACAGAATGTAAAGGAAATAACTTCGAGCACTCACACCGAGCATGTGAGTACCTTTTACCTTACCTCCCTGGCAACGGCGCCAGAAAATAGCTTGATGTGTACGCACTTCTATTCTTGTAGACAGTTGTTGGGCCTCCAAGTGCAGATGTTTGTAGAACAACAGCAAGTTTTCCCTTAAGTGGATTACCCAAGGTTTATCGAACTCAGGGGGGAAGTGGTCAAAGGTATTCCCTCTCAAGCAACCCTGCAATCAAGATACAAGAAGTCTCTTGTATCCCCAACACAACCAATACACTTGTCAGGTGTATAGGTGCACTAGTTCGGCGAAGAGATAGTGAAATACAAGTGGTATAGATAATTATAAGTGGTAACGGTGCTAGAAAAGAGCTTGATGTCGTGGAAGAGACTAAAGGAAAACTGAAATAAAGATGGAAGCAAGCAAACATGTAACAAATCTAATTGCAAACGGTGTATCAATGCTTAGAAACAAGGCCTAGGGATCATACTTTCACTAGTGAACACTCTCATATAAATATATTCTCTTTATGATACCACTGTTAACTACTCTCCGGTTGAACACTCTAATTGATGGTAGGGATATAACATCACACCTCAAAGTTCATCTTTCCCATCTAGAAAACCCCCACACTGTCACCTTGAGCACTAGATGGTTCCAACGAACACCACAATTTCATAAAGGCATCCAACTCCAAATATAACTCATAACAAGTATTTGTAATCTCTAGCCTAAGTGCCACCATGGTGTGCACGCTGTCACTTTCACACACATAGGGAGATCATAGATCTATTAAGGCACTTGTGTAGCAAGGTAGATCTACTTGATTACAAAGCTCATGATCAAAATCTGATCATGCATAGAGAGAGAGAGATGAAAACATAGCTACCGGTAGAACCCTTAGCCTCGAGAGAGAACTACTCCCTCCTCATCATGGGAATCAACAATGGTGATGGAGATGGTGGTGGAGGTCGATGGAGATGGCTCCGGGGGCACTTCCCCGTCCCGGCAGGGTGCCGAAACAGAAACTTTCTGTCCCCCGAATCTCCCCTTCGATGACGGCGGCGCTGCGGAACTTTTCGTGGATTTCTGATTGAGTATTTAGGGTTTCTGCATCGAGGGAGATATATAGGTGAAAGAGGCAAGGTCGGTGGCTGGCCAGGGGGCCCACACCATGCCCTGGCGCGGCCTAGGTGGACCCGCACCTAGGGGTGGTTTGGCCACCCTATGGCCCCTCTACGTCTCGTCTTCTGGCTCCATGAGTCTTCCGGTAAAATATCAACTTCGGCTTTTGTCCCGTCCAATTCCGAGAATATTCATTTTCTAACTTCCTGGAACCAAAAACAGCAGAAAACAGGCAGCTGGCACTGTGGCATCTTGTTAATAGGTTATTCCAAGAAAGTCTATGAAAAGTACTCCAAAGTGTGGACAAAACATAAGAAAGTAGATAAAAAACAAACATGGAACATCAAAAATTACAGATACATTTGCAATGTATCATTGGGGAGGAAGAAGATAGGGCCGGCTGAAACTTCAGCGCGCCAACGCTCCCATGCGGATAGAGGCCGCCGCTTGGTTCGCCCTCTCGCCCCGGGCATCACAGATTCTGCGAGAGATATTTGACACGCCCTGTAAAACGTTTTTCGGGCCGGGGATTTACGGGCACTGATCGGCGCGCGATTTTTCTAGGGCACCGATAAACAGCGGTTATTTTACGGTTTTGGGCTATTTACGGGCCCTGCTAAAGATGCTCTTAAAGGTCTTGGTAGTCATTACAATACCCTATGCACTGGTGTCAATGCAATTCCAGCACCACTCTTGATGATATGCTGAGCCAAGTCCAAGACTATGATCGCTTGAAAAAGCCGAAGAGAGATGTTGCTCCTCCTCGGCCAATGTGGCCCGTCGTGGTGGTGCTCCTGGCAACGCACCTCCCGCTTGTGGTCCTGACACGTATCGCCAACAGTATGATGAACGCCCACGCTATGATGACCGTGGTCGCAGTGACAATCATGGCCGCCAGTAGGACTACTGTGATCACCGTGAGTGGCATGATCGGCGTGATGACCAGGGCCACCATGATGGTGGTAGCTACCAAGGTTGGAAATATGACAATGATCAGGGGTGTCATGATGAGCATCCCCGACGTCGTGATGATGGATATAGGCGTGATGATGGTGGTCATTGTCATGACCACAAACCCACCAAATATGTTGACACCACATGCCATATTTTCTTTATTCATGGCCACCCTGCTCGTGATTGCTGGTGGCGTTATGGAGATGATCGCGGTGATGGCAAGGACCGCGCCAACAAGGGTGCCAGTTTTGCTGGAGTTGACACATATTCGTACTATGACACTGGAGCTACTAATCATGTTGCTGGTGAGCTGAGCAAGCTCTCCACACATGATGCTTATCATGGACATGATCGTGTTCACACAGCTGAAGGAACATGTATGCATATTAGTCACATTGGTCATTCAGTCTTGCGCACCCCTCATAGTTCTTTCAATCTAATTTCCATATTACATGTTCCTAGTGCTACCAAAAATCTTTTGTCTGTTCATTGCTTTACTCTTCACAACCATGTCTTTATTGAATTTCATCCTTTCTTCTTTTTGATCAAGTACCAAGAAACACGATGAATTATGTTTAAAGGCCCTTGGTATGGAGGTCTCTATCCTTTGATGCCCACCATCGCCGAGTCCTCCAAGCACGTTTTCTCTACAATAAAGCCATCATCATCTACATGGCATCGCCGTTTAGGGCACCCATCCTGTTTTGTGGTTCAACAAGTTCTTAGGAAAAATAAGATAGCTTACATTCCAAAGAGTACCCCTTATGTTTGTGATTATTTTCAATTAGCAAAGAGTCACCAATTGCCATACCCCATCTCCACCAGTAGATCCACTGCTCCCTTTGAGCAAGTTTTTCTGATGTATGGGGTCCTGCTCCTCTCTCTGTTGGGAAATATGCATATTATGTAAGCTTTATTGATGACTATAGCAAGTTTGTTTGGATTTATTTGCTTAAGAAGCATTATGATGTTTACCAAGCTTTTCTTAGCTGGCAATAATATGTTGAGCGCAAATTTGATAAGAAAATTGTTACTATGCAAACTGATTGGGGGTGAGTATGAGAAACTCAATGCTTTCTTTCAAAAAGTTGGTATTACCCACCATGTTTCATGTCCTCATACACACCAGCAAACTGGCTCTGCTGAAAGAAAACACCATCATATAGTTGAGGTTGGTCTTGCAGTTCTTTCCAATGCATCCATGCCTCTCAAGTATTGGGATGAAGCTTTCCTCACAACCATGTTTCTCATCAATTTACTTCCTAGTAAAGTCATCAATCATGAGTCTCCTTCTGAGGGTCTTCTTCATGTTACACAAAATTATGATGCTCTTTGTACTTTTGGCTATGCGTGTTGGCCCAATCTTTGCCCCTATAACAATTGTAAGCTTGCTTTTCGGTCTAAACCATGTGTTTTCCTTGGCTATAGCCCTCTCCACAAAGGTGTCAAGTCTCTTGATGTCTCTATAGGACGTGTTTATATATCTCGTGATGTTGTTTTCGATGAAAATATTTTTCCCTTTGAAGCTCTCCATCCAAATGCCGGTACCCTTAAACAAGAAATCTTGCTTCTTCCATCATCTATTTCTAATGAGGGTGCACATAATACTGATGATTGATTGACTACTATTGTGCCTATTGCTGTTCCTACTTATGCTCCACAGGAACCTGAAGCTGAAGGTGAAAATGTCGTTCCAAATGGTGTACCACATCGCTCACAATCCGCTGTTGAAATTTCGGTGCAAAATGACGAAACCAACGCTAAACACGATGCTGATTCTAGGGAACATTCCCCTATCCCCTCGGATCCCGAGGACACCGATCCCGGGGGAGATTCTCCCGCGTCTGGGATCGCACACCCCTCTACGTCGACACCCATGCGTGGCTCCATAGCGTGCTCGCCCTGCCGCGTCGCCGCGCCAGAGGCTGCTAAAATGGATCGTATGGGCACCTAGAGGGGGGGGGGGGTGAATAGGTGCTACTTCAAACTTTAATGCTTTTTCAATATTAGGCTTGACACAAAAGGTAAATTATCTAGATAAGCTATTAAGAAGAATTTCCCTATATGTAAACCTAGCTACTAGCGAGTAAAGGCAAGTGAGAAAGAGGAACGAGTAAACCATAGTGAAGCATACAGAGACACAGGATTTGTTTTACCGCAGTTCCTTCCTTGTTAAAGGAAGTACATCTGCGTTGGAGGGGTGGGCGGTACTAAGACCACCACGCCACAATAGGCCTCGCCCTGTTCTTCGATGGATCCCGCCACGAAAGGCCTGATCCACCTTTCTACTATAGGAAGCCTTTGAGGCGGGAACCGGCACCTTTACACAACTAGCGGGGCACAACTCCACAACAAAATTGGAGGCTCCCGTAATGACAACAAGCTGCCACAAGAACAAGTTATCAATAACAAAACACAAGATCTAGATATTACTGAGAATACTAGATCGGGGATTTCTCCAAGTGAATGGAGAGGAGTTGGTGTGGTTGATTCGTGATGACGATGTAGATTGTCTCCTCCTTCAATTCCACCAAAGATCGGAGCCTTTGGGTGGTTGAAGTGGGAGATCTAGAGAGAGAGCTCTTGTAATGGGTCTGACACTTTTCGAATGAATCAAGAGTCCTGAATGGAGGGGATGAAGGGGCTTTTATACCCCTACACCCACTGAGCCGTTAGAGCCATTTGGGGCCGGATTATCCGGCCCAAGTAAGGGCCAAATTATCCGGCCTGGGGAAAACTCCGCCCCAGACTCGGATTATCCGGCAAATAATCCGCCCCCACTCAGAGCAACGTGCCGAGCCTGCCCTTATATCGTCTCCTGGGGGCCAGATTATCCGGTCCCATGCGAGGGCTGGATTATTCGGCCAAGGAAGGAAAAACCGCCCCCGTTCAGATTTTCCAGGAGAAAATCCGAACCTACTCAGAGCGTCGTGCCTTGACTGCCTTTGATAATCCGGCCCCATGCGAGGGCCAGATTATCCGGCCATGGGAGGAAAAACTGCCCCTGTTTGGATTTTCTGGGAGAAAATCCAAACCCACTTAGAGCAGCGCGCCTTGGCTGCCATTACCAAATGAGTTAGGGCGGATTATCCGGCCCTTGATGGGGGCGGATAATCCGGCCCCCAAACACAAAATCATTCCCTGCACACTTAGCACACATGAGAAAAGCTCCACGGTATTGTTATCTAATACTCAAAACACAGGGAACCATGAAATGTTCTTTCAATCTCCCCCTTTTTGGTGTTAGATGACAATACTAGGATTTGCAGGATAGATCTCAAGATAACAAGATTTAATAAATGAAAAAGACTCGCCCTCAATGTGTGCATACTAAAAATTGCATTTGATTACAAGTACACACAAGAGGGTATAGGTCTATTTCATTGGAACATATGTGAAAAGCTCATACCACTGGTAGGGAGATAGATGCGTCCTCAACACATTATAAGAATATCCAATGATAGCCATAGTGAGCGCCTCCCTCGATATAGATATCCAATAGCCATAAGAATATCCAATAAGATAGATGACTCCATATGAATAATCCACAGCCACACAAACATAGTCTCATACGACACAAAACACACAAAAAAGTTCGAAGCTAAAAGGGCACAAGAGAGGAAAAAAACGAAACACTAAGAGCAAGAGCTTGTGCCCGACCCATGGAAATCCTTGGAGACCTAATAGAACTAATTCTCCCCCTTTGGCATCGATACGCCAACAAGGAAGAAGAGCGATGCTAACGCCCCAAGGGATACGCTCGAAGTCCTCATCCTCGTCTTCGTCCTTGTCCTCAATCTCAAGCTCCTCTGTGTCATCCTCCTCATCATCAGTAGTGTCCACAGAAGGAAATAGGTGGCGCTTCAGCTCTCCATAGTTAAGCCCGGAAGAAGAGTTCCACCGAGCATATGGTGTGGGAGGAGTATGAGCAGGGGGACTGCCAGAAGCACCGGACACATGGTGAAGGATGAGCTGCCGAGAGTGAGCCATCTCATGGCGCTACTTGTAAGCCTCATACTGGCCTTTGGGAGTGTCCACGCCCATGCAAAGAATGTTCCGCTGGAACCAGTTCAGCTGACAACACCCCCGCAAGGTGTACAAGGGACTTATGTGCAAGAATAGATGGCTTAGTGGTAGGGAGAGGCTTAGGATTCAGAGAACCAAACTGAGATGGTACTACACACTCAAAATTGCAAGAATCAAATCAACCAAAGGCCAAAATTAAGTGTGATTCCCATAAGAACATAAGATGAGCAAAAACAACCAAAAAGATCCAAATAAACTTAGCTCTTCTCATGGAAGAGGGCGGTGGCCGAAGCCACCTTGTTGGAGTGTATGGTATGACACCGCGAAGATATATCTTGGGTTCATGACCAATACTCATCAATAAGCTCGCATATCACAAAATGATATTAAGAGGAATGATTTGGACTTATTTTCGGCAATACGGGAGGAGGGTTAACCCAATCAATTAGGACCACACTCCCCCTATGTCCATGCCCACATCTAGACCAAATAAGACTGAGATGTAAGAGTGAGTGCATGGGTAATCAAGACAAGCTCCTTGAATCAACGATATTCAGCTCATTCCTCAAGTAACAAAACCTTGCTTCGTCAAGTGGCTTCGTGAAAATATCGGCAAGTTGGTTCTTCGTGCTCACAAAAGATAGGTCAATATCGCCTCGAGCAACATGGTCCCGAATAAAATGATTCTGAATCTCAATATGCTTCGTCCTTGTGTGTTGTACCGGATTGTACGCAATTTTGATTGCACTTTCATTATCACATAAAAGAGGCACTTTGTCACAATTGACACTGTATTCCTTTAAAGTTTGCCTCATCCATAATAACTCAGTGCAGGCACTAGCAGCAGCAACATATTCAGCTTCGGCGGTGGAGAGAGATATACAATTCTGCTTTTTTAGAAGACCAACAAACTAGAAACCTTCCCAAGAACTGACACGCTCTATAAGTTGATTTCCGATCATCCTTATCACCAGCCCAATCTTAATAAGTGTAACCACATAGAGAGAAATTGGAGCCCTTGGGATACCATAAACCAAAGTTAGGGGTATGAACCAAATATCGGAAGATCCTCTTGACTGCCACTAAGTGGCTTTCTTTAGGAGCTGCTTGATACCTTGCACACACCTCCACACTCAACATAATATCAGGTCTAGATGCACAGAGGTAAAGAAGAGAGCCGATCATGGACCGGTATACCTTTTGGTCCACATCTTTACCGTGGGGATTAAGTTCAAGGTGACATTTTGTTTGCATCAGAGTGGCGACGCCATTAAGATCCATCATCTTGAATCTCTTGAGCATGTCTTGGATGTATTTTTCTTGATTAATGAAGGTTCCTTCTCTAAGTTGCTTGATTTTGAATCCAAGAAAGAACCGTAACTCCCCCATCATAGACATCTCAAACCTGTCAGTCATAAGCTTTGAAAATTCTTCATTAAAAGCTTTATTAGTAGAGCCAAAGATGATGTCTTCTACATATAGTTGGCATACGAAGAGCTCCCCCTTAACCTTCTTAGTAAAAAGAGTGGGATCTATTTGCCCAACTTCGAACCCACGGTCTAGCAAAAGCTCTTTAAGGTGCTCATACCACGCACGTGGGGCTTGTTTAAGGCCATAGAGTGCCTTATCAAGTTTGTAGACATGGTTCGGGAAGTTAGGATCCTCAAATCCTTGGGGTTGCTTTACATATACCAACTCATGTAGAGGACCATTCAGAAAAGCACTCTTAACGTCCATTTGCTGCAATTTAAAATTATTATGAGCAGCGTAAGCAAGAAGGATATAGATGGACTCAATACGAGCCACATGAGCATAGGTCTCCCTGAAGTCAATGCCCTTAACTTGGGAATAGCCTTGTGCCACGAGTCTCACCTTGTTCCTCACAACAATGCCATTCTCATCTTGCTTGTTTTTAAATATCCATTTATTGTCGATAACATTTCGGCAATCCTTGGGCTTCTCTACTAATTTCCAACCTTGTTGCATTCAAAGTTATTCAACTCCTCATGCATAGCAACAACCCAGTCCGGATCTTCAAGAGCTTCAAACACTTTCTTGGGTTCCACCATTGAGATGTGAGCTTGATGCTCACCGAAACTTGGCAACTCCCTTCTTGTGGAAACCCTTCGTCGAAGATCACCTACAACTTTGTCAAGAGTGTGACCCCTTAACTCAAGGTTCCTATCGGCACGAGATTTGTGACGAAGTTCAATAAACTTGTTGTCTCTTGGGGGAATAACTTCATCATTTGAGTCTTCGTTGGAATCATTGGCTTGACCTTGATCTGTAACTTGATTAGTAGGAGTCGGAGATGATGAACCTTCCCCTTGATGTGGATCAATAGCTGTAACAGGAGGCTGCTGCACTGCAGGAGTTTTAGGGCCGGATAATCCGGCAGAGGGTAGGGCCAGATAATCTGGCCTGGGAGATCCTGAAGCACCTTCACTAGGTTGACTGGAACTTGCTCGAACTGGCGAGTGGCCGGATAATCCGGGGTCAGCCAGAGAATCCGACCTGGGACTTGCAGCTATTTCTTCGGTATGATGATCAATATGGTCGTCAGTGGAGTGATGGCTGAATAATCCGGTGTCGACCGGCTAATCCGTCCTGTAGTATTTAGGAGCATGTTGACCTTCAACATTTGGTGGAGTTGGTGTAGAAGTTTCTCCCATGGTTGGAGCATGTTGAATCTATGTAGATGAGGGCTCTACATGAGTAGAGCATTGTCCTTCTGATCTGCCACGAGGGGTTCGTCAATGGGGCGGAAAAATCCCACGCCCATTCTTCTTATGGCATCTTGGGGTATTTCAACATCTGCATCACAACCATCAACTTGCCCCACACGGGAGCCATCATTTTCCTCAAACACCACACTACAAGATTCTACAACAGTTCCTGAGAGGTTATTGTAGACTCTATAAGTGTGGGATTGGGCACCATAACCAACAAAAATGCCTTCTAAAGCCTTAGACTCAAATTTAGATACACGAACTCCTTTGATGAGAAAGAAACACTTACAACCAAATACCCGGAAGTATGAAATGTTTGGCTTGTTACCGATAAGTATTTCATACGGAGTCTTGTCCAAGATTTTATGGAGGTATAGCCGGTTGGATGAATGACAAGCAGTAGAGATTGCTTTAGCCCAGAAGTTATATGGAGACTTGAATTCAGCTAGCATAGACCTTGCCATATCCATTAGGGTCCGGTTCTTCCTCTCGGCAACACCATTTTGTTGAGGGGTGTACGCAGCGGAATATTGATGTCTTATCCCCTCTTCACTTAGGAATTCATTTAAGGTGTAGTTCTTGAACTCGGAGCTGTTATCACTTCTTATTGCCAATATGGGGACATTGTGTTGACGTTGAACCTAGTTGGCGAAGTCGATGATAGTTTGTTGAGTCTCGCTCTTCAACTTGAAGAAATACACCCAAGTGTATCTTGAGTAATCATCAACAATCACAAGGCAGTACTTCTTCCCACCGAGGCTTGCATGTGATGGAGGACCAAAGAGGTCCACATGAAGGAGCTCCAAGATCCTTTTTGACGAAATAATAGCCTTCCTTCGATGAGGAGAGTCATGCATTTTCCCTTCAACACAAGCCCTGCAAACACGATCTTTGGCAAAGGAAACATTTTCTTTTAGTCCAAGGATGTGGCCACCCTTGTGGAGACTTTGCAAAGTTCTCATATTGACGTCGGCTAATCTGCGATGCCATAACCAACCCGCGTCAGCCTTTCCAAAAAGACACATCAGGCCTATAGTGGTTTTCCCCGAAAAGTCCACCACGTACAGGTCATTTTCGACATATCCCACGAAAGCGACTTTTAGAGACTTGCTCCACAAGAGTACCACCAAATCAGCATCAATAAAAACTGCAAAGCCCATCTTACCAAGGGAGCAAACTGAAAGTAAATTGTAACCGAGGGTCTCAACAAGCATGACGTCCACGAGAGAGATATCGTGAGCAACCACAACTTTGCCGAGACCCAATACCTCAGATTTTGAATTGTCACCATAGGAGACAGTTATATGATCATGATTTGGCCGCATCTCCGTGATGATCTCCTTGCTTCCGGTCATGTGACTCGTGCACTCGCTATCGAGTACCCATTTAGACCCACCGGAAGCATAGCCCTGCAAGAAGGTTACTTCTTGGTTTTAGGTACCCATTTTTCAATGGGTCCTCTCATGTTAGTGACAAGGGTCTTGGGGACCCAAATAGACCAAGTAATGTAACAATCATAAGGACCTACATAACTAGCATAAACATCACCATAATAATCACAATATAACTCAAAGTTAGGATTGTTAGCCCCTGCAAAACCATCATAATTAGACTTGTCATTGGTAGTGGTGCTAGTCTTTGGTTGAGCAGTCTTGCTCTTCTTCTTCTTGTTGTTGTTCTTTGTCTTGGGAATATAACCAAGACCCTCTTTTCCATTGTTTGTCCTTTGCTTGCTAAGTATCTCATCTAGAACTTCTTTACCTTTGTGTTGAGATCCCTTTGCAAGTTCTTCTTGTCCACCAGATGGTGTGGAGGTGCTAGGCATATCATACTTCTCCAATTGAGTTTGGAGCTGGTCACGAGACTCATTTAGAGTAGAGTGTTCACTCTCCAATGCCTTGTGAGCAATGTCAAGTTTCTCAAACTTCTCTGAGAGTCTAGCATGAGCAGCCCCAAATTCAATCTTTTCCTTCTTTAGTTTCTTTACCTTGGCAAGAGCGTTGTCACGTTCTTTGATGAGCTGAGCCACAACTTCTTCATGAGACTCCTCAATTGATTCGAGTCTCTCTTCCAAGGATACTCGATCTTCCTCTTCTTCTTCCAAGGCATTCTTCAAGGAGGCTATCTCCAAGGCATCTTCTCTTTCAATTCTGCGCTTTTCTTTGAGGAGATTGATGACTCAATGCATGGTGCCCAGAAAAGTACTGGTGCGTGGTTGATGTAGAGCTCGTTGGGAACCCCAAGAGGAAGGTATGATGAGCACAATAGCAAGTTTCCCTCAGTTAAGAAACCAAGGTTTAATCGAACCAGTAGGAGCAAGGAAACACCCCAAAGGTGTTACTAGCTGAGCTTTGGCAGGGCGCACTACCGGTGCTAGTAGCAACGTGGAGACCTGCACAACACAACCACATAACTTTGTCCCCAACTTGCGATGAGGTTGTCAATCTCACCGTGTTTTGCAGAAAACAAAGGATTAAACGTATCGAATGGAAAGAAGTAAAATTTTGCAGAAAGTAAACACAAAGAAGTAAAAGATTGTAGATTGAATGTGAAAGACAAGGACCGGGATCCATAGTTCACTAGAGGTGGCTCTCCTTAAGCTAGATAACATGCTGGGTGAACAAATTACAGCGGGGCAATTGACAAACATTGAGAAAGAAATACATGCATATACTAATCATCTTGACTCCTTTGAGACTTGATTGGGCATTACAACATTATACATAGACCGCCATCCAACTGCATCTATGACTAATAATCCAACTTCAGGTTATCATCCAAACCCCCTCCAGTATTAAGTTGCAAGCAACATATTATTGCTTTATGAACTGCGTGTAAAGTAAACAATACGATTGTTCTATGAACAAAGCATTGTTGTTTTCTCCCTAGTAGCAACATCACATCTAGTACCTTAGAGATTTCTATCACTTCCCCAGATTACCAGAGGCATGAACCCACTATCAAACATAAATACTAACTCTTGGAGTTTCTAGCATCTACTTGGCCAAGATAGCTACTAACAACGGAAAGCATGCAAGATCACAAATAACAAAGACATGATAGAATCAATAATCAATCTGAAATAGCATCTCAATATCCATCAGATCCCCGCAAACACAACATGCAGAATTACAAATAGATGATCTTGATCATGAATGGAGCTCACAAGATCTAGACATGAAAGCACAAAGGAGGAGAACCAGCCATCTAGCTACTACATGGATCCGTAGTCCAAGGATGAACTACTCACGCATCACACCGGAGGCTTGCATGGTGATGAAGAAGGCCTCCAGGGTGAATTCCCCTCTCCGGCAGGGTGCTGGGAAGAGCTTCAAATCCCTCCCGATCTAGGCATGGAGATGACGACGTCTACAAACTCTTTCGTGGATTTTTGATCGGGTACTTAGGGTTTACGTCCCGAGGGCATCTTATAGTAGGAAGGGGAGGCCGAGGGGGTGCCGGAGGTGGCCACATCACCCCATGGCGCGGGCCAGGCTAGGCTGTGCGGCCAGGTGGTGTGGTGGCCCCCTGGCCCCTCTCCATCTTGTATTCTGGCATCTAATGACTTCCGGAAAAATAGGCACTTTGGCTTTTGTCCCGTCCAATTCTGAGAATATTCATTTCTGACTTTCCTGGAACCAAAAACAGCAGAAAACAGGCAGCTGGCACAGTGGCTCTTGTTAATAGGTTAGTCCAAGAAATCATATGAAAAGTACTCCAAAGTTGGAAAAAAGTACAAGAAAGTGGATAAAACTAAGCATGGAACATCAAAAATTATAGATACATTTGCAATGTATCAGAGATCTTCGGATTGGGCAAGTTGACTCATAAGAGCATCAAAATGAAGTTTGTGCTCACCTTGCAAGTTAGCGAAAAAATTGTCCAAAGCAATAACTTCTTCTTTTACCTTGAGACTAGTATGATCATCCATATCCATATTTATGTTAGTCTTAGGAAATGAAGAAATAGAAGATGATACCTTGGACCCTCTTGCCATAAGGCAGGTGACGTTGTTGTTGATGATGTTTTCGTTTGGAGAGTCGAAGACTGATGATGGAGTAGATGTAGTGGCTATAGCAGCCACCTCACGAGTACTATCTTCATCCTCTTCATCTTCACTTGTAGAGGAATATTATTCTTATGCCACCAAGACAATCTTGGGTTATTTCTTGTAAGGGCCATTCTTTTTGATAAATGGGTTCTTTCGACGTGCCTTGGATGTTTCTTTAAGGATGAGCCTGCCACCATTGTCTTCTCTATTTTGATATGGACACTCAGCCACAAAGTGTAGCCTATCTCCACAATTATAGCATGTTCTCAGTTTTGGGCCATTCTCTCTTCTTCCACTTGACCCATTCTTGTGCTCTAGTTCCGACTTGGCCTTGGCTGGATCCTTCCAAAAGTTCTTGCATAGAATGCCATGTACTCACCATGAGCACGCTTGACTTCCTCTAGGCATCCCATGGAGACACTCTCGAAACCTCTTTCATTCTCATCTTGCTCAACAACATTTGCCTTCCGAGCAACATTGACCCCTTTTTGCATTCCAATGGTACGGGCACGAGCATCTTCCCATTCTTAGCTGCAACCTTGAATGATGCCATTTCTTGCATGACTTCATTGGAGGTCATTGGATGGTAGTTGTGTCTACCCTGCAAGCTCTTCAAGTCCGTTGGCTCAAAAGGCATTAGAGCACTCACATATTTCCTTTTTATCCAAGCATCATCAATGTGAGTGGCTCCATGTTTTCTAAATGTTGTTGCAATGCCCTTGAGTCTTCTATACATATCTTCATGGTTTTCACCATCCAACATGTAGAATCCTTCAGCTTCATTGCTAAGGGCATCATACCTATTCCTTCTCATGCTTTCATTTCCAATAAAGAGATCGGTGAGGGCATCCCAAGCTTCTTTAGCGGTGTTGAGATGCTCAATGTGGGGCATGTCCTTGGGACCCACTCCGAGCTGTATCATGTGGAGAGCCGTTGCATTTAATTGACTATCCACCACTTCTCTTCTTGTCAAGTTGGTGTGATCTCCAATATGAAGACCCTCTTCGATGATCCTCCAAAGTTCAATTCAAGAGCTGCAAACATGAGACTTCATTAAGAATTGCCATTGATTAAATGAAGATGCAGTGAGCTTGGGTGGATCACCCCTATTGTTTATATGAGGATGAGAGATAGGTGGATTGGGGGAATATATGTGATGAACCTCACTATAGTCCTCCTTACCACTTCCCTTCTTGGAGGCAGAACCATTATGTTGTTCACCTACCACTTCATCTTCCTTGGATCCGGTGTTAGCCTTATCCTTGGATGACGGAGTGGCAGCCTCCGAGGAGGATGGAGATGGGGTTGCGGATGATGTGAGGCGAGCAATCATTTGTTGCATCTCCTCCATCTTGGTCCCAAAGGATTTCAACAAGGTTGTTTCCAACGTCTTGAGATCATCCATTATGACCTTGTCCATAGCCTCATTCCCATTCTCCTTGGTACCCATACTTCTCTTAGGCGGTTAAGCTATAATAAAGAGCCAGGGCTCTGATACCAATTGCAATGGATCGTATGGGCACCTAGAGGGGGGGGTGAATAGGTGTTACTTCAAATTTTAATGCTTTTTCAATTTTAGGCTTGACACAAAAGGTAAATTCTCTAGATAAGCTATTAAGAAGAATTTCCCTATATGCAAACCTAACTACTAGCGAGTAAAGGCGAGTGAGAAAGAGGAACGAGTAAACCATAGTGAAGCACGCAGAGACACAGGATTTTTTTACCGCAGTTCCTTCCTTGTTAAGGGAAGTACATCTGCGTTGGAGGGGTGGGCGGTACTAAGACCACCACACCACAATAGGCCTCACCCTGTTCTCCGATGGATCACGCCACCAAAGTCATGATCCACCTTTCCACTATAGGAACCGTTCGAGGCAGGAACCGGCACCTTTACACAACTAGCGGGGCACAACTCCACAACAAAATTGGAGGCTCCCGTAATAACAACAAGCTGCCAGAAGAACAAGTTATCAATAACAAAACACAAGATCTAGATATTAACGAGAATACTAGATCGAGGATTTCTCCAAGTGAATGGAGAGGAGTTGGTGCGCTTGATTCGTGATGACGATGTAGATTGTCTCCTCCTTCAATTCCACCAAAGATCAGAGCCTTCGGGTGATTGAAGTGGGAGATCTAGAGAGAGATCTCTTGCAATGGGTCTGACACTTTTCGAATGAATCAAGAGTCCTGAATGGAGGGGATGAAGGGGCTTTTATACCTCCTGCACCCACTAAGCCGTTGGAGCCATCTGGGGCCGGATTATCCGTCCCAAGTGAGGGCCGGATTATCCGGCCTGGGGAAAACTCTGCCCTAGACTCGGATTATCCGGCAAATAATCCGCCCCACTAAGAGAGACGCGCCGAGCCTGGCCTTGATCGTCTCCTAGGGGCTGGATTTTCCGGTCCCATGCGAGGGCCGGATCATCCGGCCAGGGAAGGAAAAACTGCCCCCGTTCGGATTTTCCAGGAGAAAATCCGAACCTACTCAGAGCGTCGCGCCTTGGCTGCCTTTGATCGTCTTCTGGGGGTCGGATTATCTGGCCCCATGCGAGGGCCGGATTATCCGGCCAGGGGAGGAAAAACCGCCCCTGTTTGGATTTTCCGGGAGAAAATCCGAACCCACTTAGAGCATCGCGCCTTGGCTGCCATTGCCAAATGAGTTAGGTCAGATTATCCGGCCCTTGTTGGGGGCGGATAATCCACCCCCCAAACACAAAATCATTCCCTGCACACTTAGCACACATGATAAAAACTCCATGGTATTGTTATCTAACACTCAAAACACAGGGAACCATGAAATGTTCTTTCAGCTGCCCCTTCGTCGCATTCTTCCAGTCCTAGCTCACCACGCGTCGAGCCCCCTCCCGCTACCCCCCTCCGACAGCAGTGCAGCGTGTGATGGCTCACTGGGATCCTCTATGGCCAGCACTACTACCTCCTCGCCTGTGTCGTTGCTTGCATGTTCTGTTGGATCTTCTGTGCCTACGACTAGAGCTGCTACACCACTACCAACGCCACCCAGTCCTCGTACACGGTTGCAAAAAGGTATTAGTAATCCAAAAAAGTATACTGATGGTACAGTGAGATATGGTCTATTTTCATCCACATGAGAGCCTCGAAGTTTTCCTACCGCTTTAAATGATCATAATTGGCGTTTTGCTATGCAAGATGAGTATGATGCACTTATGCTAAACAAGACTTGGACTCTTGTTCCTCCTAGTCACACTAAGAATCTTATTGACTACAAGTGGGTTTTTCATGTCAAGAAACATGCTGATGGTACTATTGATTTTACAAAGCATGGTTAGTATCAAAAGGCTTCAAGCAACGGTATGGTATTGACTATGAAGATACTTTCAGTCATGTTGTTAAAATTGCTACTATCAGAATTGTACTCTTTATACATGAAGCAACCACCTGGAAGATGTCAAGAACGCGTTTCTTCATGATGTTCTAGAAGAGGAGGTATACATGAAGCAACCACCTGGTTTTAAACATCCTGATGCTCCCCGATATATTTGCAAGCTTGATAAAGATCGCTATGGTTTGAAACAAGCCCCCTGAGTCTGGTAATCTCGGTTGAGTACAAAGTTGCATGAGTTTGGCTTTATTCCCTCCAAGGCTGACACATCCCTTTTTCTATATAACAAGAATGGTGTCACTATTTTTCTTCTGATCTATATTGATGATATTATTGTGACCAGATCCTCAAACCATGCCATTACAGTTTTTCTCAAGGATCTGAATATTTATTTTGCCATCAAAGATTTGGGAGAACTTCACTACTTCCTTGGTATTGAGGTCAAACGCACACAAGATGGTCTTATTCTCACTCAAGAAAAATATGCTCATGATTTTCTCACACGTGTTGGCATGCTTGAGTGCAAGGCAACACCCACTCCCTTGTCCTCGTCCGAGTCACTATCCCTCCATGATGGTACACTTCTGGGTCATGATAGCTCTCAGTATAGAAGTATTATTGGTGCTCTGCAGTATCTGACTCCTACACGGCCATATTAATCATTTTCTATTAATAAGGTCTACCAGTACCTTCATGCTCCCACTACTACTCATTGTACAGCCGCCAAACATGTCCTTCATTATGCCAAGGACACAGCCTAGCTTGGTATTATATTTACAAAATCCTCCTCTACATTGTTAAGTGCTTTTTTAGATGCAAACTGGATAGGCTGTCTTGAGGAAAAACGTTCTACATGAGGCTTTGCTATTTTTATAGGTCCAAACCTGGTTTCCTGGAGTGCTAGGAAATAAGCCACTATGTCTCGCTCCAGCACCGAGGCTGAATACAAAGTTGTTGCAAATGCCATTACTGAGTTGATTTGGGTTGAAGACGTTCTCACTAAACTTGGTGTGAAGCTTTGAGACAAGCCATGTTTATGGTGTAATAATCTGGGTGCTACTTTTCTGTCAGCTAATATAGTTTTTCATGCTCGTACCAAACATATTGAGATTGACTATCACTTTGTTCGTGAGCGCATTGCTAACAACAATCTTTACATCAAGTTCATCTCTACTAAGGACCATCTTGCCGATGGGTTCACCAAGGCCCTTCCTGTAAAAAGTCTAGATGAGTTCAAGCGCAATCTAAATCTCTCCCATGGTTTAGATTGAGGGGGGATGTTAGCGTATGTAATATCTAGTACGTGTACGTGTATGGACTAGTACTCCGACCGTACACATACAAACCTTGTGTGCCCATGTAGGGGGATTTTCCCTACCAATATAAACACATAACCGATGCCCCGGAGAGAGTACGCATCGTTCCACCAAACATCGACAGTAGTCAGATACTAAAGACCACCGACAATGTTGTGGTACTCAGTAGCATCATCAGATGTGAGAGGAGTACCATCAAAAGAAGATAACCGACCAGTAGGGGAGTGGATGTGGTCTTACACTTTAGCATACCTACACGCCGTATGAGATCCCACAAATACTTCGGTTGAGTATCTATAGCCAAGCTGACTGGCAACATAGTCGACTATAGGATGCCTAGTAGTCATATTTTTTATTTTTTGCTGGTTGATTCATTTGTCAACTTTAATAGATCCTTTATTTTATAATAATATGGAATGATAAAGCTATGTGCATCAACCGATGCAGAGGTCGGGGTTATAATCCCCTTTTAGAAAAATTCAAAGAAAAACTTTCATAAAAAACATACACATCCAATTGATAATATTATAATCATGTTGAAGACATATTCACGAGTCATATCTTCACACCAACATACATGATTAAAATTCACTATTCATACATGACTATAGTTCATTATCCATGGCATGCTTCTAAATAATGTTTTCCAAGATTGCAAGTTACAAAGGAAAATAAAACCATTAATGTTTTGTTTCCGTCAGCGCCATCAATTATATCTAGTCAATTTTCTTGCCTCTTCTTATGGGACAAATGAAGAGGCAGCCAACGAACAATGATGTTAGATAATGTGTTTGCTCAAAAAAAAATATTGAGTGAGATATAAACACAAAACAAACTAAATTTGACAAATCTAGTTTGAATAAGTATACCATAGAAAGCAGAGGATGGGAATGCCAACATTTCCCTTCTGATGTTAATTCTTTTTTCTTTGCGAAACCGAGTACAAACATAGACGCTTACAAATACGTACATACACTTATCCCTATGAACACATGGACACACAGTCTAACCTATTAGTACCTATGAAAGACTTAGTCTGAGAGACTTACCTATCGGGTCTTGCGATTGATGAAGTCACCACAGGCGTCTCGTTATTTATGAGAACGTCGCCTCCTACTAAAGAATATTCCGCCTTTTATGATACATCAAAACGTTAAACCTGAGATTTGAACTCTAGCGGGCTAGGAGTACCACTGCCCACCTAACCATCCAACTACATGTTGGTTCTTCTTCTGATGTTAATTCTCAACTCTATCTATTTAATATTTCAACTTCATTGGAAGCACACACATCATGTCATATAAGATCTTTGTACTGACCCCAAGTGTGAAGCTTGTATCATAAGATATTTTGTACAGAGTCACTAAAATTATGATTTGTCACTGTCCAGAATAAAATCATGGAAATCTCAATACTTGGTGAGTGTACTGGTAGGAGCACTTCACTTTGTTTGGTCCTAGAGACGCTGAGCGGAGCCCCGGCTTTGCATCTAGCTATGCATACAACCTTTATTTATTATTGAAGTATCAAAGTCTCGCAAAAGCCATTACACAGATCATATAAAAAAGACCACAAAAACAACAACACCGAGCATGGCGATGGCAGTCCATCACCAGCTCCCAACAAAATCTGGAAAACGCCCAACCGCACATGCAAGCGAGGAGCTCAAATTCACCCGACATATACCAAACGAGTTGAATTTTACCCAAGTTTAATGCCGGTGGCAACAGTATCCTTGGACATATTTTTCCTCCTTTGAGGCATTGTCATGGAGCCACTTCACCTTCCTTGTTATTTCCATCTTGGGCTCTCCAGGTGAAAGCCTAAGCTTCGGTCTTGTCTAGAGTGAGGATGTTAACATCGTACTCACTGCTTCACCCTTGGGGGTGTTGTCTTAGAGGTTCGGTCTTGAAGTGATAGCGCCTTGAGATACCATGCAGTCTCATCATAAGTTAGGTGGAGCGCAGCCTTAGCGCCTATGAGGAATCCGGATCAGCGGATCAGGAAATCATCTTTGTTATCTTAAGTGTCGGCTTTTGGTGGTTTGGCATGCAAATCCATCGGCTTGGCTAGTGCACAACCTTAGGGCTTGCTATGGAGAATTGGAGACAGGAACAACAACTCCAAATAATCATTGTCATGTTGTAGGGTGATGATTCCTTCGGCTTTGGTAGTAGAGTCGTCATCTCGTTTGGTCTACGGCCTCAGGGTTAGCATGTGTTTCCCGGATGTATTAGCTTTTGGCCGGTTCCTTATTAGATGGTTCGTTCTCTTTCTTATTAATGAAAATGTGGAAATAATGTCGCTTCTCAAAATAATTATCATTAGATTTATCGGCTTTGGCTAGGCTTTTTTATCAACTAGTCAATTCTGTTTCTTCTTAATGAAAAAGTACATCTACAGTCGGCTGCTAAAAAATTAGTATTCCCAAAACAAATATTCAAATGTGTAACCTTCTCACATCGATCAGATTATATGTCAGTTTAAAAAGTTAAGACTTTGAATGCATTACAAACTATACAGTACTTCCATCAAGTGTCATGAAGTCAGAAAAAATTGCAGATTGCAAGATTTTTCTAAAAGTTAGTAGGTTTCAATGCTCGTCTTAATACGGAATGCAAAGCTTCAAGTATGGAGAAAGTTATGATCAAAATGTTCAACAAGTTTCCATACATTAAATGTTTAGGTAGATTTTAAGTTTCAACAATATTTTAAGATAACACGTTGAAAAATGTTATGGCTTAGTACGTGTCAAGAAGTTTCATAGAAGCTTAATGCCCTCTTTGGTCACATGATTTAAAAATACATGGAAAGGAAAAAACATAGAAATAGAATACCATCGCAATGTGGAAACCTATGGGAATAAAACACATGTGAATGCGTGACATTATTATTTTTGGTTGCACCATTGAAAAATGTAGAAAATTTCTATGGACATTGAGTACATGTCATATTTTCCAGACACATAGAAACTTTTGCAAGAGGTCTAACCTAATGCTAGATATCATATGGAAAAGGAATGGCAAGAGTATTGGAGAATTTATTTCTTTGAATAAATTCACTCTTTAGGGACAATTCTTATGGATTCAGATCCTCCAAAATTCATCCATAATTCATTGGACTAAAGAGTCCCTAAGAGCATCCCCAACGACAACGCACATTTTAAAACATGCCCTTTTAACCGGTTTGGTCCGTTTACGGGTTGGGGAGGACAGGCCCCGGGCAATTGTCTGCGCAGGCCAGGCCGGTGCACCCAACGGTGCCCCCCATTTGTTCGTCCGGTATTTTTAAATGTAAGTTGATACAATTTGAAGTTGACATCAAATTTTCACCAAATTTGATGACCACTTGATACTAGTAGCGAGGCGTCTATCCCAAAGTGACACATAGTTCATACATACACATAAAACATGATGAAGATCAAGCGATCATGTAGCTCTCTCTAAGATCATCTTCCGCTTCTTCTCGAACCAAGCGCACTGAATTGGCTCCATGTCGGTGAGACCCGTGGTCATGATCTGATTTTCTTTGGCTAGTATGGAGAGATCGACTTCCTTTTGCTTGAGATCTAGCTTCCTTTCTCTTGACCGGGTATTGATCTCTTTTATCTCAAGGCACTTCATTTGCATCTCATAGAAGTTCTTGTCCGCATCCTCCCTTTCCTTGCGGTTCCTCTTATCCAAGGACACCTCTTTCTTGGCTATCAACTCTTTTAGTGTCTCTTGGATAGGAAGTCACGAAGCTTCACGCTTAGAATCTAGCTTGTTGTTCGTCCTTCCCCTCGACCTTGGCGTTTTTATACCACCACTTTGAGTTGGAGATTCAACATCGATGATGACTCTGAAGCCTCCTCCCTTTGCACTTCCCGCATAGAGCTCCTTCCATTTCTCTCAATCTTTGAGCTTTGTCGAATAATGAGACAATGTGAAAGCGTTTTTCTCGTGGCATGTCTTGGAGAGTTGCAAAGCTTGCGACACCTACACAACAAGTTTGATGTTTGAATGATGCAAATGTATGAATGAAAGGGAAAGAAACGGTTTAAGTAACATGCCGAGTCTTGGACACCAATGCCACTCACGAGCCTTGCCTTGCCATGGTCATATGAAGCACAAAATTTGGTGCATTGTTCAGAGATGAATGCCCATCTTTTTATAAAAGAGTTTCATTAAAATCACTCTCAAATGGATGCTCACCGAAATGTCTATGCTCATAGAAGAACTTCCCCACTCGGTTCCAAAAAGGCCATCCCTTTTGCTCGGCACCGGTTATTGGATCTTGCCCAATTTCCATCCATGCCTCACAAAGCATCTCGTCCTCGAGGTCTACATAAGTGTCGGTCCTTCCGTTGTCGCCTTGAGTTTGTCGAGTTAGTTCGTCATCAACTAAAGGCTCTAGATCGATTGAGATGCCATATCGGTCTTATTGGGCACCTTGTACGATGCCTTCTTGGGTTTCCTACGGGTAAGGTTTTTCACACACGATACAACGAGGACATGACCAGGGACTAGAATCATAACTGGGTATCCACGATTGGGGCTGAAATTTCACTGAATAGGTTGCAGGGAGCGGGCATGCTGCAGGCAAGCACCATCCTCAAGGTTTTGCTGCTGGACGAGGAGCCACCGCCAATTGGCGCAGCATTCAGATCAAGGCCAACAAAGATTCTGGCCGTCGGGAAGGACTGCCTGATCTCCGGTGAGGGGGGCACCATGTCGTGCCCCGCCTGCCCGAAGTAGGCCGCGTCGCCAACCGACGGCTTGTCCACGGACGAGATGGAGCTTGCTGCGACTGCGACAAAGTCAGCCACATGCTGCTCTGTTAGCATGAGTAGGGTGGCCGCCTGCACGGCGAGGGCATCGACATTGGCCTTTGCATGAATGGACGATGCGTGCTCAAGGGCGGCGGCCTTTCCTTGGCGGCTTGGAAAGCTGCAATGTGGCTTGTGGCCCTATCTCTCCGAATGCCCCTCTTCATCGTCTCCTCCTTTGGATGCTCCTCCGGGAGCTCCTTCTTGATCTTGGCGATGACGGTAGGTTTCGCCGAGTGTTTCAGGGTAGCTGCACGTCTAGGTCCATGGGTGGTGGAGCGACTCTTGGAGGTATGAATGGGGCCCGGCAGGGGGCGCGCCGGAGGGCAATGAGGGCAGTGCTTCGTTCATTGGTGGCTGCAGGGTGTGGGGTGGCGGCGGTGGCAAGAGGAGGAGAATGTGTCCCTTGCAATAGGGCCCAGGAAGGACAATGCTCAGACGCACAGGCTATCCGTCCTCCCACAAACCCGACACAATTTTCGCCACAAATACACCACAATGGATCGGTTCGGGACCGTGGATCTATTTGAGGGCGGACGTTGGGCCGTGACCTCTCTCCAGTCGGATAGGAATGGATGCAAATGGTTCGTTTGCGGACAAGACTCGATCCACGACACCGTGGACCTCCATCCTCGTACACCATTCACTAGTAGAAAAAGGGTCTTTGGTCCAACACCCAAATGCCATCGGTCCCGGTTCGGTTCCGCAATCGGGACCAATGCCAGCCACCGGTCCCGGTTCATGCCGCATGGGCATTGGTCCCGGTTCATATCTGAGCAACGGTCCCAGTTTGTGGCATGAACCGGGACCAATGCCCCCGAGACACACATGTGGCGCTCTACGGAGCATTGGTTCCAGTTCATGCCACAAACCGGGACAAAAACCCTGAACCCTGAATCCCTAGGTTTCGAGTCTGACCTGGTTCATGCCACAAACTGGGCCTGCCAACAAGGCCTCCGCCACTCGACGGTCACGTTCCCAACCCTCGCTGTGACAGAAATTGATCCGGGACAAAGATCTAAATCGAGGCAGAAAGAGAGTTGCATTTCATTAATTCAACCACGAATTCTTCCTAAACAAAGGTGCGATTTCACATCCTACATTAATTCAACCACTAGTCAACAATTTCACTTCCGCTTCCGCTGTCCTCCAAGCCGCCGGCTTCTCCCTCGTCATCGGACGGAACCTCCACGATTTCTGCATTGTTCGCGAGACGGAGCACCTCTTCACGGCGAGCGGCGGTGATGAAGGTGTACTTGGTCCGTCTAGGGACGGACCAGAACCTCTCCCGCCCTTCTCGTTTGCGGACATCCCGGTGCACCACACGCCCGTAAACGATGCGGTTGCCAATCTTGGTCTTCCGCTCCTTCTTGAACAACGCCGGCCAGTACGGGCTGGCTGCCGCGTACCGGGGCAGCGCCCTCTTCCACGTAGGCATCTGGCGGCGGTGCACCGTGATATTGCTCTCCATCTCGGCTCGGCCAGGGAGCGGAGCCACTAGCACCCCCGCATAGCTGATGCGCCATCCGTGGGGCACCTTCGCGGCCGACGGCGCGACGATGTCGAAGTGCGCGAACATCACCGCCTCGTAGAAGTTCAGCGTGGGCACCTCCATGGTGGCGCGGTGGAGATTGGAGAGGGAGGGGATGGATGGGGATGAACGCGTTGTGGCGCCTCCTATTTGTACACGAGGACAACGAAGCGATAGCAGTGTCGATGTCATTCTCCCTCCAAGGAGCATTGGTCCCTGTTCATGCCATGAACCGGGACCAAAAAACCCTCCCCGCGACGCACATGTGGCGCTCTGCGGAGCATTGGTCCCGGTTCATGCCAAGAATCGGGACCAAAAACCCTCCCCTGGCTATAAATAAGCCCAGCCCAACCACTTATTTTTTCTGGAATTTTGTGTGGGAGGTGGATGCTAGGTTTTTTTCTTCACACTGCACACAAGGTGTTCAACGCAATGTCCGAGCCACACTTAAGTTTGCACAACACGGTATCCTCAGCCGAGGTTAGCAACCTTATCTTCTTTATCTGTAACTGATACAAAAATATTGCATGTGTCCATGTAGGGTGGTCATTTCACTATTCATGATATTATTGTAATGGTTAATTATTATGACGCAGATCGATGCGCGGATGCGATGGATGTACGGTGACCGACGTGATTCCGATTTTATTGCAGGCCTGCATAAATTTATCGATGTGGCTAAGGCAAACAAAGTGGATAGTTTTATGCCTTGTCCCCGCGTTGACTGTCGGAACATGGCGGAGCACTCTGCCCTGAGAATCCTTCAAAGCCATCTGCTTTAGAGAGGTTTCATTCCTGGATATTATTGTTGGGCCATGCACGGAGAAAGAGGGGTTAGGCTGGAAGAAAATGAAGAAGAGGATGATGATGATAGTTATCCTATGTCCCCTGAAGAATACGGTGAAACTGCAATGGAAGACAATGAAGAAGACGAAGGCGGCAATGAAGAAGAACAACATGCATAGGATGAGCCCGCTGATGGTCTTGGTCGGGTCATTTCTGATGCAAAGGAACAATGCGATACAGAAAGGAAGAAGCTTAAGTTGGAGGCCATGCAAAAGGATCACAAAAAGTTTTTGTACCCAAATTACGAAGATGGCAGCACAAAGCTCGGTACCACACTTGAACTGCTGAAATGGAAGGCAGTATATGTGACAAGGGATTTGAGAAGTTACTAAAAATAATGAAGCCGAAGCTTCCAAAGGATAACGAGTTGCCCGAGACAACGTATGAAGCAAAGAAAACTATCTGCCCTCTAGGATTAGATGTGGAGAAGATACATGCATGCATTAATGACTGCATCCTGTACCATGGTGAGAAGTACGAGGATATGGATAAATGCCTGGTATGTACTGCATGGCAGTACAAGATCATACAAGATGACCCTGGTGATGTTGATGGAGATGACGAGCCCCCCAGGAAGAGGGTTTCTGCTAAGGTTATGTGGTATACTCCTATAATACCACGGTTGAAACGTCTGTTCAGAAACAAAGAGCATGCTAGGTTGTTGCGATGGCACAAAGAAAAGCGTAAGAAAGACAGGAAACTGAGACACCCTGCCGATGGGTCGTAATGGAGAAACATCAAGAGAAAGTACTCGAACTTTGCAGGTGACGCGAGGAACTTATGGTTTGGTCTAAGTACAGATGGCATGAATCCTTCTAGGGAGCAGAGCTGCAATCACAGCACCTGGCTAGTGACTCTATGTATCTACAACCTTCCTCCTTAGTTGTGCATGAAGCGGAAGTTCATTATGATGCCAGTGCTCATCCAAGGATCGAAGCAACCCGGCAACGACATTGATGTGTACCTAAGGTCATTAGTCGATGAAATTTTTCAGTTGTGGGCAGAACCAGGTGTAAAGGTGTGGGATGAGCACAAATAGGAGCCATTTGACCTACAGGCGTTGTTGTTCGTAACCATCAATGATTGTCCTGCTCTTAGTAACATTTCAGGAAAGTCAAACAAGGGATACAATGCATGCACGCACTGTTTAGATAAGACTAAAGGTACATATTTGGATAAATGTAAGAAGGTTGTGTACCTAGGGTGTCGTAAATTCCTTCCAACCAATCATCAAGTAAGAAAGAAAGGCAAGCATTTCAACAATGAGGCAGATTACCGGAAGAAGCCTAAGCTCCCTAAAGGTGCTGATGTATTTGGTATGGTGAAGGACCTAGAAGTAATCTTTGGAAAGGTTCCTGGCGGTCAATCTGTTCCGAAAGACCCCATTACCGGACACACGACCATGTGGAAGAAGAAATCTATATTTTGGGAGCTTGAGTATTGGAAAGACCTGGATGTCCGTTCTTCAATCAACGTGATGCACGTGACGAAGAATCTTTGCGTGAACCTGCTAGGCTTCCTGGGCATGTATGGGAAGACAAAAGATACACCAGAAGCATGGGAGGACCAACAATGTATCAAAGACCCATACAACAAGCATTCTGCTAAAGGTCGTCAATACTTAAGCAGCTACGCTCTTACCAAAGTAGAGAAGGAAATCTTTTTTGAATGCCTGAGCAGTATCAAGGTCCCGGCTGGCTTCTCATCAAATATAAAGGGAATAATAAATATGGCAGAGAAAAAATTCCAGAACCTAAAGTCTCATGATTGCCACGTGATTATGACACAGTTGCTTCCGGTTGCATTGAGGAGGCTTCTACCGGAAAATGTTCGAGTACCCATTCTGAAGCTATGTGCATTCCTCAATGCAATATCTCAGAAGGTAATCGATCGAGAATGTCTGGAAAGGATATAGAAGGATGTGGTCCAATGTCTCGTCAGTTTTGAGTTGGTGTTCCCCCCGTACGGAATGATAACAGTGGATCTCAAGAATCTTGGTTACAGAGACGAACCATTCGTCCTAGCCAATGATGTGGCTCAGGTTTTTTATGTGAAGGACATGTCCTCTAGACCGAAAAAAGAAAAAAATAAGGAAACGAATACATCAGACGATGAGCCCAGGCGTCACATATATCTTTCAGGGAAAAGAAACACCGCGGGAGTCGAGGACAAAACAGACATGTCAGCAGATTATGATAAGTTTGATGAAATTCCGCCCTTCACTGTGAAAAATGACCCAAGCATCCCGTTAAGCAAAGAAGATGCTCCATGGTTACAGCCTAAGAAGCGATCATAGGAAAGGGATCGACATACACGACGAAGGATTCATACCCTAAACCCTAAACCCTATGTAAATCTATGTAATGTATGAAAACTTAATGTGATGTATGAAAACTTTATATGAGACCACGCGAAGGTTTCACATTGTTTGGATCATTAAACTTGAAGTGGGTCTCTGATGAAATAGCATGTTGTGAACCTATAAATGATTTTTAGAAAAATTCACAAGCATTATGTCATGTACTTGTAGTTTAAATCTGGGCAACCTCCTATCGATTCAGCAGGAATTTGTCTTTTTCATGAGGGATGGATAGAAAGGTTCCAGATACACCGGTTGGGAAATTGTCCATCTAAGGTGGTCTAGTATTTTTGAAAAATGGGTTGGTACTAATGCCAAACTTTAATTTGGTGGTTGCTTCACAGAACACCCCGATTTCGGCACCTCAAATATGGAAATTGGCTTTTTCGTGCGTCGAAAAGGAAAAGTTCCTCCTCCAACATCGTAAGCCATCCCAAGATGCACATGTGTACACAATATGGGCACATTATCACAAACTATGCCCTCATTCTAGCCATAACATTGGTGGTTTGACCTAAATGCCATGAAACCTCGAACATGATAGGTCATTTTGTGAAGGATTTTTTATGATGTTTGCAATTTTTCAAGTTCAATATTTTTACTTGCAACTATGACACCACACGAAGGTTTCACGTTTTTTGGATCGTTTTTGAATTTGTTATGCCCGTTTCAAACTATATTCAAAACAGCGGGCATGAAGCTTCTTAGCCCGGGACTGAGGTGGATCTCTGATGAAATAGCATGTTGTGAACCTATAAATGATTTTTTAAAAATTCACAAGCATTATATCATGTACTTGTAGTTCAAATCTGGGCAACCTCCTATCGATTCTGTTGGGTCCGCAGCATAGAAAACAAAAATTTTCCTACGATGAGAACTACACGCCAAGATCTATCTACTAGGTACCAAGCAACGGGTGGACATACATCCAACGAGAACTTACCCTCCAAGACAACGAGTTTTGTTAACCAGTAGGAACTCGTGGTTGATGTAGTCGCGATCTCAAGATCGTGAGGAAGTCCGAGCGCAGCAACTCAGCAGCGCATCCATACTCGCACACATGTTCAAGCCACCGGACAACCTCCACCTCCTCGCTCCAGCGATCCAGTGGAAGCAGCAACCGTTCCAGACGAAATGCCACCGGTAACATGTATCTTGCTAATCTGAGACCATGGGGGAATAATTTTAGAGGGGGAGAGAGATCCTTCACAAGGAGGTGTGAGGAAGAAGGAGGGAGAGGGTGGCCTTTTATAGGAGGAGGGGGGTGCCCCTCCTCTCCATGGCCGGCGCATGAGGGTGACCCCTCACCTCCCCCATTCATGTGGTGGTAACCCCTCCACATTAAAATGCCTCTTCACATTCCCTTTTAAAGTCCCAACTTTAAATGCATTAAAATTCTCCAAGTTTAATGCTCTCTCATTTAATAAAACTCTTTTATTAATTTTATTCAGAATTTTGTTAATTACTTTAATTAACAAACATTCACATATAACCCCTTGCAATACTTCAATATCACATGCATAACCACTTTCTGCAATTTCACCCGAAACAATTTCCGATTTCTATCGAAACAATTCCTGTGCTTTGCAATTCTTTCGTCTGAAACATATGTGCTCCAAAATGATGTCCGGTAACTCTTAAGTGTGTCACCCTACGGTTCGCGAATAATGCAGAAATGATTGAGACTCCTCTCAGATCAATAGTCAGAAGCGGGACCTGGAGATCCATACTGACTCCTGCATATTCAACGATGACTTCTATGATCATGAGAACCTTTAACGCTTGTAATTTAATCCCTTTGTATCATGATATAATACATGTACGAGATTCGATCATCGGTATCCAAATACCTAGTTTGATCTCATTACCGACATGCACTCTTTTCTCGTTCCCGTGATATAACATTCTAGTGATCACATCACTTGCTTGCAAGCTATCTCAATGTGATATCACCGAGAGGGCCCAGAGTATATCTATTCGTCATCGGGATTGACAAATTCCACTCTTGATCCATGAGCCTCAACATAACACCTTCGTATCACTGAACCCATCTTTATAGTCACCCTGTTACGGTGTGACATTTGATGTTATCAAGATACTCTTCTGGTGTTACGGTGTGACGTTTGACAAATTCCACTCTTGATCCAATGTCCATGATCAGGAAACCTTGATCATCTTGTTAATCAACAAGCTAGTTTATAAGAGAGGCATAACTAGGAACCCTTTTTGTTTATTAACCACACTTGTATTGATGTTTTCGATCAATACAATTCTAGCATGCAAAATAAACATTTATCATATATAAGGAATACATAATAACAACTTTATTATTGCCTCTCAGGGCATATTTCTTTCAGTCTCCCACTTGCACTAGAGACAATAATTTAGTTCACATAGTGATAAATCTAACACCCATGGAGTTCTGGTGTTGATCATGTTTTGCCCTAGGGAGAACTTTAGTCAATGGATCTGCTACATTTAGGTCTGTGTGTACTTTACAAATCTTTATGTCTCCATCCTTGACATTCTCGTGGATGGAGTGAAACCGGCGCTTAATATGCTTGGAATTCTTGTGAGACCTCGGTTCCTTTGCGTTGGTTATGGCTCCATTGTTGTCACAATAGATCACCATCGGGTCCAATGCACTAGGAACCACACCTAGTTCAGTAATGAACTCTTTCATCCAAACCGTTTCCTGCGCCGCTTCTGAAGCAGCAACATATTCCGCCTCCGTCGTTGATCTAGCCACCACAGGTTGTTTGGAACTCCTCCAACTAACTGTTTCTCCGTTCAAGAGAAATACGTATCCGGATTGAGACTTAGAGTCATCCGGATCAGTGTCAAAGCTAGCATCGACATAACACTTAGCGACTAGCTCTTCTTCACCTCCGTATATAAGAAATATATCCCTAGTTCTTCTCAAGTACTCGAGGATGTTCTTGACCGCTATCTAGTGTTCCGAACCTAGATCAGATTGGTATCTACTAGTCAAACTAATAGCATGTGCCACATCCGGTCTTGTACATAGCATGGCATACATAATAGAGCCTATGGCCGAGGCATAGGGGATCTTATCCATCATCTCTCTTTCTTCCGCCGTAGGCGGACTTTGAGTCTTACTCAATGTCTTGCCTTGCAACATAGGTAAGAACCCCTTCTTACTTCCGTCCATATTAAACTTCTTTAATATCTTATCAAGGTATGTACTCTGCGATAGCCCAATTAGGCGCCTTGATCTATCTCTATAGATTTTAATGCCTAATATATATGATGCTTCACCAAGGTCTTTCGTCGAAAATTTGCTGTTTAGATAACTTTTAACACTGTTTAAAAGATCTATATCATTTCCAATCAATAATATGTCATCCACATATAATATCTGAAATGCCACATTTCTCCCACTCACTTTATTGTAAATACAAGCCTCTCCGTAAGTTTGGACAAATCCAAACTCTTTGATCACCTCATCAAAGCGGAGATTCCAACTCCGGTATGCTTTCTTTAGTCCATAGATGGATCGCTGAAGTTTGCATACCTTATTAGCATCCTTAGGATCGACAAAACCCTTAGGTTGTATCATATACAACTCTTCTTCAATATTACCATTGAGGAACGCAGTTTTGACATCCATCTGCCATATTTCATAATCGAAATACGCAGCAGTTGCTAACATAATCCTAACCGACTTAAGCATCGCTACGAGAGAGAATGTCTCATCGTAGTCAACTCCTTGAATTTGTCGAAACCCCTTTGCGACAAGTCGAGCCTTATAGATGGTCACATTACTATCATCATCAGTTTTCCTTTTGAAAATCCATTTATTCTCAACGGCCTTTCGATCGTGAGGTAAGTCCACCAAGGTCTAAACTTGGTTCTCGTACATGGATTTCATCTCGGATTTCATGGCTTCTAGCCATTTGTTTGAATCGGGCTCATCATCGCTTCTTCATACGTCGCAGGGTCATCCATTTCATCAACCATGAAATTCACAATAGGATTGCCGTACAGTTCAGGAGCTGCACGTGTCCTGCTTGACCTGCGAGGTTCGGTAGTGTCCTCTTTCGGAGTTTCACGATCAATATCATTAGCTCTCTCTTCATTAGGTGAAGTCAACTCCGAAACAACTTCTGGTGCTGCGCTACTCGCCATTTCATGAAGAGAAAGTTCAATAACCACTTCGAGTTCTACCTTCCGACTACTCACACCTTTCGCGAGAAACTCCTTCTCAAGAAAGGATCCATTGTTGGCAACAAAAACCTTGCCCTCGGATCTGTGATAGAAGGTATACCCAATCATTTCCTTAGGATATCCTATGAAGACGCATTTTTCCGCTTTGGGTTCGAGTTTATCCGGCTGAAGTTTCTTCACATAAACATCGCATCCCCAAACTTTAAGAAATGACAGCTTAGGTTTGTTTCCAAACCATAATTCATATGTTGTCGTTTCAACGGATTTAGATGGTGCCCAATTTAAAGTGAATGCAGTTGTTTCCAGTGCATAACCCCAAAATGACAGTGGCAAGTCAGTTAGAGACATCATAGATCGAACCATATCTAATAAGGTACGATTATGATGTTCCGACACACCATTACGTTGTGGTGTTCTGGCAGGCGTGAGTTTTGAAACTATTCCACACTCTTTCATGTGTGTGCTAAACTCGTAACTTAGATACTCTCCTCCACGGTCAGACCGTAGAAATTTGATCTTTCTATTATGATGATTTTCCACTTTATTCTGAAATTCCTTGAAATTTTCAAAAGTTTCAGATTTGTGTTTCATCAAATAGATATACCCGTATCTACTCAAATCATATGTGAAAGTAACAAAATAACGATATCCACCTCGCGCCAACACACTCATTGGTCCACATACATCAGTATGTAAGATTTCCAATAAATCTGTCGCCCGTTCCATTGAACTGGAAAACAGCGTTCTAGTCATCTTGCCCATAAGGCATGGCTCACATGTATCAAATGCTTCAAAATCAAGTGATTCCAAAAGTCCATCAGAATGGAGTTTCTTCATGCGTTTAATGTCAATATGACCTAGAAGGCAGTGCCACATATATGCAGATATATCATCATCAAGTTTAATCTTTTTAGCATTAATATTATGAATGTGCGTAATATTACTATCGAGATCCATCAGAAATAAACCATTCAACACAGGTGCATGACCATAAAAGATATTATCCATATAAATCAAACAACCATTGTTTTCAGATTTAAACGAATAACCACTTTGCATCAAACACAATCCGGATACAATGTTCATGCTAAGTGCAGGCACCAAATACCAATTATTCAGGTTTATAACTAATCCCGATGGCATATGGAGAGGCAGCGTTCCGACGGCAATCACATCAACTCTTGATCCATTGCCGACCCACATTGTGACCTCATCCCTTGCTAGTAGTCGCTTGTTCCGCACCCCCTGAATCGAGTTACATATATTAGCAACCGATCCCGTATCAAATACCCAGGTGCTACTGTGAGTACTAGTCAAGTACACATAATAACATGTATATCATATATACCTTTGTTTGCCTTGCCAGACTTCTTGTCCGCCAAATACTTAGGGCAGTTGCGCTTCCAATGGCCAGTCCCCTTGCAATAGTAGCACTCGGTATCGGACTTAGGGCCAGCTCAGGGTTTCTTTTCAGGCGCGGCAACAGATTTGCCACCCTTCTTCCCCTTGTGCTTGCCTTTCTTGTCCTTCTTGAAACCGGTGGTCCTATTGATCATCAACACTTGATGTTCTTTCCTAATCTCCACTTCTGCAGTCTTAAGCATTGACAGAAGCTCGGGAAGAGTCTTCTTCATGCCCTGCATATTATAGTTCATCACGAAGCTCTTGTAGCTAGGTGGCAGAGATTAGAGGACACGATGTATGCCTAAGTCATTGGAAATCATTATTCCCAAGGATACAAGCTTGTCAGTGTACCCAGACATTTTGAGTACGTGCTCACTAACGGAGTTGTTTTCCTCCATCATGCAGCTAAAGAACTTTTCTGTAGCATTATAACTCTCTACGGCTAGCAACTCCAAGAGTTAGTATTTATGCTCGATAGTGGGTTCATGCCTCTGGTAATCTGGGGAAGTGACAGAAATCTCTAAGGTACTAGATGTGCTGTTGCTACTAGGGAGAAAACAACGATCCTTTGTTCATAGAACAATTGTATTGTTTACTTTACACGCAGTTCGTAAAGCAATAATTTGTTGCTTGCAACTTAAAACTGGAGGGAGTTCGGATGATAACCTGAAGGTGGATTATTAGTCATAGATGCAGTTGGATGGCGGTCTATGTATTATGTTGCAATGCCCAATCAAGTCTCAGAAGAGTCAAGATGATTAGTATATGCATGTATTGCTTTCTCGGTGTTTGCCCATTGCCCCGCTGTAATTTGTTCACCCAGCATGTTATCTATCTAAGGAGAGCCACCTCTAGTGAACTATGGATCCCGGTCCTTTTACTTTACATACAATCTACAACTATTTACTGCCTTGCGTTTACTTTCTACAAACTTTTACTTCTTTCCATTCGATACGTTTAATCCTTTGTTTTCCGCAAAATACGGTGAGATTGACAACCTCATCGCAAGTTGGGGACAAAGTTCTGTGGTTGTGTTATGCAGGTCTCCACGTTGCTACTAGCACCGGTAGTGCGCCCTGCCAAAGCTCAGCTAGTAACACCTTTTAGGTGTTTCCTTGCTCCTACTGGTTCGATTAAACCTTGGTTTCATAACTAAGGGAAACTTGCTGCTGTGCTCATCATACCTTCCTCTTGGGGTTCCCAACGAGCTCTACATCAACACTGCCTTCAAGCATTTTTCTGGGCGCCATGCATTGAGCCATCAAGCATTTTTTGTGTTTCCGAGGAGTCAAGGACATCTTCACAAGAGGAGTCCCTCATAACCAATCTCTTTACTTTGTTGTTTTTGTTTTGCTTAGTTTCTTTTTGCTTTGTTTTCTTGTTTTGTTCTTCAAAAACACAAAAAAAATTAGTTTTACTTGTTTGCTTTCTTATTTGAAAACACACAAAAATTAAGTCTCCCTTAGTTGTCACTTCTCCCTTAGCTCACCATGTTGATCCCCAATTTCACCCTAAAAGACTTTCCAATTGGTAGTGGTTCTATAATTGGGAAAGATAACATTGAAGAATTCTTTAATCCTGTTAGCAGACATGAAGATATTGAGGATAGATCCCTTGTAGAACTTGCTCCAAATTATGAGATTGCTGCAGCTTCTTTAATTCACATGTTAGAAGCTAGGTTTGTTAACCTCAATCCCTTCATGCAAGTAATGTTTCTTAAGCTAAAAGAAATTGAGGATCCTGAAAAGAGGGATTTTATTTTAGAAACTTTATTTAAGGAGTTCTATGATATTGCCAAGGAAGCTAGAAAAGTTTTTGAACGTTTTAATATGCTAGGCTCATGTATATATGTTGTTGGTACGCGAGAAAAGATGTACAAAACCGAACCTAATGGGGAGGAACCTAAGATACCAATACCCTTTAAACTAGTAGCAATACATGATACCATAGAAAAGAATCTTGATTGGATTGTTCCTGCAAACCCTTTTGATGAGAATAGTGAACCTAAGAGCATTGAGAGAGGATACTCTAGAACCTATTTGGATGATATACCTTGCCTTGTTGAAAATATTTCTGGTATTGATCTTAATGCTTCTTCATTTGAGAACACTTAATTCTTTCTTTGGTTCTTTTGCCTAACTTAAAGGCGTTAAAGAAAAGTACTTGTTGAGAGATAACCCAAGAGTTTTAGAAGAGTCTTGGAAGTTATTACCTCTGTAATAACCTCTCTTTATCCTTTTTATTTGCTTTTTGTGCCAAGAGTAACCTCTAATGAGAGTGAAGTAATGATTGGAAAAGTTGTTGTCCCGAAACAGATTTATGTGCTTCACCGTAAAATTTCCTGAGAGAGATGTGTACGTCGGATTGTGCTGTAAATTTTTGTTCTTCTGCCCCAGGTTGTCATATAACTTTAGTTAGTTCAACACTTTTTGATTTGAGCAACAGAAGGTTATCTAAAAAATTCATCTTTACCTGCTGGTCTATTTTGACAGATTTCTGCCATTTTCTGCATTTGCTTCTTGTTAGTTCCTTCTTGAGTTCCTTTGGGGAATTGAGCTTTTTGAGGCAAGTGCTACAGTAGCTAGTGTTCTAATGGAAGTTTATTTTGTGCTAGAACTGAACCTTGAGACCTATTTCTCTTAAACTGCACTAATGTTGCTAATGAGATTGTGTGAAGTTTTGTATGAAGGAAAAATTTCAGGTGTATGGAAGGAATGAGTATGAGATGAAGGATGGACTAAAGCTCAAGCTTGGGGATGTCACGCGTGTCACCCCAAGAAAAATCCAAGAAGTACAAGCGTCAAAGCTTAGGGATGCCCAAGGCATCCCCCTTCTTCATCAATAAAATTTCCTGGTTTCTTCCAAACGCTTCATTTTTATTGTTTCATGCACAGTTGTGTTTTTCTTGGAGCGTCTTATTTTTCATTTTTGTTTTGGTTTTTAGTTTGCTTGGTTTAGTTCTCTGAATAAATTGGTTGGAACCCCTCTTTGACACATTGGTTTGCAAATAGTTTGGTTTGGTTTGGAAAAGAGTAGGAAAGTTCATGCTTATGTGGTAAAAAGAGCTTGTTTTTGACTGTGGCTATGCTTTGTCATGCCATGCTTGATATCATTTTGGCTTTATGCTTAGTATTCTTTGCTGTAGCATGACTTGTTATAAACAATTGAGATTGCTTAATGTGCCTTGGAAGGATCATGAGTTGTTTTAGCATATTAAAGCATAGTATTGTGGTATTCTCCTTTGATGCTTTATTTGGGTTGACTTGGCGCATGCTCACACCATGTTATGACTATTCCAAGTCACCATAGCCTTGATTCTCCTTTAGTTTTCAACTTGTAGTATCACTTTATGCTTTGATCAATGGTGTTTTGTCGCTCTGCATGATTATGGCCATTATTGCTCTCTTAGTTTGTCGCTCCTAGTCTTTTGCTAGCCTCCACAAAAAAAGTATGAGTTCCACTCATGCATCCAACTCCCTAAACCAAGTTATTCCAAAGAGTCCACCATACCTACCTACTAGCTTATGCTATTCCAAGTATATTCATGCTTTTGTTTACCTTTCACTTGTTATGAGAAAACTAGTGATTAAAGCTCTCACGAACTTGATGGCACACTTTACTTTATTGCCTCTAATAAACTTGAACCATTGGGTCCTTCTGTGTTGCGTATATGCTTGCGCTTTATAAGTTGAAATTAGCAGAACCATGTTTCATGGGGAACGCTTTCAACATTGCACTTGTACTTTGTACCCTGTTGATATTACGTTCTTTTGCTTACGGATCCCGGCGGTGTGAAATAAAAGTGGAACTTGTAAGATCATGGAGTTTGTATGTGTGTTAGAGAAACGCCTGGGCCGCTAGCCTAAGCCATGCCTAATCATGGTGGAAACTTGCAGCATCACCATAATGAGCACTCTATGAAGCATCCTCAATAAAAACCTATGCAAATAGCAAATAAAAAGATCGCTAAGATGCTCATTGTCTGCTTGCCTTGTCATTTTGATTATGGGAAAGCTCCCGTATCATGTGCAAGGGGTACCTCGTTGGCGGTTCTTAATGATACACATATAATTACAATGACAAGAGCTTACTCGTGACTAAAGTTGAGTAGCATGAGGATCGGTCTTCGTAAGTAAGGGGCATGAGATTTCGGTTTATAACTTGTCAAGCATATCCTCTTAGTTGTGTCACTTTAACCTTAATCACCTTCAAGATGCTTATGATAGGGGAAATGAGAGCTGAAAGCTATAAGTACCATAATTTTTGGAAGCTCTTTATGAGACTTGAATCCCTACTTCCTTTTACAAAAAGGCCTTTCTTCCACCATCACATTGAGTCTCCACCTTCTATCTTTATGCACCTACTTTGAGAGCATAGTGGCCATTCTTAGTTCTATGTGCATTGTGCCAAGACTAGTTGATTGATGCATAACTTGTTATTGCTTGTTTTAAACTATTGTATCTAGTCACTCTTATGAACTTTGAAGGTGTCCTATGCATTTATATTTGCTACTGTATTAAGGGACAAGCTGAATACTTTTATGCTATGTTTTCTTTATGTGAAACAAACAAACGTCTTGCAAAGCATTGTTATTCATGAATCTTTTGTTTGTGCCTTTTCATGTTGCATCTTAGTTTCTTTGCTTATTGCTAGAACTTTCTCTTTCATGTTATGATTGAAGTACTATGATCCCAGCTTTGAATGTTTTGCAAATATTTTGATCAAGTCTTAGATGGTGCATGTCACCTCAAAAATTCTTTCTTTTTATCACTTACCTACTCGAGGACGAGCAGGAGTTAAGCTTGGGGATGTTTATACATTGTAAATGTATCTATAATTTTTGATGTTCCATGCTTAGTTTTATCCAGTTTCTTGTGTTTTGTTCCAACTTTGGAGTACTTTTATTCTGATTTCTTGGACTAACCTATTAACAAGAGCCACAGTGCCAGCTGCCTGTTTTCTGCTGTTTTTTGTTCCAGGAAAGTCAGAAAATGAATATTCTCGGAATTTTGGACGGGACAAAAGCCAAAGTGCCTATTTTTCCGGAAGGGATCAAGTGCCAGAATACGAGACAGAGAGGGGCCAGGGGCCGGCCACACCACCTGGCCGTGCGGCCAGGCTTGGCCCGCGCCAGGGGGTGGTCTGGCTAACCCCAGCACCCCCGGCCTCTCCTTCCGCCTATAAGTTGCCCTCAGGATGAAAACCCTAGGTACCCGATCAAAAATCCACGAAAGAGTCTGTAGCCGCCGTCGTCTCTGTCCCTAGA